>JASAOG010000071.1:995000-2195000 GCA_030265305.1 Biomphalaria pfeifferi
GGGATCGGGGGAGGACTATTTCTATTTCAATCGTGTACCTTTTTAAAAACAAAATCATAAACAAATGACTAATCTCTATGTAAAACGAATACTAGAAGAAATGGTAGCTTCGAAAAAATAAAGTAGGAAGGAGACAATGTTAATTGCACTAAGAGAACACAAATCTATTAAATCTCAGAAAACATTTCAATCTCAGTGAACATTTACATCTAAGTAAACATTTCAATTTGAGTAAATATTTACATATCAGTAATCATTTCAATCTCAGTAGATATTTCTATTTTGGAAAACATTTCAATATCAGTAAAAATTTCAATCTCAGTAGCATTTCAATCTCAGTAGCATTTCAATCTCAGAAAACATTTCAATCTCAACGAACATTTACATCTAAGTAAACATTTCAATTTGAGTAAATATTTATATATCAGTAAATAATTCAATCTCAGAAAACAATTCAATCTCAATAAACATTTTGAGTAATTTGAGTAAATATTTACATATCAGTAAACATTTCAATCTCAGTAGATATTTCTATTTTTTAAAACATTTCAATCTCAGTAAACATTTCAATCTCAGTAGAATTTCAATCTCAGTAGATATTTCTAATTTGGAAAACATCTCAATCTTAGTAAACATTTCAATCTCAGTAGCATTTCAATCTCAGTAGATATTTCTAATTTGGAAAACATCTCAATCTTAGTAAACATTTCAATCTCTGTAGCAATTCATTCTCAGTAGATATTTCTATTTTGGAAAACATTTTAATCTTAGTAAACATTTCAACCTCAGTAAACAATTCAGTCTCAGTAAACATTTCAATCTCAGTAAACATTTCAATCTCAGTAAACATTTCAATCTCAGTAAACATTTCAATCTCAGTAAACATTTCAATCTCAGTAAACATTTTAATCTCTGTAAACATTTAAATCTATGTAAACATTTCAATCTTAACAAACATTTCAATCTCAGTAAACATTTAAATCTCAGTAGCATTTTAATCTCAGTAGCATATTAATCTCAGTAGCATTTCAATCTCAGTAAACATTTCAATCTCAGAAAACAATTCCATCTCAATGAACATTTACATCTAAATAAACATTTCAATTTGAGTAAATATTTACATATCAGTAAACATTTCAATCACAGTAGATATTTCTATTTTGGAAAACATTTCAATCTCAGAAAACATTTAATCTCAGTAGCATTTCAATCTCAGTAGATATTTCTATATTGGAAAACATTTCAATCTTAGTAAACATTTCAATCTTAGTAAACATTTCAATCTCAGAAAACATTTCAATCTCAGTAAACATTTCAATCTCAGTAAACATTTCAATCTCAGTAAACATTTCAATCTCAGTAAACATTTAAATCTCAGTAAACATTTCAATCTCAGTAAACATTTCAATCTCAGTAAACATAAGTTGATTCACGTTTCATTTCTCTAGTTGCATTTATTGAACGTTTTTCTGCACAGCTTTTTAAAAAAAAAAACCTCAATGCTTGCAAGACTGAATTCAAGTCTCTGTGTTCTATTCGTTTTTGTTAAGCATAGTTTTCCCTTGAATCTATAAGAACATAATTCTAAATCAACACTTTATGGTTACAAAGAAGAATTCTTTTCACAAACACACTCAAAAAGGACACATAAACGTATACAGTATAAGCTATTAGCCTCCTTTTTCCTTATAAACAAGTGATAAATGTCAATAATAACCCATAAGGTCACATGCACAACATGCTGTTAAGAGAAGGCAGGTAGAAAACAAGTCAGTAAATGGGTACACTGGATGTCAAGTCAGACTACTCTTGTATGTGGTGTGTGTTTACTTGCCCCTCTTACCTCCCTTTCATACGTCTCCTCAGTGTGACCTGATGCTGATCACCAAGATTGAAGCGAACTCTGTCTCGTCCTTCGCGGTCAACACGACCTCTGGCACTGATCTTCGTCTGGTCCGTGTCCATCCTGCTGGTCATCCCGAGCAGCTCTGTGGGTGAGTTGGTCATCTAGGCCTGATATGGGCACTAAAAATGTCTCGGGTATTTCTTGGACGCGGTTTCAAGAAACTGTAGCACATAAATAGACCTACATATGTAAGTTCTTTAATGTTGATCCTGCTGCACATCACAGATAAGCGCCAGAAGTGACAGAGCAGTCTTTTTCTTGAGAAATACCTGATTATGGGTAATTAAGTGTGGTTTGCGTTCAAGATTTCATTTCTCCGGTCCAAATAAATTGAAATAATAATTTTTAAAACTTTAAAAAGGGCTTGTCTAAGGGAAAGAACTCCACAGTTGCAACCATATATCTTAATCCTGTAAGATTTATTTCCCTTTTCGATATCAGCAACAAAAAAAGGGGGGGGGGGGAAATACCACTAGTTCATTAATTTTTTTGATTGTTTTCATATTTTGTTAAAAACAATACATAATTCTGTAAAGTTTCAACTTGATCTGAGAATGAGAAGTGGGTGAAATAAAGTGTTTAAAATTTGTACCAGGCAGACAAACAGTAGGAGTGTGTTGATATAAGCTTTGTATAAATATGTATGACCTTATATTGTGCATATTCTGTCCCAAAACAGCAAAATATATAGCAATAGACGAAAATCTCTAGATAGAATGAATGGATGAATGTTTTGAAGCAGGACTGTGGTGTTACTGGAATGTATGGTATTAGTTGTAAATATGAAGTGTTCTTTTTACTGTACTCCAGAAATAAAATGATTTACATAAATAATCTGCTCTATAAATACTGTAACACTTAAGTCTTCTATTTGTTTGTGTCTTGATTGATTTAGGTTTACAAGTACTTTTCTTGAGTCTGGGGACTACTGGGTGTTTCTGGGCTTTCCTCCGCCCAATGAAGAAATGACATGCAAAGTCATTCTTGCTAACGATCCCGACATATCAGAACTGCGTAAGTAGTCCAGAATTATAATGTTGTTTAGAATATATTAAATGTTATGTCTGTTCTCAAAATAGACATTTTCAATAATGAAATGTATGAGCTCCATGCGATATTTGTTTAAAGCGGGATGTAAGGCCAAGAGACTAAGAACGCTTGAGCTTGGATTGGCTACCTATCAAGGTGGTCAACCCCAGGCTCGAGCAGAGTTGTGTTTACTGAGCGCCTAAAGGCAGCACGGAAACCTTCTCCCTGATACCCCCACCTCCCACTGGTCCTCACATGAGATTGAGCCGAGGCGCTTGATGCAAGTTTTTTTTTTTTAAGTAATTCGTTAAATTTGAGTTTGTCTGCACTGGTGTATGTGTGTTTGTTAGAGTCAGTGCATATGGGATAAAAGATCCTAAATATAAGAAAAAGGAGGCGAATAACAAGTGTTGAAAAAAAGTTCATTTAGGTTTAAAAGGGCATGGCAAATGTCTTCCCAACATTCCACTGTTAAAGTACATTTTGACCCGGTGCTCCATTCCCACAGTCTTACTTCAACTTCAACGAAGAAACGCTACCTCTGACTCAGTGTCTTTGACTCAGTGTCTCTCATTCTTGCTCTCGTTCTCTCTCTGTCTCGTACTCTTTCTTTGACTTTGTCTCTAACGCTATTTGACTTTGTCTCTAACGCTATTTCTAATTCTATCTTTGACTGTTTATGACGCTATTTCTAATTCTTTCTTTGACTTTGTCTCTGACGCTATTTCTATTTCTATCTTTGACTTTGTCTCTGACGCTATTTCTAATTCTATCTTTGACTTTGACTTTGTCTCTGACGCTATTTCTAATTCTATCTTTGACTTTGTCTCTGACGCTATTTCTAATTCTATCTTTGACTTTGTCTCTGACGCTATTTCTAATTCTATCTTTGACTTTGTCTCTGACGCTATTTCTAATTTTATCTTTGACTTTGTCTCTGACGCTATTTCTAATTCTATCTTTGACTTTGTCTCTGACTCTATTTCTATTTCTATCTTTGACTTTGTCTCTAACGCTATTTCTAACTCTATCTTTGACTTTGTCTCTGACGCTATTTCTAACTCTATCTTTGACTGTTTATGACGCTATTTCTAATTCTTTCTTTGACTTTGTCTCTGACGCTATTTCTATTTCTATCTTTGACTTTGTTTCTGACGCTATTTCTAATTCTATCTTTGACTTTGTCTCTGACGCTATTTCTAATTCTATCTTTGACTTTGTCTCTGACGCTATTTCTAATTCTATCTTTGACTTTGTCTCTGACGCTATTTCTAATTCTATCTTTGACTTTGTCTCTGACTCTATTTCTATTTCTATCTTTGACTTTGTCTCTAACGCTATTTCTAATTCTATCTTTGACTTTGTCTCTGACGCTATTTCTAATTATATCTTTGACTTTGTCTCTGACGCTATTTCTAATTCTATCTTTGACTTTGTCTCTGACGCTATTTCTAATTCTATCTTTGACTTAATCTCTGACGCTATATCTATTTCTATCTTTGACTGTTTCTGACGCTTTTTCTAATTCTATCTTTGACTTTGTCTCTGACGCTATTTCTAATTCTATCTTTGACTGTTTATGACGCTATTTCTAATTCTTTCTTTGACTTTGTCTCTGACGCTATTTCTATTTCTATCTTTGACTGTTTCTGACGCTATTTCTATTTCTATCTTTGACTGTCTCTGACGCTATTTCTATTTCTATCTTTGACTGTTTCTGACGCTATTTCTATTTCTATCTTTGACTTTGTCTCTGACGCTATTTCTATTTCTATCTTTGACTGTTTCTGACGCTATTTCTATTTCTATCTCTGACTGTTTCTGACGCTATTTCTATTTCTATCTTTGACTGTTTCTGACGCTATTTCTATTTCTATCTCTGACTGTTTCTGACGCTATTTCTATTTCTATCTTTGACTTTGTCTCTGACGCTATTTCTAATTCTATCTTTGACTTAATCTCTGACGCTATATCTATTTCTATCTTTGACTGTTTCTGACGCTTTTTCTAATTCTATCTTTGACTTTGTCTCTGACGCTATTTCTAATTCTATCTTTGACTTTGTCTCTGACGCTATTTCTAATTCTATCTTTGACTTTGTCTCTGACGCTATTTCTAATTCTATCTTTGACTTTGTCTCTGACTCTATTTCTATTTCTATCTTTGACTTTGTCTCTAACGCTATTTCTATCTCTATCTTTGACTTTGTCTCTGACGCTATTTCTAACTCTATCTTTGACTGTTTATGACGCTATTTCTAATTCTTTCTTTGACTTTGTCTCTGACGCTTTTTCTAATTCTATCTTTGACTTTGTCTCTGACGCTATTTCTATTTCTATCTTTGACTGTTTCTGACGCTATTTCTATTTCTATCTTTGACTGTTTCTGACGCTATTTCTAATTCTATCTTTGACTTTGTCTCTGACGCTATTTCTAATTCTATCTTTGACTTAATCTCTGACGCTATATCTATTTCTATCTTTGACTGTTTATGACGCTATTTCTAATTCTATCTTTGACTGTTTATGACGCTATTTCTAATTATATCTTTGACTGTTTATGAAGCTATTTCTATTTCTATCTTTGACTTTTTCTGACGCTATTTCTATTTCTATCTCTGACTATTTCTGACGCTATTTCTATTTCTATCTTTGACTTTGTCTCTGACGCTATTTCTAATTCTATCTTTGACTTAATCTCTGACGCTATATCTATTTCTATCTTTGACTGTTTCTGACGCTTTTTCTAATTCTATCTTTGACTTTGTCTCTGACGCTATTTCTAATTCTATCTTTGACTGTTTATGACGCTATTTCTAATTCTATCTTTGACTGTTTATGACGCTATTTCTAATTCTTTCTTTGACTTTGTCTCTGACGCTATTTCTATTTCTGTCTTTGACTTTGTCTCTGACGCTATTTCTAATTCTATCTTTGACTTTGTCTCTGACGCTATTTCTAACTCTATCTTTGACTGTTTATGACGCTATTTCTAATTCTTTCTTGGACTTTGTCTCTGACGCTATTTCTAATTCTATCTTTTACTTTGTCTCTGACGCTATTTCTATTTCTATCTTTGACTGTTTCTGACGCTATTTCTATTTCTATCTTTGACTGTTTCTGACGCTATTTCTAATTCTATCTTTGACTTTGTCTCTGACGCTATTTCTAATTCTATCTTTGACTTAATCTCTGACGCTATATCTATTTCTATCTTTGACTGTTTATGACGCTATTTCTAATTCTATCTTTGACTGTTTATGACGCTATTTCTAATTATATCTTTGACTGTTTATGAAGCTATTTCTAATTCTTCTTTGACTCTTCTTTAAGACTATCTCTGTCTCTTCGACTTTGTCATTGACACTATCTCTGCTTCCTTGACACTACTACTGTACTCGTCTCAGCTACTACTTGTGTTAATTTCAAAGATATTTTATACGTCAGCAATCAATAATCTGCAAGCATTAATTAATTATTTCTCATGCTCCGATAATGAGTTTCTCCAGTCAGACTTAATGTAACTCAAACAAACAACGCATAAAGTGTTAATTAAGAAATTCTTGGTGCTGTAATTAAATCGTGCGTTAGTCTTTTCATTTACATCCCTTTATTTTATCAATGTCCAGTTGTCTTTTCTTCCTTCTCAATGTCCAGTTGTCTTTTCTTCCTTCTCAATGTCCAGTTGTCTTTTCTTCCTTCTCAATGTCCAGTTGTCTTTTCTTTCTTCTCAATGTCCAGTTGTCTTTTCTTCCTTCTCAATGCCAAGCTTCCCTCTTATTTCTTGATATCCAGTTTCCTCTTTAATGTGTGTTAATGTCCAGTAAATATGACATACAATGATACAACAATAAATTTTTATGAACCATTTTCGTGGTCTTGAACCTTGAAGGTGGAAAGTCGACATGAAATAGCCAATGAGTTATACAAGCACTTATAAAAATTGAAGGTATAAGAGTTATCTTTTGCTAGTTTAGCCACTGAGCCATACAAGCACTTACAAAAATTGAAGGTATAAGAGTTATCTTTTGTTAGTTTATCCACTGAGCCATACAAGCACTTATAAAAATTGAAGGTTTAAGAGTATTCTTTCGTTAGTTTCAAATTTTTAGCCAACGACCTAATTCTCTACACAACACTAATCTCCCCTTATAAAGTACTGTCTCTATATAAAACAAAATCAATTGCTACCGTAATTGATCAAATAATTGGTCATTTTTTCGATTGATTTATATGTTGTCATCGACTATGAATAATTTCTCAAAGTTTCAGCTCGATCCGAGAACGTGAAAATAGAGAAATCAAATGTACACGATTAGTATTACACCTGACAGAGGGAGTTTATATAAGCTTTGTAAAAACTCGAAACCACAATTTAAAAAGTAGCGAAAACATAATCCGATAACAAACAATGAAAATAAAAATATGATAACTTGCTTCGAGCTGAAATTTTGCGCATAGTAGGATGGTTGGTTAGTTAATCTGTTAGAGCGTCGTGGTATAAGCGTGAAAATTGTGGCACGATCCCAAAACTGATATTTTTTATCTCTTTTTTTTTTCCAATAAAAAATAAAGTAGGACTGTTTAGTTTACTAATCAACTTGAACATAAAGTAGGATTTTTTTAAAACCTTATCATATGTATGGTTTGAAGTTATTTAGTAGTCCTACAACTACAACTAGGAATGAAGATATTAGAATAGTTTTAAATCAAGTGAAGATATATCTATAGTATTATATTACAAAAGGGATATAAATTTTGTTTTGATTTTTAAAGGCCAAAATTATATGATCCCAAAGTTTTCAACCTTGGACTATGACCCACTTTTAAACAGTTGACCTAAGGTGTCTCTCAAACTGTCGTATGAAGATACAGAATCTGGCTCGGTAGTGTGGCTAGCTTACAAAATGCTTGCAAAGACAAATTCAAATTTAATAAGCGTTACAGTTACAATGCTTCCCCAGCTATAATGAGGAAATCTTTATGGTATTATGATAACAGACCTTTTCTTTGTTTGATGCACTTAAATTTTGTTGAATATCTTTTTTTTTATATCGACTTGAAAAGAGAGAGACTGAGAGAGAATTATTGTTAAATACTAAAACGGTCGCGCCAAACGTCTTACTACTGACGTCCTTAATTTTAAAAAAATCTGGCACTATATAAGTCAACAAGTCCGGAAAAAAAATTAGCGTAGTTCAGAATGGGACACTGCCCGATAGGTGCCTACTTTGCCCGGTTCCGGCAGAATTTAGATCCTCGTTGCTTACACAGTGGAGAGTAAGAGGAAAAAGTGGTGCATGTCTTACAAGAGTGTCCGTAGCTTTAAGAGCTTCTGGGTAACGTATCTACAGAATCACTTGTCCTGTATGGGATCTTCGAGGCAATGCGCCGAGCAACAGAGTCTCTCACCGGGGCACTAAAGAAGTAGTCCTTCTTGTCCTGTTGCCAATAGGAGTTTATCCTAGTTTGGTGTTTTATTTCGCTTTGGAAGGGAGGGGGGCGGCTCAAAAGGAGCTCCCCAAATTGGCATCAAATATCTTAGATACGCCATTGATGTATAAAGACTAATAAAGAAAACATATTATGATAATCAAGAAACTATTAAACTTTTTTTTATTATTGCAAAATAACAAAACAAAAAAAAAATGCTTTTATCCACAGCAATCTTGTTTGTATTGGTTGGATTCCTAGTGCTAGCTATAGTCTATGTGATTGGTAAACGTTTATATTGGTAAGTATCGTTTGAATCATTTAAAAAATGTTTAAATTTTTTATTTAAAAGCAATATTATAAAGTAAAAGTAAGAAACGCGAAAAATGAGGCGATAATTGATCTAAGGGAATCTAAAGAAAAGTGTAACTTCTATATTCTGAACATCGGATACACCAAACAGCTAGCTACTTATTGGAGATTTTCACGATCAAGTGTCAAGGACACTAAATTGAACTTCAACATTGCCAACTAAATACTACAAATAGAAGAGCTCAGAAAATTTGATTCTACGTGGCTAAAAAGTGCGCAAAAATAATCATATGATCTATGTATGCATATAACTTTTTTTTTTTAAGTTGCTTATCCACAATCCTTAATTCTGTACACCGGATACAGCAAAAAGCTTGCTATGTAGACTTTTCTGCCATGTATAAATAAAAAATCTGCAACAGTTAATAGCCAAATCTATTCAGATACATATATTAATAAATGGATGATGGTATTGAGATGATATTTTCTTCCCTAGTGCCTAGCTTGAAACTTGTTGCCTGAGTGATCCGAGTAATTAGTAGATTAATGTTCATTGACTTGGTCAACTTTAAGTCACTAATTGCGACGCTCAACTAGATTGACATAACTTTTTCTTTGAAGCGACGTATGTAATTTATACGAAAAGATCTCAAGAATGCATTAATTTTGAGAGGAAATTCAACGAAAAAAACGAAACCAGCACTTTGGAAACGAACTGGCATCAAAGTCTCGGCTACACTGACTAGCAGTGAAAGAACCTGAGAGACCAAGGTGTTCTTACAACAGCCTCGGCTACACTGACTAGCAGTAAAAGAACCTTAGAGACCAAGGTGTTTGTACAACAGCCTCGGCTACACTGACTAGCAGTGAAAGAACCTGGGAGACCAAGGTGTTTGTACAACAGCCTCGGCTACACTGACTAGCAGTGAAAGAACCTGAGAAACCAAGGTGTTCTTACAACAGCCTCAGCTACACTGACTAGCAGTGAAAGAACCTGAGAGACCAAGGTGTTTGTACAACAGCCTCGGCTACACTGACTAGCAGTGAAAGAACCTGAGAGACCAAGGTGTTCTTACAACAGCCTCGGCTACACTGACTAGCAGTGAAAGAACCTGAGAGACCAATGTGTTTGTACAACAGCCTCGGCTACACTGACTAGCAGTGAAAGAACCTGAGAGACCAAGGTGTTCTTACAACAGCCTCGGCTACACTGACTAGCAGTGAAAGAACCTGAGAGACCAAGGTGTTTGTACAACAGCCTCGGCTACACTGACTAGCAGTGAAAGAACCTGAGAGACCAAGGTGTTTGAACAACAGCCTCGGCCACACTGACTAGCAGTGAAAGAACCTGAGAGACCAAGTTATTTCCATTGACGACCATCCATAGACGAATCTCTCTGATGGGTGGTATAAAAGTGTCCTTTAGTGTGCAAGACAATTACCAGCACTAATTTTTTTTTAGAGTAAACTGTGCATTTCAAAAGGCTATAACTATGATAGATGTACTTCTGTCACCATGGCAACGTCTTGCTTAAATTGACCGTGCCATGCTTCCGTTTCAGCTACTTCCGCCGTGCCGCCTCTCACCGCCAGGATAGTATGGACGTCACGAGCGACCATGAAAGCGGGGATCATCTGGTATGTGTTACTTCTATGTCACTGGCATTTCATTGGATTAATATTCAATTATAAGCCATGAATCAAAACATATAGAACATTCTTTTAAAACCTGTTGGCAGGCTTCCAATTGTGTGTGCTAACAATTGCAGGAAACTGTTTTCTCTATGATGGAGTAAACACCCAAGGTGTTTTACGGACACAGTTCCCTTTCATTTTTTCTTTCTAACACGTTCCAAGGTGTTTTACGAACACAGTTCCCTTTCACGTTTTCTTTCTAACACGTTCCAAGGTGTTTTACGAACACAGTTCCCTTTCACGTTTTCTTTCTAACACGTTCCAAGGTGTTTTACGGACACAGTTCCATTTCACTTTTTCTGTCTAACACGTTCCAACCTGTTTTACGGACACAGTTCCCTTTCATTTTTTCTTTCTAACAGGTTCCAACCTGTTTTACGGACACAGTTCCCTTTCATTTTTTCTTTCTAACACGTTCCCTTTATATCTCTTTCTCTCTCTCTCTCTATCCTAAACACATGTATTTTATTTGCTTATAATCTTTCTCGTCTTTGCACACAGCTCTCTTATTAAGTCATTATCTCTTATTCTCTCTCTCTCTCGCACTCGTTCTGTACCTTTTCATTATATTTCATTCTCTCGCCCTCTCACTCTCTTTCTCATATTCATTCTTTTTTTTCTATCATTACTGTCATCTATGCATTTTTTTGGTCATTTCTGTATTTATCATTATTCCCCTCCTCTCCGTCTCTCTCTTCTTGTCTCTCTTCTTGTCTCTCTTCTTGTCTCTCTTCATTCTTTTCCTGCCATTTTTTATAGAACAAAAAGCATGCGCCTTATGCTCAAATTGTCTCCCCTTGTCTAGCTCTAAATATGCTTGCTGTACTTACAATAGTCTCCTTTGTCTATCTCCTCACTTTGGTTACTGCACTCACCTTGTCTCTCTTGTCCAGATCTTAATGTGGTTACTGTATTCACATTATCTCCCATGTCTAGATCTCACTTTGGTTAACTACATAAAAAAAGAGACTATGACTATGCTATTACGGTAAAACTGTTTCTCTTCTGGTACAGAGAATGGGGAATGGCAGCGGTGGCAAAGAGGTGGACGTTGAAGACGGGACCAAGTCAGAGAAAGAACCCACCAAAAGAAAACCTCGTCTGAAGTGTTTGGATACATTTCGAGGGTAAGAATCTTAGATCGGTCAAAACAGGACACAAATATTTCATAAACTTTCCGAAAATGAAAAGGATTGGAGAAAAAGTATCTTTGCCTAGGGCCGAATTTAAGTAGGCCTATGTGATTGCCCTGGGGCAGGATTTTTGTGGGTAATTACACTTCATCTTAACCTAAAAACATGCCATAGTTTAGGAAAAAAAATTAATAGAGTATTTTTAAATCTCCTTTTCCTTTTTTACCAAAAAAAAATTTAATAAGAATATTTTAGTTTAAAAAATGTATATTTTTTTAGCTTGTAGAGAACAAAGCCCTTGATAGACGCACTTTCGTTAAAACGGTGTTGGATTTACATATTACAAGCATGCTACAAGCGGACACTTCTTAATCATGACAGTGTGGAGATTCACTTATTGGAACACAAATCAAGTGTATTTATCACGCTACATGTTTACTTTAGGTACATTTTGTTGACCGGCATGTATTTGTATTGATGACACTATAACATTTCAGATTGACGCTGGTCTTGATGATATTTGTCAACTATGGCGGTGGGCAGTATTGGTTCTTCGAACACGCCCCTTGGAATGGTATTTTGGTTGCCGATTTAGTCTTTCCCTGGTAAGCTTTTCCAACTATCCCATAAATGTATTCAGTATACTACATTTTGAAAACTATCTTTTTTTTTATCGATTTATTTTTCAATTAAAGTTGTTACTTTTTCTCAAGTAATACAGCATAGTGTTTAGTTTTTGTTTTGTTTATTTACGCCCTTACATTGCTCCTTTGATATTTTCCATTTCAAAAGGATTTTGTTAATGTCATGTTCTTTGACTGACATTTTCTTTTTGAAAGGTTTGTGTTCATCATGGGCGTCTCCATGAACTTCTCCTTCAGAAGCATGTTCCGCCAAGATTGGAGTGCGGCCAGGATTTTGTGGAAGATTGTTTGGAGAGCAGCTAAATTGTTTTTCATTGGGTTTATGCTCGGCACACATTATCAACGTAGGTCTTAAACGTGTGTTTATTCTGCAATCTCTCTCTATATATATTTATATATATATAAATATATATATATATATATATATTTATTAATTAATTTATTTATTTATCTCCCATGTATAGATAGATAGATTGATAAATAGATAGATAGATAGACCGACAGATAGATAGATAGATATGTAGAGTAAAGTAAAGCTCCCCTTGCGATCTATAGAGCAGATGATGTAAAGGTCATCTGTTTCTGTGGCCCACGGTTAACGAAGGTGTCATGTGGTCAACACAACGGCATTTACTTCTCCTAATGTCAGATACCCATTAGAAATAGGTGAACTCTAGAGGCGCCTAAACATCCCGAGATTAAAAATCCCAGTCTTCACCAGGATTTGAACCCCAGGACCTCAAGCTCTGAAGCCAAGCTCTTTACCCCTCAGCCACCGCACCTCCATATATAGATATACATATATATGTTGTTGTTTGCCTCCTTCAGTCGTAGAACGACTATGGTTCATCTGGTTGAACACAGAAGACAGTGGAGCCCTATTCTCAAAAGACATTCCCATCCACATTCACTTCGCTTAAAAGCGCATGCATGTTGAATTTCCCAGATCAGATGATTTAGTAAATGATGTTTTAATGGCTCTAGTTAATGTTATAGCCAATGGTCCAGACAAAACTCTACATAATGTTCTATTCAATGTTTCAGTAGTCTACTATAAAAGAAATCTGCCTTCTTATTATTTTTTTTCTTTTATTGGATATAGCTGCTGATTTAGAAAACGTCAGAATTCTTGGTGTTCTACAGAGACTGGCCTTGACCTATCTAATATCTGCACTGATTAATTTTACATGCTCTCGAAGGTCAGACTCCCATCAGGTGGGTAAAAACTATATTAAAGATTTATTCTTTAGGGTGCATTTTTTTCTTTGCAATAATAGACCTGCCACTGGCATAGCAAGCTTTGCGAAAAGGGACTCATTGCGCCCGGGCCTAAGACCATTAGGAGTCAATGCTGGCTCTTGTAAGTGAAAATTGTGTTAACAATAAGAAGTTAAATGTCACCCTCGTTAACCGTGGGCCACAGAAACAGATGACCTATACATCATCTGCCCTATAAATCGCAAGGTCTGAAAGGGGAACTTTACTTTTTATTAGATACATTATTGCTCAATTTGGGTTCAGTCATACTCAACTTACCAGAAGAGAACTAATAAATAAATAAAATAATTTGGAAAGACAAGGGCTTGGCCCTCGGCATCAAAATCAGACTGATGCGCTCCCTGGTCATGGCCACATTTTTATATGCTTGCGAGTCTTAGACGCTGACTGCAGAGCTAGAGAGGAGGATCCTAGCAATGGAATTGAGATGCTATTAAGGATCCTAGGCATCACTTTCAAAGACTGCAAGACAAACCAAGAGATTACAGAAAGAGTTACTGCAGCGATCGGACCCCATGATGACCTGCTAACTATTGTAAAGAAACGCAAGCTTAAAATATATGGCCATATTACAAGATCCACGGGGCTCGCAAAGACCTTCCTTCAGCGAACAGTACCAGGAAAAAAAAGAAGAGGCAGACAGAGAAAGCGATGGGAAGACAACATAAAAGAATGGACGAGTCTACCATTGATAGAGGTTTTAAACAAGGCAAAAGACAGGGAGGAATGGAGAAAGACGGTCGACAAATCTTGCTTGGTGCCCCAACAGTCCAACAGACTAAGGGATAGGTAAGGTAAGGTATGATATTTATAACAATAAATCGTTTTATGGGTTATATATGAAACACATCTCTAATGGGTACCCAAAATTAGTTGGGAGAAAAAAAAAAGGCTGATGTTCGTTGCACTGACCATATGTCTGCCAGTGAAACAGATGACCTTTACATCATCTGCCCTGTAGATCGCAAGGACTGAAGGGGTACTTGCTGTTAACTTTTATTTTATAATAACATAGTGATAGGAAAGGTTTCTCTGCCTTTTATTCCAGGATAAAAAATGGTCAGTGATCAGAGACCTCATTCTATACATCCCTGAATGGTTGGCCAATCTGGCTATACTCGCTTTACACCTCGGCCTTGTCTATGGTCTTCCTGTGCCAGGTTGTCCAACGTAAGTTAAAACATTTTTTTTTCAATTTATTTAATATATTTTTATTACACATCCAAAATTTGAAAATTAGGCTTATACATTTAGATTCTAAATTTCTTCACTATAAAAGCAACTTTTTTTTTCAGAGGCTATGTGGGACCAGGAGGTCTAAGTGAAGGCGGCAAATATAAAAACTGCACCGGAGGAGCGACTCAATACATAGATTCAATGTTACTTGGGACTCATCACATGTATCAGTGGCCAACTCCACATGTAAACTTAATCTTCTTTCGTTATTAGAACTAACCTAAATCCTTGTCTTTTTTTCTTCTTCTTAATAATGATAGTTCTTTCTAATAACAGGTACTTTATCAAACAGTCGTTCCTTTCGACCCTGAAGGTTTCCTAGCAACATTGAATTGTGTCTTTCTTTGTTTCTTGGGAATACAGGTATGTCGCTTTTAAAAACAGCATCATGAAAAGAAATATTGAAGTTTTTGTAGATCTAAAAAGTGTAATATGTATGTATGGTTACCCAATAACCTTCACTATCCCTTTGTCTGTTAGACGTTTAGGGCATCGCACAATATCTGTCGACCATCTATTTTATTCTTCTTTGTCTTTTGCCTTGAGTAGAATCCCTTTCAATGACAGACATGTCCATTCTTTTATGTTGTCTTCCCATTGCGTTCTCTGTCTGCCTCTTCTTCTTTCCCCTGAAGCAGTTCCCTGCTGAAAGGTCTTTGCGAGCCCCGAGCACTTCGCGGTATGGCCATGGAGTTTAAGTTAACATTTTTTGACAGAGGAGCCAAATTGACATTGTGGTCCTGTTTAAGTCTCCTTTTGTGGTGCTATCTTTGTAGGTTACTCTATAGTTTCGCAAGATCTTTTTATTTGTATTAGACAGCCTTAAAAAATGCACCGCCTAGAGCAAGGTTTTGTATAAAGAAAAACAAGTATAAAATTTTTCAAAAATGCTGTATTTTTATACTTTTATTGGACTTTTATTTCAGTGTGGAAGAATTATCCTGATCTTTCAAAGTCACAAAGACAGATTGATAAGATTTGTCGCATGGGCTGTATTCTTGGTAGGCTACAACACGTTACAATTTATGTTATAAAATGTCTCCTACAGAAGAGTTGAATCACAGAATAGATCCTTTCTATCATTGTGTGTAGATGATTTGATTATTATTGGTTTTATTCGTATCTTTTGAACACTTAGGCCTATATTCATAATACGACAGACAAAAAATATGTTAGATTTAAACTTTTGATACAAATACTTTTTAAATTCTTTTTCATACCATATTATAATTCATAAAAGGTGAAGTTTATTTTTTAAATATGTATACATTTTCACTGATATTATTTATTGTAGATTAACATTAGTAAAGAATAGTTCGTGTAATTTTCAAATATGAATTTCACCAAATATTTTTTAGGGCGCTTTGGGTGCATTGTTCACCAAATGTAGCCAGGACGATGGGTGGATTCCTGCAAATAAAAATATTTGGTAAGTTTATTTGGAAAACGATTGAAAATTGTTATGAGTCAGATTTGCAGATAGTACTTACAAATGTAACATTTATATTAAATAAAATATTTTAATTAATCAAAACATGAAGGTATTGATAATATTTGGTGGTATACATGGTGTCTTGTATTTATTTTTACAAAGCTAATAGGCCTATCAACTCAATTTGTGTCTGTCTGGTAAAAAATTTGTGCATGTTATTTCTACGACACTCAATCTCGGATCAGATTTTTTGTACAAGTATTTTTTATGTTTCCTTTATTACGTTTTCAGGTCATTGTCTTATACTCTCGTTACCGCATCATTCGGATTCATTCTTGTATCTGCACTATACGTCATCACTGATATTATTAGTATCTGGGATGGCCAGCCATTTATATATCCAGGTTAGTTTGACCAACACTTTATAATAGATATTAATAATAAGCACAATATCATGTAATTTTTAATCCATTAAATTATGTGAGTATGTGTTATGAATATAATAATGATGGAGTCGAAAACCATGTCCGCTTAGTACGGCTTTAATACACTGAATGACTACACAACACACGTTTCGTGAACACATTCTTACAGACGAGTTACAAGCACATGTAAACATAAGAACGATAACCGATACAGCATATAATTTTTATAAAAGTATGTATATTTTTCTCTACCACTCTTCATTCAACCAGTGGCAGAGTGGTAAAGTGCTTGGCTTTCAAACCGAGGGATCTCGAGTTTGAACCCCAGTGAAAACTGTGATTTTGATTTTCAGGATGCCCCTGAGCCCACCCAATTATTTTGGGTACCTGACGCGTTGGGAAAGTAAAGGCAGTTGGTCCTTGTGCTGGCAGCATAACACCCTCGTTAATCGTCAACCATAGAAACAAGATTAGCTTTACACTATCTGCCTCTATAAATCGTAAAATCTGAAAGGGGTAGCTTTACATTACAAAACTCTTCACCAAACAACAAAATTAGACCAACAAAAAAAAATAAAAGGTCAATCATCTCTTCTTGCACATGCAGCCCTGAATCGTGATAGAGCTGATGTAATTAACACAACCTGGGTTGAATATTGGATAATAATGACATTCGTCATTGTCAGGGTTCTATTTATATCCTTGTTCTTATGTTTCTTGACTTGGTTCCTGTGGCTCACTAGGGGTTTCACTTATACGAACAAATATTACTTGATTCTTAAATATTACAACTAAGAACAAACGAATATTAATATTTAACCAGAGTAACACCTTTAGTAAAATCACTACATTTAAAAAGCCTTCAGGACAGAAGACTCAAAAGTAAAGTAGCAATTATACATAAAACACTGAACCATAATCTTCAAATACAAAAACAAAATTTAATAAAATACTCTGAAAGACACAAAGATACAGGCACATTCCTCGTCCCATATGCTAGGACAAATTTGTACAAATACTCCTTCTTCCCTAGTGCTATTAGAGCATGAAATGGGTTGCCTGAGCTAGCCAGGAAAACCAGTGACTTGGCAGAATTTAAGTCATTGGTTAATATGCATGACTAAAGGCATGACGCGTAAGACGTAATCATCTTCTTTTTTGAAGTAACGTTTCTATTATATAAGATAAGATAAGATTATACTTCAATACACATCAACTCCAACTCATGATCTCATAGAATATAACAATGATATTTTAATATCCAATATAGCTCAAACAATGCACAATAAATATTAATAAACAAACACCAGTCCAGGAATTAAATCTCCAACCTTCCTGGACAGGGAGCAAGACCTTACTAACTTAACACACTCTCTCGCACATTCAACGAAGACTAAATCATTCAGTTCATAACACGTGCAACACTTTGCATTCATAAAAAGGGGATATAACAATCATACCAAAATATCAAATTAACATTCATTCTCGCCATACCCTGACAGTCATGGACTCCTACCTGCTGAAAAATCTAAACTGTACTATTGAATTTTTCTCCAAAACTTTTCTAGGTTTAAAAATATGTTTTTACTGTAGTTCACATGGTTTTCATAGATTGCATTTTTGTTTCAGGTATGAATAGCATTGTCATCTATTGCTGTCATGGAGTATTTCACAACCAATTTCCTGTCAATTGGATTGTGGGCAATCAACACTGGAAACTTTTGCTGCGATGTGTCTGGGGAACGTCTGTTTGGGTCATTGTTGCTTTCTGGTTGTACCTAAAAAAGATATTTATAGCACTATAAGTCTTGAGGCCAGGTATGACATTATGATCAGCGAAACATCAGACTCTATTGTCAAGTTAATGAACTTATATTGCTAGTATTGCTACAATTTGAATGGACAATACACAAGATTTAGATTTCGTTCATGTACTATACTGAATGGACTTCATATACGGTCTTTGTTGGTATTTGTGTTTTGTTTTGTAAATAATTTAGAAATATTTTGTGCTTATTTTAAAACATAAATAACATTGTTACAAGCAAAAAAAATGTGCATTTAAATAGAATACTTTATTTAATCATTTATCAGATTTCTTTTCATTTTTAAATGCTGTCAAATGTCTATTTCCACAGAGATCTCAGTATACTTAATTAACATACGTCTTATTAGATTATTAGATATTTTTGTTAATGGCGAGAAAACAATAAATAGATTTATCTTGTATATGGTGTTCCAAATGAAAATGCTGATAAGCTAGATTTTTTTTTAAAAGTTTTATTCAGCAATGCAGATTCTAATTCTCTAAACCCTTCCGTTTGTAAAAAAAAAAACTAAAAAAAACAACATAAAATATACTTTAAAAAAAAAACAAAGCTTATAAGAAGTGTAATTACATCAATTAATTTGGATCAGTCACGTAGCCTAATTGAATTTGTAATAGATCAAGACCAACAACAATAAATCTGTGCGATTAGAAATATTTTTACCATTTGTTTTTGTTTAGCGCTATTTTACACTTTTAGATTTCCAAATGCACTGTGATCCTATAACTTATCTGGACCAGTTGGGAAAATGGGAAAAAGGGGGGGGGGGGAAGAGAGAAAGAAACGGATATATCGGTGAATTTTCACTGAATTCGCTTTTTAAAAACATTTATAAAAAAAAAGGTGGGGGAACGACATGAATTCGAACTCATGGCTCAAGCCGACATACTGACCACTCTGCTAGAGAGGTACCTATAAAAATAGAAAATTGTATAGTTATCTATTGTTTGTTACAAACTTACATTAAAACGATGATTTATAAAGGGGACTAATTCAGCTTATACCTCCACTTCAGTCAAGTACAATTTCTTTACCTTGTTTGAGATACCAAAAAAAAAATTACCATTAGTTAATTAACTGATTGGTTGTTTTTTTTTTAAATTGATTCTTGTGTTGTCAGGTAAAGGAAATAATTATGCAAAAATTTCAACCTGATCCGAGATTTGGTGTCTGAGAAATAACGTTTACAAGCTTTTTACCAGATAGAGTTGATATAAGCTGTGTAAAAAAATATCTCTTTTTGATCTATGGGGTCATCTGTTCCCGTGGCCCACGATTAACGATGATGTAGCCAGCACAACAACCAGCCACCTTCACTTTTACCCCATCAAATGCCAAGTACCCATTAGAGCTGGATAGACTCAGAGATGCCAAAAAGATCCCAAAATAAAAAAAAAATCCTAGTATTCGCCAGGATTCGAACTTGGTATTCCTCGGTTAATAAGCCAAGCGCTTTACCACTCAGTCACCGCTGAAAAAAAAAGTAATTACAATGTAAAGGAAGTATTATACTTTCATTCTATGGCTTCATATAAAAAAAAGGTCAACTAACAAGCAGTTATAAAGGAGACTTGATACAAAGATCAAATGCTAAGCGTTGAGATAAAGCTGATAATGCAATTCTTTTCATTAACCAGCAACAGTAGAGTTTGATAGTGTCTTTGACCTTGTATCTTAAGCCTTTATTGCATCAGAAAGATAGATCAAGAAGGGTGTAAATGTAATGAATTATAATATTCTATTTATTGTAAATTGCTATGCTTAAAACTGTTTAATAATGAGCTATGTTTAACTATCATTCATGTGATCTGACTTATGTTGAATGTGAAGTTAACTATATGTATGTATTATAATAAATTGATGTATACTGACCTTAAAAGATTGTTCTTTTAAACTTATTTCAAAGCGTAAGCCTAGTTCTCTCTCATGTGAATCTATAGAGAACAAAGAAGCAAACACTTCCTTTGGCTGCCTAGTCGTGCGGTTTGCGCGCTGGACTGTCGTTAAGCGAAACGATTTTTTTAAAATACGAAAATACCCCCAACTCGAGAAGCTCTACATAACGGATTTCGTTTCAAAAGGTTTAAATATATGAACACCAAGTTCAAGAAGAAGATAAGATTAATATTATTCTAAAATCGTGTCGAGTTGCTATTCTGAAACAATAGATATGTTATGAAAAAATGATTTCAAGTTGCAGTACTGGTCCAATAATTGTGCCTCGTTCAAATCACCATCATTCCTTAATGTAATACATACCTTTCTGAGTAAGTTTGTGTTTACACAACACTAGAGAAAGACTATGCCTAGTTTTTCGAGATATAAACGTGACAGACGGACAGACAAACCATTCAAAACTAATACAGACTTGGAGTTAAATACTATAACAAGGGCCTGTTAAGACTCAAATGCGGCCCCCATGTGGGTGTAAACATGAGCCATCTGTTTCAGGGACGGACTAGGTGGCATATCAGCCCTGGCAATTCTATACAATCCGGCCCACAAATTATATGCCCAATTAAGGGCATCCAATTATACCTGTCCTCAAGAGCATTGTGTAATGTTTAATAATATATTGAAAGTAGTTAGCTATATGAATAATTTATTTGATTATTTTGAAACTATGTGATAAGTGCTATTACTAAATGAATAAAGTATAATTAATAGAAATGCCCGGTGAGCCGGTAAACAGTTGGGCTGGTAAGAACAACGAAGGGCAACATGAATACTAGTAAAATGTTTTAAATCATTTTGACTGAATATATATATATATATATTCTCAGCTTAAAATCAAGAGAATGGCAGAGACATTACTTCAAGTTGTTCATCTAGCTTTCTTTGTATTTTTTTTATTACTTTATTACTATGATGATTTTGACAGTTAGTCTTGTCTTACACTATGATCAAACCAGTTCATTAAAAAAACAAAGATCAGCATATAAACGGCATTAGACAACAATAATGACGGCATTTTTGTTTTTTGCCGCGAATAAAGTATTGTTAAACTACACCTTGATATTGGAGGGTCGATGGGAATATTTACCAAAAAGAGACAAGGAAATGAGTCGGTGGTATAGCTAGCTACAATGTTGTTCATTTTTTTAAGTAGAGAAATGAAGCCATTTTCTGGCACTTAAAAATAAGATAAACGTGAAATATCCCATTAATTAATGTAATTACTAGATCCACGGGTTCCTAATCAAATAGTTTCAGGCCTATTTCATTTCGTTTTTTTTTTGTACATTTTAGTTCATATGGCCCGCGACACTATTGTCGGAAATTAAAATGGCCCGGCCCGTAGGTCGAATTAGGTTGGGCATCAATGCTTTTTCAATAACTAGGAAACCTAGTTTAAATTGACTGTCAGCATCAAAGAGCTGACTACACTGACAACACATACAACAGAACAAGTTCGCTTCTTGTTGGTCCCTTTATAAATTCATCCAAATCTATTCACATTAACTATGAACTAAAAAAATATCAACAACCACAATCCTCGAGCTACCTCATTCAATACATACCCTTCATGCGTGGCCAGAATAGCCTATATCCGACTTGATTGTATCGTTTGGCGGCTGATGTTGTTAAATGTTGCCTATTAGTAGTACTTAACCAGGGCCGGCCTTAGTGGGCCCCGCACTTTCATATTAGGCCTATAGGCCCCGAACTAACTCTAGTTGTAAATTATTTAATTAAACCATTAAAACTTATAACAGGTCCGAACCGTGACTTCCTGATTTTTCATGGAGCTCCTGGAAATCTTCTAAATTTGCAAAGTATACGAAAAAGTCATGAAAATCTCCTGAAATTATTAAAACTCATTAAATGTCCTGAAAAATAGACATGTTATTTTGGGGTGACATTCAATATGGAAAACGCCAATCCGACTCGCGATTAAAAAAAAACAGGGGAATTTTTAGCTTGCATTTAATTAAAAAAATAAATAGGGCGAATTTTAACCAAAACAGAAAGTTCCAAAACTTAATTTACAGTAATAGTCACTGGCATTAAAAAATAGATCTACATCTATCTCGACCTCTTAAAAAAATCAAAAGCTATATTTTGCTAATCGATAGTAAATCTTAAAAGCAGATCTGAATGTTCATCGGCTTTTTGTCCACTGCGAGGCTGGTCTAACGGGATTAGATTTAATTAATGGTTGACCGGTTGGTCAAAGTGGTTGGTAAAAGGCTGATTTCTCATTCATGGCCCCTGGAAGAAACAGCTACTCGCCACTGTACATACAAAGAGCCCTAGGCAGTAAATATGTTTACATCGGTGCCGTGCTCTATGAACTAAAAAGAAATGTGTTAAATTATGTGCATATAAAATGTATTTTTTTTTCTAACAAAAAAAAATATGACGTGTATATAACTAATCGTAATAAAAATTAAGAATACATAAACTATTAATAAACATGTTACATGTATGTATGTTTCTTATAAAATACAGACGTTACGTTGAATATTGTATTGACTTCATTTAAATCGTAACTGGCAGGGTAAAAAATCTGGACAGAGCTCTAGTAAAAAGTGTAAACAAATGTTTAGGTTCGCGAAATTAAGTTTCATTTCCATTGGCATTGAAAGTATCCTAGTATCTAGATCTAGATAAACTAATCTAAGTTTATTATTTCAAGTTAATTATTGCAATGACTATTTTTCAAAAAGTAAGTTATTGAATTGAGATAATCTTAATCTAAATGCATCATAATCTAAAAACCATTTGATTTCGAACTCTATTAAAGTGACAGTCTTTTCAAGTCTTTTGACACATTTGTAAGTTTGTTCATTGAAAAAGCCAGGCACTGAGTCTGAGAGTGAGGCAGGGTATAGGCCTTGAAAGGGTAGCATACATTTATGATAAAATGATAGAATATAATAAAGGATAAGCGTCACTAGCATTGAGCATAGACAGTAGATTCTAAATGAAATGGGCTGAGCAGAGCTGCAGACTTATCATTGAGTCATTTCTATCAATAGTGACAACAAAACAGCCAACTTGCCTTAAAGCTTAACTCTTTGACTCCGGAATTATTTTCCACCTTTGGACGGAATTAAATTTTCCGCCAATTCAGAGTGCGCTACTCTGCTTTGATATAACTTGTATAACTTTTTAATTTATTATTGGATTGGAAAATAATAAATTTGATATAGAATTAATTATTAAAAAGAGATGGATGTTCTTTCCATTTCTTATGTTTTCTAGTTTGCAAATCTTGTTGTAATTTTGGGTTTTGAATATAAAAATTAAAAATGAAAAACTCACCAACTGACATTGAAAATATCCATCCAAGTGCATGTTATAAGAAATTTATTGTTCAAATTTAATCCAAAGAGCTATTTTTCTCATTTTTATCCATTTGTTTACAGAACACTATTGAAGAAACAGCATAGACGCCAAAAATAATAAACTGGAACTAATAATCCAATATCACTACTTCAACGAAAAAGCCCATAAAAAAAGAAACACTCTTGGAACAAAAAACTTTTACCCTAAAACTAGTCCAACTGTACAGCATTTATATATTTATAGTATTTTCTTCTAAAGTTCTTCATGTACTTAGTATATAAATATTCCTTCTAGTTGCAATATTAATGGAAGCAGTCAATATCAATGTGTGGGTTCGACTCCCATCCAGCGCAAACATAAACCATTCTCCCTGACCTACATTGTTTACATACTCTGACTTTCTTTAGAGTTATAGGTCTCCATTCTCTGAAAATGGATCTTATTCTAGCAGGGGTGTTCAATTTAATCCCATGGTCAGCATAGCTATTTATTTTGCTGACAAGACTATCAACAATGTCAATGTAAAAAAACAACATTCCAGCTCATTAGATGCAGTGCTGACTAAGTCTAGGTTGACACCCAAATTTCTTGGTGGAACAAATCTGAAATTGTTCTGTTTCAGTGCCTAGATGATAGATCTAGAGATCTACCTCTATCTGATTAGATTTAGATCTAGATGATGTAAAGACAGCTAAACTAGTTATAGATCTATATTGAACATTAGCTGGGGGTGGAGCAGGAGCTGCTTCATCAGCTGATAAACTTCATCATTACTTGACCTAGCCCTAGGTCTAGATCTATAAATTAATTTACTAGATCTATGTAATTAGATTTATTAATATCACCATCAGATGAAACAAAACCACTGTCATCTGAATTATTATACTTCCTCATCATTGTGATAATATGAATAATTATTAAAAAAATTATTTATTTTTCAATATGGCTCATAAAAGTTTTCCAAGATCAGGTCTAGATCTAGATCTGGAGGTTTTTTCGCAGTCAGTAAATTTTTATTTTTAAATTTCAAACATAAATATAAAAATAATTTTTCTTTTTATACAAATTTCATGGATTCCTTTTCAATTCTATATACTAACTATAATATATCATTTTCTAATTTTAAAAAAAGTTTTAAAAGTTGAATCAAAGCATTTTTTTTACTCAGAAATGGTAAAATTTAAACATTAATTCTGTCCGATTGTGAAAATAATTCCAGAGTCAAAGAGTTAAATTTGTTGATTGGACTCAGAGCCTTAGGCTCATAGAAAATATAGTCACTTTTCTCAAATCAAATGTATTGTATGGTTGTATAGTATAGATCTGATTCTAACTTGTAACTAGATTTAAATCTAGATCAAGAGTAAAATACCCATAATTAACACCACTATTTCATTTTCAATATTGAATACTTCACCTTATATATAATATAAATATTTTGACAATTATGGGGTTATTGTATTGCATATTCTACATTTCTCATACATTTGGTTTCATT
Source organism: Biomphalaria pfeifferi (assembly GCA_030265305.1). NCBI lineage: Eukaryota > Metazoa > Mollusca > Gastropoda > Planorbidae > Biomphalaria > Biomphalaria pfeifferi. The sequence goes on from JASAOG010000071.1 coordinate 1,020,142, forward strand.
TTCCTATGCAGACTTCTTAAGTAGACTAATTTTACTTTAACTGAATCTAGAATAGTTCTAGAGTTCTATTAATAGATTCTAGATGATAGATCTACTCACAACTGATATAAAGATGACTAGGTGACTACACTAGAAATAACATGAAGGCCTAGATTTAGCATAGATTTTGTGATTTAGTAAGAGTAATTTAGATTGTAAAGTAGTTCTATGCTAATTTCTGTGTTTGTGTTAGAAATAGTTCTGGATCTATTTATTGCCATGTTACCCTCACTTTTTTCACAACCTAGAAGTTTTTAGAAGTACTAAATAACTATGTAAAACTGGACATAAGGCCTGGTGTAATGAGGGCTTTTTCTATCTTAGGCCAGGTACTCAAAATAAAAATTGTGGTGTATTTGGGCTCAAATCTTTGGATCTGCAGCCAAGTACTTAATTGATTCAGCATTCTCCATCCTTTTTTTCTTTCTAAAATAAGAAGCCGATATTAAATGGACTTACTTATTTTATGAAAAAGAAAATTGTGCCTGGCTAGCTCAGTCCATAGAGCAATGGCGTAGCTAGGAATTTGCCATCATTTGGGGACCCAGGGGGCTTGACCTCTTCAGGGGCCCCTGCATTTTGCATAATATTAGATGTATAAAACACTCATTTGGGGGCCCGAGGGGATTTTCAAATTCTCCCCCCACCCTAGCTATGCCTCTGCGGTAGAGTAAAGTCTATGCATTGTTTTAAAAATGAATTAAGAGTTTTTAACAAACGTAATGTAGGCTCAAGGTACTATAACATAGCACATAAATACGAGAAGTTAAAATGACAAACTTCAAAAAGGGTTTTGAACAGGTGGGTCTCAAAAAACTTCTTGAATGTAAATAATATGAACAAAAGGCCACTGATAAAATTAACTCTTGTATCTAGCCTGCAGAAGGGTAATCAAGAAAGGTCAAATAAGTTAAAAGTTGATTCTTACCCATGGAGATGTAACAGCTTGATTATAGAAACTAAGGGTCATGGTGACTGAAACAAAGTTGTGTTCACATTACAATTCAATGAAGAATTCATTAGTTGTCTAAAGCAGCTTTGCTGACATTTTATATGTGCAACATCTTGCTTGAGTATTTTTTTTTTTTTTATTTCTTTTTTTTTTTTAATTTAGAAAGTTTATCTTGTTTCAGTTCCTTTCAAATACTGTTTTCTTTATTTCTTTCGGTAGAATTGGATCTAGATTCTACCATCATTTAAAAAAACAAAGAATGAGAAATATATTAAGGATACCATTATTTCCTATTCAGTCATATATATGACATTTTTTTTCTGCATAAATATTTATGCAAGTGAACTGCAAAAAATAAGGGGGGGGGGTAAATGATTTATAGTGAGCAAGCCCAATTTGGTTAAGTTTCTTTTGTATAAACATGGTAATGCCTATAAAAAGAAAATAATTTTGTTTTCAGTTGATGGCTATTATTAGTATAAACACGAATGAAGGGGAGAGCACTCGTCTGTTAAACTCGAGTCGAAATGGTCCATTACCTCCTAATGGTAGTGCTGCTACCAGCCATAATTCTATTTCTGCAACTGAGGGTTATGAAGAACTTTTTAAAGATAGTGTTCCTTGCCCATCATGTAGAGGACTGGGTCGTGTACCAAAAGGTAAATTAAATTTGTTTAAAATAATTTGTAGCAAAATTGTTAATCTGTGATTAACTGACTTTTTGAGAATCATATTTTTTAAATATTTTTTTTTTAATGATTGCACCAAATTTAATATTTTATATATATATATATATGAAAAAGATTCATACTTTTTTCTTATTTTGAACTTGCAGAACTTGAAAATCAATTAGTTGCTTTGATTCCCATGGGAGATGGTAGGCTGAAACCTAGAAGAACGTAAGAATATTTTGTTTTTTTATATCAAAATGTGAATACATTTTAAGAAAACTTTCTAAAATAGCTGGCTAGTATAAAGTAAAACTTTCTTAATTTTTACATGTGTTGAGTAGTAGGCATTCATCTATTTCACTACCTGGCCACAAAACTTAAATACCCTGACTCTTAATTTGATATTTTTAAGAAATTCATTATGATGTGACTCACTAAGGAATAAAATATGAGTAACATTTTCTTAAATATATTTTATGATGAAAATCAGGTGAAAAGTTGAATGACTTTGTCTGAAATTATATTCTAGAAACATTCAAATAGGTTTCAGCAGCCCTTTGTGAGAAATGTATAAAGTACTGATGGTTTCTTATGGAGCATTTAGATCTCGTTGATATGGCACACCAATCAAAGACAAGCATGGCAAAACTTTGCTAAACATGTTAAGTCAGAGCTTGAACAGCTGGAGAAGATCACATACCTAGCCAGCATCAGCAAACCTTCGGGATGCCTATCACAACAGCATTCCTAATAGGAAAGGCTGGAAAGAGGCTGTAGACGTTCCCAGTAACAGATCTCTGTGGAGACATCTTTATCTTGCCATCCAGTGTGACAAACAGCATGGGAGGATCTAAGTCTAAGATAAAAAAAAAGTAAAGTCCCCCTTTCAGACCTTTCAGATGATGTGGCCTGCGGTTATCAGGGGTGTCATGTGGCCAGCACAACGACCAACTGCCTTTACTTTTCCCCAACTAATGTCAGGTACCCATTAGAGTTGGGTGGACTCAGAGGCACTCAAAGATCCAGAAATTAAAAATTCCAGGATTCGAACCGGGACCCCCTGGTTTGGAAGCCAAGTGCTTACTGCTCAATCACCGCACCTCCTATGAAATTATAAGCACAGACAAAAATTTAATATTAGTAAGCAAGCAAATGCTCCTCACTTTTATTTTAAATAAGTCTTGTTTCCTTTTTATTGCAGTTAAAAAAGTAATGCACTCTTGGCAATAATATTTATTATTCTTTACTTCACAGGATCCTATATGTTGCAATCGCTGTACTTTTGTGTGCACTGACGGCAGGCTTGCTTATTTTCTTTTTGATGCCTAGGGACATAACTATATCTAGCAACAGGCCCTTCTTGCAGCCTAAACACATAGACATCAATGTCACAGCAAAGTTTGCTAATTTCACAGTTATAGTAAGGATCATATTTAATCTTCAGCTACTAGATCCAAAAGTAATTAGTTAACACAATTATTTGCAATAAAAATACACCAAACATTTGAATTTTAATGAACATTTCTTATGTATTGCTTGAAAGATCTCAATAAATTGGTTTAATAGAAATTTTTTTTTCTTCTTTTGTAGAATTTGTACAATGTATCGAACAGTAATTTCTATACAGTTAGAATTTCTGGTGTATCAATGAAGTCCTTGTATGGGAATGCAGTCATTGCTCAGTCCTCAGCCTACAAAACTGACCCTTTGGATATTTCTGCTAGATCTGAGGAGCAGCTCTCAGTACCAATGGACTTTGTGCTACAGGGAGAACATGGCAGTCTTGTGTAAGTAGCTTTTAAAAGTGTTTTAGTTCTTTTGTGTTGAAAGAAATGTAATGATCTTATTTATATTGAGCATTGAGACACAAATGTAGACATTCTAATTGTACAAACATCTCTACCAAGTAGAAAAACTAGACAGAATACATGACATTGAAACAAAATCCCAGAGTCTGTTCTGTGAGACTTGAATGTGTTTTACTTTGTAGAAAAATATCTTAAAAGTTATCTGATCAAATTAAGTAAAGTATGTAAGTAAAGTATTCCATATTTAGAAATATTTTATTGCCTATGTTTTATACGTTGTATGTATGTATTTGTGTAATGTCAGTGTTATTTTTAATAAATTCTTTTTTCGCAGATCTCACTGTATGAGTAATTGGTCTTGGATTCACAATCTCCCTATTTTATTTGAGTAAGTACTTTAGTGTACCACTCTTTCTCTGTGTTAACACAGGTGTAGATGAGGCTATGTAGACATTTCATGTAGAGTTTGGTATCTCATCAGTGAAAGATTTCCATCTTAAATAGGCAGGAGAAAGTCATAGAGCTTTCACTAAAGAACTGTTTGATGCACTCCCTTTTTTCTCCTTTCCAAAAACAAAATCTTTGCTATTAACAATATTTTAACCAAGATTTTCTATTTACCAATCCTTTAAAAAACTTAACTAGAAACAGGTTTACTGGAATAGATAAAAAAAACATTTGCTTGTCTTCAGAATTCAGCCAGTAATATTTTCTTAGTTATTACATATTGGAGCTGACATTTGTATAGCACTAAAATATGTTTCAATAGTCACAATTATAGAATGACATCAAAATTGTAATGTAAAAGGTTGCAATAAAAGTGGTTATCTGATTTAAAGGCTGGATAAAGACCTGTATATATACCGTTGATAGTGTAATATCTCTGTTTGAATATTGTTGTTGTTTATTTGTCATGTTTTTTTTTAAACAGGTTTTGAAACTATTATTACCAAAAAAGAACAACACTTTGTTATAAGTTCCATTTTAAAGGCACAATAAAAATATTCTCTATTCTGCTTTGACAGAGTGACTGCCAACTATACATACATGGGCCATTCTGAGCAGGCAACATTGACCACATTCCAAACAGTCAGCTGCCATCCTGAACCAGGGCCTCCACCATCAACACTGCACCCTCCAATCACCATTCCATCTACAACTGCTACACCCACGACAACAACTCTAACCACTACCACAACAACCACCTCGAAATCTCCAGTAACTTTATCTAAAGTTAAGACTAAGAGATAATAGTATAAGTTGTTTTTGTTTTTAAAAAAATGTTTTACATAAATATTTTATCTGATAAGTATTTTTCATAGTGAAAATAGAACATTGTTTTATTATTATCATTATTACTACCTTCCTAATAGAGATTTGAATTTATAAAAATAAAGTAATAAGTGTTTGATTTTAAAAACTGTAAAAATATTAACACATGTATGTGTGCTTAAGTTTTCTCTCTGTCATTAGATGACAACAAAAAAGACTCCAGCATTATATATATATGTGTGTCTGTGTGTGTCACTTGAATGACTGTGTTACGTTTTGAAAAGTTGTTATTTGAAACTAATGTAAATTCTAAGCTTCTTTTGATTTTAAAATATATTTAGTCAATTTATTGTCTCTTTTTTTTTCCAGTATTATTTACTAACTTTACATTTTCTTGTGTTATTTTAAAATAATTGTACAAATGAAAAAAAAAAAATGAATGCAGACATGAACTACTTTATTGTTTTTTTTCTCTTTTTATAAAAAAAAATTTCGAAGTCAAGATTTTAATTCTTGTTTAATACTTAAACATGAAAACTCTTACATAAATTGGACACTTGATGATGGTTATTTCAAATAGAAGAAAGTTGTAAAAAAAAAATTGTGTGATATGAGCCCACAGCATTTTTGAGAGAAGTAATTAAAATTATGCAAATGATAAATTGTTTCATTTAACTGAAATTCTTTTATACTTTTCCCAAATATTGCATTTTAAGTGGGTAGCAAAATTGGATTATACATGTTCATGTTACATTTTTTAGTCATGTCTTTCATACAATATTATAAAACGTTACATATTATGTGATTTGTATATATCAATATTGGAATTTCTCTTTTCTTTTTATTTAAAGTTGCATTATGTCATGATGTCTTTGAAATGATATTGAAGCCAGAAAAGCTAATTGGTAGCAATTAACAAAGAAAATGCACACAAAAAAATCCTTGACCATTTTTTGTTGATTTATATTAAAGACTATTATAATGTAAGTGTTGAAATCTACATGAACTAATTTGTTTTTTTATACTGTTATTTTTTTGTTTTACTAATATTTGAGTTAAAACAACTATAAATCTTTTAAATTTTTCTCCGAAGCATTTCTTCAGTTCTAATTTTTATTGACCCTATTTTTTCATTTATTATTGTATATTTTACAAATATTTTTTGGTATTTGAAATGCGTCAAATCTAGTTTTGTGTTTATGTGTCTTTCATAACATGGCATGGACATCATCATCTCATTACAGGAATGTTAGGGTTGATCTGAATGATTGTCTCACATTTCTTTGAGTTGTTCTCTTGAACTGCAATGTTCTCAGATTTTTTAATGAATATATTTCACTATGTTACTCAAACTGAGCTTATTATTCTTAACTGTACCAAAAAAAATATGTTTTCTTTGAAGTTTTTTAAAATCTGAAATTGAATGGCACTAATAAATGCCAATAATTTTATAAGCAGTGCCCTGAGCGTTGGGCGAGTGTTGGGCTTATGGTACAAAAGATACTCTTTATGATGGGGCCCTCCTAAGAAATTGTGCCTTTTTTAGCAGTAATTTTTTTCATTTTAATATGAAAAGGATCTAATAACAGAATAATGAAAAATATGTTTGTCATTTAGAATATTCGTAGTTTAACCAAATGCTAATACATTAACAATCTGTATCTATCAACTCTAAGTACAAGATATACTATTTTAACTAATGGTAGATAAAGGTTATAATGATGGAAAGTAATTTGAAAAAGTAAAGCATCTGATTCACAAGTTTAACATTACCTAGAATAATTAGCTTTGTTTCTTCTCAAGTTTTTTTTTTTTTAAAGTATTCAAGGTGGGTTTTTTTTTTCCGATCATCACGTTTTACTTTTTAAATATTTTACTTATTAATATATGTGTTGTTTTTTTTTGTAGTAAAAAAAAATTTTTATTTTACATGTTTGAGAGGCGATGTATCTCAATTATTTTTGTCTCTCATTGTGTGTGTTATACATTGAGAATCCACTTACTGATAATTGTGGAGATAAGTTTTTAAACTCAATCTGCGGAACAGCAATGATAATGTGTCTCTTGAAACATAAGTAGAAATAATGACATTCACAGACTGAAAAAAAACATTCCACTGGTTAGCAACAGAATATTAATACAAACTTGACCAACTGAATCACTAAAATACTTTCTCAATACGCTCTTTGTTCTACTCTTTAAATCTCTGAATCCACTTTTTTTTTGTTTCTTTTAGTCAAAGTACCATGTGACCCTTACTTAGAAGGTTCCTACATGCTAGTCTGTCTGGCTTGTTTACAAATCGATTGGTCAAGATCTTGAGTCGAAGTTTCTCTAGTGTTGTTGAAAAATATTTGTTCTGTTTACTTTAATCTATATTAGAAAATTTGGCCATCTGGCCAAGTGAGTAGCTGTACACTTTGATTTGTTCCTCTGATGTTTTTAAAGTATGTTAAAATATTATATTTTCAATTTCAGAATATGATGCCATAAGTATTTATAGTAAATTAAACGCAGACATATGTTCACGGTCATGTATCATAATACAGACATGTACACTATCGTGTATAATAATAAAGTGCATTTTATATTAATTGTGTGCCAGTTTGTTTTTTCTCCCTATTTTTTTAAAATATAAAATAACAGACCGACATGTTTTAAAACAAGATAATAAACATTGAACCCAATCTAAACATCAATTAAATTTGTATTTTAACCCATCACATCAGCCCAGTTACGACCATCAGCAAATCTTCAGAGTCCTTTCTGTTTTTTTTTTTTTTTTTTGTGTGTGTGTTTTGTCTGCTTCAAGGACACATCATTGTGCGGAATTTGTGCAAGATGGTCTTTATGTTTCCTAAAATCTATTTTCATTTCTTTAGTTTTCTGAGCATTTAAAATGAGAAAGTTGAGATAAAAAGTGTAGAATGATACAGATTTTCGTCACCTGCAATAAGGCCGATGATTGCTGTGTTGTCAACAAATTTTATGATGGGAGTATCAGCTGATTGGCTCCGAATGTTATTGGTGTAGATGGTATACAATACTGGTGAAAGAATGCACTACTGCGGCTCTTCAGTGATAAACTCTCGTGCCCGACACATGCCCGTTCGCTTTTACATATTGTGGGTATTAAATCAGAAAGTTAGAACCCAAGCTTGCATGTGCTTGCCAACGTAAATTTTCGGGGTGGAATGTTACTTAACTCATTTCCCTGGCTAAAACCAAACAGACAGAAGTAAAAGTAGTACACTAATACATATGCAGTTTGACATGCCTGTTAAATTAGTAGTTACTTCTGCAGCTGGAGTAGGTACAATTCAAAAGTAATTTAAGTAATGTCATGCTCTTGTCAACAGATGTTAAAGTTACTGGCTATTGATAATGTTAATTTTATTGGGGCCAACAAATGGAAATTAAGTTTGACTTCCATTTTTCACCTCAGCATTACTGCTATAACAACATCAATATAATCTAGATACAAACACGAACAACATTAACACACAGGATAAGTTCTTGATGAATTTAGGTTTCTGTGAACTTCTCCGTGGCTTTGACACACGCTGACTGAAAGTGGGATAAAAAAGGTTTTAAAAATCTTTCTGTTGATTTATTTTTTCTTTAGAACCAATTCTTGTTCTCAGACTAAATGCTTTTTCCAAGTCAACCCAAACAATCTTGCTTGAAAGACATCATCTGTCTGTTGTATGATAAAAGCGATTTTGCTCTTGTTGTGTGTTTACGTTTCGTGTTTAGAACTGATGTATCAAAGAGCCTGTGTTTGTACCAGTTTGTCTTTCTTTTTCAAAACAACCTAGAGTATTCTCTTTTATTAAAGTTGCTACAATTTATTGAACGAAAATCTTAAATGGATTAATTTTTTTTTTTGTGCATTTCAATTATGGATCTATTTCTAAAATCGAAACATTTAGTAGTAGATCAAGACGCTCAGAAGATCTGGAGATACTGGCCTCATACTTGTGAAAAATTAGCCTTGAAGCTAGCAGCTCGTGAATGAGAGAAATTTGACTAATTGTGTAATTTTGTTTCTCATGCTGTCTACGATAGCAGATTGTTCTACATTTGAAACTGCTATAGCTACTACACAGAAGGGACTGTATGTCAAGCAAGTAAATGAAAGTTGCGCTATATAAAAAAGCTATTGAAAGAAAAAAAAATCTGATGTATAGGACAGATATAGTGGTGTCGCTAATTATTCTCGTATCAAGTTTAAGTAAGAAGAAATCTGTAACAAATGGGGTGGCTGCCTTATGTCGATGACCCCGGGTTCATAGGGCCTATCCTCCGCTTCCATCCCTCGTCGTCCTGCGGGAGGTTTGGAATAGGGAGTAATTTAAATTATCTTCAACTCTAAGGGAATATCCAAAACATGTAAAACAACAAACAAACATAAAAAAAAAAACATTACAAAAAGGTATGTAAATCAAAGCCTGTTACAATTTATAGACCTTCATCTGATTTAATGGCATTTACAATAACGGCCGTTATTTCGTTCTCTCTCTCGTGCTGTAAGTCAACAGCATTGCTTGTGACGCTCTAAATATCAATACTAGAAGTTCTGAGAGTGCTAGAAGTTCTAAGACTTCTAGAAGTTCTGAGAGTTAGGCTACATTTCGTCTGTCCGACAGCATTGATGTAGAACTTCTCATCACTCGTCAAAACTTGTATCTATGACTGACCAACACTTACCTAACAGAATTGTATTCGCGGCCTTTGTAATGCGGACATTAAATGTAAAGATTCTCTTATAAAGACTTCAAGTTACACATACATGACATTGACAACCTCAGTACTGATGTGATATATTATTAAAAAGTGTGTGTGGGGGGGGGGGGGTTAGTTTTTTTTTTGGCACATCGGCACACGTTAGGCCATGTCGTGCTCGGATATATTATTAGGCTACGACTTCCTGGAACAACATGAGCGTGTAGAGATCACTTTTCCAGGGTCTAAGCCAACAATGGTTCTAAACGGAATGACAGCTCCCATAATGTCGAGCCTGCTCCTCTCTCTCTCTCTCTCTCTCTCTCTCTCTCTCTCTCAACGTGATTTAGGCGTGTCGATCTATACTTACAAAACCCAAACGTTACTCTACGAATGATAGGCCTACTTTCTTTATCAATTCTAAAAGATGGCATCATTGCACCTCCGTCACTTCCATGTTCGGCTCAAATATTAACTACCAACGCATTTTCAATGCTACAAAACACAGATCAAGTAGAGTTCTTTGAAACAAGTTTATCTTGATTAGACCGGAATAAACTTAACTATGTTCACGAAAAATGTCAGATGTAAAGGTTTGTTAAATATTTGCCATCAGTAAGCAACAAAGAAGGACATTTTCATAATTTAGTCCGGTGCCTGCTGGTCGAAGGACACGACACCCACGAAGGAGAACACGCCCTCCTTTTACCGGTCGTCTGGTAAACCTATTTGTATTTACCCTAATTCTGTTCACTGCAACTTAAATCTACAGAAAATAGGATCCTATTCTTTTACACACGGCACTATTAAAGCTTTGTTGTTTAGTGTTACGATCATCAATAGTGCTAGATGTTACAATCAAACTTGATGTCAAGATGTCACGTTGAAGCACAATCAATGATCGTAATTGCCGAGGATCTTGAAATCGTCTTTAATAAGATGATCGTATAGAAGTAGATCTAGTTGATAATACGATCATTCAGAATGTTGCCAGTTGATAAGAGGATCATCTAGAAGTTGTCAATCGCTAAGTCGATCTAAGTATGTTACTATATTCAATAAAGAAACTTCTCTTCGTCTAAAACAAATGCTTTAATTCAAAACTTGGAAAAGCTATTCACAAAAAATTACAATGGTTAAATGTACTTGAATAGAACAGAATAAATATAATTCTGCTAAATAAATTATCTACACAATAATGTAAAATATACGTAGAATCCTAACACGTTCCGTACGACACTGACTTAAAATCTAGAATCCTTTTCCCGGGTATAGCGTTGTCACGTGTCTAACATCCCCTCGTTGCAATGCCAACCAATAAATGCAGCTCAACGTACAATAATTAATACTTCAAAACCAATCACATTTATTTCCAAACATGATCCTGCAGCGTGATAGAAAATTTCCCCGAGGTAGCTAAAATTCTGCCGACAAGCTAAATGCAGATATAGTGTACATGACATTTAGAAAGCGAATTCCGAGTAGCTTGAAATTTACCATGAAATGTATCTACCTGAGATCCCGAGATCAATGGACCTTTAAGGCAAAGTACGTGGTAGTTTAAAAATAGAATTTCGAACCTCATGACTGCTTTGTGTAAAAAATGTTGATTTAAGTTGCCACAGTGCTATTATTAACAACTATAAGAAGGACCTACAACAGTTATCCATCAACACTTATCTTTCTGCTCTGAAAGTCCTTATGAATAATAAAGATTATTATAATTATTACTATGTATGGAAAAAATATTTATTAGACTGTGTTAAATCTTTGCAAACACTATTTTGGTGATCTGTATATAATGACACGATAGAGAAAATAATAGAAGGGGATGCAACTACAAAAAAATTAACGACCCTTTGCAAATGCACGGGGAGACAACTCCTGCAATACTATCAATAAAGCAAAATACTTTTTATAAGTAATAAAATGCAACTGTTATACCATTTTTTTTCAGTTACTAAACACAAATTAATAAACAAAAGCCAATAAATATTGCGCAACATGCATTATTGAGAATTTCTTTTGATTTTTAAAGATAATATGTCAAAGATGCATACAAATATAAACCTATTTTGTATCAAATATTTTTAAATGGGGTCGATCTACACATCATCATTTGTCACTCTGGCTTCACTGCACAAACGTGTAAATCTTTCGCCTTTTACTAAAGATTTCCGTGCAGAGGAGCAATTTAATGAGTCTAAATCTCAATTTTTCAAGCCCTACATTGTAGGGTACACAATCTAAAGTAACGAATGGTTAATAGAAACAAACCTTCATGATAATTAGAATTTTCCTTTGATCGTTATAGTATTATCGCCAGCCCCACTCTATAGGAAGAGTCACAAGAATCATGAATGGTACAAAACCTACAGCTAATATTAATTTATTCTTTGTATTTAGGATAATTATGAAGAGGAGGCTAGAAAAGTACTATTTAATACCATTAGAAAAGTACTATTTAATACCATTAGAAAAGTACTATTTAATACCATTAGAAAAGTACTATTTAATACCATTAGAAAAGTACTATTTAATACCATTAGAAAAGTACTATTTAATACCATATTTATGAGACAAAATACCTTTTTACCGTATTCACGGAGGCTCATCATTTGCACAATCATAGATTACTTGTGGAACTCCATGAAAGACATTTTTTAAAATGCCCTTCAGGCTTTAGTGAGTCAATGGAAAGTCTCTCTTGTTCACTGTGTGATGATTAGTAAACGCACGTTCAAAGTTAGAATTAAGCTCAAACCCACAGATCTATAAGTAATTTAACATCTATTTTTTTTTACAGAACTGAATATAGGGCCGCTTTATCAAACTTTATTCTCTATGAAAAAAAAAAATCGTGGGACTATCATTTTTGCTCTTTCTTCCCTAGCGCTATTACAGCATGGAATGGGTTGCCTGCGCCAGCCAGGAAAACCAGTGACTTGGCAGAATTTAAGTCATTGATTAATATGCATGACGCGTATGACGTACACATCCTCTTTTTTGAAGTAAGGTCTGTATTATGTAACATAAGAAAATCTGGGTCTGTGTACTTGGCTTAAACCAATGGTAAAAATTAGAGAAACACTGATTGAAATGAAACATGTCAGTAAATCGGAGTTTGTATTACTACAATAATTAGCCAATTATATAGTTTCTCAGCCTATTCTCAGGTACAACGACTTTAAAAATAATTGACCGTTGGAGTACCACAGGTGATCAGTCCAGGGCGGTCTTAGGCCACTACAACCTATGCGGTCGCATCGGGCGAATTTTCATCTTAATCGGAAGCTACACTACTGTATTTACTTTTATAGTTACTAGGCCCCGCGCGATCAGTTTCGCATAGGGCCCCGCCATTGTTAGGACCGGCCCTGGATCAGTCGATCGTCTTTCCTCATTCCTATCTTTTGCCTTGATTAGAGTCTCTGGTAAACTTCTTTACCTCTCTCTCTCTCTCTCTCTCTTTCGTTGATAGCCCGCCAATTCTTTGATATGCATCTACGACACCAATAAGCAGCAAATTAAGTGAAAACATTTTCACGTTTAGGCCAATGACTGCGATTTGTCCTGTGGTATCCCTAATTGTAAATCTAGTAATGATAGAAGGCGAAAAGAAAATCTTTAAACGACCACCTGCGGACAATGGTTAGGCATATGCTTGCTCTGTTGTGGCAAAATATGTAGGTCACAGCTGGGGCTTCGCAGCCACGGGAAATACTGCCTTCCTCACTAATCTTCGGACTCGGAAGACAAGCCTTATTATTATCCCTAATTGTGTTAGAAACGCATAAAATCTGAGGAAGACTATAGTATTTAATTTATAATTATCAACTATCATCCATGGCTGCCTGACCTTCTGCTGTGCGATTCGGACTATATAGACCAGGGGTTCTCAATCTGTGGATCGCGACCCTCTTGGGGGTCGATTGACTATTTTCTAGGGGTCGCCAAAGACAATCGAAAATATGGATTGTGTTTTGTCTGTTCTTCTATTGCTGTGTGTGTGTGTGGGTCGCAGCAGAGTGGGAAATAGTAAAAACGGGTCGCCGAGTTTAAAAGGTTGAGAACCGCTGATATAGACTTAATCACGATGATCCATTTTCTTTAGGTAACCGTAAGGAAATTCTGGGAGCCGAGAAGAAAGAAACAAAAATGACCTAGTTAACTCCAGCAACTTCCGGTTATGACTTAAGATGGCTGCCACACATAATATCAATATACTTCAGTGATGGCAGCAGATGTTTTAGTTTGCTTTTACTATTATTCTTTTCAAAATTTTCAACATGGATAATGAGTTGCGTCAACAGAAAGTTGCATCTGGAAAAGAAAAAGTAAATCTATTTTTAATACCATCGAAGTTATCTAGGTCTATATAGATTCTAATCTTAAATCTAAGTCAGTAAACTGTAAAGTGACAAATCAGTGCCAGTGGTTAGTCACTCTAAACGCCTAAGGTAAAAATTCTAATCATCCTGAATGAACCCTTACAGTTCACACCAATAGGACAATTAACATTTTTAGCTACAAATATTATTTTAAAACAGTCTAAACTCTAGATCTAATTCTAAACTGAGAAACTCAGTCAGTCTAGCTCGACTGTCAGTGAGTTCAGTCACGATCAGTGACTGAGTCAGTCTACTCTTACTTTAGTAACTCTAAACTAAGTGTTAGTAAGTCTAACTCACAAGGTCTAGACTAGAGTTAGAGTAATAACTAGACTGACAGTAATACTGATAAGAGTGACAAGTACTAGTACTACTAGTAAGTACTAATACTACTAGAGTTTACTAGAGTCCTAGACTCATGTCTAAAACTAAAATTAAAAATAGAATCTAGATCTAGAATATTCTAGATTTAGGACTAGATCTAATTCTAACTCTATCAATACTATCATTATCATCAATATTCAATATATATCATCATGAGTAGATCTAGATCGATTATAGTATGAGTTATTAAAATTAAAAATAATTATTTAATGAGTTGTGTTATGAGTATGGTCAAGGATTATGAATATAAGAAAAGGAATTTGAAGTATGATGATGACATCCTATGACTGATCAAGTGACAAGTAGAGAGACTTTTATTTGAGTTAACTGAGTTACTTTTAAAAGAGTTGAGTCGAGTAACTACTCAGGCCCCTATTTTTGACCTATAAATCCTATGCCTATATAATAGAATAGTTATCTTTTAATAGTATAGTTACATAGACTTATTATAATGATTTCTGAATATTTTGTCAGAAATATAATATTCAGTTTGAGGAAATTTCATAAAAATTCCCATCACTGGGAACTGAATGTCTCGAGTCCTGGTGTAGGCTGGGTCTAAGAACCTCCCAAGTCCATACAACTATATTTTGAGATTTACATGTAGAGATATTTTGTTTCAGTTTTATCATTTTGAAATTTTTCCTTCTCAAACAGCTTGCTGCATTCCGTAGCAAAAAATCCAAAACCAGGAAGAAATCTGCGGCACAGTGTCATTCAGGGCATGAGCTTGCTGGAGATCACAAGATATCCCAACACAATATTGTCTCTGATAGTTTTATTGATTATGAAAAAAGCAGTGTTGAGACAACCCCAAGTGATGCTTTGTCCTTAAGTGATGTAAGAAGTTTATTTTGGTTGTTGTTAGTTTGTTATTATTATAATATTATTTTGCATTTTTTTTTGTATTTCTGCACACATACTTGATTCTCTTAAATTTGGTACATAAAAAAAAATGCAATCAATGCATTCATTCATTCTTCATCAGAGTTAAGTCTGTATTGTTACCAATGCATTTTGAAAATTGTGTTGTTAAACTAATAGCATGCATCTAATTAAAAACAGTGATCTCTCTTTAAAAAAAATCATTTTAATTATCTATTTGTATAAAGTGAAAGGGAAAAAATTGTTATTAAATTTCATTGCATAATTTATTAATTCATATGCTTAATAATTCATTCTATTTATATGTCAGTATTATATTATTTATATGTACAAAATAAAATGATAAAGATAGTTGGCATTTTTAAAAGAAGCTTATTTTTTAATAAAAAGAAACATGAAGGCATATTTTTCTATAATGACATATTTTAGAAAACCTGTTGTTGAATACAAAGAAACAACTAACTGAAAATCAAATTTTTTTTAATGAGATTCATTAATAAATTATTTATTTTTTATTCCCGATTAATTGTATTGCAGTAATTTCCTTTATTTTTAATGATACTTATAGACTGAATTTAAAATGCTACAAATGTTTCTCCCTATTTCTTTCAATGAAGACATGTTTGGAATGCTCTTATTTTGTTGTTGTTTTTTATTATTTGAATTTATTGTTGGCTGTTTGCATGTTTTAACGAAAAAAGTTGATTTTTTTTTAAACACAGAGTGAACCTTACTCTATGACCAGTGATGATGAACAGTTAGATGAGGTTGGTCTTAGCATTTGCTGTGTAAACAATGCTCTCTGAATGATAATCTGTAATATTAACCATTGAATGAAAATAAAAAAACAAAACAAATGCTGTCTAAAAAATGATTTAATTTAATGCATTTAAAAACAATTTTTAAGTACAGAAGAAATATACTTCACCTCTACTGATCTTTTTACTGTTAATTTTTTATTTATATATTTTTATAAATAAAAAATAAACACTTTCTGTAAATTGACTCTTTGATAAAAGTAATGTGTTGAATCTGGATGCATATACAATTTTCAGCTATTTGTTTTTTTACTATGCATTAAAAATAGTAAAATTAAAACTAACAAAAGTTTATAATTTACTTGTGAGCATGTATATAATAACATATAATAGTAAACAAAATTTTGCCCCTCTATAATACTGCACTCATTGTTTATCTTTGCAATAAAAAATATTGCCATTATAACATTATCTAGTTTTGTTGGTTTTGATCTCCAGGCATCTAGACGGGATTGCTCCTCTACACATATTCCATTTACTGTCTCGGAATTAGAAAATGCTATGGCAGAAAAGAAGACAGTAGGAGACATTTTTCACATTGGAGACAATGCACAAAGAACTGATGTTAGTAAACTATTCTTATTCATTTTATATAAACTGATACAATAACTGAAATTGTTAAAATAATAATGACAGGAACTGCTGCATTATTTAAAAATATCACATTTATTATTGCATCCCTTATTTTATAATTTGAAGAAAACTTGAATCTTGGGCTAATACAAATATGTAACTATTTACTAAAATTCAACAGATGTCTCTTGTAGAATTAGCCTTATCACAGAGAGATGACCTCTTGAGTCAGCTGGCCTCATCCCTAAAATGTATTCAAGAACTTCCAATACAAACAGATGATTTCACAGCGCAGTTGTGTGTACTAGCACAACACATTTGCATGTTGAAAACAAAACTTAATCAGGTTGGTCTTAGACTATCAATACTTATTTACTTTCCTTTTAAGAAAAAAACTTAAACCTTAATTCAATTGTGGATTATCTAAAAATGTATATAAGCATCCTTTTTCTGTTGGAAAGTATTTACTAAGCTAAAACAGTGGCTTTTGAACCGGGGGTCCCGGGTTCAAATCTTGGTGAGGACTGGGATTTTTAAGTTCGGGATCTTTGGGTGCCTCTGAGTCCACCCAGCTCTAATGGGTATCTGACATTAGTTGGGGAAAAGTAAAGTCGGTTGGTCATTGTGCTGGCCACATGACACCCTCATTAACCCTAGGCCACTGAAACAGATGACCTTTACATCATCTGCCCTAAGACCACAAGGTCTGAAAGGGAACTTTACTTTTTAATATAATGGTTGCTATTTTAAATTTGTTGCAAGTGAATTATATTTTTTTGCTATGATTCTATTTTATTTTACATGTAAGATTACATATTCAATATTTATTTGCAAAACGTTTCTGTCATCTATTTATGTTTGACATGATTATTCACACATTTTTGTTTAAACATGTCTCAGCATAGTTATAAGAAATGTGTTTTGCTTTGTGTTTTTATTAGGCAATTTTTATATATTTGTAATGTATAGTTTTCTTTTGGTTGCTTTTTTGTGTATATAATAATTTTTATGAATTGTTTTACAGGCAAACCAAGATTTACAGGAGCAGTTGATACTGCATGAGTCTTCTATGATCTCATTACAATCTGCCAAGGCTCAGATACTGCAGCTTCAGAAGATCATCCTCAAGAAGGATGAACACATCATTTCCTTGACTCGGGCTACGCAGGCCAACAATGACATTGGTCAGGCCATGAAACTTAAAGATGACACTATCAATCAGTGCCAGATGATGCTACAATCACAGTCAGCTCAGCTTGATACATATAGGCGTGAACTTGAAGCTAAAACTGTCGAGTGTCAGCGCTGGGCAGCTGCACATGAAGAGTGGGCCGTCAAGGAACACCAGCTCATGAACGAACTCACTGCTAAATCAGAAGAGCTTCTTAAACTGGAGGAAGCTCTTCAGGTTGTGAAATTAGAAGAAAGTGAATTACACCAAAAGTATGCATTGCTTCAGGCCATGATTTCTGAAAAGGATTCCAGTGACAATACCATCTTACATAACTTGGAACATCAGTTGGCCGAACTGAGAGCAACTCACGAGTCAGATTTACAGGAAATATCAAGGCTGCAGAAAATAAATCATGATCTGGAAGTTGACCTTACTGATCACTCAAAACATCTTTCTCTTGTTGACTCTTTACAACAAGATTATGAACATATCATGAACCAGCACTCTGGTTGCCTTCAACAGATTGATAATTTGAACATTTTAAATGCTGACATCCAGCAAAGGTTGCATTCATTAGGTCATACTGAAAATGACCTGCATGTTTTAAAAGAACAATTTAATAACCTCAGTCTGAATTACCAGAAAGAAGTTCAGCTGAGGTCAGAACTGAAAAAAATGCTCTTAAATCTAACAACAAATGACAAAACATCACAGAGTGCTGATGATGTAGTGCACAGAGTGTCCTCTCCTTACCATGAGAATCTCAACACAAACAATAGTTCTAGTTCTACAGAAAAAGAAGCAATCACAACTGCAGTTGATATTTCTGTCATTCAGAAGGATGTCATAGTAAGCTCCAACAATGAAGATGTTTATATGCAACAGAAGAGTGGTGAAAGCGTTTGTGTCCCTGACCTTGATGACGAGAAGATGCATCTCTTATCTCTCATAGAAGATTTAAGATCTAAACTTGTGAATAGTGATACTGTGATTCAGCAGTATGCTGAAAAGATAAGTTTTCTTGAGAAGAAAAATTCCAGTGTAAAACAAATGTCCGAAGATGAAGAATTGAAACTTCTGAAAACAGAAATAATGTCATTAACTCTGAAGATTCAATCTCAGGAAGCAGACTTGTCTAGGGCTACTTCTGAGTTGGCAGAATCTAAAGAATCACTTCTCAGGCTAGAGTCCAAACATTCTAACAGTCTTGATCACACTGTACATATAAACTCAGAAGAGGAAGAAGTGAACTTGCTACAGTTGGCGCAGCATCACAAAGAAATAGCCGAACTGCAGTCTCATTTAGAGAGCACTGTCACCCAATGGCAGAAGCTTCAGTTGATTGTTCAGGAAAAAGAAATAGAGATTCAAAATCTTCAGGAAAACCTTGATGAGCAGAAACGAATTTGTAGCAATATGCACTCAGCACATCAGGAATATGTAGAAGTTCTACAGTCAGAGATAGATACACTTAAGCTTAAACTTGAAGATTATCAAGAGAAATTTTTTAACATGGAAAATGAGATTTTAAATTTAATAACTGAAAAGAACAGTATTCATAATGAGCTGAAACAAGCCTATGAGTATAATGGAAAAGATTCGGTAGATGTTGAAATTCAGACTAACACTTCTGCTACTTATAACTTAGTGGATGCTGAGATACAAACTTTCCCCCCAGAAGTTCTAACCCAAGCGTCTTCTACAGACACAGAATTTGCTAATGTTGAGAGTCAAACAAGTCTAAAAAAAGAAAAAGATTTAGTAGATGTTGAAAAGCAGACTAACACTTCTGCAACTTGTAGCTTACTGGATGCTGAGACACAAACTACCCCAACAGAAGTTCTAACCCAGACTACTTCTACAGACAATGAAATCCAGATCTATGGTGATGCTACTCTGCTTCAGAAAAAAGAAGCTGAAAATCAAACACATGATTTCAATCAGACCAAGCCCTCAACTAGTCAAGATATTTCTAAAGATTTGAAAATGAATGTGCCAGAAGAAAGTTTAGTTGAACAAGCAACCATGATTGATAAACTCAGAGAAACCCTCTCACAAAAAGATCTAATTATAAATAATTTACAATTAGCAATAGTTGACAAGGAGGCACATGTTCAAGAATTGCAAGGAAAAATTAATGATATTGAAAATGAACTTTTCACTGTCAAGCTTGACTATAAAGAGATTGTGAAAAATTTTCAGTTGTCTGAAGAAAATCTTGAAAGAAAAACCTGTGAGATAGCTGCTGAGAGAAAGAAAGCTAGTTCTCAACAGCTTAAGTTGAAAGCCTCCAAGAAGCAGGCTGCTCAGAAAGATGAAGCAATAGCAGACCTAAATAGAAAACTGCTGGAATACCAGGAACAGATTTTAGATCTTAACATTCAGTTAGTTGATAGAAAGAAGGAGAACAGTTCATTGTTGAGTGAGAATGATGAGCCAGAAGAAAGATCTTTGCTTCAAGAGAGTGTCCAGACACCAAAGTGGTCAGAGCAGCTGTGGGCTAAAACAACTGAGATTGCTCGTTTACATGCTGTCATTGAAGGCAAAGAGGAAACATTATTAAATATGAATACAGTATTATCTGAAAGTAATGACAATGTTTCAATGCTTGTTAAAACCAATGATGAGAAAGAAGAGGAGCTAAAGGGTATTCATAAAGCATTTTTGGACAAGCAGTCAGAACTGTCAACTTTGAATGACATTGTTAATGAGAAAAATGGTGCCATTAATAACCTAAACCAGAAAGTATCAGAAATGCAGGTAGATATTGACAAGCTACAGGCTGTTATCACAGAGAGAGATGTACAAATCACAGATTTAGAAAACAAATTGCTTGAGCAAGAAAATAAAGTTTCATATCTGCTTGGAAGAGTTCATGAAAGTGAAGAAATTGTAAAGTGTTTAAATGGACAGCTTTCTGTGTCACAAGAAGAAATAGACAAGATACATCATCTAGTTTTTGACAAAGAACAAGAAATATCTGATTTCAATAGAAAATTGTCTGAACTTCAAAACTCTGCTGATGAAAATATGAAGCAGTTCCAAACAGAAAGAGAAGAAAAGCTCATATTATGCAATCAGGAATTGAGAGAACGTAGCCAAGAAATTAACAGTCTGAAATTAGTCATTTCTGAAAAAGAACAAAACATCCTTTTAATGATGCAAAATTTAGAAACTAAAGAGCTGGAAGTTTTAAGCATGGCTGATAAACTGAAAGAACAAGATGTGAAAATGTTTGACTTGAATCAAGTGTTAGCAGAGAAAAATGAACAAGTGAGTCAACTACAATTGCATCTTTCAGAACCTGCCAGCGAACTTGTTGAAATCAGGCAGAGATTAGCTGAAAGAGATGAAGACATCAGCAAGCTTAATGACGTTGTTGCTCAGAGAGATGAACAGCTTGAAAAGATCCACAAGATTTTGGATGAAAAATCAGAAAGTGTTTCTGAACTTATGGTTAGGATCTCCAAAAGAGATGTAATGGTTAGTGAGTTGCAGAAGGATATAATGGCAACAGACAATGAAAAATCTTGCTTGCTGGAGAAACTGAGTGAAAAGGAAAACACAAATGTAAATCTACAAACACTACTTTCTGAAAAAGAAGTAAAGTTATCTGAATTCACAAAGAATCAAACTGAAAAAGATGAAGAAATACAAAGTCTACAAAGAATGCTTTCTGAAAAAGAAGTGGAGCTATCTGAACTCACAAATAAACAAACTGAAAAAGATGAAGAGTTTCAAAATCTCCACAGAGTACTTTCCGACAAAGAAGCAGAGTTATCTGAATTCACAAAGATACAATCTGAAAAAGATAAAGAAATACAAAAGCTACAAAGAATAATTTCTGAAAAAGAAGTGGACTTATCAGAGTCTATAAAGAAACAAACTAATAAAGATGAAGAAATACAAAGTCTACAAAGAGTACTTTCTGAAAAAGAAGTGGAGTTATCTGAATTCACAAAGAAACAACTTGAAAAAGATGAAGAAATACAAAATCTCCATAGAATGCTTTCTGAAAAAGAAGTGGACTTATCAGAGTCTATAAAGAAAGAAATGGAAAAGGGTCTAGAAATACAAAATCTTCAGCTAAGGTTATTTGACAAAGATAAACAGCTTTCAGAGCATGAAGAAGAAATCTTAAAATTGAATGAGGCATTCAGGGCCAAAGAGGAAGACTGTGCCACTCTTAGTCAAAGACTGTCTGATCAAGCTGAGGAAATATCTAAACTGAATGAAAGTGTATCTAATGACAAAAGCAGAGATTTTGAGTTAAATACATTTTTATACAAGAAAGATGAAGAGATTTCAGGTCTTCAGGGGAAGATGTCTGAAAAAGATCAACAAATTGTGGTCTTGGAAGAAAAGATGCTGAATATAGAGGGTGAGAACAAGAATTTGATGAGGAAATTGGAGGAGAAAGTTGAAGATTTGAGTCAAGTGCATACAAAGACCAATGAAATTATGGATGAACTAGTTGCCCTAAGAAGACAGACTACAGAAAAGGATCTTGAAATGATGGACATTTGCACAAAGTTAGAGGAAGTTAAGAAGGAAATATCTAAGTTAAATGATTTACTGGGAGAAAAAGAACTGCATATAGTTTGCTTGTCGGAAAGGGCAGAAGAACAAGAATTAGCACTAGTCATTCTTCAAAATAATGCCATTGACAAGGATGAAGAAATCATTAAACTACAAAGTACACTAAGAGATACAACCGTGAAAGTAAGGGTCTTACAAATATGGCTAGATAACACAATGCAGGAAAAAAGCATCTTACAGAAAAACAAAGAGAACATAACTGAGGACAATATTAAATTACAGAAGGAAGTAGAGAACAAAGATTCTTCTCTTATCATTGCTCAGACACAGCTCAAGTCAGAGTCAGAAATGAATTTAGAGTCTACCAAATTATTAAATACTAAAGATGCCGAGATTCTGAAACTTAAAGTAACTGTTTCTGAACTAGTAGAAGACAAAGCAAATTTACATGAACTGCTGGCAGCATTAAACAAGGACAGTGGGTTGTTGGGCCAGAAAGAAGAAGAAATCAAAACAATGCTCACACGATTGGTAGAAAAAGATGAGGAATTAGCTAATGTTAATCAAATGATTTTGGACAAGGAAAAGGTGATTAGTGATATGAAAGAAGCAATTGACCTCAAAGAAGGAGAACTGTCACAATCAAATAGAAACTTGGTTCTGAAGAATGAAGAAATTGTTAGGCTGACACAACTAGTCCAAGAACAAACAGAAAGCTGTCAAGTCAAGATTTCTGCTGCTCAGCAGCAGCTGGCTGACAATGATTCTGTCACTGAGAATTACAAGATCAGATTGTCTGAATTGGAAGTGCTCCACAAAGAAACACTTGAGAAGTTGATGCAGAAAGAAGGTCAACTTGACATGTTTCAAAGTGAGTTAGAGACAAAGAAACAAGAAATTCAAGCGTCTAATTTGAAATTTGAAGAATTGATTAGCAGTAACAGAGATCTTAGTGAAAGCATTGTCAATCTGAATCATAAGCTTGAAACCTGTTTGTCTAACCTTTATGAGAAAGAAGCAGAACTATGCAAGGCACAACATGAATTGTCAGAAAAGGAAATGGTGATTGAATCAACATTCCTTGAGAGAGACTCCCTCAGTGAACAACTTTTACAACAGAAGATTATTCTAAATGAGTTGGAGGACAACGTTGGCAGTCTAGAGTCAGAAATAAGTATTCAGAAATTACATCGTGATGATGTAGTTAAAGAAATGGAAGTCAAGCACATTGTTGTTTGCGATGAGCTGAAAGGTCTCAAATCAGCACTTCAGAAAAAAGATGCAGAGTACAGCATTGTAGAGCAGGATAGAGATATAACCAAGTCAAAATTATTAGAACTAGAAACTGAGTGGCTAATACTTAAAAAAGAACTTGAAGACTCCAACTTAGAAAAGCAATCATCCAAAGAAAACCTTTTACAAAATCTTACTGAAATGCAGCAAAAGATAATCCAAAAAGACTTGGAAATTGCAGAGATCAGAAATAAACTATCACAAGAAGAAGAAAATTGCAGACAGCTAATGAGCAGCAACTCTAACCTACAAAGAAATCTTGTTCACCTGAAGTCTTGTTTATCAAATCTCTCAGAAAAATCAGAGGAAAATCAGTCTGTGATGATTGAACAAGAAGTAAGATTACTGGAACAAGAAAGAAAAATTGAAAATCTCTTGGCTAATAATGTCTTAGGATCATCTCCTGAACAAGTTGCTTATTCAAGTGAAGACCATTCTAAAATAGCTGCACCTGAGAAGAAATCTGACACTATTTCAGTGGATATCTTGACAAGGAATGACAGATACCTTCACCTGATGAATCAGTTTATCATTTTAAAACAGGATACAGAAGCTAAAGATCAGCTTCTTCTAGAACAGAAGCTTCAAATAGAGCATCAAAGTATAAATGTGAGCAGCCTAACTGAGGATTTGCAAAAGCTTCAGATAACTTTGCCCGAATCAATTCAGTCAAACACATCACTAAAAGCAGAAACTGATGCTTTGAAGGCTCAATGTCAGAGCCTAACAGAGTTGGAACACACTTGGAAGCAGAGAATTTCATCTCTAGAAACAGAAGTTGAATCCTTAGAAAACATCTCATCCCATCATGTGTCAGAGTGTAACAGACTTGCAGAGAATGTGGCCCAGCTCTCACAAGAAAGGGACCTAAAGGAACAACAACATATCAAAGTTACTCATGAGGCAGAAAACTATATGAAGGAGTTGAATGATATCAAGGTAGAGCTGGAACACAAAAGTGTCACTGAAAGCAATCTCAAAGAAACTATTGTTGCATTGACTTCTTCCCTGGACAAGAGTCAGGAGGAGAGAGAACTCCTTAAAGCTAACTTTGATTCCTGCATGGAAGACATGCAGCACAAACTGGCCCAGCAAGATTTAGAAATTCAAAGCCTGAGATCCAAACTAGCAGAACAGGCTAAGACTGTAGGTCAAGGTCAGGATCAGCTGAAAGATATATTTGAACTTCAGATTTGTCAGCTAGAGGAGAAGCTGCTTCTGAGTGAGAAACAAGGAGAACAACTAGCCAAAGAACTAGAAGACAGCAAGGCTAAATTTACTTCCAGTAAAGATTTATTTGAAAGTCAGCTTTCAGACCTGGAGATAAGCTTTCTGTCATCTAACTCTGAAGCTGCTAAGCTGAGAGATCAGCTTTCTAAGATCATGATCAATCACGAGTGTGAGATAGCTGGTCTGAAGAGACTTCATGACATCCAGGCCAACGAGCTGGAAGACTCTTGTATTGCCTTGGAGAGAAATGTGTCAGAGCTAAAGAGGCAGATCAATGATCAAACAATCAAGTTCAACAAAGAGAGAAGCAATCTGGAGCAAAGTCTGGAGTTTCAGCTGTCTGACAATGAGGAGAAAAGAAGGATCTTTGAGACAGAAATATCCAGGCTCAAAAGGCACCTGGAGGAAATGAAGCATGACCATGAAATGGAATTGAGGAATGTAGAGAAAAGCTGTGAAGCACGCATGTATGAGCTAGAGGACAAGTGCTGCGTATCCACAAATGAGTTAGAAAGACTACGGAAAAGTTTCATCGCTGATGGGGAGTACCCAGAGGAACAACACCGGCTTGATCTTAGAATTGATGAACTTGAAACAAAAAGAAGAGACCTAGAGATTCTTAATATGAGTCTTGAGGATGAGGTGAGACATTTAAGAGAACAGATGGCAATGAGGGAAGAAGAGCTTAAGTCTGTACTTCACAGTATGGCTGAGAAAGAGAGTGAAAGAAGCACAGAGTGTGCAGAGGAAATAATCTCTTTAAGACATCAGGTCTCAGAATTGTCTCTTGAGAAGAAACAAATTCTTGAATCTTTACAAAAGAAGAAAATTGATCTTGAGCATGTCATCACCAAAAATAAAGATCTTCAGTTAAAGATAGCAGAATTAGAACAGTTTTTGGAGGAAGCTGTGAAGTCACGAAAAGATTGGGACAATGAAGGAAGGACTACTTTGTCTAGTGTCGAAGATCTTCGAAGTCGGATTAACAGTTTATCAGAGGAAAATAGCTCCTTGAAAAGACAGTTGTCAGTTCAAGAGATACCTAGACGTAAACTGCATCTGAATTCAGGTGTAGAAACTATTTGTCCCCCGTATTCCCATGCCTCAACAGAATATTCCAAATCAAGTGTTACAGATGAGTGCTTTTCCCCTGTAGTTGAGCCTGAGGTCTTGGAAGGATTTGTGGCAGAGAAAACAATTTCTATTAACGGCAGTTCTAATACAAACACCAATTCAATGATAAATCAAGAGCCAGACTTTGTTGAGGAGAAGAATGATAGGTTCCAACCTGAAGTTGAAAGTGAAAGGTTCATGGATAGTTCCAATCAGCTGAACATGCACCCCATTTGGGAGAATGAGATCCATGAAGGCTTTCAGCCTGAGACGTCTGATTTGTTTTTAATTGAATCTGCTGAAGAGACAACACAAAGGATAGCCTGGCCTAATGAACTTTCTGTAGGTATGTCTCCATCACACCACCAACCTGATGAATCTCAATTTGATTTCAATTTGACTGGAGAACAAGGGCAAATGCCACATTTGAATAAAACAGAAGAAAAGCTTTCAGCATCTAAAGAAGTAGATGTCTGCGATGATGGCGGTAATGCAAATGAAAAGATGACTATAAATGAAAAGCAAATGAATCAAATGATGGAAGATCTGGAAGAGCAATATGTGATGAAGCTGAGGAAGCAAGAATCTGATTTGCAATTCAAATATGAAGCTCAATGTGAACAGTTCAAGAAGGAGACAGAGCAGCATTTTGCCCAGAAGGTACAAGCTGTCAGGTACGAGTGGGAGCGCAAGTTTACCAAAGCTTTGAGGAAGTTGAAGAGAGACATGGATCTGAGACACAGGGAACACATCCAGGAACTAAAGGGTAGAGCATCAGATCAAACAGACGCTAGGCTGAGCAGCATGCCAGATATTGCCGAAAGAAATGAGGAGCTTGGTGAAGTGGTGGAGAAACTCCATAAGGAAAACCAGGTCAGTAATGCATATTTGGGGGGGGGGGGGGGGGATGAATATAGGGTCCTTTCCTCCAGCTTGTTTCATGGTAAGACTCGCCTTAAATTCAAGATTGATTATGTGATGATGGGGAATATCAGACAGATATTTAACTCATTCCCTGTTCATTATCTCAGTATTCATGAAGTCCATTTTTTGAAAATCATTCAATAATCTTATTTCCTAGCTTGGCCTTTTTAAAGATTTTAAAGAATTTTTAATGATTGGACAAAAAAGGTGACTAAGGTTTGAGGTCTTGATAACAATAATTAAAAAATGTAATAGTTTTT
This sequence comes from Biomphalaria pfeifferi, assembly GCA_030265305.1. Classification (NCBI taxonomy): domain Eukaryota; kingdom Metazoa; phylum Mollusca; class Gastropoda; family Planorbidae; genus Biomphalaria; species Biomphalaria pfeifferi. The sequence continues at coordinate 1,047,193 of JASAOG010000071.1, forward strand.
ACTTCTTTTCTTCTTTAATAATCCAACTGCATTAGAGGTGTCCCTTACAGGCTTGTCTTACTAGGAGGAACTTCTTTTGTTTTTTTTTTTTAAGGTTTATCAGCACTGCTTAGAAGTCATAATTTTATATTTTTAAAAAGTAAATAACATTCAAGGGGCGTCCAGGTAATAACAGTAACTCACTAACTAAAAAAAATGCCTTTCAAGTTGTTTGTCAGATAGGAACTAGTTTTTTTTGTTTTGTTTTTGTTGTTCCTTTTCCTCTCACCTCTCTTTGTGAGTAGTATTCACCTTTACAAGATTTCATTTTGTTTCATGAAAAAAAAAATGATTCAATGTTTTGGTTAACTGCTTGCACTTCAAGCAACAAAAATTATGCTCCATCATTTCTTGAATATAAATATCACAATTATCTTGTTTAAGTATAAAATCATTCTGAGTTAAAGTTTCTGTTGACTTTGATTTTCGTAGAACAAAACTGTAAAGATTTGTTTCTTTAAAGTATCTTTGGTTTTTTTTTGTTTTACTAGGAGCTAGCTGAAGTACGTGATGATTTGTTGCGGCAAATTGAAATGTCCAGGGCTCGTGGTCTCCGTGATCGTGTACAGCATGAGCTTCAGACAATGCTAACCACGCGAGATTCACATTCCCTAGAAGTGTCTCGGTCCCGTGAGCTTCATGATCGTGCGCTTCAAGAGCTTCAGACAGTTATGACTCAATGTGATGTACATTCCTTGGCCACTGTGCCTACCCCTTGTGCCATATCACCTCCTGTGAGCTATGAAGACGGAACTTTGGTCAAACAATCTGTGGATGAAGCGGAAAGCTCAAAAAGTGAGGGCAGTGACATTAGCTCCGTCAGGGAAAGTTTCTTAGAGGAGCTTGAAGAAATCTCTCATCAGTCTGGCCAAGACTTGCCCTTGGAGTGGGAACTGACCAGCACCGAGACGGGGGCTTTTGAGCAAGAACCAGCAAGCATCTGGGAAGTGTTTGATGGCCGCTGTGCACGGCAGGATTGCCAAGAGGTGAGACACAAATTCCACAAGTTGTACCAGTGGGTTGTTAATCAAGGTGTAGACATGGCTTTATGCGAATTAAATCTTTTGTTGGGGGATCCTTTAGGCAGTAATGGGGCATTAAAAAATGAAAGCATTGACACATCTCTAAGTAAGACTGAAGATAATGTTAGCCTAAACAGTAATATACTTTTAGATCCCCATCAGTCAGCTATAGGCTTAGATAATTACAGTAATAGAGAGCAAAAAATAGAAGTTAAAAGCATTTATGATGAAATCTTGGAAAAAACAGCTCTAGAAGTCTCACAGCCATCAACAGTAGAGACTGTATCAGATATACAAGACATTGCTTTAAACAAAGAGAACAATGGCGGTTCAGGTCTTTCAGGCTTTGTCTCAGAAGACACAGATAGTGAAGTGTTTAACTTGTCATTCGATAAATTACTTGACACCAATGAATCTCTTATAGCATTAGATGATCAAACTCTTGCTGATGAATTGAATCTGTTGAGGAAAGACCTTGTTGATACCAAAGCAATCTATTTTAAAGAGAATGCTTTGTTTCAGAAAGCATTGCTCAAAGACCAGCTGGGGAAAGAGAAAGTGATGAGTAAAGCACCTTCTGATCAGCAGATGGAGCTTAAGGAGCTTCATGTCAGTCCAACTAGAGCTGAGACTGTGCACCCAACAGATGAGGATGAGATCACAAAGCACAAGCTTTATATCTGCATGGAGCAAATAAGTATGTTAGAAGAGGAGAACTCTTCACTCCGATCTAGACTGAGAAAACAAGAAGCTATGACAGTGCATCTCAAGTTTCAGCTGCAACAAAAGGACCAGGATGTCATAGAGTGGCAAAAAACGTTCAGCCATCATCTGACGGCTTTACAGAAGCAGAGAAGTGATCTTATTCAACAGTTGGAAGACAAAGAATCAGGCAAGCAGCCCTATATCTCCAAAGAGTTTGTGGAAGCCCAAAAATCTGATTCCGTCATTCAAGTACAAGAGGAATTGATGGTGAAGATAGAGGAGCTAGATCATTTGTATAAAATGTTAACATTACGTCAGATAGAGCTTCAGCATTGTGAGGCTGAGAGACGCCACCTGGAGCAAATGTGCCTTCTGAAAGATTTCACTGAAATACAATTGATGAAGCAGAAACGCATGATGGAAGAGCACATTTCAGATATTGAGCTTCGACTCCATGACAGGGAGGCAATGCTCAGGGAGGATAAAAATCGGCTTCTGCAAGAAATCAAAGATCATGACATTAAGTTATTTGATATGAGTCATGCGCCGACAGAAATAAATCCCCTTGTAAAAACATCTATGATAGGCCAAACCAAAGGTGACCTAAATCCCCCTCCCTCAGCAAGTAAAACTAAATTTGATGAGAGTGATACCAACCGCCAACATATTAAAGCTATAGAAGTTTTGAGATCCAAGCTGTTGAAGGAATATGAACTTCAGGCAGCAAAAACAGATAAAAGCAATCAAGACAATAGTTCAAATTTTTAGAAAACATTTTTTTTTTAAATGTGTCTTGATTCATCTAAAAAAAATCTGCACTATCTTAAAAAGTTTTCTTATCTCACTTTATATAAGAACATCTCCACTATAAACTTCACTAATCACTTGCCATCCGTCCAATCAAAAATGAAGTGGCATTAAGGCAATTTTTCTAGGCAGCTTTTAGTTGAAGAGAAAATGTTTGATCAGTCTATAACATAACCTCTCTGAATTACCCAATGCTTTCATTTTTTAATCTATTTTAACCATGACCTATGTTAGTTTTCATGTACTAAATGACATTTGAGGGTTGGGGAATGTTGTTGTTTTGTTCTGTTTTCCCCAGTGCTTATTTTGGAAATATTGGAAAATCATTTCCTTCCCTTTAAGTTTATTTCATTTATTGTTGTTTTCTATTGTTTGCATGCTTTCATGTTGACACAGTGCATGATTCAGTTCATTCTTCTCAATGGTTGACATTTTATTTGTTGATTTATTAACTTTACATATTTTAATGTACTTAGCTTAATGTCACACTTGACATATGTTCTTTATAAATAATCTATTTTTAATGAACAAATATTTATTTATAAAGGTCCATTATATATATTGCAATGTTTATAACACATACATACATAGAATTTTAAATATTCTATAACTGCTGGTTCAGTATTCCAAAGAGGATCTAGTTATGAGCACAGTGTTGACAAATATGCTTTAATGAATGTTGTGATTGAGAGATACATTTCCAGTTGTTGTTTTTTTTTTAATTCTTTAATTTAGAACAGAAGATACTGTTGTGATATGTATATACGGGGGTGTTAAAAAACATTGTCTAGGTTTTTTTAATTCAAATTTTTATGCATGTCTAGTATAAAAATGGAAATTCTGTTAATAAGAGAATTATATCAAATTTGTTTGGAAAATAAGATTACTATAACCACAAAAACATTTCTTTGTGTCTGTAAACATTTTGATATTATGTTTTGATAAACCAAAAAAAAAAGAAATTCCGAATAAAAATTTTAAAATCTTTGTAAAAAGTTGTACAATTAATTTATTTGTTAGCAAAAAACACTAACACTATTTACACATTTAGTGTGCAGCTCTAACATTTTGCTTTGACTTATATTTCTTAGGTGTATAGTAGGCTTTATGTTGATCTTTTCTAAGTAGTGTTGTAGAATGTACATTCCTACAGATCTGTGCTATTTGTGTAATTATTGCCATTGGAGGTAGATTTTATTATTTGCTCCCCCCCCCCCCCCCCCCCCAAGCATTATAGTCTACTCTAACATTGTCTTTTATATAAATAGTCGAATCTGCTTACTCTGACCATATCTTAAGTATATAAAAATCAATACCATTTTAATCCTTTTTGTTTACTATTTATGATTTTTATATTATGCACATTTTGTATCTTTGATATTCATTACTTAATATTTGGACTCTGATACCGACCAGTGGTTTCAGGCTACTGTTCTCAGTGTCTATTTTGAAGTTCATTTCAACTGTAAACATTTTTGGATATTCTTGATTCAAATAGCTCCGTCCTGGATTTTATTTCTTCTTTATTAGAATGTATTCTGGTCGATAATATTAAGGGTCTCGATTTGGCTTCATTAATTATTGTTTAAATGCCAATGCCCATACTAATGAAGGTAATAGGCGTGATCACAGATGTTTCTAAAATCATGTAAGGTACTCAACTCCGCTGTTACTGGGGAATAGTTTGTTGGCTCCCTTGGAATTGTTTTCTGCCGAAATGTAAAACAATAGGCTGTACTACGTTTCATATATGTATGTTCAGCTTTCTATGTATTAAATGTGTTCATATTTATATTTGTTCATTTTTTAAAAAACTAATAGCCATTTGCTTGATATTTATTTTCCCACCATTTACCCATTTTAAATTTTAATCCACTGAAATTAGGAATCTTCATCTGGACTTCAAAACAGGTTTCTGTTGAGATGCTAAACATGCAACAGCCAGTTCTTTTTTTTTTTTTATGCACATTATGTTGGGCCAGTTTTTTTTTAGCTAGCTTAGCTCAATATATGCAGAAGCTTCTTTAAAAATTGTATATTACTCACAGACCTTTGCAATAACCAAATCCAATCTTTCAATTCATGTTTTAAGGTTCAAAACATTTATGTTTGGTTCAGTTGATCACGTGGTGTAAACACATGTAATCTCTTGGCTCTTGCATGTGGCCAACTTTGATTGGACAAATACTGGACCCGCTTTGGTTTCCATGTCAGATTAGAGCAGCCAATTACAAACAAGTCTCGTCTTAGTGTCTCCCACTTTGTTGTCCATAGCACTTTTTTTCTTTTCTATAGTTCGGGACGAGAGCTCAGCTATTACATTGTCATTATATAGATGTCTGTTATCTGTAAGGTGGTGATATGTTTGAATGAGTTTGTCTTAAAAAAAATCTCTTTATAATCCCGACATTATTTGTGTTGTATAATTTCAATGTCTAGGTCGAAGGGGGAGTGAAAAAAATAATAATTCAAGGCTAGACTTGTTTTGAAGGGACATCATCTTCTATTTGATCGATGCTTTGATTTCTTTTGAAGTGCTTGTGTATTTGTGCTGTTATCTATTTACCGTGACGTCAACAATCATTTTAATAAGGCTTGTCTTTGAGTCCTATGCTAAATATTAAATAAGGAGTACTGTATTTTCCGTGACTGCGCAGCCCCAGCTGCAAACTACATATTTTGCCACATTCAAGGCAGACATAACTATTAGCCGCCGGTGGTCGATTTAGATTCTCAACTCTCCGTCTACGTCTGCAGTGGAATTTAGAATCATTATAGTTATGCGTTATTTTGCACTAAATTGTGATCTCTGGCCGAAGGCTATTTATTGAAACGCGTGCGCGACTGCCATCCGAAGGCTATTTATAAAATCGCGTGGACGCGGTATTCGCACTGCAAGTACTTAAACGTAAACAAGCTCACCCATTTTATCCCCGCACCTCTATGCCCCCCCCCCCTGAACAAAAGGCGCAAATAATACCATTATATATTTACCAGTTGCTAAGTGAAAAACAGTGACTACATCTTGTTTTTGTCCACTCTGTGTAGAGTTGTCCTGTCTGTAACATCGACACTAAACACGCAACGGGAAAAAAAATAATAATAAAATGAGGCATTTGACCTTATAGTCTTTCACGTTTATCAAATTGCATCTCTGCTAAAAGTGTGGTCTTTGTGGGTGTGCTTGAGGTAATGGTCGAATTGCATCTGTACTGAAAGTGTGGTTGATGTGTGTGCTTGAGGTAATGGTCGAATTGCATCTCTACTGAAAGTGTGGTTTATGTGTCTGTGCTTGAGGTAATGGTCGAATTACATCTGTACTGAAAGTGTGGTTTATGTGTCTGTGCTTGAGGTAATGGTCGAATGGCATCTGTACTGAAAGTGTGGTTTATGTGTCTGTGCTCGAGGTAATGGTCGAATGGCATCTCTGCTGAAAGTGTGGTTTATGTGTCTGTGCTTGAGGTAATGGTCGAATTACATCTGTACTGACAGTGTGGTTTATGTGTCTGTGCTTGAGGTAATGGTCGAATTGCATCTGTACTGGAAGTGTGGTCTTTATGGGGGTTTGCTTGAAGTAATGGTAAAGATGAGCTTAGATTTAGCCTTGAGCAGTTAGCCTTGTTCTCTCTGTGTAATTATCTTGCTCTCCATCTGCCCCTCCCCCCTTCCGCTCTTGTTACATTGCCCTATCATATATTAATTTCCTCCCGTCAGGACACAGTATGATCACTGTATTCTCATCATTTGATTCTCGCATCCAGTTTTCTGTGGCTTTGTTAGGGTTAACAATACTACGTGACTGCCTCCCCTCCCCTACCTTTTGTTTCGGCCTTTGGCCTCTATCTTACCTTCCTGTCAACATTAGACCTCTCAGAAGGAAAAAAAAAGACTTAGATCTAGATTTTTAATGTGCAGAAGTTGTTATCGAGGGAGTCGCTATATTTGGTGGTTGCAGGTGGGTTTATGATCCTTTAACGTTTAGAAGGGATTGTGTGTTTGGTCCATTGAAAAGATGTAGTTGGTCTTGTGTGTGTGTTTGTGTTAATTTTTTAAAGAAATTGAATTATGAACGTTTGTTATTGTGGGTGTCTTAAAAAACATTGCATATAGAAGTGTTTCCAGTCATTATATTTCTCTACATTGAATCCTCCATCGAGCTGATAATCTCATGTTATGGTTAGTTATGGTTATGTTGACCATTGAGGTATAGCAGCCCCACTCGGTTATGGTTATATAGACCATAGAGGTATAGCAGCCCTTCTCAGTTATGGTTATCTAGACCATAGAGGTATAGCAGCCCTTCTCAGTTATGGTTATATAGACCATTGATGTATAGCATTAAACAGCCCCACTCAGTTATGGTTATGAAGACCATAGAGGTATCGCGAATATAGGTTTTGATTGAAATAGGATGTGAGCTGGTTGCTAATGATTCTCTCTCTTTTATGGACATCTAAATACCAGCGTCTTAACTTATTTACAGTCTACATTGTCGAGTCGGTGTGGACACGATGGCGTAGCTAGGGTGGGGCGAGGGTGGCCCAAATTTGAAAATCCCCCCTAGCCCCCTCTTGAGGTGGGCCCCCTAATGAGTGTCTAATTTTTTAATTTTTTTTTTACATTAGATATGAAGGCAATGACATGTTATATTGCTATTCATGTTGTTATGGGAATTAGTGACCATGTTACATGCATTCCACACATTAGACTTGTATATTCATTAGTAAATTATCTTCCCCGGGCCACCCAAATCCCTTGCTACGCCACTGCTTGATCAGCAAATAATAAAATTTATAGCATAAACAGTTAATATGAACATACATTGTTATAATATAACCTGTGCATAACCTTATTCCATACACTGCCAACCAACTTTTGGACCATCCTCTAAATAAATGTATTCAGACCGGTACTCACCTCTCACACACACCAAATTTATTTTTTTAAGTGTTTGAGGAAAGGGTGATAAGATAGGCCTACATAATGGATTAATATTGTTTAATTGTATAGGTCTATAACTCTATAAACGAGAGCAGTATTAGTATAAGACTTAGCCTTCGCCAAGTATATTGTATTATGCTAAGACATTTTTTTTTCCTGTTCTGGTTTTCATTTCAATTGAAATTCACTCAGTTAAAAGCAACTGTTTCCTTGTGTTAATAGAATATGTTGAATTTTTCCTCTTCCCGCGGCTAAAATTGTTCAGGCGTCGAGATGGCAAGCCTTCTCGTGAGTCAGTCAATGCTCACGCTGGAGGTCGGGGGGGAGAGAACTCGATGTTAGGTGTGGCACATAGAAACAAGTTTCTGGAATTGTGCGCCGCAACGTAGCACAGCTTCCCGCGCTTTGTCCTCTCCCCCCGCCCCGCTATACCCGAGTGGTCAGTCCGTGATTAGGCAAGTCCTGTTGTCACATGTCTTTTCTGAATGTAAACCAGAGTTCTATCGACTAATTCCACATACCCCCCCCCCCCCTTTTTTTTTTCAAGTTAATAGGCTGATTTTGAAAAAAAAAAAGATGACCTATATTTTTATGCTAACTATAACTCAAGGAAACCCATCTTCTATTTTAATTTTTTTGTTTATGTATATAGTTTTCTGTGTTTCCGTTCGTTCCATCTCGTGTGTCTGTCGCGGACTTAACAAACATTCTACCCATCTACAAGTAGATGTACATCTAGTTACATTCAAAGTTCTCTTGATATGTGTGTATGATCCAGCCTGATGGATAGAAGAAAATAGATGTAGTAAAGAAGCCGAAGACCGCACCGGCCTATCAAACAAGTGTTATACTGTTCTATTTTTAATCAACTACGTGTGTGTATGTGTGCCTCGCGTTTTTATGTCGTGAAGTCGTGAATGAAGCTTATATAGAGCAGTCTGTGTGTGTGACATGCCAGTGCCACTGTGACAATGTGCGCCTATAGCACACTTGACCTTACACGCGGGGGCAAGTTAATTCATGTTTTTCCCGTAACTGGCGTGTTGTGTGTAGATGTGCTGTGTCGACATGAAGTTCTCGTAAAACGCCGGACTTGGTGTATTCTGATAAAATGTCAACAAAGTGGTTATTTCACTGCAAGGGAAATTACGCTTTACTTCTGCCTTGATTAGCTCACAATACGTAAAAGACCCGGTGAAACATTGCGTGTTTTACTATCGCCTGCTTCCGTTACAATCTGCTCTATAATCTGTAACAATTCTTAATCAGTATTTATGTTAAGCCTTTGGCGTTTCAAAAAAAAAAACAACTGCTGATAAACTGTAGCAACGTTGTGGATTAGAAATCCCACGTCTGAGACAAGCAGACGACACGACTGCTGTCAAAGTATGTATTGATTAACAGTGCCACCGAGTGTCCTAGTTGAGTTCATTCAGCGTGATGTCTGACTACTCGGAATTAGGTTTAACTCTTTCTTTACAAACTGTGTGTTGATTCTACGGCTCACACATGCTCCAGGTATGTCCACCTTGACATTAGATTAGATTTCAATAGAATTTATTTTAGATCTACATTTACATGTATTAGTAAATCTATAGACGAGATCTTTGATGGAGTGGGCGCGGTGCAATCTCGTGGCAAACTGTTTTTGCATGTTGGGTCTTTTAAATGTTCAGTTTAACTGTCTTCTAGAATCACTGTAAACTAATATCAATGACAGACAAGCCTAATCATGTTTATTTTAGTTTATATTACCCACCATCTTAGTATCTGCAACGTCTCGTTGATTCAGTTTTGACTTCCTGTTGTTTACTTTTTTTTTTTAGAGGGTATCGATAAGATGATGTTGATATGATTCTAGGAGTTCATAGGGAATAGTGCTCATCTTGGACCACGAAAGAGGAGCTACACAGGCCTAGATACGACTTTACACAACCATTTTTCTTTCTGCTTCACTAACTCTAAGCATTGAAAGCATGCTTACACACGTAAAATATCAGACATCCCTCTAGGACACTCGATATCATTGGAGTTCGATTACTCCTGTATTAAATGCTGTATCTCTCTAGGACACTCGATATCATTGGAGTTCGATTACTCCTGTATTAAATGCTGTATTTCTCTAGGACAATCGATATCATTGGAGTTCGATTACTCCTGTATTAAATGCTGTATTTCTCTAGGACAATCGATATCATTGGAGTTCGATTACTCCTGTATTAAATGCTGTATTTCTCTAGGACAATCGATATCATTGGAGTTCGATTACTCCTGTATTAAATGCTGTATCTCTCTAGGACACTCGATATCATTGGAGTTCGATTACTCCTGTATTAAATGCTGTAACTCTTTAGGACAATCGATATCATTGGAGTTCGGTTACTCCTGTATTAAATGCTATTCGACTCCCGTGTACCAGCATCTTACCTTCTCTTGATCTGCCCGCCATGCCAGTCTGTGTTCGCTGATCTCCCCTTGGCTGGCATGCGCGTGACGGCCACGGGGCGATTGATTAGCTCACCTGTTTCTGGTAGTACCACACTGGCCAAGATCAAATACCGATATATCAGTGGAGTTCATGAATCAATATATAATGGGACATTAATTTTCTTGTTGACGCTGTCATGCACATTAATATAGTCTAACTCGGCACACTATCATTAGCTTAAAACGGTCTTTTAACAACCCCTCTTTGGCTTATAAAGCCTTTAACAGCCTCTCTCTGGCTTATATAACAGTTTTTTAACAGCCTTTCTCTGGTTTATATAAGTCTTAACAGCTTCTCTCTGGCTTATATAAGTATTTTAACTGCCTCTATTGGGTTTATGAATTTTTCTGTTGTTAGTCTCATGCAACTTTCAAGCAACAGCCTCTATTTGGATTATACAACGATCTGTTAACTGCCTCTATTTTTTGTTGAATACAATAATCATTTGAGAAATGAGATAGTTTTGAGAAATGAAATGATAGTTTTCATCTTCGACCACAAGGAGGCACTATTAGAGTAATCGACAAGGAAAGACCCAGACTTGAGATGCATAGTGGCAAAATTCTTTTGAAGTTGTACCCGATCCATTTGAATCTGTCCAATGCTGTACGGTCATTCCAACTTGAATATGCCCCTTGCTTAGTTATAGATTGATCATTTCAATTTGAAAGTTTACATTATGTTTACATGGCTTGCAGTAATGTTAAAACCTTGGAGTTGACTACTGTATAATAGAAGCTTTATAAAACTACAGAATAATCATAAACTGCAAATAACACTTTTACTAAACTTAGCAAAGACCGTGACAACGTTTGTGTTACTTTTTGTCTTGTATAGGTATCTGCCTTTCTGTTGGAGATTTTCACGGTGATCTAAACCAGGGATAAACCAAACCAGTGATAGGCCACATTTTTGAAGATCGAGCCAAAAAAAAAAATGAAAAGAAACATTTTGGCGGGCCAAATTTTTTTTTTAAAGAAAATACAGAAATTTAGTATCAGAATTTATATCATAATTTAACGTAACCTAACACTGTATGAAGTTATGAGTGTTTTGGTAGTAGTTATTCTTAATTTGGATCACCTACGGACGTAGTTATGATTCAAAGTTAACTGAGTAGATCTAGTTTATCCGTCAGAGGTTTGTCTTGAAAATACATTTTAAAAAGTACTTCCACATTCACTCAAAACAAAAACAAATAACATAACTTAACGACACTTCCTTCCTTTTTGTACACCGGATACACCAATAAGCTTGCTATTTATAGGCTATCCACCATGTATGAAACTCACCATGCCCAGAGTCAAGATTGCCGATATGCTGAAAAAGTCGTCCGGTTATCTCGATCCTAAAGTTGAATGTATTCAACTATACGGGTTTTATTAATAACGTGGGATGAACTTGGAGCTACAGCAGTTGACACGAAGGAATACAAACAAAACATTGATGTACCTGCCGTGTTTTTTGTTTACATCCCGACTCTATGACCACACTTTGCCTATTGTCTTTACATTAATGAAGTGGTGAATTGTCTTGTTTTCATACACTGGTGAGTTTGCTTATATAATGTGCTGTCTTCTCTTGAGATTTAGATGTTTTTTTTGTTTTTTTTTGTTTACCTTGACAACCAGTTAGCAACCGCTGTTTGCGTCCACCGGAGGGTCGAGTATGGCGTGTGTTTAATTAAGCCACGGGCTCTCACGATGAAATGCGGGAAGCCGACTGGTGAAAGTGAGAGCTGGGATCCCGTGCTAAATGACCCAGCACCACTGGCCATGCCGTGTCGCACACAAATATCTTTCAGCAGACGCTGGCATTAACAAGTTGGAGAAGTCTTTAATGTTGATGGCACACGGCGTTATAAAAAGGGATTTTGTGTGTGTGTGGGGGGGGGGGTCTGGTTTTCCGTTCGGATCATATTACTAACATTGTTCAAATAACTTTCAACCCCATTCCACTCCCCTGGCGTTACCGACGAGGTTAATGTTTGTTTGTAATTAATTGTCATGTATAAATCAGCAGAATGGCGGCTCTGTGTTTGAAAAAAAAAAGTATCGAATGTTACCCCCTTCCACTCGTCCCCCCATCTCCCATGTTTTGCCTATCATGTTGGTCAATCTTGTGATGTTAACAAATACACGGACACATTGAAACACGTGTGCTTGTACTTGTGTAATAGTGGTTAGTAGTAAGACCTGGCCCCAGTGCTCACCTTGAGACTCTTACTCGTAATGTGTTCTGTCCTTCCTTGTCTGGACTGTTCTTTCGACTGTCCTGCCCTATTGGTGACCCAGTCTTATAGCAGACATTTCACTTTTCATCTCTTTTAGTGAGTAAGGGAACATCGAAATAAAATAGTTCCCTCCCCTTTCTTTTCAAACCATTATCCAAATGGTTTACTGTTAGGGTCTCTGCATATTGTACAATCACTGTTTCAGTTCTGAACATTCTTAAGAGCGTGATCTTGTTAATGGGGTTTCACCGTATGTATGTTTATGCTGTTGCTGTATGTTGAAAAAAAAACAACAGTACCAACCATTGGCCTAGACTGGCAGGCATCTAATTAAATATTGCATTACAATCAATGCGGACAAGGAGATCCACTAATTAAACCTTGACTCATTATGATTGCTTGCCATCCCTTGCAGCGGGCCTGACGATGGCCGGGGTGAAGTGTTTAATTATTCTAGAAATAAAACATGAGACGAAGCATAGGCTGAAAGTGATGTCCAAAACAATCAGTTCCGTCTTCAGTGTTTGGTTACAGACGTTCTTCATCACTGGAGAGTTGTTCTATACTTTAGTTTTCTGTCCAGCGGCTCTCGTGTAATTATAGGCGCATTGTATTATACAGTGTAGCCATCAAATATTTTGGTTGATTTTGAGGAATTTTTAAAAAATCGACAAAAATTCGGAGCTGGAGTGTGAAAATGTTTCTTAGTGTAGTAAATTTTGACAGGGCAAATATTGTATAGGTGTTGCGTTTGATTCTGTTTAATCATTTTCTAGCTTATCGGATAACTTCTCTGTTCTGTTGCATATTGGGCTATATTCCATTTTAGGTTTATGCAGTTAATATAGCTGTTCATGTTGGTAACAGTTAATTTAGTTGGGTAGTTTCTCTGTTCATGTTGGTAACAGTTAATATAGTTGGGTAGTTTCTCTGTTCATGTTGGTAACAGTTAATGTAGTTGGGTAGTTTCTCTGTTCATGTTGGTAACAGTTAATGTAGTTGAGTAGTTTCTCTGTTCATGTTGGTAACAGTTAATGTAGTTGGGTAGTTTCTCTGTTCATGTTGGTAACAGTTAATGTAGTTGGGTAGTTTCTCTGTTCATGTTGGTAACAGATAATGTAGTTGGGTAGTTTCTCTGTTCATGTTGGTAACAGTTAATGTAGTTGATCAACTTCTTTTCTGTTGCGGTTGGTAAAAATGGACACAATCGGGTCGATTCTTTGCTGAAGTTTAGACCAGTTGAGTATACTTGGGTGAAAAGTCTATGATGATGTTAAGAAAGTTCGATAATTGGGTAGCCACTCCACCATTGGTAGCCACTCACCATTGGTAGCCACTCATTATGGTTGGTTGTTTCCGTTTCCTTAAACCGTCTTTAATTGTATTCGAACCCAATATGACCTGTGATCGATTGACGGGCAAGATTTAAAAATTGGTTCACCAAGAGTTCGGGTGTTTTTGTGGGGCATTGAAGGTAAACACGAAAACGTACCCTCCCTGAGTGTATCCCCCTCAAGTGTCACACAATAGAGCTCGTGTAAGCATTGTTGTCTTACCTACCTAGAGGTAGGTACTGTCCATTCACTGAACTTTTCGCTGGCATTGTTGCGCCTACTGTCACTGCCATGACAATGTTTTAGTGCCTAAGTTTCTAGTCAGGAATTGTATCACTGTTCAAGGCGACTGATGGCTTGGATATTTTCATGTAGACATTCACTTGGTGCCAAGTTTTTGTGTTCAAATGTCTTTTGAGCCTGTGTATCTTTTGTTGGTGCCTGACTTTAGTTTCTTCTACATAACATAGTCGACTATTTAACACAAGAGTTCGTTTAAACTCTGATTATTTGCAGAATAAGAATCAATACGTCCAGCTGTGAACTATCTTTGACGTCCAGTGCCTGAATTAAATGTTCACGCATTGACATTATGATAATGGTGAAACAGTGTTTTTTTGGGTCGAGAAATAATTTCGATTACGTCATCAACTCTCAATAAAACTTGTTTCACCAACGCACGCGCGCAGTGTATGTGTGTGTTTGTTGTCGCCGGTTGAAGTGGTAATTGAGTTGACTGTCAAACTTGTGTTCATCTTGTCCAGTTTGGAACATTTTCTAACTGTTGATACAAATGAAATGGAAGATTCGTGAAACTGTTTATATATTTTGATTGGACTGAAAAAAAGTTCTATAGGATATATTTTTTCTATATCAAAATTGTGTGATGTTGAGCTAATGAAGAGATCCTATCCAGCCGATTGAGTTTGGTGACTCATTGTAAGAGCACATTTAGTAAGAGACACGATGTGGGAATGTGTTCTGCCTTAAGTTTTGCTGGAGGCTTTTCGATGATTGTGAAATGGAAGATGGTCGTATGAAAGTGATCGGACAGAACGGAAAGCTAGGGCTGTGCATAAGTTGGATTCCAGATGGCCTCATCGTTGAGTTGGCCCAGCAGAAGGTAATAGTGTCTATTGCACGGGTGGACCCAAAGCGTTGATACTTTAGGCATGTGCAACCGTAGGTAACTTCTGACTTGACTGCGTGAACAAGTATGGACATGTTTCGTACACCCAGCGATAGATTAACTTTAAAAGGTGCGAGGGCTACAATCAACTAAGTCGCTCTCTTTGTCCATGGTTCTATTTGATCTATAACTTAGTAGCACACATACGCTATCCTTGTACAATTGAGTACGCAACGAAATGCTGGTTTTGATGGTCATTACTTTGACACTGTTTAGCCATAGAGACAGATTTTACAAAAACGATTTGATTTCATGAGATAGAAAGTAGAGCCATTGGGGCACACATCAACTTTGGAAGCCACAAAATAGGTTAAAACGGTTTTCAATAACTTTTCACTTTTCTAGTTTTTTTGCGGTCGAAACGTGACAGACGGAGAGACCACACAAAACTAATAGCCAGTGTTCAAACCTTTACGGGGGCCGTTAAAAAGAAAAGGACATAAGGAGTGGGTGGGAAATAGGAAATTAGGAAAATAAAATACGAACTATAGGTTCTGTCCGTAATGTAACTTTGATATTAGTTTGTTGTCGTATTGAACAGCCAACATCTTATTTGACTCACGTCTTGTATTTTGGCTTGGGTTATATTTATTGCTCTTAGTTCTTCGATAGTAATACTTTATTATGTTCTTTTCAGAAGCTGGGGAAAAAAAATTCATTGACTTATCTTAAAGTCCAAAAAAAACGCAAAACCATAGCATAAACAAAAAATAAAATAAATTTTGCATTCAACATATTTGAAACTTTTTTTTTACAAATATGTAACAATGGGATGTTTTTTATTTTATTGAAACACGTTGAGTGTTAAAACTGTTCTGCAGAGAATTGTCAATAAATATAACATCATGTATTTTATTAGTGTAAAGAAAAGACGCGACTTGAACCAACTGGTAGTGTATTATGCTGGGTAGGGCCTACAGAGCGCGGAACATTGAACGCAGAAAGTGTAGAAATACAAAGGCATTAATAACCACGTTACCCCCCCCCCCCCCCTTTTCAGATCGAGTGAAGTGCGACCCTCCACTTTTATTTCCTCCCCACCCTCCCATATCGATAGCTCCCGCCCAGTGTTTCGATACTGAGTCAAGTGAATGTTCACTTATCGGAGCCCTTCCTCCCCCCGCCTCTTACCTGTGATCAGTCAATAGATCCTGATCAAACTATCTCAGATCTATAGACGCGGCCATTCCAGTTTCATATGTAAACACCGCAAGATTTATGTCCCCGTTCTTCGCTATAGATCTACATCGAAGTAAGGGAAATAATGTGCGTTTGTATCAGTCCCCCCACCCTCTTTGCCTTCCATTTCCAACCTCTCTTCCAGATCTTAGAATAAAAAAAACAACAAATTAATAAAAAGGTTTTAACTTAGTTGAATACAACCCTGTCTCTTTCAAAGACTGCAGTATCAAGATCTAGAGAGAGAGAGATGTGTGGGTGCACTTAGGTATCTTAGTGGTTAGTTACTTGAGCTAAGGGGGATGAATATGAAGCTGTTATAGTTTGGTATTGTAGGGGTATGAGGGGGAGGGGAGGACATGGTGTTACTCACTGCTTGGCCTTGCTGTCTTAAGATGTTCTAGTTGAATGTACCAATACCTGTTTGTTTATGTTATAGCTTGTTACACTTATTATCCTAGTCATTGTGAAACTTACTGTGGTAGAAGAAACATGAACCAACCAGTAACCTTTCACATACAAACTATTACTTTCATGTTGATACTTAGTCAATGCACAGAATCTTTGTGTGCTATGAACTTTCTTTTATTTATTAATAGATTTCTTTTGAAATCCTTTGACTACATTAATGTTTATGGATATGGTACATTTTGCACATGGAGTTTTTTTTTATAATCCAGTTTATATAAAGCAATCAGAGGGGAGGTAGCTTTTAACTGCTTTAAAGCTTTAAATGCGTTCAGCTATACATGATTCAGTTTCCTTGGCCAGTACTGTAGAGTGTAGAAAAACTGTTTTAATGAGTTGAATAAAAAGGGTAGTGGACAAAGAGGTTGTTAACATGTTGTGTGTCTGATCAGACTTTGATCATGGCTTGATGAGCACTTCAGTTCTCCTTCTCTCTTTTATTATAGTCTCAAAGCTTGAGTTTTAAACAGACTGGGAGCAAGCTTAGTTCTCATTTATTTTAGGCCTGGGCTTCAGAGATTTTGATGCATTCTAACCACAATGTAGCACATTTTATAGAGATTTTATTATGCATTATACACTCTATGCACTTTTTCATTTTACAATACAAAATATTTTTTTCATTTTTTTTTTATTTACTATTTTAACCTTATCTTTTTCCTCCATTCCATTTTTGTATTTACATGTTTAAGAATTGTGTGTTATTAAGGCTTAGATATTGAACTGAATAGAACCAACATGGCTTAGTATCTTTAACTTATCTATTATGTCATTGTGACAAGTACACCATATCTAAAGCTCCATTCAAAGCTGAAACCTATATGTACATGTCAAAAAAGTATGTTTATTGATAACTAAGCCTTTAAACTTGTGGGAAAATATTGTACGCTTTATCCAAACAATTTTAAGATAATTCTGAATGAAAATATTATTTAAAATGCAGTATGCTGGTATGAAATCCAAAACAAATAAACATGCACACTTACAATATATCCAGTCCAATAGTTGAAAAAATGTGTTGAATCTGGTTAATCAGACTACGTTGGGATGGGATCATTTTGGTTGCAATAACTGAACAGTTCGATTAACCAGATTTGACTAGAATTTGTTTTGGTACTAAGGGATCCAGCCCGAATAAACACTAGCTCCAATTATCTGGATTCATCTGTATGACATGTACTGTAACATAGTATAGCAGCCATAAACAATTGTTGTCTTATGTCTGTAGGTGGACTCTTTAAGAATCCAGTATGAGCATCAGGTCGCATCTTTACAGAGGCAACTGGAGGCCGAGAGAAGATGTGATGATGAGCAACTGGCTCAGAGACAAGATGACTATGCCCAGGTAACTTTCTTTCTAATCCACACAGCAATAGATGTTTTAATTTGGTACTGAGTACAATAACTGTTGGTGAGTAGCCCTGTGTAGATAGTCACTTTTTAATTCTCGGCACTGATTTTTTATTGTCGCTATGAACAGGTCAGGTCCTGTATGTTGACACATGACTTATATTGTCTACAGATGTCTGAACTGCATTTTATTCAAGCTTAA
Source organism: Biomphalaria pfeifferi (assembly GCA_030265305.1). Classification (NCBI taxonomy): domain Eukaryota; kingdom Metazoa; phylum Mollusca; class Gastropoda; family Planorbidae; genus Biomphalaria; species Biomphalaria pfeifferi. Next base: position 1,065,150 of record JASAOG010000071.1, read on the forward strand.
TTGTAAAAGTTTGTTTTTACAAAGCTTATATCAACTCACTCTAGCAATATGGTTAAAAGTTTGTACACATTATTTCTGCCACACCCAATCTAGGATTTAGCTGAAATTTTGCACAATTACTTCTTTTACCTGACAACACAAGAATTAATTTAAAAAAAAAATCAATTAATTAACCATTGGTAATTAATTATTTTGTTTGGTGTCTTGAACAAGGTAAAGAATCTTATTTGACAGGTGGTGTTATAAGCTGAATTAGTCACCTTGAGGACTCTTAAGCCCTGATTGAACATTTTGTATGCATTTAAAAAACGATCATGTAAACATTCACCAAGATACCCCCTTCTTCCCTCCCCTTTTCACAACTGGTCCAGACAAGTGATAGGATCATAGTACATTGAGAGTGCTAAAAGACGAGTGATAGGATGGATTATAGTGCATTGAGAGTGCTAAAAGCTAAACAAAAAAAATTGGTAAAAATATTTCTATTGCACAGATTTATATGTCTTGGTCAATCTTACATGCAACTGATCCAAATTATTTGATAGATCTAATGCACTTAATATAAGCTTTTTGTTGTTTTTTTAGATTATTTTTTGTTTTTCTTCTTTCTATCTGCAGGCAGTGTTGGAACTGCGTACAAAACTGGACATTGAACTACAAGACAGTCTTGACCAAATCATTGAAGAACTTGGTCAACTTCACACATTAGAGATGAAGCAATTGATGGCCTCACAACAGGTGGTACTTTCATCTTGTTTCTATTTCTTGGTTGCTTCTTATTTGCATTTCTTGATTTCTTCTTGTTTGTATTTCTTGATTTTTTTCTTGTTTGTATTTCTTGATTTCTTGTTTGTATTTCTTGAGTTCTTTTTGTTTGTACTTCTTGAGTTCTTTTTGTCTGAACTTCTTGATTTCTACTTGTTTGTATATCTTGATTGCTTCGTATTTGTATTTTTTGATGTCTTCTTGTTTGAATTTCTTGATTTCTTGTCTGTATTTCTTATTTGTATATTTTCTTTGTAATTTATTGTTATTTATCTTATTTCTGATCAGTTAATTGAACAAAAAAACAACATTTGAACAGTTGTGTTTCTTAGTGTCTTTAAAGTATTGAGTACATTGCAAATTGTGTTCTTAGGATGAGCTGTCCCTAGAGTTGACTGCCTTGAAACTGTCCATGGAACAAATCTACACAACTAAAGCTCAACTGGAAGCAACCCAACAGCAGGAATTATTCCAGAACCAGTTGGAAGCCTTGGAGAAGAGGCACGAGGAGGAGTTGCACAGAGTTAAACATGACATTGTTGTACCAGGTATATTTCAAACATTTTCCTTTGTGATTGTTAGGTCAGGCTACTAGAACTACACTGGATGTATACTAATTGATTTCTTTCTACTCCAGAAGTCCTAGAGCATTTCAGTGAAACATTAACAGAAGACTATAACAAACTAATACAGGTTGGTTTTATTAGTTGCCATTTTCTTATTTAAGTACTTTTATAAAACTTATTGATAATATTTGTAATTTATTAGTTAATTGTAATGAATTTGAGCTATTCTAATTAAAATTGCTCATTGTATTAAATTTCTCAAGTGTTATTCAGTCTAAAAGTATTTGATATTTTATGATTACACATTGAACCTCATCAGTGATACAATTTAAAGTACAAGGTGAACAAAAATAATTTTGGATTGCCGGAATGCAAGTAACTATTCAGTTTTAGATGTCCAAGATATTGTAGATGAAAGTTTGATATATTTGTACTAAAAAAATATTTTTTTCCCCAGAGAATTAGTCATGAATTAGAGACAAAGTTTGTAAGTGACGGTGACAGTGGATTTGGTTCACACACATCACAAGGTGAGCATTGCTAAGTAAACTTAACTTCTTACCATCAGTTCTAATTTTAGAGATCTGAAACTATCAGGAACCCCCAAGGAAAGAAGAAGAGGGGGCACCACGATTTGGAAGCAGATGGGCAATACGTTGGGACAGTTGGAGAGACTCACCCAGAACCGAAATGCTTGGAGGAAACTGGTTGGTGGCCTATGCCCCAGAAGGGACCACAGGCAGAGATGAGACGAAAACTATCAGGATGAGATAATTTGATATTGAAATATAAATAAACAGAATTTGATGGCCTAGAAAGACCCATTAGTGAACGAAAATTATTTCAATGTAGTTGAATAATACATTAACATACATTTACCTAAATAGACAAAAAACAAACACTTTAATTATTTGAACTAAATTCATAACAGGGCCAGTTGTTTATCAGAACATAATTATTTAATATATTATAGAATCTACTTTGGTTCCATAAGGTTATTACTGGAAGTGGTAATAAATAAAAGCACTTCTTTACCTATAAAATGCTTCCAATGGTAAGTGTCGCAAATAGCCTCAGAGAACTAGTCCCACTCTTAGCCTTCACATGTGGCTCGGATATTGAGTCTAGATAAACTGTTATCAGGAGAGGGGTCAAGGCAAGCAAGTCTCGACTAAATCATTAAACTTCAGGCATGAAAAAAGAAAGTAAAGTATCTTTTCCAGATCTTGCGATCTATGAGGCAAATGATGTAAAGGTCATCTATTTTTTTGTTGTTTAAGATTTACAAAAGTGTCATGTAGCCGACACAATAACCAATCACCGTTACTTTTCCCCAACTAATGTCAGGTACCAAAGTTAAAAAATCCCACTAGGATTCAAACCCCAGACCCTTCAATTTGGAAGCTAACCACTTTACCACTCAGCTACCATTCCCCTCTCTAGTCTTCAGATATTTCTAAACTACTTTATATTGGTCATCTGAAAATTTTTTAGTCATCCTTTTTTTTTTTAATTTTGAGCTAGTAATCATGTCCTACTAGATTTAGCAAAAACATCTGGTGCAAAACAAAAATACAATCGATGAAGTATGTAATTCCCTTTTCAGAACTTCAAAGTCTTCTTCTGAACCAGCAAGAGGAGATAACAATGTTGAGAAGTAAGCTACTGTCTGAGTATGGGTCCTTGTTTCAATCTCGTTTAGAAACAATGACAGAACATGCTGAGGAAGTGAACAAGTTGGAGGATCAGATGAAAGACATTAAAAACCAGTGTGACCATCACATGGAACATATACAAGAAAGCATTAAGTCACATAATGGTGAGCTTATATTGATAATGTGCACATGTGGTGCAGCATTGAAATACTAAACTGAATCTCCTTGGTTTATATCATAGTTTTTCTAGTTGGGAGTTGTTTTCTTTTAGGATTAACACTTGTTTTTAAATTCATCCATTTGGAATTTAAGTTTGCCAATTTACATTGGTAAAAGTGTTAGAAACATTGAGAGTTGATCTCAACTTCTTCTAATGGCTCTGAAAAGAAACTTGATATATTTGTTTTAAATACAAGCTTTGTGCATTAAATTGCCAATGAAGTACTTTAGTAAAAAAAATAATTCTAATTGTCCTCAAATATTATAGTGATTAAATTCTGAACTTGACGCTTTTAAATTGAATATTTGATGGGGATATATTAGAATGTCTTCCATTTTATTCTCTAAAAGTTAACAATTTCTTTTCCCCCAGAATTTGAGTTCAAAGAGACAGACGACCATGACAGAAAGTACCAGGAGAGCATTGATCAACTGAAAGAGCATTATGAGACTGCTATTGAGAAGATGGAGTCAGAGTTCACGGCCAAGATCAATGCCCTACAAGACAAATATGAAGAACAACTGACTTCCATTGTACCTTTCAGCACAAGTCTCCACACAGTCCTGGACTCGCATGCTGGCAAGCATCATCCCATCTCCAGCAGAGATAACAGTGTGGAGTCTGGCTCCTTCTCAGAGTCTGTTGAGAAAGATCTGTCAGACCAGCTGAAGAAGCTTGAGGCTGACCTGTTGGAGCGTGACACAGCACAGCAAAAACTGAGGAATGATTTAATGAATGAACAGTTGAGATGTGAGACAATGGTGTCAGAAGTGAGTCTCCTTAAGCAAGCCCTGGACAGCTTAAAGGCTGAGCATGAAAACATTGTTTCTCACTCTTCTGATCTGGAGCTATTATTAAAAGAAAAAGAGGATTTAATTGTTCAACTAGAGAAGGACAAAATGGAGAGTGAGAAGTTGTACAGAGACTTGTTAGATAAAGAATCTAAATCTGCTGCAACCAAAGAGCTTTCTGGTGCTGGAGATTCATTGCAGGATGGTGTTAACAGTTGTACAGACTTTGTTCAGGACAGTCTCCTGATGGCCAACACCAATAGCAATTATGACTGCAATAACCTGAGTTCTTCTGGCCATGAAGACAAGGTGGGACGACTGGAAAAGCTTGTAGTAGACTTGGAGCATCAGATGGCTGCATCAAGAGACAGAGAAGAGGATTTAAACAAACAAATGGAGGAAATGGAACATGCTTACCAGGATACGCTAGAGGTAATTCAAACATTTATATTTTGTCTTCTTTCTTTATTATTAAGGAAAAGTTAAAATGTATAGTTTGTTGATATGTAGTTAAAAGATATTTAGAACATACTGAACAGTCGGAAATTTATTTCATGTCAAAAAAATTGATCGATATTTAGTTGTTGATTTTTTTTAACATGGCATGGGCTGGAGTAACCCTATATAGTCCCACAACCACACAATTTATAAATACAATAAAAATACATTCAAATATAACAAACACACTATAATTTGAGTGTACTAATTAAGGCAAAATTTTATTTTTAATCATTGGGAAGCGTGGTCGAGAGGCTAAGTGCGCTTGAACTTAGCTTGGCTTGGCTACCTAGAAGGGGGCTCACGGTTCGACACCCGACTCGGGCAAAGTTGTGTTTACTGAGTGCCTAAAGGCAGCACGGAAAACCAACTCCTAGATACCCCCTCCCCCCCACTGGTCCACAAATGGACCAAAGCGCTCTGAGCATGCTTTAAGCATGAAAGTAACGCTATATAAAAGCTATAAATATATATAAAAGCTATAAATATATTGGAAGTGTGGAGCGTTTCATTGCCGTTCTCAGAGGTGAATGCTAAACTCAGTGCTTCTCGCTTTGTATTAATTTGTTACATTTTATTTTCCCTATTTTTTTAGTAGAATTAAATAAAAGTGTGTTCTTAAAAGAAAATTTTGATATACTTTATATTTGATACTGTTTAGTTTTAGAAACATTAGGTATTCTAAAGCAATGCTTTCATAGAATGTACATTTTAAAATAGATAATTGATAACCTTCCATTACCTTGAATTTTTTAAAAAGTTGTACACTTTATTACTGTAAAATTTAATTTAATCTGACAATAAATGAAATAAATACCTTTATTTTTTTTTTTATTCATACAAATACAATTAGCTGTGATGGTTTAGAAGTCTTACAAAAATTTGTTAAGATTATACTATATCAAGTCTTTTTAATATTGTATGAAAAGACAGCTTACTTGATTAGTTAGAGTAGTGACATCTATGAAAAATGAAAGAAAAGTTTGAAGGAACAAATGCTGCTGATTAACTCTGCCATGATTTGGGTTGAAGAGTGGCTGGAATAGTTTTCTGGTCAAGAACTTATCTTCAGTGCTTTATAAGATCCATTTTTTCTCTTGATAACATTTTGTGCTCTCTCTAATGTATTGTGGAAGAATATCTTAGCTGAATCTGTTTGTCTTAGAATGTGTTCAAATAATCCTAGTTTTCATCATCAATTTATATGCTATTCTAGGGAACTCATTGATATGCTAGATGTGTCAGTAGCAATTATACATAAAACACTGAACCATAATCTTCAAATACAAAAACAAATTTAATAAAATACTAAAAAACCCACAAAGATAAAGGCACATTCCTTGTTCCATATGGTAGGGAAATTTTTTACAAATACTCCTTCTTCCCTAGTGAATGGGTTTCTTAAGTCAGCCGGGAAAAACCAATGACTTGGTACAATTTAAGTCATTGATTAGCATGCATAACTAGAATTGACCTAGGAACACGTGTAGGATGAAATCATCTTTTTTTTAAAAATAATGTCTGTACTTTATATAAGATACCCAACATAAATGTTGACTAAACTTTTATATTTCCTTTCTGTGAAGACTTTGTAAGACATTGATTATTGCTATTTCTGCTTGTAGAGTGTCAAACTGGAGTTAGAACATGAGAAACAAGTAGAGATAGAGACACTGCAGTCAGAGTTCAGAGTTCAACTGGAGGTAGAGTTAAAACACCAAGCTGCTCAGCTAAAGAGTATGTGCTTGGAAAATGATGACAAGGAAGTACTGGTTGCTGATGACTCAGACCAAAGTCTAGAAGAAAAATTGTCTTTATCTATAAATGATATTGTAACTCATGTGGATACTGAAATATTGGCCAGAAGTGACCATGAGAAACAAAACCAGGAGAATGATGGTTCCCTAGTAGCTGAACTTAAACAGCAGCTTGAAGCGTTGGACACAGAAAAGTCTAGGCTTGTATCTGAACATGAAGAAGAGTTAAGGGTCTTACAGAAACAGCTGAGTGAAGCTGAAGACAGATATGATCATCTCATGCAAGGTAATTTTTTGATCAGACATGTACCTTGAGGTTTGTAGCATATTTCTTTTTGTACACAACATGTGGGTGATGATAATAGACATCTTACTTGATTAAATTGTGTAGTGACGTCATATAGAAATATTACATATATGATAAAGTGTGTAGAAATGACCAGACCTTGTTTTTCACCTTTGCGAGGTGTGTGGACCATCTAAATGCCACAAGTGATCCACTGTCCAGCTCCTGACATTCTTGTTTGTTCTTTTTCAAATTCTTGATGTTGTCTCTTCTCATTTCTTTCCGCTGCTTCTCTTCCTTCTTCTTTAGAACTGCTACTTGCAGGGAGGGCTTTGAAAGTCCTGAAATTATTGAATCATGGTCGTAACATTGCATTGTTTTGAAACTTGATGAGGAATTCCTTAAGAGGCCTAAATCAACTTTTGATCCAGTCATGAAAATTTGTGATTTGGATTTGGTCTCTTTTAGTGTCACTTTTCATTTTATATCAAAAAGATAAATTATCACATCAATAAATATTATAAAAATTTTGTCTTCTTTATCAGCTCATGAGCAAATTACTAATGAGTTTGAATTAAAAAAAAAAAATTGTTCCAATTGTAATTTGTAGTCTGAGTACCTTTAAAAATACAATTATTACTCCTACCAATTCTAAATAGTTACATGCTTTAAGCTAAGATTGTCAACTTTTATTTTTCATTCTTTTTTTTATTTTTATTTTCAATAACATTTTCTTTTGTGAAGTCAGATTTACTTCAGATTATAATTTTTTTTTCTCCTTAGAATTAACTGGCATATAAGTATATTCACTTAACATTTTCATAGTTCTATATTATTATATATGAAGATATTGTATATTGTCCTTTCAGGTATTGAAGCTGGGGAACATGCAGAGCTCAGTAAACTTTTCCAAGACAAATATGACAAACAGCTAGAACTTGCCAAATCTTATTTACAGAAAGACTTTGATGAAATGCTGCATGAGGAAAAGGTAATTTCTTGTGTTTGGTATTGTACAAAGGAAATTAATCCTAATAATTTTACAAGGATTAGTGATGCTTGTCAGATTAAAAAAAAAAAAATTGTTTACCTGTTGCAGAAAAGCTTAGTTGAGAAACATCGTAAGCTTATGATTGATTTGATGGGAGACAGAAGTGAAGAGGAGAAGACTATGTTGGAGAACCATCAGAAAGAGCTTGAGCAACTTAGGCAGTCAATGAATGATGAATTCCAGGAAGAGAGGGACAAGTATACTGTAAGTTTAGTAATGGCTTACAGCTTTACTCATTATTGCTTACATATAAACATTGTAATATTACAAAATTGTGGAATGTATTCAAATGAGTAATATGCATACAAGAAATCTCTATTATTAACACAGGAAGAGATCTTGAGACTTAACCATGAGCTGGAGGAGATGCAGTCCAGTAAAAGTGACCAGGTTGAAAGCAAACATTTGACTTTACCTGAAATTAATGAAATTATCCTCAACTTTCAGGTCAGGCTGGCCTTTATTTTTGTGTTCAATATTAGTTTGTCCTGTTTTTTTTTTTTTATAGCCTAAATCTACTTAATTTTAATGTAAATACACACATATTTATACATTCAGTTTCAATACTCTGAAGTTACTGTATATTTCTTTATAGAATCATAATCTTTCAGTATCAGTATTTTTTTTATAAGTTTCAAATTATTTGACTTATAATTTATATATTTCATAATTTAAATGCTGCTAATGTGATTTAATTATATATAGGCTCTATAGGTAATCAATAATTGACTTTTAGTGTATTGCTCTACCATTTTGTTCTTAGTATGTAAGACTTCCAAAGCGTATAACTCTGCCATCTTGTTTCTGTATTTGGTTTTATGTTAATATTTTGCTGTCTTAGCTATTTCTCCCTTCTCTTGTCATATTGGTATGAAAATACATGTTCTATCATTCTATGATTACTGCAAACTTAATACAAAAATAAATTCATCTTATTTAATGATAACTAGAATTTATGAAAATATGTTTTAATCATTCATATTAATTACTTTTAATATAAAAATTCAGTTGTGTTTTTAAACTTTCTTTAGGAAACAACAGAAAGCACTACATCATCATTAGCAGGCAGTAGGGGAGATACATCAACACCCGTGAAACTTAATGATTCCTCTGACTCACTCACAGCCTTACACATGCCTGAAGAGTCAGCCCCTCTGCAGCAGGATGACTTAAAATATAGCACAGACATTCCCATGAGAACATTTGCTGAAGTTTTAAAAAGTCCTCCGCCATTATCAACGAGTGAAAGACAGGGAATGATCAATAAGATACAGCAGGCGAGTTGATTATTTTATAAGTAACCTATAAAACTACGCATCTGGAAAACATTCCTTATGTACTAGTATTAGAGTGAGACCTTTCAGAATTAAACAAATGTTTTCTAAATGTGAAAGTTGAAATAGAATTCCATAGCTGTGTAAACTATCTTGGGTAATGTGATTTAATTATATATAGGCTCTATAGGTAATCAATAATTGACTTTTAGTGTATTGCTCTACCATTTTGTTCTTAGTATGTAAGACTTCCAAAGTGTATAACTCTGCCATCTTGTTTCTGTATTTGGTTTTATGTTAATATTTTGCTGTCTTAGCTATTTCTCCCTTCTCTTGTCATATTGGTATGAAAATACATGTTCCATCATTCTATGATTACTATGATTACGTATCATTTATTGCTTTGGAAATATGTTGTTTTTTTGTGTTGGGTTAGGCTTTTCAATTGTCTCCAAGTCAATTTTTGGAAAAGCAAGTTCACAATGTTAATTTAATAATACACAAACAATGATCTGAGAATAAAATCTGTTACTTTCTATTAATCTATCTATGTTCAAAGTTGTTAAAAGTTTAAATTATGTATTTTTTTATTGCTTAAAAGAAATTGAAATTCTGTCTATTCTGCATTGTTTTATCTAGCTAAGTAGTCAAGTTGAAAGTTTAACTCAACAGCTGGCAGACCTACACAGAAATATCCCAGCCAATGATAATTCTTTAAATGCCTCCAATACTCTCAAAGAGGATGACCCAGCTCTTATTTCCATGTTGAAATTAGACTTGGATAGGATTAGTATAGAAAGGTAACCTTTTTTTTTTTTTTTTTTTTTACTTTTGTGTTAACTTTTAGGAGAAAATGAATCCATCATTGGCTAAATTGTTTCAAAATTATGTTAAAAAATGTATTTAGACTTCTTTACAAATAAAATATTTAGCTAATCAAAAATAAAATTTAAAACATAGCCACTTCTTTGTTTCTGAAAAAGTTTTTTTTACAGAAATTAATTTGCATACTATAATTTTAATCATTTAAATTGTCAATTTGTTTTTAAGCTTTGCAGTGAGATTAATTATTCATATATTTCTAATTAAGGCATAAAACTTGATTTAAATTTTTTTTTTTTAAAGAGAAAGTATTCAGCGTACCAATGATCGCTTGTTAAGCTTATTGTCAGACTCTGTCAAGACATATATTGGAGTTGAAGATATCATCAGTAGAAGACTGTCACAAAATAGTTTATTCAACAACCTTGTTCTTGATGGCACCATCGCTCATTCCCCTAGGCCTGGGACATGTGGTGTCTCACAGAGTCAAGATAGTTCACCAGGCACTTGTAGGGTGGAGAAAGAGGAAGGTAAGAATGAAATTGAAACTACCATGTATGACAGAGACAGAGAATCCACAACTTCAACAAAATATCTAAAGCTACACACTTTAATTAAGCAATCAAAAAAAAAACTATGTATTGCGTTGACCAAAAATTGACTTCATAGTTATGAAGCAGTAATAGGCAATGTAGAAAAACAAGCTGGGAAGTATTTTAGTAAACACTAAATATGACCCTATGCTGTAGATGGTAACAGAAGTTTTTTTGACATTTGCATCTTATTCACCTTCACCTACCTATCCCTTAGTCTGTTGGAGCACCACACATGATCTGTCAACTGTCTTTGTCCATTCATCTTTGTCTTTTGCCTTGGATAGAATCTTTCCATTCTTAGATATTGCATCTTATTAATTTAGGTAAAAAGAGCTTTGAATTGCTTTTTATTGCATCAGAAAATATTTGCATTTAGACAGTGATTTTTTTTTCTTTTGAATGATATATTTTTTTGTAGAAAAATTGTAAATGGACAACTTAGTTTCTAAAAATTCAAAATAAATATATATTATCCCTTAAAGAAAAATAAACCACCTGGAGACCCAAAAAGTTATAGACCAATGTCTCTTAACATCCAACACTGGCAAAATGGCAGAAAAAATGATCAATAACCGACTTTATTGGTGGCTAGAAAGTACTTGCTCACTCCACAATGTGCAAGCTGGCTTCAGGAAAGCAAGTAGAATAGAAGACCACCTCTTTCGTTTTATCCAGGACACAGTAGAAGGGTTTCATGAAAACAAGCACACTACAGCAGTATCTATAGATTTGCAGCAAGCCTATGATAGAGTGTGGAGAAAAGGTTTATTTTTGAAGATGAAAAAAATGGGCATCCATGGAAAAATGTACAGCTGGATCAGGGCATTCTTAAAAAACAGAACCATCCAAACCCGATTCAAAGGTGCCATCTCTAGTAAAAAAAAGTTTGGAAGAAGGACTACCACAAGGTTTAGCCCTTAGCTGCACTCTCTTTCTAATCTTCATGAATGACCTCCCCGACCTCATTTCGGTCAATAAGGTACTTTATGCAGACGACCTTTTAATTTGGACTACAGAGAAATATCCAGTGCTGAATAGATCCAAACTAAATAGAGCCCTCACAACTATCTCCACATATTCAAAATTAGGGAAAATGGAAATAAACAAAGAAAAGTCAGTTTATTCGATCTTTAGCCACAGCAACAAAACAGCAAAAAGAAACTACATCGTAAAAATAGACTCTCAGCCAATAAATAAAGAAGAAAATCCAACATATCTTGGTGTAAAACTAGACCAAAGACTGTCTCTAAAACACTTTATGGCAGATTTAAAAGAAAAGGCATCACAAAGATTAAACTTAATAAAACACTTAGCAGGAACATCCTGGGGAGCTGAAAAAAAAAACCTTAAGACAGTTATAGGATATGTCAGATCTGTAATGGATAACTGTCTCTCCATACAAGTAGCTGCCAACAAAACCTATCAATCATTATTAGATACCATCCAAAACCAAGCCCTGTGGCTAATTAGTGGAGGTATGAGAACTACTCCCACAGCAGCCTGTGAAATAGACTCCAATATTGAACCTCTTAAGTTAAGGCGCAACAGAGCAGCATTAGAAGCTATTGAGAGATACAGAAGGTTGGAGGACAATCATCCAAATAAATTACTAACACAGAGAAATAGGAAAAACAACCAAAAAAAGCAAAGGACTCTGATCCAACTTACTGACGAACTAGCCCTAAAACACCACCTACCCAATAACAGAGAAAAAATTACCAGGTTTTCAAACATTATACCCGGACTAAACTACAAACAACCAACCATCAAAACACATCTACTAAATAACACCTTAGCAAAAGAATCTAATCCACTGGAGCTCAAAGTAGGCACGCTTGAAACAATTGAAAGCTATCAAAAAACAGCTATCCATATTTATACAGATGGATCGGCTTTCAAAGCTACCATCAATGCTAGTCTTGGTGCCTTCCTGGTCTTCCCTAAAAATAAACACTTTGAGATAAGCGCACCCTGTGGCGATTACTGCTCAAACTTCCAAGCCGAAATTGAGGCACTACAGACAGTGGAAAACAAATTATATAAAGGAGTGCAACCACCATCAGATATTGTTGTCTTTACAGACTCCCAATCTACTCTGCAAGCACTTAACAGCAGCACCTCAAACAGCCCAAGAGAGTTGACAACACTCATTGTGATAATCCATCAGATGATATCAAAATTAAATATCAATATCACACTACAGTGGATCCCTGGACACATTGGCATCATGGGAAATGAAAAGGCAGATAAGCTATCAAAGGCAGGTTCATTTATGGAACAACCAGATAGACCTGTTAACTACCTCACCCTGAGGTCAATGTTAGTCAACAATCACAAAGAGGAGTGGCTCAACCAATGGGCATCAGGAAACACAGGCAGTCATGCACAAAGAAATGACTACGCCTAACAAACTGGACAGTATTAACTTCCTCCCCCGCAAAGAACAATCTACAATCTTCCAACTAAGAACAGGACACACACCACTATTAAATTACCACCTGAACAAAATAAACTCCACACAACTACCCCTTTGCAGACACTGCGCCCACCCCTTTGAAACCGTAAACCATATCCTCTTTGAATGCCCCTCCCTAATCCACCTTAGGCAGACCCTACTTCAACTACAGCCCAACATAACCAACACCCTGTATGGCAGTGCTGAACAACTGAAGAAAACAGCACACTTTTTTTCCTTGGCACAGTCTGCAAAAGAGCTCACAGCTCAGCAGCAATAAAGCTGGCTAGAAGAAGAAGAAGAAGAAGATTATCCCTAAATTGTTTTTTGGGGATGATAGCAAAGGTAGGAAGAAATGAATATCTGAAAGAAAAAAAAAAGATTCAAAATTTTCTAGCCTTTCAAATAATGTTTTTCTCAAAATCCAAACAGCCATTTTAGATTCCTTTTGTTGCATTGTTACATTTTCAATTATGTCATCTAATATATCTAGGTCTTTGTATGTTTTAAATACAAAAGTTTTTAATACATTTTATCTGTTTAAGATGGTGATGTAAGCCATGACAGTCACTCCATTGAAAACACCAGCTTCCAATCCAATGGCATTGACGAAGGCCTGGAGATCTCACAAAGACTGGCTGAGTGCATCTTTGTGGGACCTGATTTAGATGCTGAAGGGGAAGAAATTTTATCAGGTCAGAATAAATTAATATCGTTTATACAAGCAACACTTTTTCTTTTTTACCTCCCTTCAAATTATACACAGTATAATATTTATGTTAATAATTGTAATTTTTAAGCAATTATAATTTATTCTTAAGTTGTATCAATGTCTTTTAAAACAGAATTTTTAAGAAACATTTATTTTTGATTATGGTAGTAGTTTGATTGTATTATAGATAGTATTGTTAATTACATATTTCTATATTCTGTTCATTACCAGATGCAAGAGGACGTCTCCAGACTTCAATCAGCCAACTCCTAGAGCTGATGGAGAGATCTTGCCTTCAGTTGCAGGAAGCAAAATCTACACAGCAAGATCTGCTGGAGGCTCTTGCAGCCCGTTCCAGGGAAGTGGATTCATTAAATAACAAATGCCTTGAACTAAACAGCCAAATATCTGCAGAAATTGAAGCAAAAGAATACTTGGGATTAGAACTTCATAAAGCTGAAGGTAAGAGAACTTTGGTGAATAAACTTAAATTTTTTTTCTTCTATTCTTTGTTTTAATACTTGATATTTTATTTCTGGGGCTAGTGGACCTAGCACTGCTCTCTCTCCATCTTTATTTTCAGCACTTTCTCTTTTTAAGCAAAATTAAAATACAAATTTATAAATCTTCAGCTGCAAAATTAGTTTTTATAATATTTGTTTGTCTTAGACTTCAAGCATACAATTTCTTCCTTGTGAAAAAATAATGAATTGACAGGATAAAGCCCTTGTAGAATTAAGGTTTGCAATGAAAAGTCATTTCAAGATCATACCAGAGTTAAAATAAAATTAGCTTTTTTTTTTCAGAAGTAAATACAAAAATGTTCTTGGAGACAGCGTAAAGATTTGCATTTGTTATAAACTAGAACTAAGGAAACCATAAAGTAGCTTTGTATACTATCAGACTTTGGTAGAAAAGATCTTTTCAGAGTAAAAGTAACAAAAGCTAACTGACTGTTAACCACGTACTACTAACCTAATATAATTTAGATGTCATTAATGTATTATTTAAACAAATTGCACTTTTTAATGCAGAGCAAATCAACAGATATAACAACAGATTTTGTTAATTTCACATACAATTTGCATTCCTATATGATTTTCACATTAAAATAAGTCTAGTAAAGTTCCTCTTCCAGACTTTGTGGTCTATAGGGCAGATGATGTAAAGGTGCCTACAGTTTACTAAGTTTTCATGTGGCCAGCACAATGATTAATCACTTTTACTTAAATGAAAAATCCCAGTTTTCACCAGGATTCGAATCCAGGATCCCCAGTTCAGAAGCCAAGCGCTTTACCGCTCAACCACCAAGCCTCCAATTTTCACTTTATATCTTAAGACTAATTAATTTGCATTTAGATCATTCATACTTAACATCTACTCCTTCATAATAATGTTTGATATATGTTGTTTCATACACAACATATTTACACCATTCATTGGAGTATAGGTCTGATTGCTGGCTACATCTCTGAGCATGATTCTCTTGAAAGTCAAATCCAGACTCTAGAGCAGCAAAGGGAGAGCATGATTCTTGAGTTGGATACAACACGCTCTAGACTGGAACAGTTTGAGCAGTCCCGCTCTGAGCTCGATTCCTTCCGTGAGGATCTCAACCACCAGCAGCGAGTCCTACAGGACAATGCAGGACAAGAAATACAAGGTTCACTGCTCTCTCATTCTGTTTCTTCTTATAGTTTTATTTTACTTCCTATAAGTATCTTGGTTGGAGCGTACTTGTTACACAGGTGGTATAGGCCTGAGCAATGAGATAGTATAGGCCTGATTATGAATTGATAAGCTTCAGTCTCAGTGTTGTAAAGTGTTCATTTGTTGATGTAGCAAGATTTGACATGTGATAATATTGTGATTGTACATCAAATTGTATTTTCTTTCATATATTTACCTTCTATAGTAAAAATGTTCAAGATAGTAAAGATTAACTTTTGTTTCATTTTCTTAAATCTGATAGCTAAAGCTTATCTGTTTGTTTTTCATAAACATTGATTATTGTCTAGAGCAGGGCATATGCTACTGAAATTTGGCCCACTGAAAGAATTTGAAAAGCTAGTGTGACTTTTATTAGGAATTGTAAATCATTCTTTGAGCTATAATATTTTCAGTAGTTTATAACCTGCTGTCTAGGAGAAAAATTTAAAAAAAAAATTAAAATTCACCATTCTCAGAGCTAGACTTTGGATTTGTGTAAGATAATTTGTGATGATAACCCACTAATTTGTTCAGATATCTAATGGTGATAAAACTTTATGTAGAATATAATTACTTGTATGCAATTGGTCAATTACACTTTAGTTTGCAATTAGTAAAACCTATATTTAATAAAGAAAATAACTAGCACTCTTTCCAATACAATGTTTCTAATAACTAACCTTTATGTAAAATAGAGCATTCCTATTGATTTAGTTATAAAATAGTTTTTCTTTTGAGAGATGAAATTAATGAAACACTATATAACACACTTTCATATTTTCTTGAATTCAGTAAAGAGCTTTCTGTGCGTTATTATCATAAATTTACTTCTAAAACTATCTTGAATATTTTTTTAGTTAGTAGTATTAGCATTTAATCTTTTCAGATCAATTTGTGAATGCTAAATTGTGCATCGTTCGGCTGAATTGTGCATTGTTCTGATAGATAAACTTAACTTGATTTTTTGGTTTTAATTATTTTTTTTATTATTTTATGTGTGTTTATCTATTTATTCATTATATTTTTTCTTTCTTTTTAACAACAAGAACCAAGCATTTTGCATATTTAAATATTAAATTACAAAGTTTTTGTTTGACTTTGGAAAGCAAATTATTTATTCTTGCATTGTATGAAAATAGTTGGTGCAAAGCCTCCATTCCTTTCAGTTGTACAAATGTTGTTAACAAATTCAGGGTCAATAAATATCAATAGCATTCAAAGGATTCTCTTCAATTCTTTAGAACTGTTTGTCCTATTGTAAAACAATACTAGGCTCATATTTATATTATGGTGGTACACAAAATAATACACATATCAGTATTAAAACCAATTTATATGACTTCTAGCATCCTTCAGTCACTGGAAACCAATATCCTATCTTATTATCCAATATTTTCAATTAATTTTACTGTTACGTTATTGTGAAAACTTCCGCTCATAATTTTAAAACTTTTATTCTAGATTTGAAAAGCTATATAAATTTGATATATTTTGTGTGTGTGTGTAGGATATAGCAATCCAGCTATTATTTCAAATAGTATAACGAAAAATAAATATAATTAAATATATAAAATCTTACCATCATAAATGGTTCTAAATGTCTGGTGTTTATCAGTGAAGTTCCAGGTCTAGCACTAATCATTTTATAAAGCTTTTTCAGTTCCCACTTTTGGTAAATTGATCTTGGCATAAATATTTTGTCAAAGGTAAGATATTCTTGGGGAAGACTCTGTTTTTTGTTTCTAAAATGGGAATCTGCTTAGAGGATTCATTGTTCATAACCTTCCACCCAAATCTCTTTCCTTTTAACCAATTTTTTATTTACATTATTCTGTTACTATAATATTATTAGAAGATACTTGTTTTAAATTTTGTTTAAAAATATTTTTTTTAATGTATTGGATAATAATTTCAAATGGTATTTTTTTAAAAGATGTAAAGTACAATCTGGCAGCTCTTATTTTATTTATATTTATTCAAAGTTTTTGAAGTTTAAAAAAAGTTTTAAATTATACAATATAACTATTACTTTTTCTTAGGATTTCTTAAACAGTTCCACACTTACATTGAGGAAGCAAAAAACTAATCAAAATATCCTGCATGATTTAGCTTAGTGGTTCCCAAAGTTTTGAAATGTATATTTTTGTGAATCAAGGGGCCGAAGATCCTTTGTTATGACTTTATGCCATTATAATTTCTTATTTAAAAAATGGCATTAAATGGATTTGTATTGCCTAGATGCCATAGTGATATTAACTCTTTCTCTCCATAATTATTTTTCCACGTTTGGACCCAATTCTTCATTTTTGCTCATTACTTTTTCACTAACTTGTTATGATCAATAGCTTTGCCGTTTGTTTTAGAAAAATGTTTTATTTGGTATAAAATTAAAGGGGAATGCATGCTCTTTTTATATAACACAAAATAAAGTTTATAAAATCAAAAATTAATTTAATTTAATGAGGTCAAATCAACAATGGAATTGTCAATTAGGAGAGAAAGAGTTTAAGGGTATTATAACTTTGGAAACCACTGAATAAGCTTCTTACTAGAAAAAAAAATTCTAACTTTTCTAAAATAGTCCCTGATTAAATCCTGACAAGATTGTTCCGTCATCTTTATTCAGAACATCTCAAAGCATCAACTGTTCAACTATTTCTTACAAGCTAATTGACATTAGTGTATATTATCTAAGCAAAATGTAGCATTAAAGTGCTATTTTCAGAATGTATAAAATGTACTCTACGCTAAACTATTTCTATTTCGGCAGTGACAATGTGATGTCATGTTTTGTTAGAACTTGATAAGGTGGAGGTTTTGCACAACTTGAAACTGTGCATGCACATATTATTTATAGCTCTTTGATTGTTTGTGTTCAGTTCATTATTTCAATGCCACTGTCTTGCCCATTCTGTTATCATACTTATTGCCCATAGCTATACTATACATGTAGCAATTTTTGTTTGCCCATTCTGTTGTCACACTTATTGCCCGTAGCTGTAATACACAATTACAATATGAAACAGGAATCTGTAGGTTTCATTTGAAATGGATGCATGCTTGGCTTTCAGACACATTTTGGTTTGCTTAGCAAGAACTATATCTCTTTGCATCTTTCATGGCAGACTTTTTAGCTTTCAATATTTAGGATTCAATAAATAAATAACACGTACAAAGTATTAACTACTTTGGATTATCCTAATTAATACCTTTGTATAAATTTGACACTTCTATCATTCAAATGTTTAATATTTACATTTAATTGTAGTTATAGTCTAGAATGTAATATGCCTTGTCTGTTTTAGTTTTTAGTTTTTTTTTTTTTTTTACTATTATATCTGTGTAATAGCTTATTGTCTTTGCATAAATATTACTATTTACTTCTTAGATACAGTTTAGAAAACTCTCTCTCTGCCAGTTAATGTTACTTTAGTATTTGGTATTGGCTTAGCATGTCATCTTTGTGCTGTCATTGTCGTGATTCTCTTTAGTTTGAGCATGTTTTTATTTTTTATTTTGTGCACAGTGGATGAGTCTCGTAGTATGCAGGATTCTGGAGAAGGTAATCCAGGTTGGTGTTGATACACATAGCATGTTTGCCTTTAGTGATTCTCTCCCTTTTAACTTGAGCTTTAATTGTGAATCTTATGCTCCATTGCCTCCTCCATCACACTGATTAGCACTGTTATGTCTCTTTGTCAGAGCCACAGATACGTTTTAGGGAGTCAATATAGGTTCAATTTCTGATCATAAAGTGTAAAAATATTTTTTGACAGGGTTTGTGGTGGATTGTAGCTCCAGACATGTAATCCAGCTTCTAGGTGTATTACTTAGCTCTGACTCAAATCTTGAATAAAGCTCAAACAAACAAAATACATTTGATTATTACTTATACTCACAGCCTTCAATCTCAGTGTATAAACACAAGTGAAATGACAAGATTATGAATGACTTAGAAGTTAACTCACTTCAAATAGACTGCTCTTTCCATTGGGCCCTATCTCTCATTTCTCTGCCATTCACCCCTAGTTATCCACTCATCTGTACCAATCTTACTAAAAGTAACACCAGACACTATGAACTCACACAACATTGTATCTCAACAACATGGGTCTGTTTATATTGAGCTATTACAAAAGCTATGCTATAACTACTTACACATTACATTAAAGCTTAAGTGATGTTTTTAAAGATCTAAATGTTTTTAGCTGCTCTATGTAGTTCTAAACTCTTGCTTCCATTTTTTCAAAATGTTTTTATTTCTAGTTAGTTACAGTTCTTAAGATTAGTATTAACTTGTTGCATGGTTTGCTAGCCCTTCTAGGTGAGATAACTAGTCTGACCAAGGATAAACGTGAGCTAGCCAATCAGTTACAACAACAGCTGGACCTGACCCATAAGCGTCTGCTGGAGCTTGAGACCCATTCTGAGGAATTAGAGCGTCAGCACGATGCCGCCCTGGAGGAAAAACTTCGTGAAATAGAGGACCTCAGGCTGCAGTTAGAAAGTGTTGAACGCCAGCTGAAAGCCAGCAAATCTTTTGTAGATGTAAGTAAAGTAGAGTAGTTCCCCTTTCAGATCTTGAGATCTATAGTAGATGTAAGACTTCAATCAAATCTGAGTTTGAGATCTATAGCAGATGTAAGACTTATACCAAATCTGAGTTTGAGATCTATAGTAGATGTAGGACTTACACCAAATCTGAGTTTGAGATTTATAGTAGTTGTAAGACTTACACCAAATCTGAGTTTACATTTTTTTGTTGTTGGCTAAAGATTTTTTTCACCCTTCTAAGTTTGTACTCAAATAGTCATAGTTCAATAAAAGTAAACCCGTTGCTAACTCCGTTTGCACTAGGAACAAATCTCAGAAAGGGAGCAAGAGAGAGAAGAGCACCAAAGGGAAATAGAGAAACTACAAGAACTATTAGAAGCTAAAGAAAGACAACTCAATGCTCATCAGAGACTTGAGATAGAGGTGAGTGATAGATTTCAAGCTTGGTAAGTGAGATTGAATCTAGAACATTCTTAAATGCTTTGATAGAGAAATTATAATAAAAAATATTTAATTCAATGCACATGTCACTGGGATCAAGTAGGGGACATTTATTAAAGTTTGCTAATAAAAAAACAGGCAATAACAAACTATGAAAGTTTATCTGAAACAGTCTTGTTATTTGCTTTCAGTTATCTTTTTATTCTCCTCCAACCTACTCACT
Organism: Biomphalaria pfeifferi; assembly: GCA_030265305.1. Taxonomy (NCBI): domain Eukaryota; kingdom Metazoa; phylum Mollusca; class Gastropoda; family Planorbidae; genus Biomphalaria; species Biomphalaria pfeifferi. The sequence goes on from JASAOG010000071.1 coordinate 1,085,526, forward strand.
TAACTTCTTTTAACTCACTAACTTATCATTTTTGTTACCTTAATATTTTATATAATTAACAACTGATTTAAAAATCTGTATCAGATTGCTGACTTAACAGAACAGCTTCAGTCTCGAATGGCCAGCCAGGGAGCCATGCATCAACATATCTTAGACTTACAGAAAGCTTTACAAGATAAAGAACTAAGTGCTCATGATTTAAAGGTGAGATCCTTTTTATGTTTATGTTTGTGTTGTCTGTCTGCCTTTTACTTTCATGTGTGGAAAACAAACAAAAAATTAAGAAAAATACTTTGAAAATCTATTTCATTATGTATATCATGATTGACATAGGTGCAAATAAGTGATTTTGTTTTTAAAAAGCTAGGTGGAAATTTTAAAATTATTAAACATACACATGTAGATAAACTCAAGGACTAACAACAAGTTCTGACTTGAATGCAATGCTCGCTTCTAGAATTAGTTTACTAATACGTTTGAAAAAAAACAACACTAGAACATGGCAAAGAAACAAAACTTAATAATTAAATTATTCAAATGAGTTGAACTCATTTTAAAGGATGAACTGTAGTTCTTTTGAATCCAATCATACATTATTATCAAATGAAATAACCAAAGTAATAGGTATGTTAAAACTACTTTTATACAGACTCCAAAATCAACTTGTCTTCGTTTTTAAATGTATGTATAGCTTCTGAAAATAGCAAAAGTTATGGGATATTCCTGAGCTTTTGAACTCTAGAAAATAAGTACTAGAAAGCAAATATTTTATTGATGAAACTTGTATTTTGATCTTTTTATATATCTTATCTTGTTGGTGTTTATCACAAATGTATTTTTTTCAAAACATGTGTTTCTTCTTGTCATGGCTCTGTTTACAAGCTTAATTCTTGTGTTAATAAAACCAGGTTTGGGTTGCACAACTAGAGAAAGAGTTGGATCAAAAAGGGGATGTCGAGGAGCAGCTCAAGATGAAAATATCTCGGCTAGAGCAGCAGCTGACCAACAAGAGAGATGACAGCATACTGGACAGTGCAGAGTCCAGTCTGAGGGACACCGACAAAGAGAGAACCCCACCACTGTTCCTGTCACCAGTGCACACAGAGAGACAGTCTTCAGTTTCCCTTGAGGAAGAGCTGCGCAGGTGTCAAGAGTTTGAACAGGTTAGCAGACAGTTTTAAAAATACATTTTGACAAAACTTGGCTGAGTGGCATAAACTGATTTGCTACCAGGGGGGGTCTCAAGTTTAAATCCAGAGCTGAGTTGTGGGTTTGCTGAGAGCCAGCAGGGAGACCTGCAAAGTCCCCATCCTCCTCAGTTGTCCACACTAGAAATTGGATCATAGCGCACTGAGCATGAATAGAGTGCTATACAAAAGTAATTTTAAAAAAAAAAGGTTTTTTATATTCTGTGAACAAATACTCGATTTGTTTCAAGTCTGCTTATTGTCATGTTCTAAGAATAGATCAACAAGATTTCAAATTATATTTTAATTGATTTTCTTTGTGTGGGATTCATACAGCATGAGTGGATTTCAATGTTAACGATAATAAAAAAAACAAGTCCATCAGAATAGGAAACTTGGCTGTTTGGACACCATACACATTATAAATAATAATATGATTGAATCTAAAGTTCAACATGTCCCTCCAGGAAATGGTCCATGAAAATAAAGCTTTGAAAGAACAAGTCCAAGTCCAGCTGCTGCAGATCTCTGGGCTGAGAAATCAGTTAGATGAGCTTAGGCAATATAGTGGGATGGAAGCTGACTCTGACTCGAGTCACTTGAGGGTCAAACTTCAAGCTGCCAGAGATGCAGTGGAAAAACTGGAAGAAAAGGTTTTTATTTTTATTGATCATATTTGTATCATATATATATGATTTAAAAAAAAAAAAAAAAGAAATATATTCACACACAAAATATATTTTCCCTTATTTAACAGTTAAGTGAATCACAGAACAGAGTTGAATCATTAGAGAACATGCTAAGAATTAAAACAGAAGAGTCTGATCAGATACGTGTGAAGGTTACCAAAATTCTGGACATGGGAGATGCAGTTGAGGAGAATGAGCATTTAAAGGTAACATTTTTATTGAACATGCACAAAATAAAAGTAGCATGAATGGGTACAACATGACAACTGTACCTAAGCTTAAAATAAACTAGCACTCATTGATCATGGTGCAGATCAAGCATATAGTGATTTTATCATAAACATAAACTTTGAATACACTTGAGTAATCTTAAAAATTTATAATTAATTTAAACTTTAAAAAAAATATTGTTTTTATTTAGTATATGTAAAAGTACTCCTTTCAGACCTTGTGATCTCTAGGGCATATGATGTAAAGTTGTAAAGGTCATCTTTTTCTATGGCTGATGGTTAATGCAGGTGTCATGGGTCAGCACAATGCCCAACTGCCTTTAGACTTGGATGGACTCCAAGGCATCATTAACATTCCAAAATTAAAAACCCAGGCTTCATCTAGATTGGAACCCAAGTGTCCTACCACCCATCCACCACATCCTCTTACTATGTATGCAAAAAGTAAAGCATTTGTTTTGCCTTCTGCTACCTAGAGTCAACTTGAAGAGTTACAAAACCAAGTGTCCCACTTATCCAGCATTACTTCACTGTCCAGCCTGCCCCCAGAACTATTGGAAGAGAAGAATACAGAAATACAAGAGTTGAAAGACAAGCTGGCAACACTAGAAAAAGAGCTCTCACTTAGCCAGGAAGAAGTTTTGCTTCAAAAGGTATTATAAGCTAATAACTCATCAATGAAATGTAGACCAGTAACTTAAGCCTGGGATAACCTTAGTTCTGTTTCAATTCCAGGAGAAAATGTGTGATCTTCAAGCTAGACTGAAAGAGAAAGACGAAGAAATAAATGATCTTCAAGATAATATTGCAAGCATCAGGCGTGGGGAACCATTTTTAGACATGTCCCTGCCAATGAATGAAGAGGCCAATAATTTACTTAATATTTCTATGACTGGTAGAGTAAGTTCCTTTTTTTATTCTATGCTATTTTGCTTTTCCCTTAGGTATATGAATGTAGTGCTACATTTTGTTGGAAGTCTTGACTAAGCTATTGATGTTTAGATGTAGCTTAAAATTAAATGCTTACATGTCATTTATAGAATTTTCTTCACAATGTTACTTGTTTTTTGTCCAGACTTGTAAAACTGTGACAGAAAATGAATGGGTTAGTTGTCATATCACCTACATTTATTTTGAGGCTTCTCTTTTAAAAACCTCATTATAACCCTTACATTTATTAATCACTACAAAACTAACCATTAGTTAATTCATTCAGAACACATTTATTTTAAATCTCTTTTATATTAATATTATAACCTTTCCTATAAATAAATTGCAGAACTCGTTAAAATTTTGGAGCTGAAGTATTAAGAGCACAAATTGTTAAATTTCTTCTTTCTCAAAACACATTAACACTTTTTTTTTGTAAGGGATTGACATTGAAGTTAGTCTCTTGGTTGGTTGACATAAAAACAGCAAAAATTTTACAATGATTGTTTTTTTTTTTGTGTAAAGCATAAATTTATCTAATGATATCTGGGATAAAATTCAGTATTATCATAATAGGCTCATTAGCACTTGTTACTTTTACATTTTTGTTACTTAGGATGATGGTACCATTGGTGGTTGTATTTATACTGTGTAATCTCTTCACTCTCTTTCTATATTTAGAAATAAAAACAATATATGTATAATCAGTCCCTTGTATTATTTAGGAGTTAAAAAAATGAACTTAGAATTTTGTGTTATTTCTAAAATGCAAGGTGTTTCAACATTACTTAATACCTTATGATGAAATTTAGTTGTTAAAGAAATTACTTTGAAAAATTCATTGCATACTTTTAAGTTTAAACACCTTAGCCTAAACAAACTCCACTCCAGAAATACCCTGCAACCTTTCACCTTTCTACTTCATGGCCAGATTTTGCTTGGCATTCTCTTTACCTGGAATTAAGGATTATTTTTTTCTGCATGACAGGTGTTTATTGTAAATTTGATTTTAATAAAAATAGTCCAAAAGTTTTTCAATTGTTGAACTGTTTCATTCTTAAAATAGTAGATTGTAATTGAATTTTTATGGTTTAACATTACATTATTCATTCTTTACAATGGAAAAAAAATATGACAGCATGTATCATAAAGCACTAAATTAATAGATTTAGTCATGTTCCTATTTAAGTATTAACCCAATTAAATCTTTGTTTTAATGTAATTTTAAATGTATTAAACTGGTAAACATCTGTTAATGTATTTTGAACATGAAAACTAACTTGTTTTAAATCTGTTTTTACCATCCATCAACTAATTTCTTTAAATAAAAAAAGATTAATTAATTAAATAAAATATGCTACTTTGATCTAATTTAGCTAGCTTAAAAAATATTATTATATATTATCATAATAACATTTATTTGTTTCTTTTCCTACAAGTATTGTTTTTAAGTTTTTCATGCATAAGTTACAAAGAATTATGAAGACATATGCGCTTGTAAATGATACTTAGTGAACAAAAATGACTCCTGCTTGTTTTCTTCAGGCAAGTATGCATCAAGAGTTTGAAGAGACTATACTGAACAAAGAGGCTGAGCTTTGTACATTGAACGAAAAACTGGTGCAGGCTACTCAGGAGCTGGACACAAAGAACCAGGAGTTAGAGAACTTAAAACAGACTCTCTCTGAACTGCGATCTGACAAGGATAAAGTTAGATTCATTTCTTTGTAGTGTTTTACAAAATTAATTCAGTAGTGTTCTCTAATGTATAGACATTGAATTTGAAACAATATTGAAGACAAGTACTAATCATAATCACATGTATAATAGTGGCAAATATTTACTGTTTTATTTTATAAAATGTTAAAATATTTTTTTGAGAAAACTCCTAAGAAACAAAATTTAGCACATAATATAGTCATTATATCAACTAATTTCTGTTACTACAGTTGGCACGCTTAGAGGAAGATGTTGAACACAAAGATTCTGAACTCTACAGTTTGACATTGAACAGTGAAGAGATGAAACAAACAATCCAGGAACACATTGAAACTATAGAGATTCTGGAACAGGAGATACAGAAATGGGAAAAGCAGTTATCTGATGTAAATACATTGAACATTTTGGCAAACATTTTGTTCCTTTAAGAAGATATTAAATAGTTGTATTGCTTGTTTTTTAAAATGGTTTATTGAGATCTAGTATACATTTTTTGTATCTTTATTTTTTGTTTAGGTTGTGGAAGAAAGAGACAAACTTCATTCTGAAATTGCAGAGAAAGATGGCAAGCTGGATCAGTTTCAGATTCAGATAGAAAACTACCAGCAAGAAATAGCCAGTCTGACCAACTTTCAGGTAAATTATCGTACCTTAAAACCTCAAAAGTTCTCAGCTAATTTAGGTAATTGAAGACTGATTCAATTTGATGTCCTCTAATGTCTAGACTTTATGTTACCAGCATGAGCTTCAGAAAGACTTTGACACAGTTCAGTCCATGCTGGAAGACAAAGAAAAAGAAGTGGAAGCTCTGACTCAGGAGCTGACTGACAATAAGGGTCAGGCAGAGACTCTGGAGACGCTGGTGAGTCTAATCACTTTGTGGTCCACATCAACAAGGGAGTGGTTGACTAATTTAGATTAACAACGGTTTAATCTAGTGATTCCCAAAATATGGCCCTCACACCATATCCTACTTTGATGCAGTGTTAACTGTTCTCGTTAAACACTTGTCCATAATGCTTAGAAAGGTATGAAGGATAAGTTCCATTGCACTTGAAGATTGTTTGTGATGATGCGGCTTGTGACACATATGTTGGAACTTTATATGACCTCAGGGTGAAGAAAACGTTTGGCACCATTGGTTTACTCCATGTCTTTTGAAAAGTTTAACAGCTCAGTCTCAGACTCTGGTTATCAAGAAATCTGTCAAAGAAACTATTGAAAGGCTAAGCAAACGTACATTGTGTTAATCTGAGAATAGTTGTGTGTACTGCCTGCTTGTAGGCTTTAACATTCAAATCTTATCTTCATCTGTCTTTATAAATAATATTCATCAAATAAAACAAAATTTATCAAGGTATGAAGTCATTAGTTATTCAATCCCAAAAGCATGTTTTGTATTAAAGTCCTTTTGAAATAGTGTTGACATTTTGCTTTATTTATGTGATTGTCATTTGTTTGGGGCTTGCCAGTCATTGCCACCTAGGTACTTAGTTGAAGCTGAATGTTTTGTCTTAGCTCCATCTAGAGAGAGCTGTGGCAGCACTGCAGAAGGAGGTCAGGGAGAAGCACAATGTCATAGAGGAAAAGGAGGAACTCATCTGTGAGCTGCAGGACAAACTGGAAGAAATGGTAGAGTTCTCTGCTCCTGGCTTGCTCTCTCATTGACCATTGAATCTCTTCATATTTCTGTTTTATCTTGATTTTCGGATTTTGTGCTTTTCAGTTTAAACTACAGACTTCACAATTCTTTTTTTTTGTTTAATTTTTGTTCAATTTTTTAACAAGTTTTCTTTTCTGTAATGTTTAAAAATAACAGTGAAAACATAACCTTACTTAACAGCATGCTTGAAAATAAATTGAAATAAATAAATGATAAATGACAAAAGTTTTACTTAGAAAAAATTTTAATTCAGGCTCTAGTTAGTTATTGTGCTCCTATTAAATGATAGCATGCAACATAATTGTCTGACCTATATATATTTTTCTTCCTCTCTGTACATATTAGGCTAATAAGACATAGCATGTTGTATACATGAGCTCTAAATGCTTACACCAGCTCTTCCACTCCTCACCCTTCTCTGAGCATGTGAAAAGGTGATCTAAGTGCTCTTGTGTGCCTTCCAATTATGTTTGCACTGCTTTCCATTGCATCCCTGAAATCTAAATTATAATGTCCTATTGTCGCCAGAAACTGTTCATTTTAAATAATTGTTAACCCCATAATAGAAACTGCATATAATGTACATTTATTCTTAGTTCTTTACTTTACTTTATAATAGTATTCCTTTTGTACATTGTATGCTCTTCTTCTATTATCTTCGACAGAAAATACATTTTAGCTTGTACTTTTTTTTCCCATTATTTGCTTGTCAAAAAAAAGTAATGAATTGAATTTTACAAAAAGGGGCTGATGTAATGAAGAAATTATTCTATAAAGTCTGTTTATCATATCACCATTTTACTTTGTACTGTCCAGATGTGTTAGCTGATGCTACTGGTTAAAACTGAATTCATTTCTTTTGTAGCATGATTGATTGTTGACAAAATGTTCGAGAATGTGGATAATTTTCTATAACCATATTAAGATTACATTTACTTCAATCTTTTAAATTGTAATGACAATTTTTTTCTAATTTATTACAATTATTTAAGATTCAAGAAAATAGTTTCTAGTAATATTTTTGTTTTTAAATGAATCAATTTTTATTTAATCTTCTGTTGGTAGTTTCTTTAAATTGTTTTTTTTTAAATTGTGATTGAAAATTGTTTCTAATTCTTAACAGAGCTGACTGGCTAATTAACCATTTACTAACCTTGTACTTTTTTATCCTTAGTATTTTAACTTATCATTACTGTCAAATAGATTGTAATTCTATGATTGCATGCAATGTAATTATTTATACAAAAATAAATTTGCTTGGTTCATAAATTTTTTAAATGTTAGAATAAATTTTTTTATATTTTTTCACAGGCTGAGAATAAAAACGATGACTTGACAAAATTAAAACAACAGTTCACAGAGACACAAGAAGAACTCAAGATAAAACAGACAGCCCTCCTAAACATGCAAGCAGACAGAGAAAAACTGTTGTCATCACAAGAGGAGTTAAACGGCCTTCAGAAGAGTTTAGAAGACAAAGAAACTATGATTGATGAGCTGGAAAGTCAGCTGCGACGGCGTCAGTCACGCATTCTTGATCTTGAAGGAGAACTAGAATCTGTAAAAGAAGAAATGAGAAAGGAGTTGAAAGAGAAAGATGAAGTGATAGACAGACTAGAAAACAGAATTGTCACTGAAGAAGTAACACTTGCAGAAGATAATCCTTCAGTTAGTACTGTACATTCCAATGGTCTTATGGATGAGAACAACTCTGCTCTAGAAGATGTGTCCTACCAGAGGGCAGCACTGTCCATTAGAGAGATAGAGGAGAAACTGGTGCAGAGTTGCCAGGATCTAAGTGAGAGGGACAAAGAGATTGAGACACTGCAAGCAGAAATTCAATCACTCCACCAGGGAGCTACCAATGTCCAGCAGCTGGAACTGAAAGTGAAAGAACTACAAGGGCTTCTTCAAGAACAAGAAGAAACATCACAGCTTCAAATTACTGAACACCAGAAGGTTATCTTTAAGCTGCAAAGAGAGTTGGCTGACCTCAAGGCAGCCACTGAAAGTCAGCCACGGCAAGAAGCTAGAATATCTCGTTCTGCTGTCTTCTCTTCCCTGTCCTCATCGCTGGATGAAGAGGGCCAGGGTGCGGTGGGCATGACCAGGTGGGACTCTGAGCCAGCAGGACTGGCACAGGGCAGTAGAGAGAGCATCTATCTGAGACTAAACATGACAGAGGCAGCCAGGGTGACCAGACAACAACAGAGGGAACTACACCAGAAGAATTATGATCTAGAAAACCTCAGACAGAACTTAGAAAGATGGCTGAAAATAAAAGATGAATGTGTATCAGACGTTGTTGTTAAGGTAATTATAGTAAATTATATTAAAAGTGTTATAGCTATTTATATGAAATCTAAACTAATTTTGTTATAATTATATATATCCAAAATATCTTTTTTTTTTCCCTTCAAATTTTGAGTTTTGTTAAATTTGTATATATTCACAATAAATATCTTCAGGATTTTAAACTAAACATGTACATTTGTAAAAAAAATTATTTTTGTAAGCTTTTTTTATTTTGAGGGGGTTTGGGTAAATGAGGGATGGTGTTGAGAAGCTATTTATCACTTTGAAAAAATTTAAATTTGAATTGATTTTTTTTTTCTAGGAAAAGGAAACCATTATTGTAAACCTTCGGTCTGAGATTGAAACAATTAGACAAGAAATCAGTGAAAAAGAAGAGATGGTAACTTCACTGAGAGCAGAAATAGAAAACCTGCGAACTCATCACACTGAAGAGTTAGCTAAGAGAGATCATCAAATCACTCAACTTCAGGAAGAAATTTACCTTGTCAAGTCTGTCAAGACTCACACAGACTCCAGCAAGTCTCACACAGACTCCAGCAACCAGTCCTTGTCCCCAGAAACCAAACAGTCTATCTCACATTTGAAGCTACAACTACGTAAGGCACATGCAGGTAGGCCAGGCTCCATCCTTTTGTTTACATCACATTCAGTCGCATAGTTGAACAAAAATGTTGCCTATTAGCATCCATAGCTGTTTCTGTTTGTACATTTTGCAGCTCTTGAAGAGATGCAAGGGACTCGAATGATGAGTGAAGATGTTGATGAAGACAGTGAAGATGTTGCTCCGCAAAAGGTCAAACTGAAATTGGAAGTGGATAAACTCAGAGAAATGTTGAAATCTAAAGAGGATGAGTTTACATTGTTTAAAACAACTGTACAGATTGAACAGGCAAGTCTTAAAATTATCAAAATCCATTTCATATTTAGTACCAATTTAAATAATGTTGAGGTTTTTACTCATGGCTAAATTATTTCAAATGAAATTCCAAATGAACAGTACTAAAGTATTTATTGTTTTCAAAGGATGAAGTTTTGAAGAGATCCCTTGAAGAACAAAAGCAAAGATTAGAAGAAGTTCACAAACAAGAGCTTCACGATTTGATGTTGGAGTATGAAGAGCAAATGGAAGTCAAGGAAGACAAATCTGGTTGGTTTAGTTTTCATTCTAAACACTGTTACCTAATTTCTCCTTTTTTTTTTTAATATACCTATTTCTTAACTTTTGTATCCGTTTGATTTATTATTATATTAAATGACGAGATGTACTCTACCACATAGATGATGAAGACAAGGAAACTGACAGGAAATCAACTTCTGAAAGTGTAACATGGACAGCAGACGACACTATGCCAGAAAGATTACAGGTAGTTCTATACAACTAAACAAACACAAAAAGATTTCCCTACAAGACACCCTAGAGTTGATCTCTTATGTGTTTTATTGAGGATGTTACATGGTCAAAACATTGCAAAAGTTCACTCACAAACTTTCTAAAAGTTTATAATAGACTCCCCTTTCATACTTTAAAAAGCCTTTTTTTTCACTAGAATTTCATTCCAAAAGGCAGCTATGTATCAAGCCCAACGTAATCTTGTAGTATGATCATAAACACATTTAGTGAACTCAACTTGTAACAATTTTATTTGATGCTCTTTTCTTTGTTTTAGGTTTTACTAATGCAGCTGAATGAGCTAGGGGAACATTTCTTGAGTGTCTCTGACCTGCGCTATCTTCAGCAGTACTTTACACCTCTCAGGCTCAACCAAACAGTTCAAGCTGATTCTGTTAGAATACAAAACCTTCAGGAATTTGATGAGACAGTTGAAGCAATGAGAAAACTGTTTAGAAGTGTGGAAGCCTTGGTTGATTCACAGGTAACATTAATTAGTGATACTTTAGTGTCTGGGACTTCTTTTCAAAAAGAACAGTCTGCAAAAAGTTTAAAAGATTTAACACTTTAAGAATATCTTATTTTACTAATTTATATTTTTTATCATTACAAAGACAAGTCACCCGTTGCATAATAGACTTACAGACTTCAATTTTTTTTTTTTTTGAATAATGTTGAATTGTTATATAAAATGCTCAGCTAGTTTTTTCAGCATATTGTAGTTTACATACATATATATTCAAAAGTTACAGCTAACTAAATGGAAAAAGTTGCTAAGTATACACAATGTACATTTTATTAGGCAACAGAAACATCTCAAGATTGGAGAGCTGAAGTCCTTTTGGCTCTAAGTGATGTCTACATGAAGGAAAAAGATCTGATAACTGCAGAAATATATGAAGCCAATGCATCACATTCTGAAATGGACATTTTAACAAAACTGGAGACTCATTTACAACATCTGGTTAGAGTTTTTGTTGGTTACAATTTTTATTATGAGTGGCATAACAAAAAAGTCATTCAGAACTAATAGTTTTGTGTTTGCAACAATCTTGATTGATATTTTTGAATAAATGTTCCATGTCTATTTCAAGGCTGATGTACATGAAAGCAGCATGGATATTATGATTCAGGCTGACCGGAGGTCACTTGTGTCTGAGCTGGACAACCTGAAACGTGAACTTCTTGAAACAAAACTTCAACTCCAGAATGTCAAGGATGAACTAGGTCATCAAGTTTCTCATTTAGAAGAAAACAAATCCAAACTTGAATGGAAGCTTCAGAGGCAAGGTAATGTGTGACTTCAGAGTGTGAAGACTACCTTAATATGACACTTAAGAGATTTGACTAACTTATTGCTCTAAGTTCTGTTTTTAATGTTTTTTTTCTTTTTCCAGTTCAAATGCTTGAATGTAAGATACAGCAGGAAGTAGTCATCCAAGATGATCTAAAGAAATCTCTAAAATCTGAGCGTCAGCGCTTGTCTGAGCTGACCCTACAGAGCACTCATGACAAGTCTCACCTACTGGAATTACAATCTGAACTGTCTTCTGCTCAGATTCAGTTATCTAAAGCAAGGGACAGTCTCCAAAGGGAACAACATAGGTTTTCATCTATTACGTAAGTTGCATGGCATTGTCTTTTTAATTTTATTTTCAAGCATCAGTTCAGTTTCTATTTTTAAACAAATAAACGTCTCTTGGGAAGAAGAACTAAGAATATTTTAAAACTTGAAAAAATAAATCATAATAAGCTTCCAAAGTGTCTTCATGTCTTTCTGTAGGAAATTATGTTAATTCATACACTGGCATCTTGCATATATTGGAGAATTTAAAACTATCTACATTTCATTCTTTGCGTCAAAGCATTTGGAACATTGCTCAAACACTCGTTTAAGGCCTTAATTGAATATATAGTTCAGTGCATGACAGGTCATAGTCCTGGTTCAGTCCAACCTGCAACTCATAGTGCTGCAGTAAGAAATTGGAAATCATGTAATATCTTATTTATGCTTGACCCAGGCTTACAGAATTCTGATTTCACTGTTAGGGGAAGTCCCTAGCCCTTGACTTTTATGGAAACATTTAGACATTGAGCGCAACCACAGGGTTTTTATCCAAGGCCAAACAGGAGTTCGATGATAAAGGAAAAACAAACAATCTCTTCTGACAAAGATTGAAGAAGAAATGCGAATGTTTGGATGGAATCATTGTAAATTGTTGAAGTTTCTTCCTATTTAGCACTTTGTCTTTCTTGCTAAGTTAATTCTTACATTGGCTTCTTGCATTCAGTCGAACATTTAAAACTACCTTCATTTCATTCCTGAGACGGAGCATTGCACACTTTCATTGGGCATATCAAACATAACATCACAACTTCATTATCTGGCCTTGACTGATCTGTTTGCCCCATTTATTACTTGCCTGGACTGATCTGTTTGCCCCATTTATAACTTGACTGATTGATCTGTTTGCCACATGTTTTACTTGACTTCATTCTGACAGGATGGGATGGAGTGAGACCTTGTAAGTTTTTACTTCCCATTGTGAACTCTGAGCTTCAGCAGCATCTTGAGTCCTGTTGACATTAGTTACTTAAACTATCTTTTCAATTTGAACTAAAGACATTTTAATACTAACTTAATTATAACAGATATTCTTTTAAAAACTGATTGTTCTAATGTTTAGTATTAGTAAAGTGAACATTCTTTCGACACTATAGACCAATTATAATAATTACTTGTTCATTTAGTTTGTCTTGTAGATTTTTATTTAATCTTACTTTAAAATCCTTATAGTTAAATTATTTCACAGTAAAAAATAACACCCTAGGACTTTCATGTTTTTGTGGACATTCATTTTGTTAAATCCTGGCGCATTTTAACATTGACTATAAGATAACAGAATATAGTAAATAGTTAGCAGTCACTTTCAGCATGGCATGCTTTAAATTCCTGTGAAGTGTAAATCTTATCTGCATATATAGGTGGAGGGTTGATGATAATATTTACAAGTATTAATGTCATTAACAGTAGATATGTTCTGATTGAGTGCCCTAAACTATCACGCTAGCATTGATACTGTAAGCAAACTCTTCTACGTAGTACATTCATTTCCTAGTAATAAATTTTAGTTTGATTGAATTGGTTTGGAATAAATGCAAATCTTGAGAAAGAATACAAATGATCACATTACTAATGATCTTAATCATATGAATTTTAATTTTTGTTGTACAATATGAACATACTGTTGAACTATTTTTAGTGTGTAGAGTACCAAGGGATTAATCTGCTATTTCTAACATCTTTCCCTTAATGCTCAAGGCTGAAACAAGGTCCTTGTCCTGGTTGAGTCCATTTCATGCCAGATTTAATATAAAGCTTTTATATTCCCTGCCTGATTCTTTCCTTGATTACCATCTCCAACTTTTTCAGATTTGTACATTTTATTTTGTATGTTCTATCTCCACATCCTCCCTCCCCCCTCCCTTTTTGTTTCTAAAGTATATCTATTATTCTTTCACCTAACATGTTTCTAGTTGGTGTTTGACTCAATAAAAAAAAAAAACTGTCTTTTTTGAATAGTTACAACAAAAGTTTTTAATGATGGTTGTTGGTTATTATTCTTTGTATTCATTGCTTGGTGTTTTTGTGGTGGCATTATTTTGTTTTCTTATGAGTTGTGTTCGAGTGGTGTTTGCTTATAGATTTTGTATCAGATACATTTGTAAAAAAATTATATTAAATAGTCTAGCACAAAACTGTTTGTCCAATGAATTTCATTATGCTATATACACAACATTAACAATATTTGTTATACTGTTTTCATCCTAATACTTCTTTGTCCACTGATATTGAATCTGTGAATATTTCCTTTTGCTGCTGTTTTGAAACTCTAATATTTGTCAATGAAATTCAGATTAAAAAGACTGTAAAACATTTGCATCTGGTACTATGGTTATGCAGTGTGACTATTTTCTACAGAGATGCTTTGGAAGAAGAGAAAGCCAAGAATGTGAGATTATATGAACTACTAGAGGCCACCAAGAAAACTTTAGAATTATTGCGTGAGGAAATGTCTGAGTCTGACATAGAGCAACAGAAAAAGAGCCAATCTGAAGATAATTATATACAGGTAGCACAATTAATTGCTAAAATTTGCTAATGTTTTTGGTTTAAAAACAAAAAAAGCTATTTTTTTGTTTTGTTACCAAGCTTTTTTATTTTAAAGCTTGCCTATAGTTGAGTGTTTAAGTTATCCTTAGAGACTTACTGGAGATGAGTTTTATTATTTGTTCTAAAGTTATTAAAGTAATCATGTTTTGAAATGATATGGTTTGAGATTTATGATGCAAACATTGACAAAAATATGACAGGATGAAAATGTAATGTATTTATTGAAAATGTTTGAAGGTGTTTAGAAATAATTTTGATTTCATATTCAAAGTCACCAATTCTTTCAAAGATTATTTGTTTGTTTGTTTCAATCACCTTGAGACGCTTTTGTGTCATGCATTGTGTTTAGACTACTCAAAGTGCAAGTTCTCCTTTCCTTACCAGAGTTCCAGTGTTTCTCTTGAACTTGACATTTGTGTTTAATGTGACATTCATCATCAGCCTCATTAAAAACTTTGCTTCATCTTGGAGAGCACTTTTCATGTGACTTTTTACCTCTATTCTTGAGAGATATTCCTGTCCACATACAAAGTAAAGGTGACATATGCTTTGGTGATTGAGGTGATCCATAAATTTTGTTCAGCTCAAATTTCCTCATTTCTTATAACCTTTTCACTGTCCCTTGTTTTGTCACAATCTCAAACCACATGTTGCAGTCCTGGGTTATGTTTTACCAGTAGTCAACATCCATGTGTGTGTGTCACCAATGTTAATATTTATTTTTCAATTTGTAATGGCAAATTTCTAGAAGCTGCAGGAGGAGCTTCTCAAAGAAAGACAAAGGTGCTATCAGTTTTCACAAGCAGAAGATGAAGCTAGGAGAGAGCTGAGTGAGGTGGCCAACGAAAATACATCTCTGCAGAAAAGGTTGTCGAGCCTACAGAAAGAGCTAGAAGTCCAGCAGGAGAAATTACATAACGAGCAAATGGAAAGGTAACTATTGGCTTTACAGTTTAATAGTAATACTGATCATAACTATATGTCTAGCATTCAATAACTGAACCATTTTACTTCCTTATTTGTTAACTCTAAACAGGGAGTCAAACTCACAAATGGTTTTAAACTTGAAAGAAATTCTGGCCTCTGAGAGAGAGCATCACAGAATTGTTCTAGAAAAAGAGAAAACTCAGTCATTGGATTTAAAGAAAGAGATAGAAACTATGAAAGTAAGACAGGAATGTTTTCTCACTTTGGTTTAATGAATAACTCTTGTAATGTGGGTCTTGTCCCCTTTGATTTTTAAGCTCAATGTCAAACTATGAAAGTAAATGTAATTTTTCTGTAGTGTTTAGTAAATTTATTTCCAATATGTTGCTTGATCTAGGAATTTTAGCTTTAGAGTTAACTAAATGCAGCAAATAACCCTTCTTTTGGTTAGCCTTTCCCATATATATACATATTGTTTAGACCACCATATAGTTTTTATGTATTTGCATTCATTTTGTATATTTAAAAACAACAACAACAAAAAGACTTTCAGAGGCAACAATTACATATCTATCAAGACAATACCTCTCATCCTACAAGTCCTTTTAAAAATGGTTTTTATCTATGTGCATAAAATATGCTTGGTTACTTTAAAAAGCAAATAAGTGCAGTTTTATAGAACTAAAATACTTTGCTCTCTGAGGCCTTTGACAATCAATCCATATTTGTTTCTACATTAAGAATGTATTCATTGTGATAACAAGGAAATACACAATAAATTTATTTAATATTATTGGGAAGCGTGGTCGAGAGGCCAAGTGCGCTTGAACTTGGCTTGGCTACCTAGAAGGGGGCTCAAGGTTCGACACCTGACTCGGGCAGAGTTGTGTTTACTGAGCGCCCAAAGGCAGCATGGAAAACCAACTCCTAGATACGCCCTCCCCCCCACTGGTCCACAAAAGAGATTGGACCAAAAGCGCTCTGAGCATGCTGTATGCATGAAAGTAGCGGTATATAAAAGCTATAATAATAATAATTTCTTCTCTAAAACCTTGCAAGTAATTTTGTTAGACTATATAATGACTAAAATATCACCAAATTTTTTGTCTTCTTTGTCTTATGATGTTTGTCTTGATAGATTCAACTCATTAGTCAATGTCACATTAGTCAATGTCACATTCCCAAGCTGATTCATTAACTAAATGATGTGCTAATCACCGGCTAACACTAATTGCTGTTTTTTTTGTCTGGCAACAAATGTCATTGTTAAGACTATAGGTCTTTATAGGACACAACTAGTGAAATCATTCTATTTTCTCTTTTTCAGTCTCAATATCAACAGCTTGAGATTTCTTCTGACCAAACAGATGGAGTTAACGGCTTTAAGTCTTCTGACAATGAAGACAGAACTGCCCAGTTGAAACTAGTTGAGACTGACAGGGAAAGACTTCGGGTCAAAGTGGTAAGTGTTCAACTTATATGATGGTGTGTTTTAACTACCTTTCCATTGGCTTTTTACAATCCGAAAAATGGCCATTTCCTCTACCACCGAAGCAAAAGCCACCTTAACCTGCGCTATTTGTGGGCATAAGGAAGTGTGCTCTTAGATGAACCATAGTCATTCTACGACTGAAGGAGGCCAATAATTGGCTTTGAGTTAGTTAGTTTATCATAGTACAGTCATCTCTCGCTACTTCGTGGCTCATCTTTCACTTTAAACAATAGCATTACAGACTTGTGTTTTTTATTATCCTAGTATGGTATACCAAGCTATTATGTATAGTACTTACCCTTGACTTCACATTTGACAAAGTTTGGCCTTGATCAAATGTAGCCAGGTTGTTTTCTCTTTCCTTATTTGAACAAGGCTTTAACTTAACATTTTGTATTCACTAAAGAATTTCTTTTTTTTTTTTTTCTAGAACAATCTAGAACATGAGCTTGAAAGGATCCAAAGTAAAATGGAAGAACTTGAGACAGAGTTAGAGCAAGCGAGAAGGACAAGAGAAACTCTTCATCACACGCAGTTGCATACTGTCACTCATTCCAATGGTGCTATCTATAATGTAAGCTTTCAATAATTGTTTTTTTCTCCTGATGAATATTTTATTACTTATTAGACTTAGATCCTCCCGCACCTTACAATGCATTGAGCGGCAAGCTGTCTCCATAAAGATCTGTCACTGGCGATTCTGAAGCCTCTTCCCATCTGATGTTCAGTGTTCTGAGGTCCTCCATGAAAGTGTTGTGCCAAGTTATAAGTTTGCACTTTCCTCTTATTGTCCTCCATGCAATTGCAAATTTTGATATGCAAAATGCATTCTCTCGCAGGTTATGTCCTAAACTTTTTGGAGATTTTTTTTTGTGGTAATTTTTGAATTTATTGTTTAATGCTAGAAAGCACATTAAAGCACAGAGATCACTTGTACTAGTCATTTTCTGAAACATTTAAGTTCTTTTATCCTTGTAGACGCTGGCCAATGATAACCTGGAAGAAAGACTAGGTGAGTGCTGTTCTAAGCTTCAGTCTGTTGCCAAGCAACTAGACAATATGACTCTGACTTCCCACCAGCACAAAGGAGTGTTTGTCCAGAATCAGAACACCTTAGTCTCTATTGTGTCACAGCTGAAACAGTTGGAAGGTGAAATCAAAGAAAGGGGGACTATTTCAGAGGTTAGTTTCTTGTCAAAACTTTCCTAAACTATTTCATGTTTGTTTGGGTTATTCTTTTTTTTACAGAAGTATCAGTACACAGATTTGTAAAGGGCACAAAAGTGAACTATTAATATTGTTGATTTAATTTTTATACAGGGAAGATTTGAATCATGTTCTGACTGAGTGTTTTATGATATCAACTTAATCCCTATTGTACGCTCTGTCCTGAAGATGATCTTCAACTACTTAATTTTGTTTTACAATCAATGAGCTTTTTATTTCCTTCACAATATTTAAGTTTTGCAAGTTTTATTAGGGACTAAGCTGTCAACTTTATAATTATCTTAACAACATTAAAGCTAGAGTAATCTAGTCTCTATGTGAGATGTTGACTTAAGCAAGTATCCAAGTCACTGTTTTAATATAAGTTGACTTATTTCCAACTATCTCCTTTTACTTAGAAGCATACATGAATTGTAACTACAATGAACATGTCATTTCTTGGTTAAACCTTGAAATATAAGCCTAGTTATAAAATATAAACCAACTTTTTTTTTGTCAAACAAAATATTGTTAGCTAAGATGAGCTTGGTAACCAGTTGTTAATGTCAAATGATTGTATCCCTAGAATGGATCCAGCACAGAACAAGTGAACAGACTACTAGAACACAATCAACAGCTGGCAGAACATGTTAGGCAACTGAAGACTGAGAAGAAAGAATTGGTCAGTTCTCTACTAGACATTAAGACCAAGATGCAAGACACCAGACATAAACAGGTTGGGGTTTATTTATACTTCACTGAAACACTTATCTTGTCAATTTGTATGCATAGACATAAAAACTTTATTTTTGTTGTTAATGTTTTTAACAATTCATTGAACAAGCTAATAGTTTCCAATGGACCTCATGCACCAACCGTAAACAAACAACATTTAGCCACGTGGTGCTCTATCTCTTCTATATACTTTACGATCTAATGTTTAATTCATGATGGTTGTCACGTTAGAGTTTTTTTCCGTTGTTTTATCAATAAGATCACGTGACTAAATGTTGTTTGTTTATGATTGCTGAATGAGGTCCATTGTTATGACTAGTTTATTATATATATATTAAATTTGAAGATCTGGATATTTTTTTTAATTAACTTCATGGAGAGATTAACTTTCTAGGGTGAATACGGGCTAAATCAATTGTGTAACCAAATCTTAACTGCAAATTGTTTTAGCCTTTTTAAGTTTTTTAATGTATTGAGTTTCTTTTACAAATCTTTTTCTACTTCTTATTAAAATGTGTTATTGCATTTGAAGATGCAGCTACCTCAGTATTTGTCAGACACTGCCAGTGAAGACGGGGGTGCAGTCTATGACAGAACTGTATGGGCCAGTGAGAGACTTGGGTTACAGATGGCGCTAGATTCAGCGGAACATGAAATCCAAAGACTGAGGACTGAAATTCAACAGTTTCGTGCCAAGATCCATTCTGATGCCACACATGCTGATGTTGATAAGGTAATAGCTTTGAACTAACATCACTAGTAGTTACAAACACTACACCTCGGTCTATGGTCATTTGTTGGTTGTAAAAAAAAAATAGGTCATTGTAATATCAATATAACACTTTCTTTTAGTGTTTGGTTTAGTGTTTCTAACTTGTGACCTCTAGGTCTTGAAAGGGACATTTAAAAAAGAAAATATTTGCAACTGGCTTATTTTCAAATAATCCATAATGATAATCATACATTGTATACACATATATTTCTCTGTTGTATTAATCTTCAGTCATAAACATTCTTTATATAAATATATGTGGTGGGTTTGGCACAGAAGAAATAAATGACGAAGACAACTGGTTGACCCATTAGATCCGTTTTTTATACAATGCAGCCATATGAAAATACATGTGGGGGGGGGGGGGGGGGGGGGGGGGGTAGAACAGGCACAAAAATAGAGTGGAGACGAACTAGGTCCAGTGACAAGAGATGCCAGTATAATGGATAGCGTCCACGTTGTTTTGCCTTTTTATGCACGGACACAAGACACCATCTAGGGGAAAAAGGTCATGTGGATATCGGGGGTGGCCTGAACAAGTATCCACCCCACTACACACACACACATATATATATATATATATATTAGACACTCGTTCTTAAGAAAATGAGTTTTAAAATCTTGACCTAAGTTGTCAAACCAAGTTTCTTAACAGTATACACCTTATTATTTATTCATGTGATTATAGTGTTACTGTGTAAACCATTTATAAATGTTAAAGTGGTTTTCATGACTTAAAACAGATACTATAGGAGTGCGTTTCTATTACAAAAATGTTTTTCTATTCCTTTTGGCACTTAGACCAGCAGACTGTATGGCAAGTATTTGCGAGCTGAAAGTTTCAGGAAAGCTTTGATCTACCAGAAGAAATATCTCTTGTTGTTATTGGGTGGCTATAGGGACACTGAGCAGGAGACTCTGGTTATATTAGCTTCCATGGGAGGATTTCCACATCCTCACGGCAGCTCTTACAGGAGAAAACGCTCCAAGGCATTTACAACGTTTAGATCTGCTGGGAGGGTCATTATAGCTATTTCAAGGTAGGACATTTTAACATTTGACTACTGTAGCTTGGTAGTTATATTGTCATCAGGAAATTGATTTAATATAAAATTTACCAACAGAATGAAATACATGGTGAGAAAGTGGAAAAGAGCAACAAGAGTAGGTTCCCCTGTGATGGCTGGTCAAATACCATCAAACATTTGTAAGTGGATTTTTTTTTAACTGTCTGGTATACTTTTGTAATGTTCACAAATTTTGTAAAAACATCAATGTATGTTGTTACAAATGTTTTCTTTTCTAGCTTATGTACCAAGTAATTCAAGTTATCCCAAACACAAGCGCCACCAGCCCAGTTACACAGAGCAGCCACAAGCCAGCAGAGAAATGTTCTCCTCAGAGGCCTATTACAAAAGTAGTGACGACTATCTTGCAGCTAACGGTGCCACCTCATCTGCTCCAACTCGTC
This sequence comes from Biomphalaria pfeifferi, assembly GCA_030265305.1. NCBI lineage: Eukaryota > Metazoa > Mollusca > Gastropoda > Planorbidae > Biomphalaria > Biomphalaria pfeifferi. Next base: position 1,106,427 of record JASAOG010000071.1, read on the forward strand.
ACCATAGTTTTATTACAACACCACCAACTAGAGACTTGCACAGGTCCTCTAAACCTTCAGGAAAAGAAAGAACAAAAAGGTATGGTCCACTTCCTAAAAGGATGTGTTTGAATCTTTTCAGTCATGTCAATAATGTCTTTTAAATGCCATGTTATTAATCATTGTTAAACGTGCCTTGTATAGAATGCTAGATGTCTTGAATAACATTCATTTAATGTCAGTAGGCTATTGACATTCTGGTGTGGGCACTTAGTATCTTTACCACTATTGTTCACATGCTGATTGTGATGCAACATTGCGATCATATAGAGTTAGATAGAACTCTTGATTTCAATTAAAGGACATAATTATGACTTACAGGTTTTCTTAGTTTTAATTATACTATTTACATCTTTAATGTGTAAGAAGCAAACTGGCATTGTTATTTAGTAATAATTGAACTTTTATTTATTGCCCGCAATATGGCTGCTGGACGTAAACACGTTTATGTTCCTTATTGGGGGCCGAAAATTCCATATTTTCAACCTGAGTGTTACACATTCTGGGAATTGGGGGTAGTCAGGTCTGAACATTTGTTTGCATGGAATAATAAATTTCTATTATCACTAAGTTTAAGGAGAAGAGTCCCCCCCCCCCCCCCCCCCCCCCCCCTGTTTCATTTAGCCTTTCAAAATACTATTGATAAAATTATCCCAAGCCAGAGATGTTTATGACTAACTTTAAGGTACTAGTTACAGTTAGTGAAGTCAATAGATATGTACCTGGTATATTTAATTGTTACTTGAGGATTTTGCCAATGTTGATAATTTTTAGTGCTTTAATGATAAGTGGAATTGCATGAGATATTTAATTTGTCAGGGGATTTCCATTCTCTTATTTTATGCTTACAGAGATCTATTTGCTGTAGACAAGACTCTCTCTAGTGATAGATTACAGAATGGTGGTCATAAAGTAGAGGATAGTGATGACTTTCTTCTGTATCTTCAGAATATTCACAAACAGTTGAGCGAAGGAGAATTTGGTAAGTACATCAAGAGGAAACTTCTTATCTTGACTTGTTTCAGTAAGGAATTCTATTGTATTCACTTAACACATTGTACTTTTGTGTCTAGGTTCTGGAAGAGACTTGCATACCAGCAATCACAATGTTATGGATCACAGATCACGTGGAGGCCTGGACAAATATTAGTCATACCCTATTCCTGCAAATAGCATTAGTTGTCAACTTCCAAGACCAAATTGTTAACTTTAATATGTAAATAGTATAATGTAAATTGTATTTTGTACATTCTATGTTATAGAGCCCTATTACATTCATAGAACTCTTTACTGTCTTTTGATGAAACTTAAATTCTTGATCACAAAATATTTTAAATTTTGTAATAATTATTAGTTGTCATTTATGTGTAAGTTTTGTCAGCTCTAAGTAGATCACTTAAGATTCTACAAGTCCAGTTATGTACATTTGAAGACAGTGTATAGAAGAGTCAAAATCAAACCTTTAAGTTCAATGAAATAGACTGAATAGAGAAATGTTTTATTGCAATGATCAGGTGTTGAATTTGTTAGTGATTGTTTGTTCTGTCTAATGTAGTGTACCATTTCATTCTATATATAGAAATAATCATAATATAACATTTTGTAACTCTTATGGTGTCTCATGCTGTTGTTTCTCCTATATAGTGTGGCCACTATTGCTGAGAATGATCTGAAACTATGCAGTACTCTCACCCCACCCCCTCCCAGACTGTGATAATGTGGACACATAGTCAATCCAACTTGTTTTTGTCATTAACTACTAGTTTTAGTTTTGTTCCTCTTCAGAAATATGTTATACTTTTGTTTTTGTTCATAGTGCATACTCTCATCAGGACTACTTCAAAGGGTTTGTATTAACTCCACTTTTATATACAACTGTATCATGTGACCTTTAGTTGGTCATGATTCCTAATTAAACACTAGACATGTGCTATTAAGTTGAACCCTAACATGTATTTTTAATGTCACATTAAATTGTCATGTTTCCTGTGTTTTTGTTTTTATTCACCATGTTTCATATCATTGCCTTTTTTAATTAATTGGCCTCGAATAAAAGTTACTTATTTTATTATTCAAAGAGATTTTTGTTCCTATGGCAAAGCTTGTTGGTTAGAACTTGAAACTCACTGGATTCAACTTGTAACAATAATAAATGAATATGTGATTACAATATAAGTTTTATTCATTTTGTCTCAGGACATTAAATAGGAAACAATGCACTTCATTTGGACCTAATATTTGTCCACACAATACAGAATATAGCACACTGAAAGCATGAAAATAATTACCATTTTTTAAAGACTTATTTGACTAATTAATGTTAATGTGTCAACTGGCCAAAGGAAACTATATTGTTGACTAGTTTGTGTTGTCACTATTCGTTTGCATGAATGCTGACTGGAGTTGCATGTGTGAAAAAGGATTGGGGAACCAGAGTTAGTTGTTTTAGCTACCACTTTGCATATATATATATATTCTGTATACCGGTATATGGAAGTAAATCTCAACTTTCTAATTGCTTAACTGACAACAATTTAAGCATTCTGATAAGTTGTGTTGTTTTTCCACAACATATCCATTTCAATGGGAATCCTTCATCTCCAAAACTGTGATAAAGTTAGATTTTTTTTCTTTTCTGGAACTGTTTGAGGATTCTGCAGGTCTTTAAAAATATTAGAAAAATGTCATTTATTAAGTACTTAAAAGTATGAAACTATCTGCAATAACGACAATTATACGTTGGCACAGTCTATTTTGACTAAGTTTATAACAATTAAAAGTCCTCAATGTTACAGAGTTGCATATGAATTTGAAGAAAAAGTTGCAATGCAGCATCCTATCAAGTGTGAGCAATAGGTTAAAAACTCAAATGAACAGACTGCTAACTTCTGGAAATCTTTTCAAATGTCAATATTTTTATTTTATAACAGGCAAATCAGTCAAAGAACACAGAATTACACCAAAACATTGGCACTGGTTTCAAATATCACACTAGGAAATAAAACAGCTAATAAAACAAAGTTCTCAAAAGCTTTTAGCTGTGAACAGCATTTGTACAAAAAAAATCTGTTTGAACTAATTCCAGACCACAAAATTTAGTACTGTTAACAAGAAAAAAAAGATCTATATTATATGCAATCACTATTAATTGAAACCAAATAAAATGTGAACAGTTTTTGGTAAAGTTTCTTATTTTGATAATACAATACTATCATAGAAGAAAAGAGAAATTAACATATCTACACAAACAGTAAAACTATATTATTATCAAATATATCAATCAAAAGTTTTGATAATGCCATTAAAAAAAATAAACTGACCTATGAATTTTAAGAGTTTTGTAAAAACTTAGTATTACAATTCTAAGTTTTGTGTCCTTTGAGACCTCAAGATCTCAGCATGTGTAGCAGCTAAAGTACGGCTGGCACATTACTTAGATCAATCATTGTCATGATGTTGTGCATGCCCCACAAAATCCTAATCTTCTTTTGTAACTAAGATATATTAGTCTAAGCCTCTAGTCTCATGTACAAATCACAGCCTAATTTATCAGGATTTGAGTCCATGGCACTGGGAAAACCAACCCATTGCTTTAACACTTAGCTACCAAGCTAAATTACAGTATAGACTTCACCTTCAAATGTTGCTACAAAAATTGCATTTCCATTTTCTAATACAGCCAAGGCTGATGGCTCCCTCAATGAGTTTTTCTCTATGCAAACAAGACCGTTGTTCCTGAAATCAGGTGAGATCTTATGTAGACCATGCTTCCAGTCACAAACAATTACAGAACCACAATGCATTACTGTAACATCCCAAAACTGTGACTCTGCCAAACTAGAATAGTAGGTAAATAATAGATTGCATTCTCTGTCGAATATTTTCACTGAATAGCAATCATCAGAGACGGCTATCAAACCATTATTTCCTACAGCTATAAACATAGGGCCCGTAAAATAATATCGACCATCTGCAGTCTTCTTAAGTATTTTGTGTATTTTGCCCCGAATATTGAAAATATATATGCATTTATCAATTTGATCACACACAAAAATAAAATTCTTGTGCACGGTAATACCCCTTGGGAGTGTCAGTCCAGAAGCTATGACTGACTGGAAGGCACCATCATGACTGTAGGCTACAACAGCACCTTCTCCCTCATGTCTGCCTGCATCTGTGATGAAAACCAGACGGTGCTCTTCACAGTAAGTTATACCCCATGGTTTGCATACAGGTCTTTCCGTCAGGGGAGACAAAAATGTGGTTGGTTGCTTAGATCCATTTTTAAAAACCACAATGCTTTTATTATTGGAAACTACATATTTGTCTGCGAATTTGCTGATAGCCAAAGCACTGATGTACTCTCGCTCAATAAGAGACGATATTTTGTGAACAGTTAAAGGACGATTATTTAAAAATGTGGTGCTGTTTTTTGGATCTAGTATAGCAGACAAATGTCCCAGATTCAAATTTTTTAACTCTGGCAAAGTGTTGAAGGGTGTGAACGCCAAGCTAGGAGGGACATCAGAACACAAAGAGAAATCAGCGACAGAAGCCGTGTTTAAAAAATTCTCCACAGTTTTCATTGCCACTTGATTGTCATAACCGTCACTGGAAATGTTCACTTGACTCAGAAGAGTCTGTATCTGGTCAAGATCTTTCTTCCTGTTTTCGGTTAAGTCCAGCTTCATGGACAACTCTTGTTCTTGGTTCTGCTGAAACTGTGTCAGGTGCTGTGTCAGTTCTGTGGTTTTGTCTTGTATAATTTTATGAGCTTCCTCTGCCACAGACAGAATTTTGGCCTTCATAAGAGACAAGTTTTCAGGAAGTTGTTGAATTTGGGAGATCAGGATTTCTTGACTTTCTAAATTGGCCAGCTGCAGCTCTGAAAGAGCTTTCTCTCCCATGTCCACCAAGGACTTGCAGTGTTTATCAACATCGCTTGCACTCATTAGCTGGTGGTTACTCGTCTGAGCTAATCGGCTGTGTGCCTTAGTACATGTTGAGCATAACCAAAGGGAGCAAATTTGGCAAAAGCTGTTCAGGCCTGCTGCTTCACTGCATGCTCCACAGGGTATCTGAGCTTTATCTAGACTAGACGTATTCCCTTGCTGTGGCAAGCTAGCCAGTTTCTGAGCAGGGGGTGATGCAGCTTTAGAACTCTCAACAAAATGCAGCAGACTGACAATCATAAAGTTATTTTTCAGGTTGGCCACATCGTTGTTGGGTATCAAAACCAACTCTTTACACATGGGGCATGGCACTGTTCCATCAATTCCTCTTGCAGCTACATAGCTCCTCAGGCAAGGCAAACAAAACGTATGTTGGCATGGCAGCACTTTAGGAGTTTTATATTGCTCATAGCACAATGGGCAGATAAGAAATTCATTAGAGAGCTTCTCAAATGCTGGTTCACTGTTACTGTCTTGAGATGCCATTGTTAGATTCTGCAAGAAAAAAAATCAATTAATATTAAAACATGTACTAGTCTTTAATTTTGGATAATAAATGGATTAAATTTTTTTAAACAAGTTCAATATAAAAATACTTTTTAAAAACCTTGCTTTAAATTGAGTGGCTTTGGGAGGGGGAGCACTGTTCAATGAGGTAGTTACGAATCTCTGACCTACTTTATAAAAAGACACGTGACTGTGGTCTTATACATGGCAATATCTTCCTATGATAAGATGTAGATCTAGATTTAGTGCTAGCCTAGATCTAGTAGACCTACTAAATAATCATAAAAACTAGTGAATTATTGTAACATACATTTTATTACTTAAAGATATTGTTAGGAATCTCACTATCCAGGCTCTCTGCAAACTGCACCACACAACACCACCAACTGAAAGAACTTGACAACTCAGGGCACCAAATAATGTAATAGTTTAATGTCAATAAATAACAGCCAATACTGTGCAATTGGCAGCACGTAACACAAGACTGTACAAATATCTCTCCGTTAATAGCCGTACCGCCATATCTTGCACTGGTCTCTCTGTCTCTTCTCGGACTTGTACTGAGCCGTCGTGACAAACCGTAGATCGAGAAATTGTGTCCATGGTCTCTGATACCTTTGCTCTCTATATAGGGTCCCTGCTGGCCTTCGACGTTTCTGGGTGGTCAGATGACTACAATTCTCATGACACTCCTGAGCTGTGTTCACGACGCCGATCCTTCCCAAACCATCATATTGAAACTCATCTCGGCTGACCGTCGTAACTCGTCACACTCGACCGCTCGTCTAGTGCTGGCCTGGGGCGATTGGCGTTGGCTGACTACACACACACACACCACCCACATCTGTGCCACCACCAGGTTTATAACACTACATAGATCTAAACTATTTTCATGTTTAAATTACAATGAAATTAATGAGATCATAAATGAATAATGTAAACAACACACCCAGGTGACTGAGAAGAGATCCAGAACTACCCCTTTACTGCCATCTCTCGTTATTGCAAGGCTTCTTCATTTAGATTATGACAATCTATTTGAAAATTAATTACGACTAATTGATTAAATTAAAGAAAAAAAACTAATTGGTTAAAATGTCGATGGATTCATGTGTTATTGACAACAATTAAAGATTCTAGTAGCTAGTAGTGTAGATCTATCTCTACTAGACATAGATCTATCATCTATATATAGACATAGTCTAGATCTAGTCTAATCCTAGATCTAAGCCTGAAAGTGTAAGGCAGTCTAAGTCTTCTAAGCAGTAGGCTAAGTCTATGACTAACTCTAGCCTAGACACTCTAGTTGAGTAGGTCTAGAAATGAGTTTGAGGTCTAGACTAGAGTCTAGATAAGATAATCTATAAATTACCGATACTTTGGATACTTGTTCTAGAATGCGTCTTCAGTTCTACACTCTAGATTTCTATACTATCATAGATGTGTAGATCTAGAGTCTAATTATTATTTTTTATTAGATAGATCTAGATCTAGTATAGAATCTAGCTCTTGATCTACTCTACTCTAGTAAACATAAACAACGGAAATATAACCGGAAGCTATCTGTTAATTAAATCGCTCTTTTTAGATTTTTCTATAAAATAATTTTCCTCAAAGCTGTAAAGAAAAAAAAAAAGAAAAATAACATTATTATTCATATACAATACGTAGTAGACCTACACAGACAATACTAATAGTCATTTAATTATTTTAATATATCGATCTATGACTTAAAATAGAACTTGAAATAAAAGCAAGTTTCAGTTTCCATTTGCAATATGTTTTTTTTTGTTTATTTTTTATTTTTTTTTTACAATTCCTCTATTCCACCATTACCTTCGTGGAAACTTATGAGTGGACACAGAAACGCTATAAATTGTATAAAGTATGTCAACTCTGCAAACTGCTGTCAAATATGCCTTAAAAATAATAGTAGTCAGGCGTAGGTAGCCCATGTAGTCTAGCTGTGGCTATATAACTTATTTAAAAAAAATTAAAACCAGACGTCGCTTGAAAAAAAAAGTTAAATTTGTGATCTATTATAGAGAAAAAAAAAGTGAGGCTCACTGTCAGTGGCGTCACTAGGGTCGATGTCACCCGGTGCGGTAAGCTTGGGGTGTTCCCCCCCCCCCTTTTTTTTTCAAACGTAAAAAATAATCTCCCCATAAATAACAAGTAACTATTGTTTATTTTGTTTCTTTGTGTTGAACAATAAAACTGTACGCTAATTAATATTTTGGCTACACCCAAGAATAGTTTTCGATCTATTTAAAAATGTCTTTGTATTTGCCATTTTATCAATAGTTATTACATAAATTAGAACTTTACAATTATAGAATTGAGAAACCTTAAGTTGAAAGCATTTTTTATTAGAGATTATTTAAGAGCTCCCTACGGAAAGGTTTTAAATTATACACGTGCTTCCGAAAAGGCAATTCCAGCAATGAACAGCTTTACGTCCTGCGAAACATCTTCGAGCAAAGCCTGGAATACCAAATAAGGATGTTGATCAGTTTTGTAGATTTAAAAAAAAAGTTTGATAGCGTCCATCAAAATCACTCTGGAAAATAGCTAGAAAATAAGGCATTTCCCAACAATTTGTCCAGATTCAGCGACATAGGCCTATCTAAGCGAATCAAGATGTTGTGTCACATCAGACGCTGGAACTCTTCAACATCGAAATTGATATGAGATTAATATATAGATCTATGACTTACTCAGAAAACTTACCTCGCTCTATGATATAATAATACTTGACTAGGACGAGTAGCTCTTCTAAGATCTAGATTGATTCTAGATCTAGCCGTTCTTGTCATGCAAAGAACTTGAAATCCCCATTATAATTATTCTCTTTCTGGTAGCCCTCGACGATGTCATAAAATACATTAAACAAGCTGCATTTCTGTTCCCATGGCGTAAACCAAACCGATGTGGATTTTGCAGACGACATAGCATTACTTTGAAATACAATTAAATGTATACACGAGAATATGCAAAGTGGATGCAGGTTACCCAGTAACCGATCGTCATTGGTCATACAGATCTTGAATAAACAGAAAATTTAACCTATTTCGGCAGTGTTATCTCAAGTGATTGAGATGCAAATCATGGTGTTGCATGTCGGATTGGAAAGCAGGAGCCGTCTTTCAAAAAGTACGACCTATCCGAACAAACAATAAACCAGGAGATCCACCTACAAAGTACTATCATTGTCCAAATGGCCGCTTTCAGACGCTGAAGTCAGCCTTGAGATGAAAGCTGAAAAGAAGAACGCAAATACAAGGCCGTCCACGTCTGACATGGCGTCACACCTTTTTAGAAATCTTGAAGTTCGTGGGCACGGGCTGGGAAGTGGCTATGAAAGTCGCCTTGGACTAATTTCTGTGGAGAGAGCTTGGAATTCTATGCGTTGCATGGCTCGCGAGGGGCTTAATTTTTTTTGTGTTTCTCAACATTTTACAATAAAAAATGTTACGTCGTCACTTAACCGTCAAATAAGATGTTTGGGGCAGCGCTTTAAGCTTACTCAGTGTTGCTGGCGCCAATCGTTTTTCAACATTTCTGAGCTTCAGAAACTCTTTCTCCTGGTGTCTACATGGCATTATTTTTTATTAAAATAGGAAGATTAAAAATCAAATAGATTTAAATTAAGGTTTGGGGTATATTGATACTAAACTTTGAGAGACATACGAGGTAGTAATTTTTTTTTTTTTCAAAAGTTGCTTTTTGGAATAGTGCATTTTCTCACCCCCCTTGGTGGATATCACCCGCTGCCGACCGCATCCCCCGCTACCCCCTAGTGACACCACTGAATTATCCTAATTTCAGCTTGATTAGAGATTGTTGGAGAAATAACGTGTACCCGCTTTTACCAGACAGACAAATAGACAGACAGGCAGATAGAGTGAGTTGATATAAGCTATTTTTAAAAAATCGTGTGATGTAACAGCAAATTAATTGGGCGCATTTGGATGGATCAGAAGATTGGTGTTTAATATTAATCTTTATTCATAGAAACAGCAGTCTGTGTGATGTTCATGGGAAATGGGGGGAGGGGGAGCGCCAATAGGATACCTTGCACAGGGCGCACTTTCTCACTACGCCTCGGGTGAAAGGCATTTTTTCACTGTTTGTCTATAATCTGAAGGAAATATTGTTCCAAGTATATTTTAGAGCACCTAATTATTGTAACGACTTACTTGACAAATATGATACTTGATATAGTATTTTTAAGTCCATATATTATTAATTATAAAGTGGGGTTTTTTTTGTTACTACTACTAGACAAACAGTTATATATTTTTGCAAATGAATTCGTTTAGTTAAATACTTCTATAACCTTGATACTGAGTAACTGAGACCGAGAAATGAGACTGTCTCAATCTGATGTCTTCGTGTTTCATTATTCCACTCTTGTTCTGCCAGACATCAGCGCTTCAGTTTCTGAATCCCACGGGTTCTTACTCGGTACCCTTCACGTGATTGGAGAATCTTCCCTGTGAAATGGACAATCTCTGTAGAACTTGTAGAAGTCCAAGTTCACAATCTCTGTATCGACATTGTAGTATTTGCAAAGGCGTATATTTATATATTATATTTATAGCTTTTATATGGCGCTACTTTCATGCTTATAGCATGCTCAGAGCGCTTTTGTGGACCAGTGGAGGGAGGAAGGGTATCTAGAAGTTGGTTTTCGGTGCTGCCTTTAGGGTGTCGAACCTCGAGCCCCATTCAAGGTAGCCAAGCCAAGCGCACTTGGCCTCTCGACCACACTTCCCAATAATATTACATAAATCTATTGTGTATTTCCTTGTTATCACATTGAATACATTCTGAACGTAGAAACTTTGCTTTTTTAAAGTAACTCCTAGATACCCTTCTAGGTAGCCAAGCCAAGCCAAGTCCAAGCGCACTTAGCCTCTTGACCACGCATCCTGGAATGTGTGACTGAGCGGCCACATGAGTCTCAACAGCTACAAGAGGAGGCACAACCCCGCCCCCAGTGGATGTCAAAAGTGATCCTCATTGAACCGCTAGAAACAACAGTAATTTTTTAATAGTACTAAAATTGTTAAGGAAGTCAAAATTAAAGAGATCTTTTCAGTAGAATGTTCAAATTCTTTTTTGTATGTTAGAGAAGCTAATTTTAGAGAGGGTATACTGTTAAGGCTTCCGCTCGGTGTTAATTCTATGAACTATAACTAGTGTAGATCTACGTCTGACAAGAAGTAATGCTGAACTCAAACTACTTCAGTAACACCGGCGAAAGGCCGAAACAATCAAATATGTAGTCGACGCTGATGTTGTTCTACAAATATATTTAATAATCAAGAAGGGAATCGTCCGATGTCAGCTATATCCGTAAATCCGTATCTATTCTACTGCTCTCCACGAAACGTCTTCTTTTTAGCGTCACCTAGAGCGTTCTTGTTTTTTAACCAACTTTACGTCATCGTCGCTAAGTAAAACTTACCCTATTCCTGAAACAAATAACTAATTCCTAATCATGTTATAACAATACATACAATGATAATATGAGAATTATAGTTGTCAGTCTCAAGCCTCAAGTTGTCTACTTTTGTGAATCTATTATTGAAATAAATTTAGTGACTTTTTATGTTTATATAGTTCAGTGCTGAGTTTATTGTAATTTCCGCTATTTAAAACTTTCCGCTAGTTTTAGTCTTTTTCTGTTATTTGTGTTTTACTCGTAGAGGAAAAGTAGTTTTTAAAATAGTTAACTAGCCTTAGAGTATTAGAGCTGTGGATGTTCTTTCCTATTTTTTGTCCCTGGCTAGTTCTGCTTATTTTTGTCTTTGGCATTAGCGTTGGATTGGTTGTTGTTTTTTAATATCAGTTTATGTGCAGGTCTGTAAACGGTATAGAGCCCCCATATGAGTTTAGAATAGAAATAACTTTTTATCTTCCTTTTTGTATTTTTGTAGGATTTAAACTTTAAGATTCTCTTTTTAATGCTGTTTAATTTGGTATATAATGTTGTGTAGTCCGTGTCTTTAGTAATTTGCTAGATTTTATTGTTGTGTACGGCTAGGTACAAATTAGGGAACTCGGTAGTCCAGTTTAGTTTTAGAGAATTAGCGTGACGTCATGCTCTCCGATATGTTCGCGCTGACCAGTTATAGCTAGCTCCGCAACCACGTTAAGCTCTCTTTTGTCTTGACCAGTGGTCAGTGGTGCCTGTATAAAGTTATTTTTGTGTAGTGTAATTTCAGCTGGGACCGCCTGTAAGTTGGAAAATGTTTTTATTATTACTTTTTTAGTTAGGTATATATTAATTGTTCCTACATCTATTGCTATAGTCCAGATGTAGACTGATTAGTGTAGTTGCATCACTGGCTAGTTAATTAGCCATGATTACCTCTGATGGAACCAGAAGTTCCGTAGACTTGGGTAGCGTCACCCCCTTGCGCCATTCTTAATGCTTTTGCTTTCCTATACTATGTGTAAATATTTTATTATTTTATGTCTTCTAAAAGTATTTTTATTAATATTATAATATTGTTAGGATAACGGTTCTAACAAGTTGGCATGTGTCCGATTTTAATTTTTAATGTAAATGATGGCTGCATCTTACTCAACGCGCCATGATGGCGGCTTTGTTAAGCCAAATCTAGATTTATGTTTATTATTGTCTGGCCCAACATGTGTTGTGGCGTAAGCTTTTAAGTAGGTATCATAATAATAATAATGTATGGCTTTTTATTAGCTAAATAAAGGTAATAGTATTTACCTCATGCATTTAGGTATGTGTATGTGCTAGACTTGGTCTAGTTCATTATTATTTTGTTATATTATGATTTATGTCTTATTAATATGTTTTATGTATTTGTAATTGAGGGTATAATTCCTGCCATTATTTCTGCTGCCTAACTGTCTGCCGCAGTTATTACTTTTGCCCACTGCATAACTGTCTGCCGCCGTTATTACTGCTGCAGCAGTTCGGCCAAATAGCTGCTTTATTGTTGTAAATGTTATTGGGTTTAGTGTTGGGGTAATTTAGGTTATTTGATGGTTGGTTTGGTTAGTAACAGTTAGTTTATTAGTGCTTGTAGTTGTAGATTTTGTTATATTATCACAATACACTAACAATACTGATGTTTAAAAGTTACACTCCATTTTTATGAACGTGAAAACAAGGAGAGATTAACCAGCAGAGACTAATACACAGTGAATACACACTACTGACACACTTAAGAGTAAACTGTGAACACGTGAACATACATAACAGTAGAACAAGGGAGACTACATGAAAACAAACAAACACACACACAACATACATAAACATAAATACACATATAAATGTAACAGATTTAGCAACAGAGATCCAGACTGAGTTTTGGTTAATGGAGCCGCAGCTCACCAGGAGCTAGGGTTGATTAGTTGTTTAGTTTTTGTTTTTTAAGTTTATTTAGTTGTTTTGGTCTAGTTGTCTCCGAATATTTTCGTATGCACATATATTTTTATTGCTTTGTAAGTTGGTTGTTAATAAAGTGTATATAAGTTGTTTTTATAATTTTAGTTGGCCGTTTTATTTTTAGTTAGCTAGTTTAGTCTAATACCAGTTCAATTGTGCTGTCTGGTTGCTTAGGCGACTCTAGCCCCTTGGTCGCTGACCGAGGTGCACAGATTGAGCCCACCCAGTAGAGCTACCACCTGCCTACTGTAAAAAAAAAAGAATAAATGTTGAGTAGCAAGTAACATATTGGCCTCACTCAGTAGCGCCACCCTGACCTGCTCACACATAAAATTATTTTTTATTTGATTAATTTTTTAAAAAAATTTCAAGCATAGAGTTCACATAGAGTGAAACATTTTTTGGGCTAATGCTTCAATTTTATTGTATCATATTAGTGTTTTGCAGGTTGATCAAAGTGACTGGCGGAGTAAATGTCTTATTTGGCATCATCATGGATTTCTCCACATTGCACCATGCTCGAAAAAAAAATGCGCGACGGCACTTCGACTCTCTTTGCCTTTGTAAAAAAACTCGAAGCTGGTGTTCCATTAGTTTAGTTCCATGGTTCCATCACTATTGTACAATGCTGTCCACCCTGCAGATCACGCGATAATATGAAAAACTACTTATTAGTTATTGTTTTAAATTATGTCTAACTTATTTGCATAGTAAATAGATTTTTTCTCTTATAAGAAAAAGTTAATATTTGTTTTGTAAATGTAGTATTTAGTATGACAGAACTTACATAACTTAGCAATAAAATTGTAAAAAATAGATTTTTTTTTAAATCAAAAATCTAAAACCATTTGCATAAATTGTTAAAAAATGGTAGATGGTCTTCTCCCTTGCTAAAAAACCTTCAGTATTTCTTACTATTAATAGTGAATAGGAGGATTAAGGGGATGATTACCTATGAAAATAGTCATTTTGGACCCAAAAATGGATTTTTAGATTTAAACGTATTTAGATAGCTTATCCATTTATTTACTAGAATAGAATATTCAATTTTAATAATGCTTTAAATCATACTTTTGTTTTCATTTTTAGGGTGCATATAAATCAAGATTTGATTGAAAAACGTAAAACTTCCCCATAGTCTTTCCCCCTTTAGAGGATCGCTAAAAAAATTAAAAACTAATTGCTTTAAAAAAAAAAAAAAGAATCTACATGCTTTTATCATTATTGCATTTTTTTTAAATAGTTATTTTGTGTGTTTGTCCTAATGTCGAGCATGGATCGTGTAATTGTTGTATCAGCATATATTGCTAATGTTTTAACATAAACAAAAAACTGTCAAACTTTAAGTATTTCCGCATGTAGGTCGTATAGTTATTAAGATATTTTAGAAATCCTTTTTATTAAGTTTATAAGGAAGGTATTAGTCTTTTAAAAAAAATTTTTTTTTTTTATTTATATTATATATATATTTGTTTATTATTGTTTTTCACTTTCAATGTAAAACATTTCTAACGGTTCTACAGAGAGATCCTATACTGCTAGCTTATATTTCTCTCTGTCTGTCTGGAAGGACTTTTTTTTTGACCACCTATCAATGATAAATTTGTTTCTTTAAAAATTTAAAGTTTAGTGAAGACCAAAGGGCACAGTTTTAACTTTATTCGAGAACGACCAGTGGAAGGGATAATGTGATTACGATTTTTATCAGACAGACAGAGTTGATATAAGCTTTGTAAAAAATAAAAAAGAATAAAAAGATTTTGAATGACACATAAAGATTGCACTGGGCCTGTATTGTGATGGTGATTCCCGTGTATATGTTCGTTGCTACGAGTAATTTATTGGAAATGTTTGCTTCGTGTTTTTTTTTTTACACCCCCAAAACCCTAACCTACTAGCAGACAAAATAGTTTAACAAAAATATGCGCGAACTGCAAAGAACACATGGTTGATTCTTTGAGTAGAAGATAAGAAAAAGCGTACATTTTGATTTTTCATTGTGTAAAGAAATTTGTTTTGTTATGTAAAGTTTGGAATTCCTTAAAAAAAAATTACGAAAGGGTTGGAGTTCGAAACCAATGTGACATCAGTCTAAAGCGCATAAAATCGGATTTTTCAGATATTGCCAGTTCTATTCCATTATGATCCATGAAAAAAATTCCACTGTAAAAGCAGAACAGAGAACTCCTAAAACACCATCTTCTGAAAACTCATCGAAAAGAAAGGTAACTTCAAAATTGTTTTTGTGCAATGGTTGATGTTGACACCGTTAGCTCCTTGATCGAATGATTCTACCAATTAGGCCAGCGGGCATTTAAAAAGAAACCAATTTTATTGGTACTTTTATTACACAAAGTACTCTTAGGATCTAGTCTAAATTCAGAATCTAGAAGTAATCTATATTAAATTTACATATAAAATATAAGCAAGGCTTAGATAATTTATCAATAAGCTTAGTGCAATTTTAAACTTAATAAACCTCTGTTGTTGATCTAATTGTTTTGTAAAGGTTCAATCTCTTATTCAAAACTTTAAGAAAAAAAAATACTTTAAAAATTCTTTAGTTTGTGTTCTGTGGTGCTGCGCTGCAGTTCATGCGATAATATGAAAAACTACTAATTAATTGCTGTTTTCAATTATGTTCCACGTATATGCAATGTATACTAAATAGATATTTGTTCTTAAAAAAAAAAAGAAAAAATATTTTTTTTGTAAATGTAGTAATTAGTATGACAGAACTTAGCAATACATTTTAACAAAATATTTTATTTTTACATAAAATCTAAAACCGTTTGCATAAATTTGTTGAAAATATAAGTACGGTAATTGTATCTCTTAATAAATAGCTTCGGTAATTGTTACTGTTTATAGTGAATAGTTGTAAAAATGGTATATTTAAAAAAAAAACTCAATTCAGAAAAGAAAAAAGTCATCAAACTTTAAATGATATAAAATATGATTTCGGATTTTCAATATCTTTTCTACTTTACGAGATCTAAACGGGACGGACGGAGGAACGGACCGACAGATCACACAACCGTTTCGGGGGCCGCTAAACAGATGACTACATCCTACGCAGGGCCGGTCCTAGCAATTGCGGGGCCCTATGCGAAACTGATTGCGCGGGGCCTAGTCTAGGTGAGAATAAGGATAGTAAGTGAAAATTAAGATTTTGTATTAGAAAATAAATTCAGCTTTGCATTTTATTCGTTCTCTTCTAAGTACAAAATTGCGATCAAGTTAACTTTACTTTACGAATCTTGCAACCTATGGCATATTTTTATGCCAGTGACTATAAAAGTAAATACGGTATTGGAACTTCCGGTTATGGGGAAAATTTGTCCGATCATTACATTTTATTACCTGAAAGCTGTCATTGCCTTTTTTTTTTTTATCGTGCGTAGGAATGGCGTTTTCCATAATGAATGACACACACAAATGATAATTTTGTCTATTTTTCATGAGATTTTTAGGAGTTTTCAGGAGATTGTAATTAGTGCAGGACATTTCCACAAATTTTTCGTATATATTTTGCAATTAATAATTACACATAGAATTAGCGCGGGGCCTTTTAAAGCGCGGTGCCCACTGCGACCGCATAGGTGGCAGTGGCCTAAGACCGGCCCTGATCCTACGCGTGTTCTTTATGGGGACTTTCTATTCTAATCGCCTATACATTTATATTTAGAACTAAAAGAACACGGAGGCAACTCTCCAGATTGGGCGTCTTTACTCCAGCACCAAAACAAGTAAATATCTTTCCTCAACAAATTATTCAACCGAGCCACGCTCTGTCACCTGGTTCTTTCTCCTTATTACAGATAGCTTAAGTTCTCAAGTCTGTTATACTGGGGTAGGTCTATTTTAACTGACAAAACGGTAGATTTTAATCGCCCTGATCTGCTGTTAATTGATTAAAAAAAAACACTACCATTTTTGACAATGGAAAATCAAAGAAAATATGGGAACATAGGCTTGGAGATAAAACGTTTATGGAAGTGATCCGAAATAATATACACCATTGCTATATCAACTGAGGGATAATGACAAGGGACATTAGAGATATATTCAAGGCCCTTAACATTCCTATTTGTTCCCTGTCAGATGCCAGTAGGCCTGCTGCTGCAGACCTGCCTAAATTACCAGAAACTGTTTATTGACATTTATTTCAGTTTCCAGCTATCAAGGAGTTCTTAAAGTTTGCTTTTAAAAAATAAAATCCCCCACTTATTGTCTCAATAATCAAATCACATCAGTTATGTAATTTAAAAATATGTACAAAATGCACATTGGACATTTTAAGCCTATTAGATGACACTATAAAAAAAATGAATATTTTAAAACATTATTTATTTTCTGATTGACAGGATTCAAATGCACTTCTGTACCGTACCGAGCATTCATGATTTGTTTTTCTTTTTGTCTTCATCTTGACTTGTACAAGGTGGGAATGTTTGGAGAAAGTTTGGAGAAGGTACATAATTATCCAGTGAGCTTTCTGTTTCACTTACATACAGTCCTAATGGGGAAGGCTGGAGAAATTGTTGTGTTGGTGCCAGGCTGTCCTGTGTGGCTGTGTGTGAGATGATTGATGATGCAAATGTGAAATTAAAAAAAGGTAATCACAGTGGTTCCTGAGCACATAGATATGGGATTTGTCATTAATGTGTTTGACTTGTTCGCAAATTTTAAAAATCTATAACATGATAATCTGAGAATCTCATAATGTTATTTTTAAAGAAATAGAGCTTGCTGCCCCAAAGGGTCCATTTCTAAAAAACAGTATATATATTTTTAGAGTCATTGCTCTGGCCAGATCGCGCGCTGGATTGTTTATATTGCATTCAGGTGTTACCCTTTTGGCTTGTGTTTAAAATCTCATATCTTAAGTCAGTGTTTTGTAGCTAGTTTAACAACTCTATAGAAGAAAACAATCAAATGTTTTAGGCAGTACTTCTGAACAGAAACAAAGAGCCAAGGCATCAAACATTACTGAAGATGTACCTGAGAAATACTATTTGGTGCAGAATGATGATGTCATATGGGTCAAGTATTTGCTCATCTATAAACTGGACATGTCTCTCCTGAGTAAGTGATCAATCTTTGAAGTAGATAGTCTACACACTTCTGAAGAAATTACTGATATATTTCAATATATATATATATATATAACACATGAAAACATTTCTTATTCGCATTTTAATTTGTTGTTCTTATATTAAAAGTTCTTTCAGACCTTGTGATCTATAGAGCTGATAATTTAGAGGTCATCTGGCTGATGGTTAAGAAAGGTGTCATGTGGCTAGCACAATGACCAACAAAATTTACTTTCCCCAATATCAGGTACCTATTAGAGCTAGATAAAACCAGAAGCGTCCTAAAAACCCTGCAGCTCAAAATCCCCGTCTTCACAAAGAGTTAATTCCAAAACCCTTTGGTTCAGAAGCCAAGTGCTTTACCACCTTGCCCATTCTTATATTATATAAACAAAAACTTGCAGATATTTTTGATCCTATATTTTAATATCCCAGTATATTAATAAATATGAAAAAGTAAAAGTGGCTACCATGGGCGTAGTCAGGTTTTTTTTCTGGAGTGGGGGGGGGGGGGGTTGATTTCCGCCCCCGCCCCCCCCCCCCCCCCAGCGAAAAAAATATTTATATGTATTTTTGTGTGTGTGTGTGTACATAATCTTTATTACATTCTGACCCTTCGTTCTTTCGAAAGACGTTTATTGTGCCCTAGAATATGTTCTTCCTGGAGTTAGTGGAAAAATTGTAGATTCCCCGCCATTACTAGCAGGAGGGTCTGGAGAACCGCTAGGAGCTCCCCCAGCGTGGGGCTGAGCCCCGCCGCTAAGCACTATTCCTGTTTTTGAAAGCCAACGAAATGCATATTCTGAGTTATCTACAGTGCATTTTCCTGCTATTAAAAAGTTTTATTTCAAAAACCTAATGTGCTATTCTTACTGACTTAGACCCTCCCGCGCCGGTCGGCGCATTTGCTGTCAAGCTGTTTCCATAAAAATCTGTCACTGGTTATGTCTGAAGCCTCTTTCCACCTGCTCTGAGGACTTCCATGAATGTGTGGCGTCAAGTTGTACTCTGTTGTACTAGGATGCCATCGCAACTCTTATTATGCGTAATTCATTTTGTCGGAGAACATGCCCCGCAAACCTCATGCGACGCTCTGTCACAATCTTACTGAGGGTCGACTCCCAGTTCGGCATAGGATTTCCATCGTCTGTGATGTTTTGGACTAAAAACTAAATCTTTAATAGTTTGAAGTGATAAGACGACGGCCATGAATAACACCATGGAAGGAAACCGTAAACAAAATATAGATCTAGATCACAGACCTATATACCCACAGTGCTGCGCCATCTTTGCAATGTAGCTGTTAAACAGGAAATAGAGTGCAGTTTTTATCTATGCCAATAACTATAAATAGCAAGTGTTTTGGTGTATCCGGTCTACAGAAAAAAAAAATGAAGTGTGGATTAGAGATTAATTTAAAAAGCATAAGACAAATTTGTGTACTTTTTATCACTGTAGAATCTTTTTTTAAAGCTCTTTCTTAAGCAGAAAATGCTGATCATATTTTTTAGTTGGCAGCAGTGATTTTTTTTAAATATAGCGCCTATGACATTGTTTAGAATCAAAAAGTTGATCGTGTACAATCTCCATTAGGACAGTATTGATAAAAAAATAATTTTTGGACGTATTGAAATGAGGACGTTGTTTTCTATTTGTGTGTCTCTTTGTGTGTGTGTGTTTTACTCTTCATTTTGTTTCTCGAAACTAAACCCAAAGTTTTAATTTGGTCGTGATTCAACTTATAACCTGTATTGCTTTCACAAGTGTCATTAATGTTTGACTCATTTACTTGGTTCGTTACTTACTTAGACTTAGATCCCCCCCACCCCCGCGCCGTTTGGCGAAGTGGGCAGCAAGTTGTCTCCACAAAGATCTGTCACTGGCAATGTCTAAAGCCTCTTACCACCTGGTGTCTACTGTTCTGAGGTCCTCCGTGAAAGTGTGGTGCCAAGTTATACGAGGACGTCCCTGTTTGCATTTTTCTCGTCTCCATGTCATCGCAACTCTTGGTATGCGTAATTAATTCTGTCAGAGGACATGTCCCGCAAACCTCATGCGATGCTCTATCACAACCTCCCTGAGTGGTTGACTCCCAGTTCGACATAGGATTTCCTTGTTTGAGACCCGATATCTATATCTGACTCGTACAATTCGAGCCAATTTTTTGTTGAGCCACATTTAGTCTTTTCTCAAATTTGGCAGACGACTTCATTGTCTCGCATGCATATGTTTCTGTTCGGATGACGATTGTGTGGGACACATAGAACTATTTTTTAAAAAAACTTTACGTTTATCGAGTGGTCATATCCTGTCATGAGTGAGCTGGAGTGAGAATGTGTAAATAGACAAAAGATGGCCACGGTATTTCATACATGTTATATACAGTCAGAACTGAATAATAAACATATGTGTAGAAATAAAATATAACAATCAAGGTTGTTAACATACTCTGGGGGAGGTAAGTAGGTTGTCAACATACTCTGGGGGAGGTAAGTAGGTTGTCAACATACTCTGGGGAGGTAAGTAGGTTGTCAACATACTCTGGGGGTTAAGTATGTTAACATACTCTGAGGGAGGTATATATGTTGTTAACATACTCTGGGGGAGGTAAGTATGTTGTTAACATACTCTGAGGGAGGTGAGTATGTTGTTAACATACTCTGAGGGAGGTGAGTATGTTGTTAACATACTCTGAGGGAGGTGAGTATGTTATTAACATACTCTGAGGGAGGTATGTATGTTGTTAACATACTCTGAGGGAGGTAAGTATGTTGTTAACATACTCTGAGGGAGTTAAGTATGTTGTTAACATACTCTGGGGGAGGTATGTATGTTGTTAACATACTCTGGGGAGGTAAGTATGTTGTTAACATACTCTGAGGGAGGTAAGTATGTTGTTAACATACTCTGAGGGAGATATGTATGTTGTTAACATACTCTGAGGGAGATATGTATGTTGTTAACATACTCTGGGGGAGGTATGTATGTTGTTAACATACTCTGGGGGAGGTATGTATGTTGTTAACATACTCTAAGGGAGGTATATATGTTGTTAACATACTCTGGGGAGGTATGTATGTTGTTAACATGCTCTAAGGGAGGTAAGTATGTTGTTAACATACTCTGGGGGAGGTAAGTATGTTGTTAACATGCTCTGAGGGAGGTAAGTATGTTGTTAACATACTCTGAGGGAGGTAAGTATGTTGTTAACATACTCTGAGGGAGGTAAGTATGTTGTTAACATACTCTGAGGGAGGTAAGTATGTTGTTAACATACTCTGAGTTAGGTGAGTATGTTGTTAATATACTCTTAGGGAGGTATGTTGTTAACATACTCTGAGGGAGGTATGTATGTTGTTAACATTCTCTAAGGGAGGTATATATGTTGATAACATACTCTGAGGGAGGTAAGTATGGTGTAAACATACTTGAGGGAGGTATGTATGTTGTTAATATACTCTGAGGGAGGTAAGTATGGTGTAAACATACTCTGAGGGAGGTATGTATGTTGTTAACATACTCTGAGGGAGGTATTTATATTGTTCACTTATTCTCGGCAGTAATTAAGTAAATTGCGTGTCCGAAAAAAAAAAGGTATCGATTGTGAAGATGGTCTGTAGATAGTCTGGAATGATCACAAGTCTCGAAATTTCTGTATGACCAGAGGGTGTAGACCTTTGACATTTGTGCTATTAAGTCATTAGAGATGGAACTAACCAGTAACTCACAGACAACTGCAGGCCAGTTCAACAAGTGAGCGTTCGTCCTCGTCCCCCCACCTAACCGCTTTAAGTAAGAAAACTAGTAAAGACTTATTTGACGTGTCTACCTCTCTCTTGATCACTCCTTTGTTTTATGACTTCTCCTTTGTTTTGTTGGTCTCTCCTTTGTTTTACGATTTCTCCTTTTTTCTTTTCATCTTTTCTTTGTTTTCTTGATCATTTCTTTGATCTGCTGATCATTTCATTTTGCCACATCCCCCCCCCCCCCCCCCCCCCAATATGTTCAAAGTAAGGTCCTAGTGAAAGAATTTTATTGAAATCAATACACACCAGACATGGAACAAAGAAAGCTACATACATTGCTGTTACCTTCTTCCTGATTGTCAGGCGACGTCACTTTCTCTTCCTGAAATTTTATTTTTCTGTTCTTAAATATTTTATATCATCGCCGTATAAAGTTGTCGTTAGAATCAGAGTGAAATCTATAAATAGCTTTGTTGATATGAAAGACGATGCGGTGATATCCATACAACGTGAAGATGTCAAGTTATTTCAAGATGTTTTGTTTTTTTCAATCGCCATGGAAATATTGTTGACCGGATGCTGATAGCATCCTCGTAACTTGAGAGTGCGGGTGTGTATTTATAGCCGCCAGAGTGTAGTTTTGAGAGTGCACATGTTGTACACGTCATTTGTTCCGATTCCCATTCTCGGATCAAGTTAAAACCTTGCAAAATAATTCACCGTCGATGACAACACATGACTCAATCAAAAAAAAAATTAACCTAATTACTTAATCAGTTCATTGACATTAATTAATTTTGTTTTATAAAGAAGGAAAAAAACTTACAGTATTGAGAGATAATGCAGTGATTTCGTTGTTCTTTCCATTGGATAAGCTTTTATTTTTTAAAGTACATTACATTTAAATATTTTGCTTATTTTATTATTAATTAATGTGTTGGAGATGAATGTGATTTATCTAGGTATTTACCTTGTACGTAATTTTGTATTCTAGTACGTACATTTCTATTGCGGTTCAATCGTAGAGTGCGTTTTTTACCTCTTTCATCATTGTGCTGATGTATATTCGCATCTAGATCTAAAGATCTAATTATGCATGGATGGCTGTCGGGCGGTAAGCGCTCTGGACTGTCGTTCGTACGTCTGGAGGGACCCGGGTTGATCCCCTGCCATCCCACGTCATCCTGCTGGAGGTTTGGGCTAGGAGGTAGATTATCTACAACTCTGAAAGAGGATCCGAAACATGTAAAAAAAATAAACAAACATTTTTACGTGCATGTATTACAAAGAATTGTAGAGTGCATTTTTAGCAGCCCACGTACGGAAGGTTCCTTTTTCGCCATTGAATTTTCTAGTTCACTTGCGCTGTCATGGTGCTTGAAAAAAAGCAGCGACTGCTTCTGTGGTGGCTACTGTACGTACATCCTCGTAAACCTTTGTTTAATTAAGAAGTTATTAAAGAAGCTAAGTAGACCTACTACCTAACCTGAACACCGATGATAGTATTGGTTGGTGCTACGATAGGAGAACTATAGTTTCGGTGGCTTTAGGAAAAAAATTCAAAAGCACGACTCGAGTTTGATTCGGGACAATTTCATTTTAGAACAAGCCATGAAAAACAAGTGCTGCATGTATACAATACATGTTTGGGTTAACTTGTTCTGCCATTTAGTAGCCTGCTGTGTGACTCTATATGCTTAGGTTGACTTTTTCTGCCATTTAATAATAATAATAATAATCTTGATTGTCCGTATGGAAATTTGTCTTGCAATTTGTGCATTACACCTAACAAAAAATTATAATTATAAGAAATCAAAGTGTACATTCACACCAGACTCACTCATGAGAGATGTTGATGGATTTAATGCCCTTATTACGTTTTGATACGTTTTTTTTTTCTCTTCTGTCTGCCAAGAATACCATGACGTCGACAGGAAAGAATGTAATCGGGGCTCGAACTTGAAACCCCGTGCCTACAGTCCTGAGCGCATAAACACACAGCTAGTTAGGGAACACCAACATCGGGATTCACCACAGCTAACCAAACATTCAGAAAAGAGTCGTTCATCCATCATCGATTGACCTTTGCCCCCTGTCTGCTCTCCAGGCCACGTGGCTTTTCAAATAAAACTAATTTTTATCTTTCACCCCCCCTCCTCCCCATGTATACCGTGATGCTTCAAGGAAGGATCTTTTAAGTGTTGTCCTATACTTTCCTTCCCCCCCCCCTCCCCAATCGTTATCCCAGAACACTTGATTCAGAACTGGTCCCTCCTTTCAGTCGAGCAAGAGAAAATTTTCTTGACAGCGTTCTGCGTCTCTAACATTTCAATCTTCAGTAACGACGTCTCTTATCGATTTCAGTTTCCTTTTTTTTAACTTTTTACAACCAAGAGTTTTCCCTCTTTATTTCAATTTGGCATTTTCCAAGACTTCCGCAAAGAAGATTATAAGTAATAGATAGGGGCGTCTCGCGATGGTTTAAACGTTTGTGAGGAGGGGGGTCTCATGAGAGGGAGTGAGTAGGATCATGATATGTGGGAAGTACTGTGCAAGAGAATATTTACAGCGTTAAAAAGCATACTTCCCTTTGAATAAATGAAGTGTCACACTTTGAAGTACAATTTTAAAAGACAAATTAGGGTGCTCACCAACGCCAGAACTAAAAGGCGAACTATAAGAAGTGATCACACAACTAAAGGAGAATAAATCCACATTCCAATGCTGCAAAGGTCCTACAAAAGCGAGTGAGACAGAAAGAGATAAAACCTGCACGTTGAAACGTCTGGAGGCTTCCATAGTGGCATCCACTGTTTAGCTCACCTGTTATTGGCATAGAATGAACTCATTATCAAATAGACTTTTAAAAACCTTTGTTTGCGTGATGATAAATGCACAAAATAAAGTGTTAATATTAACACACTTTCCTTAATAGTTTTGACTCACAGTGAAGCATAGTCTCGAAAAAGTACTTTGCCATCGGCTTTGATCTGGACAATTCCATCAGTTAGGTCCATTTCCATTCTGCCTTCTCTGCCTTATGTTCCATTGATTTCCTCCATGTATGCCCTATCTCCCACCCGTTTATCTTCCCTCTGTCTTTTTTTAAATACATTACCTCCATTCTAGTCACTCCTTCATGGAACCTCGATCCAGGAACTTGGACCCAGCAGAAACCTAGACAGCTCAAAACTCAAAAACAGCTCTAATGATTTTCCGGTGCAAAAAAATAGAATAAATCTAAATTTGGCTTGACAAGACTCAGAAAAAAACAAGTCAGCCTTAGTATACTAAAATTATACGAAATTAAATCTAACATTTATTAGTTATTAAGAGATTAAAAATTGTTTTATAAGATGCATTAAGAAAAATTGTCTTTCTTTAATGTTTAAATATGTTTCTTAAATTATGGGAGCGGTTGAACTTTAACCTTGGTTAGTTTGATGTACGGAGCTAGAAATACCAGGCCTATTTAATACTTAGGCTGAAGTCACTTTTAAATAACATTTTTTCTTACTTACATTTTATTGTTGTCACGCTTAGGAGTGCAAATTTTTAAAATGCCTGAAACTTAAGTTTTGTTTGACTCACGTTTGGTTCTTATGAATTGGAATATTAATGACAATGCTAGTGATAAACATACAATCTAGAAATAGGTCAGAGGCTATTGGAGACGCACATCCTTATGAAGCATTGTATAGGTAGTGGAGTTGCCACTTCCGGCACAGACAACCTTGTGGAACCAGTCAAACTCCTGGCCTTCACGTGTGGGTCAGATATTGAGTCTGGCGGAGTCCTTGGGCCAGATGGGGCTCGTTAACCATTGATGGCTATCCACATAATAGAAGGGAAACTTAGAATTCAAACCTCTGCCGTCCTGCATGGGAAAGGCTTCGGGAGTAAACCCTGAGGAAAAATCAGGAGCCGGTGACCCTTAGGCAGTTTGCACCACTCAGTGCTACACTATGGCAGAACCTGCGACGCCCTGATCCAAACTGTATTGGCACTTGCAGTTCCTTTGGATAAATCAGCTGCGTGGAGAGGGGAGAAATTATGTGTGGGTCGTATCGTTCCAACCACAGCTAATGCCCAGATATTTATTTCCTTTCCATGAGATTATACTTTGTCGCTTCGAGACTTAAGGAGGCCATATAAGAAATAGGTATAGATAGTCCAATAATAGATATGGATTAGATAGATTGGTGATAGCTATAATTATTCTAGTTGATGTTTAGAAATAATAATAATAATTATGCTCGTTTAATTTTTTTTTTTTTGCTATTAGCCAGTATATATATATATATATATATATATATATATATATATATATATATTAGGGGTGCACCGGATAGTCGCTCCGGCTTCTGCCAAATATCCGGCATTTTTACTATCCGGTGCTATTCGGCTCCGGTCGACACTACCGGATAGTAAAAAATACACCTATTTAATATGCATAAAGTGGACCTCGCTCCATTAATGTCTGTTATCGAATGTATTAATGTTTATAATAAAACAAAATAATTTGCTTGAAAATAGAGCCATTATGAATATGCACCAAACATCGTTTATTATAAAGACAAGGAATGTTAATAACTTAATATAAATAGAAATGAAACTTTACATCATAAATGCGCTTTACATACAGAGCAGAAATGGCTGACACTTTTTAAAATTTGTTTTGACCTTTGAGTAGGTTAGTTAACATGTTAAAATGCTACAATCCTTGACTACGTCATGCTGACCAGACGTCTGTCTAGCTGTGCGGGTATATCTCCAGAGGTAGAGATGAACAACTCCCTCCCCCTTTTATTTGTTTAGTCCATCACATTGAGTTTTTTATAGGCAGGGTAACCACAAGTTAAATACAATGGACGTAGGTTTAATGTCAGCGTATTGACACTCTAACACCTTTCGAGGGAACTGAGTTTGTTTATTTAGTAGTTAATCTTTATTAGGGGGGGGGGGGGGGCTGGACTACAAGAGCCACACCTCTAAGTAAACTAGGTGTATTTCCAGATGAACAACACCCTCCCCCTTTTATTTGTTTAGTCCATCACATTGAGTTCACTGATTGACAGGTGACCCCAAGTCAGATACGATGGACGTAAGCACTCTCTCGAGGTCACACGAGGGAACTATGTTTGTTTACTTAGTAGTTAATCCTAATGGGGGGGGGGGGGGGGCTGGACTGGACATCAAGCCAAACATCTACACTGGTATCCACACAAAGAGTTTGGTTATTTGGAGAATAATCTTAATCACGTGGTTGGACTAGAGGCCACACCTTTTCAAGTGTGCTGAGTTACTTGAACATAAATCTCAATTATTAAGCTGGACTAAAGATCACACACACCTAAACGAGTGACCTTTAGATACACAACACAAACCGCGAGATTATATAGCCCAGTAAGCCAGTAACTAATTATTTTGAAGAAGACACGACCAGGGCTATCTTTAAATGGAGAGCTAAACACCCCCTACTCTTTATTTTATTTCTTTGGTTCTTGACACCCAATTTATTGATAGACATTGACCATTTTTAATCCAGAATGAGAAAACACAACGTGCTAACAAAGGATATTACACTGTCAATAAGTATTAAGGTTAAATAATTTTTCTAACGTGTTAACTTGAATATTACTCCTGCAGTTAAGTGTCTTGATTGGATAACAATATTCTTAATAATTTGTGACAGTCAATTAACTCCTTCTAACTACTTTTTTTTTTACTTAAGATGCGTACTTAGCCACTGTGTATCGGGCTAGGACGACTTTTACACAGCTGACATCCATATGCTTACTATCGTTCCCTTTTATAACAGTTACTGAAACCACGAATAAAATCATTATTAAGTAATAATTAAGGAAGATGTTTCTAACATACGTTCTTTGCATATAATGTTTCTAACGTACGTTCTTTGCATTTAATGTTTCTAACGTACGTTTTTTGCATTTAATGTTTCTAACGTACGTTCTTTGCACACTAAAATAAAACAAAGATGTGCATGTTTGCGTGTGTGTGTATTTTTTTGCCTAGTATTAAAATCTTTAGAAAGAAAGCTAATTTCATTGTTTAATTCTTTTGACTTAATAAATAACGGAAAACCTTACAGTAAATTTTAAAATCACATAAAAGAAATTGAACAATAGTACAGCAGTTAGATCTAGCAAAGAAAGAAAGAATATGCTGGAGAGTAAAAAAAAAACAACCCTTGACCTCTAACTAGTGGACCGTATAATTTATCTATATGCTTGACTGACCATGCCAATGTGTTATCTTTTTTGACTGACACCCAACTCTATTGCGTGCGTATGCTCAAGGAAAAAACAAAGACACTTAGGTATCCGGCCCCGGCCTAATATCAAATTTTACTATCCGGTGCACCCCTAATATATATACAACATGTGGTAAGTATCCACCATTCAATTCTAAGTATTGTACTTTTTCTTTTCGATAGACCTATCTGTCGTCACGAACTTTTAGCTCAGCGGTTCCCAGACCCCAGAACGATCTTCCTCTCTATTCGCTACCAGCTAAACAAGGGGGTCTCGTTTTATAGATATAGTATAATCTCTCTGGTTTTTTTTTTTTTTTGTTTCTCTACCCATGTTAGTTCACTCTTTATATGATTAAAACTTGCGGTCCTCGATTTATAACATGGGAACCACTGATCTAGCATTTTAATTTACATAAATGATTTACCAAATTGCATTAGTTCAGGAACAAAAGTCAGATTATTTGCAGACGATTGCATAATATATAGAACAATAAAACAATACAAGACACAGATATTTTACAAAGAGAATTAGATGAATTACAGAAATGGGAATCAAATTGGAGCATGTCTTTCCACCCAGAAAAATGTCAGTTGTTAAGAGTAACAAAAAAACTAAAACAAATTAATTCCATTTATCTTACCCATGGCAAACCAGTAACACAGACTAAAAACGCAAAATACCTAGGTGTTATAATAAATGAAAAACTGTCATGGAATCCACGTATTGATGAAACTATAAAAAAATCCAACAAAGCATTAGGGTTTATTAAAAGAAATTTATATAAATCAAAATAGGAAAATAAAACTAAAATGTTATTTAACCTTGGTTAGACCAATAATAGAATATGCATCCACCGTTTGGGACCCCTCAACTCAAGAAAACATAAAGAAACTGGAACTAACACAAAACAGAGCAGTGAGATTCATAACAAACGAATATTCACATTTGACTAGAGTAACACCATTAGTAAAATCACTAAATTTAGAAAGCCTTCAGGACAGAAGACTCAAAAGTAAATTAGCAATTATACATAAAACACTGAAACATAATCTTCAAATACAAAGACAAAATTTAATAAAATACTCTGAGAGACACAAAAATAAAGGCACACTCCTCGTCCCATATGCTAGGACAAATTTGTACAAATACTCCTTCTTCCCTAGTGCTATTAGAGCATGGAATGGGTTGCCTGAGCTAGCCAGAAAAACCAGTGACTTGGCAGAATTTAAGTCATTGGTTAATATGCATGACTAAATGCATGACGCGTAGGACGTAATAATCTTCTTTTTTGAAGTAACGTCTGTATTATATAAGATAAGATAAGATAGCATTGCGGCCTTGTTTATAGAAGTTGCATTTATGTAGGTAGTTTATAACGTAACAAAAGTTTTGTTAAAGCTTTAAATGTTGTTTTTTTGTTATTATATTGTTCTTGTTGAGTTATTGTAGAGCCAGTACTAGAAATGGCAAGTCCAGTTGGACGGGATAGAGAGGAGGTTCAAGACATTGTTATTAAGAAACGTAGTCCATTTGTACATTAGCTAAAGTCTGAACACGCTATAGGACTTACACACAAATAGTGTCAAGATAATAGTTGGAACTTTAAAAACAACAAGAAATATAATTTTGGAAAGAGCTCTAGTGTCGTTGAAATGTAATACACGTTGTAGAGAGTGACGTGTGTTCCACGAGGAAAGAAAGGAAATATGGTGAGGATGTTGATGATAATAATGTTGTTAAATTTTTGCTAGAAATCAAATCATATTTAAACACTATGGTAAATTAAACATTTCAAATTGTATTTGTCATTGAAAAATAAAAATGTGGTCTGTATTGGGGATCAAACTCACGACATTCAAGTTACCTTATAAGCAAGACAGTTAACTTAGCTCTACAACTGTACATTTTAGTGGAGATTTTTAGCGTGAACTAAATAATTCGATTAGTTTTACCCATCAGTATTTGACTTAATGTCTTTTTACCACCTTCCACCCTTTTCTCATCGTCCTTCTATCCATGGTGCGCTGATTGGGCGTGTGGTATTTGCTCTGGGCTGTCGTACTGTGCGCTGATTGGTCCTGTGGTATGTGCTCTGGGCTGTCGTACGGTGCGCCTCAATTTCCCCGGGTTCAAACCCTGCCGCTGCCATTCCCCGTCGTCCTGAATGGGGTCTGGTGTTACGATATTTAAAATCTAATGGAACATTCGAAACATGCAAAACAGTTAACAAACTTTTTTTTACTACAAAAAAAAAGCTAATTTAATGAATATAGTGGCGTGCAATAAAATGTCCATATTAATCAAAGTGTGTTGCCTATACGGTGCATTCAGCATTGAAAACAGTGATCAACATAGTGACTAGGTCATATTATCAATCTAACATTCAACATAGTGACTGACTAGGAGGTCATATTATCAACCTATCATGCGACATATTGACTGACTAGGAGGTCATATTATAATGTAGCATACAGACTAGGAGGTCATATTATCAACCTATCATGCGACATAGTGACTAGGGCATATTATCAATCTATCATTCAACATATTGACTAAATAGGAGGTCATATTATCAACCTATCCTGCGACATATTGACTGACTAGGAGTCATATTATAGTGTGGCATACAGACTAGGAGGTCATATTATTAATCTATCATGCGACATAGTGATAAGGTCATATTATCAATCTATCCTTCAACATATTAACTGACTAGGAGGTCATCTTATCAACTAATCATGCGACCTATTGACTGACTAGGAGGTCATATTATCTACCTATCATTCGACCTATTGACTGACTAGGAGGTCATATTATCAGCTTATCTTGCAACCTATTGACTGACTAGGAGGTCATATTGTCAAGAAAATTATATTCATTGTTCAATTCGTTATTCTCTAAGACTTTTAAGACTTCAAAAAAAAAAAAAAAAAGATTACAGACGAAAAAGGAAACTATTGATCTAAAAAATACAAAATAGGATTTCAGCATTTCACATAATTTAGTCAATTAGAATTTAAGTCTGCATACATTCTAAAATTTGATGTGCGGGCATTTTACAGTATCTATTAATTACATGGTGACGTGTATGCACTACGCAAGGCAGCAGGGTTTCTGTCCAGGGCTTTTGCGAGAGAGGATTTAAGCCTCTCTAGCCCACACTCAAACGGAGTTTGATGATGATGATTATGATTAATTACATGAAGTTAGTTCGGCCTTGTGTTGAATTACTGGATCGGATTAGGAAGTGTTGGAGCATCAAGAGTCTACTTTTTTTCAGATAAAAATTAAAAATAAGAAAGGTTACAATGTCATCTTTTAAGAGCATTTCCTACAAATTTTTTTTTTAAAGTTAGGGGAAGCATCATTTTAAACGAATCGTTTCTAGTGAATCATTTCGAGGGCATCAGTTCATGTGAATCACTTCGAGTGAATCACTTTGAGTAAATCTTTTGGAGCGCATTCTTGTGAAACAATTGGAGTGAATCATTTCGAGAGAATTGTTTTGAGTGAATCACTTCAAGAAAATTACTTCGAGTGAATCATTTCAAGTGCATCATTTTGAATAAACCATTTAGAGTCAAACGTTTTGAATGAATTACTTCGAGGTAATCACTTTGAGTGAATACTTTCGAGTCAATTATTTCGTGTGAATCATTTTGAGTGAATACGTTCATTTCAAGTGAATCCATTTGTGCGGATCATTTCGAGTGAATCACTTCAAGAATTACTTCAAGCTAATCATTTAGTTGGAATTATGTTTTGTGAATCCTTTCAAGTGAATCCTTTTATTTGAATCAATTCGAGTCAAATACGCTTTAATGTTTTTCTTTTTCCTCAAAACCCAGTAGTTTAGATAAGCCCAGGAATATTGACAAAAAAATATTATAGTGAACTTTATTTGATGTTCAAGGCTATCAAGGTTCAGCTTCACCTATCCTATCGTCTGTTTGTCTGTTGACCAGTTAGGGCACCATATATTATTTGTTGACCGTATTTCTCCATTCCTCATTGTCTTAAATCTCTTTAATGACTGGCTCGTCTTTCCATCGCTTTCTCTGTCTACCTCTTTTTCTTTTTTCTTTTCCTGGTACTGTTTCCTGAAGGAAGGTCTTTGCTAACCCTAAGGTCCGTGTGACCTGTGTTTTTTGTTAGTGTTTTTATTCAGTGGTCATCTTGGGAGGGGGGGGGGGAGAATTGTCGTTGTTGTCCCGTTTCTAGTCTCCTCGTTTGTGTTACGGACTTTAAGGGGATGACTAGGATCCTTGTATAGCATCTCAATTCCATTGCTAGGAATGACATTGGTTAGTTGATTGCAAAAAAAAACAACAACAACAGATTCACACATTTAAATCAGTGGTGCACAGCATCATTCGGTGTGATGCCCGTATAAATACCCAACTTGCAAGGCACGTGCCACCAAACCTTGACAGATGGTCGAGTTTAGTGCTTTAGCTTAAGAATGAAGCGGAGTCTTGAGGGCGGATGGCACCGCGTTACGGGGCGGATTTAGCCCGCGGTCCGTAGTCTGTGCATCACTGATTTAAATGAATGAATGACGATGACAAGTCAGATATGTTTTAATGACATGTTGTTCTGTTTTTTACATTTGTAGCGACATGTTCCGCACCGGCCCCAGGCCTAGACCGAAGGGAGAGAATTCAAGAGAAGGGTCGACAACTGGCACCATCCATAGCGTCAGGTCTTTGCAAGGATGGGGGATGACAAGGTTGAGAATCTTTACAAACAAATAAACCACGTGGACTCCGAAGAGGCCGCCATTTTGTTGGACGGAGAACTTCCGTCTCCCCCTTCCCAGAATTCCCACCACGGTCTGGCCCCGCTTACATCGCCTGACCCCGAGGACATTCCAGATGTAGTGTCGCCCGGCCCAATCATTTGCACTTCAGCCCCAGTGGCCGGCGCCGCCTCCAACAACGTCACGTCGACGTCCCTGCTTGGCCAATCGGCTTTCACCAGAACAAAAGTAAGTGAACCCATGTATGACCGAACTAACCCTGTCAAATTTAACCGGCGCTATCACCGCCTGCACCGACTTTTGCCCCAGTGCTTTTCATGCGACGACGGTTCTAACTCAAACACTGTCTGTGGGATGAATGGTGTCGCGGACGGCTCAGACGCGACAGAACAGACCGTCGCCTTGACCTACGCCAACCTCAAGGACAACATGGACTCCTATGACAAATCCAACTACTCCGCTAACTCCAGCTTTCAGTCCCATAACTGCATGCTGTCCAGGACGCACCCACGCAGCCTTGAGATGGCGAAGCGTTCCAAGGTGTACACGGAATACAGCCGGGCCACAGACGCTGGTGACGAGGTACTGCTTCAGGATGTGTCCCCTCCTCAAGGTAACGTCTGCATTCCTCACGCAGGAACCAGGGAGGACCTGAGGCTTGTGACGCACACGTCCTGCTGCTCCAGCTCCGAATCTCTTGCTATGTCGTCGGATTTGATCTCGGGCAAGCAAGAGGAGAGTTCTCAGTGCAGCCTTCAGCTCGGAGACACGACAGAGACTATTGTCAGCCAAGACGCTGCTGAAGCTCAACCCGCCTGCTGCCAAGTTAAAAAACCTGCGCTAGAAACAATCAGGCCATATCATCAGATGGTCCACCAGCCTAGATCCTCGAATTTGACCTCTAAATCTAAATTTCTTGCCCTATCTTCCAAGCAAAACGCCACCTTTAACGACCTTCATACTCACAGTTCTTTGCAAAAGCCTAGCGTCGTTCATTACCGCAAGAGTCCAGCAGAAATTAGAAATGAAAGAACTCCGTCCGGAGGCTCCAGTGTGGACGAACTTTGCTATTACGTCCTGGAGAGGCCTGTCCATCAAATCCCTTCACTGGATGACCTTATGTGTAGCCAAAGAACAGCTCGGTGACATAGACCTTATTACCGCGGGGCTGATCACGTTTTATCCACTTCCGTTTCTGCGCTAATGCCTTCGGAATCAAAGCAGATGAGACACAAACAAAACATTATTTCCGGGTCAACGAACCTGCCTAGATTGTCCCACCCACATAAGTACGCAGTCCACCCTATATCAACATCTCCTTCCTTTGCGTCCTTGCCAGACAGTGCCGTGCACAGTGCACAGAGGTCCCGAAAGAACCTGCCTCTCCTGGAGAAAGCATCCCAGGACTCGGGGCACGCTAGCATCCCGAGGTCAAGGACCGTCAGCCCAGAGGAGTTCAGCCTGGAGAACAACGACGTCTTAAACCGGACCGGAAGTTCTACCTACATTAAAGGGTACTCGCCCTTGCATGTCCAGACCTCGGTGGAGTCTGGGAACGAGTGCCCCACGCCAAATCTATTATGGCTTATTGGTTAACTCATTGGTTGATCCTTTTATTGATTTATATGTTATTGAAAATAAATAATTATGCGAAGTTTTAACTTGATCCGAGAATTGAACGTGGGTAAAATAGCGTGTAAAAGATTCCACACAGACAGTGAGTTAATATAGGCTTTGTTAAAATAGAACTACTAGCGATTTTAGCAACTTCTGCTAAAATTTAAAATAAAAAAGAAGGCCTTGCTGGGTTTTTTTTTAAAGAAACGACTGTAACTTATTATATGAGAAAATAATCTTAAGATTAAAGATGAGTCCAGAATTTTAGTTTAAGAAGACTCAGGTGTGCATTGAATAGTTCTAGTCATCCAGTCACAATCGTTGTTTGCAGAGGGTGAATCATTTCTTTTTGCTAGAAACAGTTTATAGTTTATAGGACATCTGTTGTTGTTTTTTTTGCTTAACATGTTAAAATTAAAGTTGTTTTATATTATAGAACCTACGTGATTATTCTGTAATGTATTTTTTTTTAAACTTGATGATGCCATACGTCTTAAAGTCGCTGTTTATAATTGGTGGTATGCTTCTTTATTTTTAATGAATGAAGTATAGTTTGCTAGATTGTGTTATTGTAAAGGCAGTGGCGGAGAATGGACAGTCGTTTGTGTTCCCTGGACTACGCCAATGTCTTAATTACACGAATGTCTATGGGCATGATGTATGTATGAGTATGGCGTGACTAAGCCTGGTGTATCTTTGCACACTGTGCCTTACGCCTTCTCACTTACATGCCCATTTAATAGTGAAACACTTCTTCAATGTGAGTTTACATAAAGTACTGATGTTATTTTAACCAATCACCATTCAGATAAGGTGCATATGTTATTTTAACCAATCGCCATTCACTTAAGGTATATATGTTATTATAACCAAATCACCATTTACTTAAAGTCAAAACTAATCACCATTCTCATAAGGTACCTATGTTTATAACCAATCTTCTATGTTTTCTCATTATTTTAAACGATATTTTATTCTCTTCAGTTTCTCAAGCTTCGTTAATCTAAAACTTAAAAAAAAAAAATTTATATCAATTTGTTGATGTCAAACTTTATTGTTTTTTTAAGTCTGTCGTGATTTTTTGGTGAATAATTTGTTATTAAAATGGAATTTGAGCACGATTGCCATGTGAAGACGAAATTAGAAGATAGCCACACTCCTGGCTGTCATCCTTAGCTATCTTGTAGAATATCTATTTTTTTAAGCAGCAAAAACTGGATCCTTCCGCTTCTGTGAAGAAGTTCTCGCGAGAAAATGCAGATTGATCAGTACTTTGCCTTAAACTGACATGCCAGGGATTATATTTTATGCGCAGACTTCATTTCAATGTTAAAATAAGTTGTTTTTTTATTTTTTATTTTCATTTTACTTTAGGTTTATGACATTTCTAGATTACTCAAACGATATAGTGTTGTAATGAAATGTGTGATTGTACTATAGATTTCAGCTTGTCTGTTGATTAAATTAATTATCATCTTGAATACTAGTATGAGTCTGTTTATGACCAAGTCTGATGATTAAATTAATATAATGAGATTAACCCTTTTGATTTCACTATTCACTGAGTTTGTTGTTTGTCTGTGCATTATGCAGATAAGTCAAACGGAGGTAACACTCAAATAATGAAATCCAATAACACAGGCGAATGGTCAACAAATTAATTTAGTCGACGCTGATAGTGAATGTCGAACAAGAAGTTTGATAATAACGAAGGGAATCGTCAAGCTAAATCTCTTCATCCATAAAACGGACTCTCTCTCTCTAAAGCCTTCAGAAGTACTCTCTGGTTACATTTCGCTATTCTTCCTAAAAATCGTAGTGTGTGTTTTTTACTAGTCGCGTCATTGTCTCTAAGTCAAAACGTCTCTTATTTACGAAACAAAGAACTAATTCCTAATCGTGCCATAACAGTTGATTACAAAAAGAAGCTGGTCTCACCAACTCTCTTTTTAAACCATTTGGCTAGCTATGAAATGGGCAAGAATTTGAATCCCGATATGAGATGAGTTGTGTTAGCTAAGCACAGCCTAGAAACCTCAAAGATTGCCCCTCCATCTACAAGCTCCTATAAAGATTGGACCAGAGCGAACCGATCATGCATGAGAAATGAGCATTACAATAACATTAGTTTAAATATGATGTATACTGTAGGCATGCATACAAAAAATCTGATACCTACATTACTTCCATTTTTTTAAACACTTCTATCTGTATATATAATTCTCTACGTCGCCCAAGTATGTTGGACAAGACGCACGCACGCCGACTCTCTAACCCTCGATGAAAAAGTCATGGAAAGATAACTCTTTTATTTCTGCAAGTCGGACTAGAGTTATCCCACGTAAATTTCGCTGCGATAGAGAGCGCGGCTCAGAAAAAAAAAGAGAGGAGTGGGGGTTAGAACAAGTAATCTTCTCTGTATATAAAATTCTCTACGAAGTGTTCACCCGTCACTAAATAGCGGCGTATGCTACGCCGCGGGTCGGCTATAGTTTGTTCAATATATTCTAGATTGCAATATTTTATGACGAGTCAAAGAACAAGCAAGCAACCAATAAAAGAAATGATATGGGGGTAAAGTAAAGTCCATTAGGAATCGTTAACACAAAAACAAGTTGGACTTTCTAGTATTCATATGTTGGAAAATGTAGGGTAAGGCATAGCTCAAAGCAATTGACGTCAATAAGAACTAACACGAGTTAACGTACTTTTCAACGATTACAAAGTAACACACACTAAAAAAGGTGAATTCAGATTATCTTACAGAGTTGGAAACATTTGGCTTCATACCACTACCCAGTTGCATGAATTCTATGATAACATAAAGAAAAATATATGTTCACCTATTCATATCATGTAATCCATAGGGCAGATACTGTTAATGTCATCTTTTTCTTGACCAACGGTTAGCGAGCAGGGTGTCATGTGGCCATCATAACTACCAACCGCCCTTACCTTCTTGTAACCAATTTCAGGCATCCATCGGAGTTGGGTGAACTCAGGGGCGCCCCAAAAAATCCCGACTTTCAAATTCTCAGTCTTCACCGAGATTGGAACCCAGGACCCTAGGTTCGGAAGCCAAGCGCTTAACCACTAGTTTTAGTTTTCTAACAAGCAGGTTCAAGTTGAAATCCTGACTCAATTGGACCAGCGCACACCAAGCAAGCATCAGAAGGAAAGTTTCGTGGTATGAGGGGAATTACAACAACCTAGTCTGGGGTACTTTAAAAATAAATACAATAAGATGTTCTATTTTATTTTGTATTTTGTGAATCGAAACCAAGGTGTGTCACGTAGGACACGCAGGTCGTGTAGCAAAAGCAGGTCATGTAGGTCACGCATGTTTTTAAGTCATATAGGGCAAGTAAGTCATGTGATACTCGTAGGTCATTTTGACCAGGGGACCCCTTTAAATAGTCAGAACTTGTCCACGGATACCCAAGTGAAAACGCTACATAAATACATTGTACATAAATTAGGTGTTCAAATAATAGTACGTAATAGACATATAAAACAAAAGTGAGTGGCAATTTGATTATTATTTAAAATCATCTGATCGGGTAAGCTGGCTTGCAGACAAGAAGTTATTTTAATGCTATACAATTTTAACATTTCTGTGGAGTCTATGCGGTCGTCTCACTAAACCGCAGGGTGTCCGCGTACCACAGTTTGAGAACCACTGATGTAGTTCGTATATGACAAGTAGGTCATATAGGTCACGCAGGTCATAAAGGACAGGAAGGACCTGTAGATGGTTTCATGCTCTTAACTTTGTTCATGAAACATTCTAAAATGTGATAAAACTTTGTCTCTAAAGTTTTGCCTCACACGAGATCGGCTGGTAGATGGACAGACAGACACTCGTCATCTTAGGGTTTCATTTTGTCTCTAGCTTAGTATATTCAATGAAAATAAGCTTCTGTAATTTAAAGTTCTCCGTCAGAACAGACTATTATAAGACTTCTATCAGTGAATCAAGCATAGAAGGCTCTCAACAAAGAGGACCATTGGAAATCTAAATAAAATAGGATTAACTGATATAGAAGACTCAATGGTTGCTTTTTTTTTTTTTAGAGAAATCGTAAATGGACCAAAGGGAAATAATCGGAATTTCACGATTTCTTGTCATTCAAGATTAAAGTGGACAAGAAAAATGTGTGCTGCTTACGAATTAAATAATT
Organism: Biomphalaria pfeifferi; assembly: GCA_030265305.1. Classification (NCBI taxonomy): domain Eukaryota; kingdom Metazoa; phylum Mollusca; class Gastropoda; family Planorbidae; genus Biomphalaria; species Biomphalaria pfeifferi. The sequence goes on from JASAOG010000071.1 coordinate 1,145,037, forward strand.
GAATTTTTATTTTTGCCAGGTTTTTAGAGTAGTTGGGTTTTTTGGAAGGTTTTATTTTTCAATAAACTCATTTAACCGCCATCCAATTGTGTTTCACGATTGAAATATATTTAAATATATGTATTTTAAATGAATTACATAGCGTATACATAAATAAAAGCATTCCTTGATTTTATTACATATCAAATTCAGAAATCTTTTACTAGATTCAAATGCTAAGGAACTTTTTTTTATCACTGAGAATTATAAAGAGATGGGGAAAGACCCAAATTGAAACTCACAGCTCATCGGGCCGATGTGCTAACCTCTCATCTAGTGAGGAACTTATGAATAGAGAAGATTGTATAGTTTGTTTCAATTTAGAGGGGCGACCACTAAAGGGGACTAACTCCGTTAATACCATTTAATACCATCACATCTGTCAAGTACGATTTCTTTCCCTTGTTCAAGATACCAAAAACAAAATAATTAATTATCAATAGTTAATCAACTAATTAGTTTTTGTTTCACTGATCCTTGTATTGTTAGATAACAGAAATTATTTTGTAAAATTTCAGCTTAATCCGAGATTGTGTATGGGAGAAATAACGTGTGCAAATCTTTTATCAGACAGACACAGTGAGTTGATATAAGCTTTTTAAAAAAGAAGGAATGACTTCAAAAGACATGAAAATAGTAGCAGACGATACACGTTGAAACTTTCAACAATCATTCATTGTACCTAACAGTATAAATCATTCATTGTTCAGTCGAAAACCAATTAGTTCATTAATGTTAATTAATTTTGTTATACTTTAGATAAATAGCAGTAATTGTGCAATTTTCCCCTTATCTTAGCTTTGCTTAAAAAAAAATTTAATTAAAAAAAAAATTAACAACTAAATAATAATTATTAAACAAAGTGAAAAGTAAAGGAAAGATTGAAAATGATTGGAAATGATTGCTAATGCAAGCAAAATATAAAAATATTTTAAAAAACAAAAACAAGGTTTGTTTTACAAGAAGAACTTAACATCTTTCAATAATTTTTTTGAAATCAATCAAAATAATTAATTACCAATTGACTATTGGGTTAATTTCTAAATTGATTCATGTCCTGTTAGGTGCTATAAATAATTGTGTAAAGTTTCAACTTGATCGGAAAATGTCCGAGAAGTTAAGTGCACAGTTATCTAAGAAGACAAAACCCCAAATATCTCTTAATACTGAAGGATCACTTTCACCTTTTTGGTATCAACTAAAATTATTCATTACCTGTATTTTTTATTTAATGATATTTTCTTAGGCGTAGCAAAAGATTTGGAGACCCTTAGGCTTTACCTCTTTAAGGGCCCTTGCATTTTGTCATTCGACATCATTACATGTGATGATGTACTTGCTAAATATATTAGTCTAATGTATGGAATACATGCAACATTGTCACTGATTTACATAACAACATGCATTGCAAGATAGCATTGAATTGGCTTTATATTTAATGTAAAAAAAATTCGTACACTCATTAGGGATTTTTAAATTTGGATCCCCCTCCTCCCCACCCCAGCTACGCCCCTGCATTTTTGGTAAAATAAATAATTGTGTCCGAGTTTCAACTTGATCCGAGAATGGTAAGAGGGAGATATAACGTGTTCAAAATTTTTACATGACAGACAGACTGACAGAGTAGATATAAGTTTTGGAAAAATCTACTTCAAAACTAAAACCAACACTTAATAGAAATGTTTGACCCCAATTATTTGCTGCTTTAAAATAGAGCCAACAATGAGCGCTACATATTCTTACTCTTAGTGACTTTTGGTAAGCAGGTCGTCTCAACCCGTGCACTCGAGGGACACTTCCATTCTGTAAGAAAACAAAAATCTCCGATGGTAGGAACGTCTGGAGGTAAATCGACTTTGTTTTAGAGTTACTGACAAGTGTACCGACTGATTCTTTCTGCATTACATTTGTAGCAGAAGTGAGTTTCAGTGTCTGAGATGATTACTGTACGGCTTATCTTCATGGCAATGATAATGGGTTATCAGAGAGGTCAAAGCGGAGAAGACTGTCCGCTCTGGTCAGAAGGCTATAAAACATCTTGGGAATTATCTTCCTAAACAACCGGAACTAGACTTATTTCCCATGGTTATCAATCTGCCTACATCATGTCACGTGTTGTTGTTTCTTTTGTTTTATCCGGGTATGAAGATTAAAGCTCATCAGTTGCTTTAACTCTTTCTCTCCTAATCGACGATACCATCATTGATTTTGACCTCATTAAATTAAATAATGTTTAATTTTTTAAACTTGACTTTGAATTATATAAAAAGAGCATGTATTTCCCTTTAATTCTATACCAAAAACTACAGTTTCTGGTAACTAACCATGAAGCTATTGAAGCCCAATCATAACAGGGTAGTCAAATAGTATGAGCAAAATGAAGAATTCCTTTCAAAACGGGAAAAAAAATAATTACGGAGAGAAAGAGTTCAAGTAAGGTGTCACAGGTTGACTCTCACTACAGTTTGCAATATGGGGCGAGGTGGATGAGGGGTTAAGCGCTTGGCTTTCGAACCTGGGGTTCTTTGATCGAATCTCGATGTAGACTTGGATTTTGAGTTTCGGGATTTTCAGAAATGTACATTGATCTATATACATATGAGGGAGTGGTGGTTAAGCGCTTGGCTGCCAAACCTGGAGTCCTGGGTTTGAATCTCGGTGAAGACTGGGATTTTGAATTTCGGGATTGACAGGGCAACCCTGAGTCCATCCAACTCTAATGGTTACCTGATTTTAGTTAGGTGAAAGTGAGGTAGTCGTCTGTGCTCGTCAACTGTTGGCTTGACATCATCTGCCCTAGAGATAGGAAGGTCTGAAAGGGGAACCTTACAGTTTGCAATGTAAAGTATACTCTTTTCGTATCAGCAGATCTGAAACTTAAAGGAAAACTGTCAAGGCGAAGGAAGGAATGGTGCAGTCCTTCTGACGCGATTTGTGTTAGGATTCGCCTCTTTGTCTACATGAAAAAAAAAAACTGCATTCATCATTCATGTTCGGAATGGAAGACATTGTCATTTTTACAATATTAAGCTACTTGTTTTAAATTGTATGCAATGGCTCATCATCATTTTTATTCTACCCCCACCACCAAACGTTTTGATAAGCTTAAGGGACATAACTAGTTGTGAAGTCGCCGTCATCCTTGTGAGATATATTTTATCGTGGTTTCTACGTGTTTAGTAAAAAAGTTAAGTTCCCCTTTCAGACCGTGTGTTCTGTAAGGAAGATGATGGAAATGTCATCTTTTTCTGTGGCCTACGGTCAATGAGGGTTTCATGTGGCCAGCACAATGACCAACCGCCTTTACTTTTCCCCAACTAATGTCAGGTACCCATTAGAGCTGGTTGGACTCAGAGGCGCCCAAAGATCCTGAAAATAAAAATTCCAGTCTTCACCAGGATTCGAACCCGGGACCCCACCGCTCAGCCACCGCGCCTCCTTCTACATGATTTGTTTTGAACAATTTCTCGTGAGATTCTACACACAATCAAACCTTTAAAAAAAAAGATATTTTATTTCTTTATATAATATCTATACTATTATTACCCACATCCAAATGTGGATTATATATTTACTGTTCACGTTTGCAAACTATAGAGTTTAAAAAAAAATGAAATGTATTTCCTATTCAATCAAATCTTACTCCTGGTTTAATTTCAGTATTCAAAAACTGTTCCTATGGGGAATAGCTATGGAGTAGAAGAACAAGAGAAAGCGCGATCTACGTGTTTGACGTCACTAAAGGGTAATATACTAGGTTGGCGCCTTTTTAGTTCCTAGTATCACACTAAGGCTTGTTTCGCTTGTTGCTGTAGATCTAAATTTATTTAGTTTCAATCAGTAAATGTTCATGATACAAAATTTTTTTTGTTTTTGTTTTTTATTTTTTGTAGGGTTAACGTTCAAGCGAATTAAAAGGATTTACCATCTCAGAACTGTAGGCATCTGGCATGACCTAATTAGTCCAAAATCGACTTAATGATAGCTTTCCGGGGCCATAAAGTGCATGTATATAATGTCGTCTGCATATCCAAATCTGTTAATGTTTATTTTTCTGTGTGTGCATATTTGGGGTGTGTGGGTGAGTGGTGAAAGCCATCGGCTATCAAACAAAACATGAATTATTTAAACAATCACTAATAGTTAATTAAATCATGGTAATTGTTTTGTGGTATACTATTGACTGTATAGAATAATATTAGACGTGCAAATTAAAATATAATAGGTTGACATTGGAAAAAGACTACTTTTGGGTAAGCGGTTAGTTAGGTTGTGTTAGATTTACGAAGCATATATCAACTCTGTCTGTCTGTCTGGTATAACGTTTGTATACGTAATTTCTCTCACAACCATTCTCGGATTAAGTTGAAACTTTGCGCAATTATAGGAAAAACATTTATCAATAAAAACTTAACCATTAAGTCAATGAATTACTGATGATTAATAATTCTGTTGGTAATGTACAGTGTACATTAATCTTTCAGTATTACACCAAATATTTCCAAAATAGCTAAATATATAGGTTAGGTCTCTTTCTTTACTACACGTGTTTTCTTTCATACCCGTTCTCGGATCAAGTGGAAGCTTTTCATTATGAGATATTTTACCTAATAAAACATGTGAATCAATTAAAATATTAACCAATTAGTTAACTAATTATTGGTAATTGATTTTTTATTTATATCCAATATAGTTGTAAGTGCGTTCCTGATACAGCAGACGATCAGACCACGAGTAGTCTCCTCCCTTGAAATTGTTAACATACTATTGATTTTATATGTTGTGACATGTCAATGATTTTTTTCATTATACATATGATTCCACAAGACATGTGTTAATGCTATTATGATATTAATATTAATAATTACAGATAAGTGTAACTTCTTGCATATTGTATACATGTAAACCTCTTTATTTCATAAGTATCCTAACCTCATAAAGATCTATAGTCACCGCTAGAAGATTCAGAAAAAGAGATTTCGTAACAACAACAGAAATTATTTAGTTTAAATACATTCGAAATGGAACACTATAAGTCTTCAAATGGTTGCTTTCTCAATCTCTATAAAACATATGTATTTTCCTGTACATAATTAAAAGCTATATTTGATATATGCGTAAAGGGCAGGTTACGTTGAGTATCAGGGTGGAGCGACGGTGAGGTAGAGGGGATTATGGAGGAGGAGATATAATTTTGAATGTAGATTTTCAGGTTCCTACAATATACTTAGTTTCTTGTTCCATTTTTTTTTAATGATTTCTACACAACGACGCAATTCACAAAATGCAAATTACTTGAGTAATACGTAATTTAATTTTTTTTACAGAAAGCAATTAAAATTGTGTATAAGTATTCCATGTACACATTTTGCGGATTTGTTTGATATAAACCAGAAGTAACGTACAAAATACGGATTCAAAAAAAAATAATAATAAAGGAACAAAGAATGATTGTAAAAAAAAATGATTTGATTGGTTACATCCCTTTCGTAATATGTCAGGACTTTTTATTTTACAATAAGTCGCAAATTAATACCAATTTTAATTTAGATGCCCCACAAAGGCCTGCAAAGTATCCTACACTAATATGTTCAAGTTTTGCCACGTCTCTTGCCAGACCAACATCCAAAAAAAAAATAATTAATTAAACTATGTGTCTTTTGTTATGCTTAATTTTCAGCTATCATGAACTTGAAAGATTCGTGTACATCGCCTTTTTCACGAGCTTCTGGATTCTAGGCATATACAGCTTTTCAAAAGTCAATTTCATTCGTGCGATAATGTATCTCCTTTTATAACAGTTGGTCCCGCTTAATAACATACCACATAACTGCGTAACTTGTTTATTGCCATGTCATTTAAAAAGAAACTAGGTCTGTATGTTACCAGGAGACCAGCAGACTTACACATCTACCGTGTCAACTCTGTTACCGGAACCAATTGAACTAATTGTCATAACAATAGATTCGGGTCTTTCCGTTTTCCAAATGTACTCAAACAAATTACGCTCTTGTGCGATATGCAATAATGTGATATAGTCTACTGTATCGCGAAATCTCCACTGTATATGCATTATTTGAGTGGATCTTATATTATAAGGGTTCAGAACATTATTCTTCTTTCCTAATTTAATTTTCAAATCTTTTATTCTATTGCAATATTAAGCAATGTTTTAAATATTTCAAATGCAATATATGTATTTGATATTATCTTTTTACATTTTATTCCGTAATATTCTCTTAAAGATCAATGCAAAACATTATATAATTCCTAATCTGTCCTACCTTTTTGTCCTTTCATGCGTCCTATCATGTCCTACTATGTGTCCTGTCGTGTGTTCTATCATCGGCCTTTGACAAATTCCTAACTCTGGATTTCCAAATCTGACCACCATCATTTAAATAATTTATTCAACTATGATACGGTAATTCATATATTGACTTGTACTTGTGTTGAACGAAAATGAAATTGATCATATCATTTGTGATGTATCAAGTTAGGTGCTTCTTTCAATTATAAAGCATATCATTATTTGAAAAAAAAATGTTTTTTTTTCATCAAAGATCTACCAATATTACTTTTAACTAATTACTGATATTGAGATAGTCAATTAACATTTTTTTCAAGATTTTAAAATTTTCATTAAAAAAAATGGTGTGTGATATTTCTATTGTAAGCCAATGTAAGCCATATGTTCTTTTTAATCCAAATAATATCTTAGAATATGACTGATAAAAACGTGTAAATTTCTAGGTAAAATATTAGACTTTGATGTTTGTTTCGTTTCTTCTTATATGGAACACAATAATGTGATAGAGTGAAGAATTTGTATTTAAAAAGAAACCGTGTAAGTTTTGTTTGTGATCATTCGAATGATTGAAAGATTGGAAGTAATATAAATAATAATATAAAAGAGCGCATGCGTGTAAATATAAATAATTTTGTATTGGAAGGTATTTGGAAGCATGTTTTTATAGTTTTGAGTTTATTTTTACACATTTAAACATGATGAGCCTAAGCTTATGTTTTTCTTTTGAAAGCTAAACACTCCGTCTCTTCCTGGACTCGTTGTGCCGGACTGGATCTGAAATCGTGACTTCCTCGAGCTTGAATTGTTAAGTTGACTCTGATACCTTCGCTCTTTATACAGGGTCCCCAATTGGGCCTTCGCAAAAGCGATAGATTATTGTCAGCCCATTCTAGTTTATCACATGACTATATCGAGCGTCGTCGCGTCGCCTCTCGTTAAGGTTGACCGCTCACCTAGAGCTGACCTGTGTTATCTGTCTCCTGAAAACACACACACGATTAACCCTATCCGCCTAGCATCCACAATAATAACTGTGAAATTGTAGGAGTATTTATTTTTTGTAAAGGCTAAATATAAAAAAAAATATAGTTTTAGTTATATAGTTGTTAATATGGAGTTCTTAATAATAATCTAATTTATAGAACGTTGTTAACAAATAAAAAGTACCATTGCAAACATAAACACGAGGAGCTATAATGACAAATTAATCTAAGAAAGTTTTAAACAGGTAAGAATAGGTCTTAATGTTCTTCTTGAATGTAGTGTAGCATGTTGTCTGTTTGAGACCAATGAGGAGTGAGTTCCAAACCTTTGGTCCATACACTGAAAAAGCCCTTCAATAAGCAATTTTTAGCAAAGTATTTTTTATATTTTGCTTTTTTTTTTTTTTGGTCATGTTTTCGGAGCCAGTTACATTTTCCATGTTTAACTCTCCGTCTCCTCGCGTTGAACGTCACCGCTAGCACGCTATAACGTTAGGGGGGTGGGGGTTATAAATTTACTCCACCCTTTTATTTTCTCCTCCCCAAAAACAACCTTTTTATAATATTAATGATGGCCCTTGATTACACAGAAGAACTTCCTTGTTAATTAAGAATAAAAGTTAATTAAATTTTTTAGGTCTATACAATTTTAAGTTGTTGTTTTTCTTCTCTAGTATTTTTATCCTGTTCAAACTTAAACTGTACCCAGTAGTTCTTGACATTTATTATGCAACTTTTATTATTTCATTCAAAATTGTAAAAACATAACAATTTTTGTTCAGACTTTTTATTACTAAGGATATAGACCAATTAAAAGCTGATGGGGATTGACATGAAATCAAATCTTTGGTTACTGCATAGTGGAGGATTACATTCTAGTTTATACTTTCTTGGAGATAACAATGCTATATCTTGTGCATTTGTCCACATCTGGAAACATGTTGTTTATTTTTATGTTAAACCAACTCTGGGACAACTGTCACTGCTTAGAAAGTATAGTAGACACAAAGTCAGTTATGAGACCCGTTTGGTGTTCAACTCACCAAATTTAGAGTAAAAACTTATTAAATTAAATTTTTGCCTTGAGTTAATGTTCTTGGCAGTCATTTGCTTATAGCACCAAACTGCTGGTCAACAACTGGACTGCTGTAGAGGTATTATATCTCAAAATATAATAAAACTTGAAATAACTGAAGTAACTTTATTGTGAGCAGTAATAATTAGAGAAAATCAAGTTGAAATGAGGATAAAATAAATGTACCTGACTTTAAGTAATCAGATTTTTGAATAAAATCTAACTCACTACAATAACTTTTCAGTCTCCCGTTCTTAAGTAATCTATCCTAACTAAAACCAATGATGACAATGCCACCTGTATTGTATCATTCACAACCAATCGCTAACCTCTTCCCACCATCACCATAGAAACACACACACTCCATAACAGTTCACCTCTGATTTATCTTTCCATATTTTGTAAATAACCATAACCATTTTTGTTATGTCTAATATAATGTTTAATTTGTGGAACTATTGAAATAAATCTATGACAAGCTATTTAATGAAAGACAAAACAACAAAGACACAGGTTTAGTATCAGATGAAACAAAAGAGTGCACTCATTGGCATTATAAGGACCACAGTAGGGCAGGATTAATATGTTTCCCGAAAATGCTTTAAGCTTCAATATTTTTTGTTTTGTTTGACAGCTGGTGAATTATATATTGCAAGTATGAACAGTCATGTTATTTTCATTTACAAAAAAAATAAAAAATGCAATGTATAATTATAGTATTACAAACATGTAGTTTGTAAAATAAAATAGGTACACATTTCTTTTGCTAACACAGATAATTAGGAAATGCTAGTCAACATATGGCTAAACTAAATGGACCAACAAACTTTATAAAATGACACACATTTTTTTTTTCATAGGACCTTAATAAAAAACTTTTCTAGTTTTCTTCTTCTATCCTCTTGAAGGTTTGAAATTTTTTGTCATTCTAGAATGTCTTTTAAATAAATTGTACATCATATTCTTTGATTTCTCACTGGACCTAGCAAATAAAGGTGGAAAAATGCTACACATAAAGTTGTTTTTGTTTGTTAGGAGCCAAAAGTCAGTATTAAAATGAGCGCTATGATTCCATACCCAAAGAGATCATTGCATTTCTAAAAACATCATTTATCAAATTTAAATGTAGCTGTTATTTATTGACATTTATTTCAGTTTCAAACTATCAAAGAGCTTACAGGACAAGTCATGTCTATAACACAACCTGAATTTGTTTTTGAAGTTGTTTACAGCTTGGAGAAAGAGAGGAAGTTTGAACAATTGAAAGGCTCCAGAAAAACTTTCTTTGCCTACTATGGCAGTCGCCTAGACAACTTTTATTCAATACTTCACAATGGACTCACTTCTTATCTCAATAAAGTATGCTTTTATCTTAACTAAATCACTAAATTCTTACTACATTAATTCTTACTTTGTTAATTTTTTTCTTATGAAATCACTCAATTCTTTAACAATGCTTTTTAAAAATGAAATCACCCACTTATTGTCTCAATAATGAAATCGCATCATGTGTTTTACAAATATGTACAGCATACATGTTAGACATTTTAAGCCTTTTAGATGACACTAGTGTCACGGCCTGGATATTAGTATAGGCACGGGCGGTCTTGAATTCGTCTGCCTCTGTGTTGGAGGTACCTCTACAATGTTCTTTGCTGATAACTTAGTACTTTCACACGCGCACTAGATTTGCCAGTGCGTGAGAACACTAACATACTGACCACTCTGATTACAACCTTTAGAATAAGTAATAGACTCACTTGTAGCAGACATGGTTTTTATTACATATAATGATGAATCATAAAAGATATTGGCAAGTCCAGCCATCAAGAAATATTCAAAATAACAGTGCATTATAATCCAATGAAATACTTCAGATATCACATATACTCCCAAAAATCAACCTTAATATCTATACATTACTACACTGGACAAGATATCCACAATATACCTCTCTCTACGAGAGTCCAAAATCAACTAACATGTCCACCTCGTGGTCAGTCCCCGACCAGGAAAAATCTCGTGCTAACGTGCACGGAATGGTTCAGTGATTACTAGTCACCAAATATTACAGGGGTTCTAAAACTATACACATGTCATACATGACAACTAGGTATTAAAAATAATTGAAAATTTTTAAACACTATTTATTTGCTGATAGACAGTATTTCAAATGCACTTCTGTACTGTACTAAGCATTCATGATTTATTTTTCATTTTGTCCTCATCTTGACTTGTAATAGGTGGGAATGTTTGGAGAAGGTACTTATCCAGTGAGCTTTCTGTTTCACTTTTATACAGTCCTAATGGAGAAGGCTGGAGAAATAGTTGTGTTGGTGCCAAGCTGTCCTGTGTGGCTGTGTGTGAGATGATTGATGATGCAAGTGTCAAATGTCAAATTAAAAAAGGTTCCTGAGCACATAGATATGCTTTTTATCATTGATGTGTCATGATTTGTTCACAAATTTTAAAAATCTTAACACTTTTGATAATCTGAGAATCTCATAATGTTATTTTTAAAGAAATAGAGCTTGCTGCCCCAAAGGGTACATTTCTAAAAAAAACAGTATATATTTAATGAGTCATTGCTCTGGCCAGACAGCTGGATTGTTTATATTAACTATTGTATTCAGATGTGACCCTTTTGGCTTATGTTTAATAACTCATATCTTAAGTCAGTGTTTTGTAGCTAGTTTAACAACTCTATAGAAGAAAACAATCAAATGATATGATAACTTGTTTTAGGCAGTACTTCTGAACAGAAACATAGAGCCAAGGCATCAAACATCACTGAAGATGTACCTGAGAAATACTATGTGGTGCAGAATGATGAAGTCATAAGGGTCAAGTATTTGCTCATCTATAAACTGGACACTGTCTCTCCTGTGTAAGTGATCAATCTTTGAAGTAGTTAGTCTACACACTTATGAAGAAATTACTGATATATACATTTCTTATTTGCAATTTTGCATTTTAATTTGTTGTTCTCATATTAAAAGTTCTTTCAGACCTTGGGATCTGTAGAGCTGATAATTTAGAGGCCATCTGGCTGATGGTTAACTAGGGTGTCATGTGGCTAGCACAATCTTTACTTTCCCCAACTGTCAGGTACCTAGTAGAGTTTGATAAAACCAGAAGTGTCCTAAAAACCCTGCAGCTCAAAATCCCAGTGTTCACAGAGAGTTAACTCCAAAACCCTTTAGTTCAGAAGCCAAGTGCTTTACCACTCTGCCACCACTCCCATTCTTATATTACTATTAACAAAACTTGCAGATATTTGTTTTGTTTTTTTATTATCATATATTTTAATATCCCAGTATATTAATGAATACAAAAAAGTAAATATGGCTATTCTTAAATAATATTCATTTCTTCTATTTATAATGTAGAATAAGTTTGCAAAATAAGCTTTCCCCCCCCTCTCTATAAGATAAGTTGTTTTTTTCCCTTTACACCTTTGTTAACCACTGTAGAGTACTTAATTTGATTTGATACAACTTTTGAAATCTTGTTTTGTGTATGTAAAAAATGTATGTGCATAATTACTGTTAAGAATTAAGGGATTTATCTTTTGAAAACCAAAAGTAGCAGTTGCATATATTTTGAACAATTCAGGAAGTGTTTCTCAGTCTTTCTGACCCAAAGGAGACGCAACATGCTAACAAAGTTTGGAATGAAAGTGTATTGTTTTTTTTTCAGGACAAAATTTCTGTTGTAATTTGCCTTGTCATTAGAGCTAATAATGCAGGAAATCTCACCAAGTGCCCCCCCCCCCCTCCCCACACTTTTAGGAATTAAGCTTGACTTAAAATGCTGTAATACAGTTGCTGCTCACTTATTTCTCTTTCATTTAATGTTTCTTTACCTCCAGATCCACAAGATCTCAGACAGCAATGTCATGGCTGCAAGAGTACAAGTTTCCTCTCCTGATGTTGGCTTAGTTCATTTTGCTTGCTGCCATTGGACTTGTCAACTCAGGTCTAGTTGTGAACTCTCTGACTCGGTTTTACAAGAGTTTGACTTTGTAACATTTGTCTTTTTAGGATACTCTTTTTTTTTTAGGGGTGGGGTACATTTTATACGATATTATGTTATCAACAAATTTTACCACATAGACAATATATTTCTAACTGATAAGTATGTGAGAGCTAGTAGGTTGTCACATTCTGAACTGTTAGAGTGAAAAATATTGAGCTTGCTCTATCACTCTTTGTGAGATTTATCACTAACTGCATGATTTAGATTTGTGCAAACATCACCTCACAGGTTTCACTTGACCATCTACTGCGACTAATTAAACCAAGTCCATTCTTTCAAAACATAACTGCTAATGAGACAATTTAATTGATAACTTTTATCCAAACACTGTCAGTCCGAAATGGGTTAGTTTCTTTTCGAAATGGGTGAATGACTTTTGTATATAGACTTCTATTATGGATGGTATGTATAATGGAAGTTGAGGGGCCCAAACTGGGAAACGTGTATATAGAAATGTGAAGAGTCAGTTTTTGTTGTTGCATACATTAAGCTGTAAAGAATACATATAATTTTCTTCATCTAATTAGAAAATAGCCTACAATTTATGACTTGCTCACCTTTCCAATTCACAAAACTAATCAACAATGTGTAATGTTATAGGGGTTGACCATATGTCTAAAGTAATTTCTGCAAAAAGACATGAATTTGATGAAATCATTAACATTCATAGGCTAGTAGAAGTCAATAAGTAGAACAAAAATATACTTTCATTATCTCAACAGCTGATCTTTTGATCAATGTACAATAATTATCAGGGTTCATTTATGTTGTTTGAAATTACTTTCAAATGACAACTTTTGTCCCATTTGAATTACATCATGCTGATCAATTGGCATTGTTCTTAAAAAAATTTTTGTCAATACAAATTGTTGATGAGAACTAATTCTCCAGATATGTGCAATCCTGGAATCTTCCTGGAATTTCTTTGACTAATATTAACCTCAGGTGACTTTCAAATACAACCAAATAATTTTCAAACTTAATTTCATTTTGGCACTATTGTATGCCTAGATGCTACTAAGAATGAATAATTTATTCTATTTTTTCTTATTAGTATTTATTAGAAGGCACCACCTGGAAGAGTTTCTTTTCTAAAAGATGTTTGTTGCCATGTCATGCATTCTACTCAATTTTGCATAAATATTTAATATTGACGCCTGGTCTGATAAAACTTACTTTATTGATGTTCATTTTTATCATTATATCCACATTTTAAATGATGTGCCTTTGGTTTAATTTCTAACCTGACATTTTATTGGTTGCTCACTAACAGTGTTCTAATCTTAGAATTACAGAAACTAAAAAAAAAATAAACTTATCATTTTCCTTTTTTTTTTTCTTAATTCAAAGGTTTTCCTGATAAGTAAATTATTATTTTTTTTTTGTGTAGTAACCAAAGCAACATTCTTTCAAAGTCTCATTCTGTTTTGTTTTGTTTGTTTTTTCTATTTATATATGTGGCAACATTGTTGTCCTGAATGAAACAATATTGTATGTATTATTTCTTTTATACAATTATTCTACAGCTCTTAAGAAAGCTAACACTTTTTTTTTCTCTTAAATCTAGTTGAGTACTATACTTAAAAATTGATTTGAAGTGATATACTAACATCCTTATGAAATATTCATAGAATATTCAAAATATTAGTATTCTTTTGGCACTAGCATTGATATAGGCCCTACATATGATCAGAGGTACAAATGTAATTTATAAAAACTATTTCACAATGAAATCTATCAATTTATCCATTCATTATAGGATATTAATGTGTTCTCAATAAAACTTGCATGTTTTGTAAATTGCATTGAGATACTTATCATTAGTATTAATTTGCTAATTCGACAATTGCCTAAAATAGTTTGTTTCACAAATATATGTATATACATATTATTATCTTGTTCCAGTTAAGAATTGTTTAGAATGAAATTGAAGTTTTGAAATCCACAACTGACCAACTGTGATTTTTTTTTAAGAATTATAATGCTCTATCTTTTTAATCATTGTGTTGAACATGTCATTATTTTTTTTTAGAACTCATGAATCCATTTTATGCTTGTTGCTAAATTTCAAAACAATGAATTTCTTTTGATTGTCTATGCAAGCTTTAAATGTTGGTTTTAATGTTAGCGTGTGTGGCTAACTTGTGATCAGGTCAATAAAAGAAAATTATAAATGTTTCTTTTTTTCCCCTTATTACTCTTGTTTTGTACCATTTTAGTTAAAGTTGGTACCATTATACAAAAAAAATTATACATCAGAACAAGAATCATATATCATTTTTTGAATCTAGTAAAAAAGAACAATTTATGTTTGTTTGGTCACTTGGAAGAATGTTAGAAAACAGAGGAGCAAAAGTAGTGTACTGGGAGACCATAAATATGGTGGATGACATTGAGGCAGATTTAATAACTTTGAGCATGGAGACAAAAAGCTCAAGAAAAACTTGAATTGAAGGAAGAGTTGAAGCAGGCCAGAACCCTCGGAGGGATGTATCGCTATTGGGATAGATGGATGAATAGTAAAAAAAACATCGCCTTAGTAATATTACTTTTAGCATGAATTTACCCATTACTTACAATTTTTGAAACAAAATTAATTTTGACAAATACTGCAACATTCCACATCTTCGGGCACCTCTGGGTACACCCAGCTCTAATGGGTACCTGACATTAATTGGGGAAAAATAAAGGCGGTTGGTTGAAACAGATGACCTTAACACTATAGACAGTGCATTTGAAAGTAAGCTTACGTAAATGATTTTTTTTTAAAGTCTGGTTCACTCTCTCCTTGTTTGTCTTAGACTATCATATTGAACATTGTGAACGTCTTGGACTTTCTGCTCAGTGAAAAGCGCTTGATGGCATTCATGGATTTTTTAAAGCATAGCACAAAACCACAAGAAATACGGTATAACAAAACAGAATTTAGACATTTAAAATCAAATACTTTATTTTTTCTAACAACTTCAATCAATATAGTTTATATTTCTGAATAACAATTTTCGATCAAAGGGAATGGGGTCACAAACATAACTGCATACTATAAAAATAAGCCTTACTGACTAAAAAGGGATCTGATATATTCTTAGGTGAAATACAGTAAAGATGCAAATGAAATTAAATGGATAGGCAAATAAGTGTATAAAAAGGCCCTAAAATAAGGTTAAGCTTATCAACCTCCTGAAATGTGATCAAATTAACTGAAAGAAAAACATTACAGCTCAGAAATACATTTTGATAGATGTAAATCATTGCCAAAGATTTTTAGAAAACTAAGAAAGAACTCTGCTTATGACAAAAATGGATTATATACAAATTAATATTTCTAAAATTTTTTGGCCGATCAAGTTTAGCTTTTAAAAAGGCTTGAAATTTTAAAATACATTTGAAACAATCTAATTATACATAACTTCATCATCAATGTCATTAAATTGAAAACAATGATTGAATGGCAATAAAAAAAAATGTAAATGCATTTTTTTACATGATTTACAGAGTATAGACAAATGGTCACATTTTTAACACTGGGAGTACTATATAAGGAAGTGACTTAATTAAGTACATAAAAAAGTTGAATTTCTTTATGATAAAGACATGTACTTGTTTAATTAATGTCACCATTAAAATGCCTGTCCATTTTTCTTTAAGAGTGTACATTTTATTTAAAAAATAAGCATTGTTCAGTAGATGAGTAGGTTTTATGTAAACTTGATATTTTTAAGATTTTAAACTATTTATACTAATTATTAATGCTTTACAAGACAGAACTTTCCAATAATAAATACAACAAAGATAATCTTAGGACCTATATTATTTTTTTAAAAGTAGTTATCGCTGGATAAACTATTTTAAGAAAAAAAAAGTTTTGAAACTTTGACATCTAAAAGATTCAAGCTACATATAAGTCTATTAGGTTGATCATGTTGAAGGAAAAAATTGACTAGGCTGGATGTGTTGAAATTTAAAATCAAAATGAAATCTTAAATTGAGAAGAACATATGGAAAGTAGCTAACTAAAAATAAGGAATCTTTCTATTTTGATCAACATGCCATTGAAATACTTGCTCTGATGCAAGTATTATAAATACTAATGTTTCGCATTTTCTGTTAGGCAAACCTCTCAGCTTGATGGCTGAGACTGTACTAGCAGCACATAGTATTGGAATGCATTTATAGTTTTATACTAAAATTTATTTAAATTTTAAATATACTTTGAAGGAGTTAATTTAAGTTATTAATTTATGAATTTACTTCCAGCCAGTGACCAAACACTCTGGTAGGGGCTTAGCACAATGGAAATGACCCTGAAAAGATAAATTACAAGACTAAAAATATATTTTAGAGCGCAAGCTCACACAAAGTTTGGTCATTTTGTTTCAAGCTCTACTGTACAAAAAAAAAAAAAAATTTACAAAAGAAAAAAAAAAAGAATCTTACAGACTATTTTTCAGTGGTTGAATAGTAATGACGTATAAAATAACATGTATGCTGACTTGGTCTGTAATGAAAGAGGTAAAAGTTATAGACTAAGCATTGGATCTTATCTTTTGAAAAAAAAAAGAACAAATTATATGAAGCTATATTAACATGGAAAAGAAATGCAACTCGTTTGCAAAAACACATTACCACAATATCCAAGCTGGGCATCTCATGGATGACTTTGTCATCAAAATTGATCCATTTGCCAGCACCGGCATCATAGCTGGAGGCTGTATCTGATTTAAAAAGTACAAGAATAATTACTTATTATAATAATTATGTAAAGGATGACAAGAAATTTTAGTCAAAATTATTACATCTTGAAAAAGATTATCCTAACACAGTTGTCCTCACTATTATCCTTTTGCACCCCTTTCTCCCTAAGTGGGATCCAGAAGGATTTCATAAATGTATTAAAAATTAAAGGAAATTTATAAATACATGAGACATCATAATATAAATGTTCAATTTTTCTTAGTATTTATTTTTACAATATGTTTGGAATCT
Organism: Biomphalaria pfeifferi; assembly: GCA_030265305.1. Taxonomy (NCBI): domain Eukaryota; kingdom Metazoa; phylum Mollusca; class Gastropoda; family Planorbidae; genus Biomphalaria; species Biomphalaria pfeifferi. The sequence continues at coordinate 1,162,468 of JASAOG010000071.1, forward strand.
AAATTAAATTTAAGTAATGAATGTTTATTAAATATAGTCTTAAATAAAAAACAACCTATTAAAATACTCAGAATAACACAATGATAAAGGCACATTCCTTGTTACATATCAGATGGTCTTTACATCATCTGCCCTATAGATCACAAGGTCTGAAAGGGGATCTTTACTACCTTGTTACATATGCTAGGATAAATGTGTACAAATGCCCTTTATTTCCTAGTGCTATTAAGAATGGAATGGGTTGCAAAAAAAAAAAAGCGGGCACGACATGGCCTAAATTGTGCCGATGTGCGTAAAACTCAAACCCAAAAAAAAAGGCAATGACATGACAGAATTTAAGTCATACCTTAACTCTTCTTCTCCTAATTGACAATGCCAAAGTTGATTTGTCCCCCATTAAACTAAATTGATTTTTGGATTTATAAACTTTATTTGTGTTTTGTAAAGAAAAGCATGCATTTTCCTGTAATTCAATACCAAATATAACATTTTCTGATAAGAAACAAAAACGTTATTGAAGTTTAATTACAACAGGATAGTGAAATACAATTGAGCAAAATGAATACTACTATCGAAAAAAGGAAAATGATTACAAAGAAAAAGAGTTAACATGCATGACTATATTGACCTAGGAACACATATAGAAATAATCATCTACTTATTTGAAGCTAAATTTTCTCTTGATTGATGTACTAGAGATTATGATGAACTTCATTTTTAAAAATTAATGTTTATTAAAGATAGCTTGTTATAGTTATTATACAGTTCTTAAGTAAATAAATAAGCACACTTTTGGGTTATAATCAGTAAAATTTTAAAACGATTCTTCTTTTAAATTGTTCAGACTTACAGTGGCCTTGGTTTAGGCTCCCAGCATGGTTCTGTAAAAAAAAAAAAATTAAAATAAAAAAGCTATTAAAAAAAATATTTATAGACAATAAACTTTCAAAAAATATTTTCTATCAATACTATTTAAAAATGTAATAATATTTCTTACTATTGTTCCATAGAGCTGGTACTGCTTCTTTTCTTTTTCACTGTGCAAAAAAAGCTTTACTGGATATGTTACAAGGTTGTCTTTTTTTCTGCAGAACCTGTCACCATACTCAAACCTGAGACAAAGAAAATGATATATGTTTTTTTATATACAAAAATAAATAAAAAGAATTACATAACAAAGACATTAGGTCTCTGTATTTAATATATGTTTTTTACCTATTTAACGCAATAATTAGAATAGGTGGCATCTTTGTTAACTGCATAGCTATTTCAGCTTCTCTTGGGGCTTTGCATGAGGAACATGTCCATTTGTCTATTCTTTCGATTTTAAAGAATGTTGTAAAGCAATCCTGAAAAAGAAGATAAATATAATATAATAAAATGTAATAAATCTATCAAAAAACTCAATGGAAATGGGAACAATAACACAGGTTAACTGTTATATTAGAAGCACAAACATCCTTTGTTAACCCCTTGCATGGGAATCCAGTTCTCTAGTCTACTTTCATTATCAGTAAAGAGTACCTGACATTTGTTGGGGAAAAGTAAGGGTGTTTGGCCATTGTATTTGCCACATGTCACAATTGTTAACTGTGGGCCTCAGAAATAGTAACCTTAATTACCATCAGCCACATCGTTCAAAATCTTATCTTATATAATACAGACATTAGTTTAAAAAAGAAGATAATTTGTGTCATATGCATCATACATGTTATTCAATGACTTAAATTCTGCCAAGTCATTGGATTTCCTGGCTGGCTCAGGCAACACATTTCATGCTCTTATTGCACTAGGGAAGAAGGAGCATTTGTACAAACTTGTCCTAGCATATGGAACGAGGAATGTGTTTTTATCTTTGTATCTTTCTGAGTATTTCATTAGATTTTTTTTTGTATTTGAAGATTATGGTTCAGTGTTTTATGTATAATTGCTACTTTACTTTTGAGTCTTCTATCTTGCAGACTTTCTAAATTTAGTGATTTACTAAAGGTGTTACTCTTCGTGTCTGTTCCAGTTTTTCAAAGTTTTGTTGAATTGAGGGGTCCCAAACGGAGGATACATATTCTATTATTGATCTAAGGTTAAATTACATTTTAGTTTCATGTTCTTTTTTGATGTATAGAAATTTCTTTTAATAAACCCTAATGTTTTGTTTGAGTTTTTGATAGTTTCATCAATATGGGGATTCCATGACAGTTTTTCATTTATTATACAGTAACACCTAGGTATTATTCATTTTAGTCTGTGTTACTGGTTTACCATGAATAAGATAAATGGAATTAATTTTAGTTTTTTTGTTACTCTTAACAACTGACATTTTTCTGGGTGGAAGACATGCTTCACTTTGATTCAATTTGTACAAATGCTCTTTCTTCCCTAGCGCTATCAGAGCATGGAATGGGTTGCTTTGGCTAGCCAGGAAAATCAGTGACTTGGCAGAATTTAGGTCGCTGGTTAATATGCATGAATAAATGCATGACGCTTAGGAAGTAATCATCTTCTTTTCTGGAGTAACGTCAGAATCATATAAGATAAGATAATAAACAACTTAGTTACACAACAGTCTGGAAATAGTGCTTTTTTTTGCACAGGCACAAGACATGGTAAAAATCAGAAGTCAACTTTTTCTTACTTGTAGTGAGCATGTTCCTGAAAGAGGAATTGGCAAATTCAGAATGTAGAAGTCCTGTGAAGAAACTGACATTTTGGTGCACATCTTGCATAGGGTTTCATTTGTTAATTTACCCTGAAAATCAAATGAGTAACAATTTTTTTAAAATTTATTTTACATTTAGAATATTTTTTTTCTTAGATATAAGTGCGGTGTCTAGATGTCCCAGGTTTGAATCTCAGTGGTTTTTACTTTTAGGATTTTAAGAATGCGCTCGAGTTCACCTAGTTCTAATGTGCACCTGACTGTAGTTAGGGAAAGTAAAGGCAGTTAGTTGTTATGCTGGCCATGTGAAACCATACTTGTTAACTGTTGGGCAATAAAATAGATGACCTTTTTATAAACTGCCCCATAGATTGGAAAGTCTGTATGGGATTAGTGATACTGGTACTTTACTTTTTTTAATATCTAAAATAGTTTTATAATAAAATAAAACTAAATATAAAATAAAATTAACCTGAACATAAAAAACAAAAACAAATGCAAAATTAACATTTAACCTAAAACATTTTTGTCACCAATGATTCTTGCATGTCATTTCTTTGCTGTGGATTTAATTTCTTATGAGTTTAATTGCCCATTGAGAAAAATGTAAAAAAAATATTTATATTATTAGTTTTAAACTAGAACAAATAATACAAACTAGACATCAAACATATTTTTTTAGTGAGAAACTTTGCATTCTTAACGGGTTCACTCTTTCATCATCAATAGGATCATTCATTATTCTTTGGGGGGGAGCTACAATCTTCTACCACCCTGCCTGTCTGTCAGTGGAATCATTGACTTTGATTTCAGCCTTCTTCTCTTCTACCTACAGGGCGGATAGGGGAAAACACCCTTAGATCTAAGGTATAGGTGTGAATATTATATAAATGTGTTTGCAGTCTTGAAGGATGAGGTGTGGTATTCCAGTTGTTAGGATATTCATTCAAAATATCTAAAAAATTTAGGGAAATGATTGCAAAGATTGAACACAGGGTGCTTAAACTCTCAGCCATGATAGATGGAGATTGTTATCTAGGGATAGTTATTCATCTAGTGGAGACAACTCTGAAATTAAATACTGCCTCGAAGATAGTAAAAAAAAAGTATTTTCCCATTCAGATCTTGGTCTTGGCTAATCAAAGGCTGTGGGAGCACCCGCAGAAAGAAAAGAAGGCTGAAGAGAGAGACAATGGTCCTCCTGGTACACAACACATTTATGTGTAACCTCAGCTAGGTTGAAGTATCATTTACCAATGGCATGTCAATAGTTGTCTCAACAGTTGATGGTTCATACCCTCAACCATCAAGACTGTCGCTTGCCATCCCACTCATTCTGTGAAAGAACTGATGATTGGAAACCACTGGGCAGTTCATCTCATTTATAGGATTACTGATCTGAACCCTCCAACAAGAAATATGAAAATGTAGAATACGTGTTTTTGTAAAAAATGTTTGTTTGTAAAATGTTTTACATATTTCGGATATTCCTTCAGAGTTGAAGATAATTACTTCCTAGTCCTAACCTCCCGCAGGACGACGGGGGATGGGAGCGGGCAGGGTTTGAACCTGGGACCATCGATAAATCTGAACGACAGTCCAGCGTGCAAACCGCACGACCAGGCAGCCATTAGTTCATCATTTAAAAGTGGATTACTGTGATAAGCGAGTTTCTTTATTTAATGTCCCATACCTTTAACTCATCATGGAAGTTGTTCAGGAGACATGTCAGTAATTCCTGACAATCATGTTGACAATCAGCTTTAAATCCATATTTGGTAATTAGGATCTATGATTTTAAGAAATATGTTATACATTTTTTTTTTAGATGCGTTGTATGTATCTAAAAACAAAAAAAAAATGCTATTTTTACATAAAGTATTTAAATTATTAATATGATTATAATATTACTTTGAAATTTCTTGGTGCTATAAATGCATATTTGTGAGTTCTTATGCATCTGACAATCTTTCTGAATTCCTCGACCAGGGAACTTTTCTTATTTTGACTAAAAAATATATTTAAAGTACAGTATAATGAAACTGATACATGTTAAACATTAATTGCTTTTTAAAATAAATAATTATTATTGCCATTATTTTTTATATGAAAATTATTAACAATTATTATTCATATGCAATAATATATTATTATTTTTTTTATCATTATTAATAAAATCATTAAAAAAAACACTTTTGTACCAAGTCATGCTGTCATCCAGAAGATAACTACTAAATGCGGTGGTTGCATTCAGAATTTGTATGCATGAAACATAAAACATGTGTTGACCAGGTTCTCTAATCCTGTATATTCTGGTTTCTGTTTCAAATTATATTAATAATAAATCAATATTAAGTAGAATAAAGTAGAAAAAAGAAAAAAATGCACTGCTCAAAATATCTTGTAATTACTTACAAACAATTTTTGTGCCTTTTTTGCTGGTGCTTCAGGCTCATTTCTGTGTGTGGAAAAAAGTTTTATTTGATAAAAATGATTATCATTGTTTAACTATTTCAAAAAATCAAATGTTTGCATGTTTATATTAGTTTGTTAGCCTGTGGACATTGATAAAATATTTTTTGTATATCTTTAATTCTGACAATTTTTTAAATCTTAAAATAAATTAATAATAATAATAATTAAATAATGGGCACTACCTCAAATAGCATTAAGTGACTGGCAAAGGCTGTCCCAGGAGAAAGCTCGCTAACTGAAGGAAATGAAAGTGACACCTACAAAGAACAACCGATCCCACCAATCAAGTTGTCCTTGAGCTCATGCACTTTGAGAGACTAAACTATAAAAGAATGTTGACATTGGAGAAAACAATGGATTTTAGTTCAAGTCTAGGACTTATGAAGCTGTTCTCAAGGAAGACATTGTTATGCTATAATTAAAGAACTTGATGCAAAATGGGTAGACAACTTTAAAGAGACCCTCAACCAACCATCTCCAATCCTGACTTCAAGAACAACCAAAACACACAAAAAATAATTAAAAAGAATAGTAATTGACAAGTTCCCCTGTAGTTGTTGCAGTTGCTTCTGTCAACCTTAAGGCATTCATTTGTTTTCTTTCCTTCTTTGCTGCAAACATTAAAATCATCACTTTATTAAACACAATTTCCCTAAAACAAAAAAGTGGTCTTCCCTAGATTGACACTTCTGCAAAGATCAAATAATTCTGAAAAGCATATACCTGTATGGGAATACATAATTACTGAATATAAAAATTTTTTGCAAGGTTGTTAACGCTGAAAGTGGTAATGGTCTTAATCCCATCATTACCTATAAAATGCTTCCAATGGCATGCGTCTCAAACAGCCTCTGACAACCAGTCCAACTCCTGGCCTTCACAAGTGGTTCAGATACTGAGCCAGGCGGAACCGTTACCACAGACAGGAGAAGGGGTAAAGGCGAGCAACTGGCGCCTACACCAGTAAGCTTTGGGAAGGAGGGGCTTGTTAGCTTGGTTGGCTACCCATCTAGGAGAAGGAAAACTCTGAATCCAAACCTCAGCTGCCTTGCGACTATACCAAAACGCGGGAAAGGCTTCGGGGGACAATCCTGAGGAAAAATCAGGAGCTGATGACTCTTAGGCAGATTGTGGCACACCGTGCTAAAGCCTGGCAGAGCCTGTGGCACTACTGATCCCAAACTGTATCAGAAATTCCGTTCCTTTGGTCATATCAGCTGCGCGGAGAGGGGGGAACTGCTGTGTGGGCGACAACGTTCTGACCACAAACAATGCCCAGGTTTCATCTCACTTATTCAAAGCCCTAACTCCAAAAACTGGAAAGGACACTCCAGCTTCGCCTTTGGCCAAACACGGGAAGTGGCAGTCACCGGTTATAAGTTCAAATGCTCTATTGACATAGAGCAGGGCACCATACCGGAGGCCAAAGACATGTTCTATGACAACCTTTCGTCTGCTGTCAGCGAGATCCTAAATACGGAACAGGTAATCATCCTTAGCAACCTCAATGCACGCGTTGGATCTGACAACTCTGCAGGGGAAAGCTGTATTGGGCGTTTTGGTGTCGGAAAAGTAAATGAAAATGGACAAAGGCTCCTCGAGGTTTGCTCACTACACTCCCTCTGTGTCACTAATACATATTTTAAGACTAAGCCACAGCACAGAGTATCTTGGCGGCATCCTCGTTCCAAACACTTTCACCAACTAGACCTAATCATGGTAAGACAAAAGTGCTTAAAATTTGTCAAGCTTACCAGGTCCTACCACAGTGCAGACTATGACACAGATAACACCTTGCCATGCTGTAAGATTAATCTTCTCCCTAAAAAAAATCCAACATACCAAGCAGATTTGAAGACCCAAATCGGATGTAAGCAAGATGTGCCACCCTGATCTCCAGATACAGTTTGCGTAATCTTCTGAACGCGAGTATAAAAATGTCTCTGGAAATACAGCAACAAAAAAAATGGGAATACCTCAAGTCCACCATAGAAAAGACTTCCTTGGACATCTTTGGAAGAAAAACTACAAAACAAAATGATTGGTTTGACTCTTAATCAGCTATTTTGACAATGTCATCAGAGCAAAGAGAGATGCAAAACCTACCCTACGCAACTTATTAAATCTGAAAGTAGCTAGAGCCACTGTACTGAGGACAGCAAGGATCTGTGCCAATAATTATTGGGTAGAGCTCAGTGAGAATAATCAGCTCGCAGCCCAAGCGGGCAACATAAGAGGGATGTATGAAGGAATCAAAAAGGCTCTTGGACCTCCAAAACAAGTCAGCACCTCTTTAATGAACCACTGGAGAAATTATCACAGACAAGTGCCAACAAATGCACAGATGCCTGATGGGTTGAACATTACAATGAACTCTATGCCACAACGAGCTCAGTCTCTGCCTCAGCCCTTAAGGCTATCATACAATTACCCACAATGAACGAGCTAGATGAAATACCAACCATGTTAGAGATCAACAAAGCCATAGACAACATGGCTGCCTGCAAAGCACCCAGATGCGATGGTATCCCAACAGATCTTCTAAAACAATGCAAAGCTACACTAATCCAACCTCTACACGAACTGCTTTGCAAATGTTGGCAAGAAGGTGCTGTGCCACAGGATCTGAGGGATGCAAAGATCATCCCCCTGTACAAGAACAAAGGCGACAGAAGCAACTGCAACAACTACAGGGGAATCTCTCCTAAGCATTGTAGGCAAAGTCTTTGCTCGAGTGATACTCCCCAGGCTACAAAACTTGCTGATCGAGTCTATCCAGAATTACAGCGTGGCTTTCGCTCAGGGAGATCCACAATTGACATTAAAAGCTTCCCTATACCTCACTTTGAGATTGTATTTTGTGTAACATTTGAAAAAAAAAATGTAAAGAGTATTGGTATTAATATATATTTTTTTGATCTATACTTTTGCATGCAGACATCCACACATTATTCACAAAAAAGGGAACAAGGGAAGCTTTCTACGTAATATGAATTACAAATTTTAATTACTTGTTATTAATTTACTAAACTTTCCTTTTTTTCTTAAGCATATTTTTTATTTTAAGGATGTGCTTACTTTCCAAAAAAATCTTTCCAATCTGAAGCATTAGGTCAGTGAGGTAAAAATTGATGGGTGTTTCACTTTTAACAGTCATCTTGATGCATAACGGACAACTGAATCCAGACTGACAACATTGCCCACAATAGGTGTGTCCACATGTAACCATTCTCGGACACATTTCTCCTCTCTGAGTAAATGGCCTTTTGCATTTTGGGCAATTAATGTTTTTTAAAAGCTGTAAAGAAAAGTCAAGCTATTTAGTGAAAGCCAAGACAAAAAAGGTTAAAAATACTTTACAAAATTTGGTAGGCTACTTACATTTTCAAAGACATAGAGAACCTTTTTTAACAAGGTATTTTCATTCACGAGACTGTTTTTTAATGTCAATTTGGCAAACTGAAAAACAAAAATAAATTTTATCAAGATAGGGCCTACCATAATGTAGCGTGCCGAATAGGAAAGGCAGGGAGCATTTTCCAAAGGCTGCAGCCTATTTGGACTAGCCAAACCATCGGACTCGAGACAAAAATACACCCATCGTCATTCCAACTGCTACATAAGAATGTGAGACATGGAAGTCATCTGTCAAAATTGAGAAAAGACTAAATGTGGCTCAACAAAAATGGTGGAGACGGATTTTGGGAGTCAGTTATACAGATCAGGTCTCAAACAAGGAAATCCTATGCCAAACTGGGAGTCGAACACTTAGTGAGGTTGTGACAGAGCGTCGCATGAGGTTTGCGGGACATGTTCTACGACAAAATGAATTACGCACACCAAGAGTTGCAATAACATGGAAGCCAATACGAAGAAAGCGCAAACAGGGACTCCTCGTATTACTTGGCGACACACCTTTATGGAGGACCTCAGAACAGTGGACACCAGGTGAGAGGAGGCTTCAGACATTGCCAATGACAGATCTTTATGGAGACAGCTTGCCGCCCAATGCGCCGAACGGCGCAGGAGGACATAAGTAAGCAAGTAAGGGCTTACATTGGGTAGAAGATGCATTGGCTAAAAAAGTCTAAAAATGAAAAATTAGATTTAGCAACATGATATTTTAATTAAATAATCAGATATTATATTCACACACAAAAATTACCTTAATACAAGAGTTTGCTAACTTCATTTTGTGTGTATCAGGCATCCTGCATTGGATTAAGTAAAAGCAAATTAAAAAAAAAAATATTAACAAAATATTATATTGTCATGATAGAATTATTTGGACCTGAGGATAAACATCTGTACTTTTTAAGTCAAAATAAATATGTATTGGGTCTTAAAGTTAAGCAATTTTTACGGCAAAGTATAAAACATCTTAAGGTACATGTCTACCATAAGAATGATGAAATTTAACAAAAAAATTGTTCTTTACATTATTCGATACTTGAATCATTTCTCTATAAATAAACTTTATTTCATGTCAATAAACCAACTAGAAGTATTTTAAATATATTTTTGAAGTTGGTGGGGTGGGTATTGTTTACCTTCTTATCTTATATAATACAGACATTACTTCAAAAAAGAAGATGATTACCTCCTACGCGTCATGCATATTAACCAATGACTTAAATTCTGCCAAGTCACTGGTTTTTCTGGCTAGCTCAGGCAACCCATTCCATGCTCTAATAGCACTAGGGAAGAAGGAGTATTTGTACAAATTTGTCCTAGCATATGGGACAAGGAATGTGCCTTTATTTGTGTGTCTTTCAGAGTATTTTATTAAATTTTGTTTTTGTATTTGAAGATTATGGTTCAGTGTTTTATGTATAATTGCTACTTAGTCTTCTGTCCTGAAGGCTTTCTAAATTTAGTGATTTTACTAATGGTGTTACTCTAGTCAAATGTAAATATTCGTTTGTTATGAATCTCACTGCTCTATTTTGTGTTTGTTCCAGTTTCTTAATGTTTTCTTGAGTTGAGGGGTTCCAAACGGTGGATGCATATTCTATTATTGGCCTAACCAAGGTTAAATAACATTTTAGTTTTATGTTCTTATTTGATTTATAGAAATTTCTTTAATAAACCCTAATGCTTTGTTGGATTTTTTTATACTTTCATCAATATGTTAATTCCATGACAGTTTTTCATTTATTATAACACCTAGGTATTTTGCGTTTTTAGTCTGTGTTACTGGTTTGCCATGAATAAGATAAGTGGAATTAATTTGCTTTAGTTTTTTTGTTACTCTTAACAACTGACATTTTTCTGGGTGGAAAGACATGCTCCAATTTGATTCCCATTTCTGTAGTTCATCTAATTCTCTTTGTAGAATATCTGTGTCTTGTGTTGTTTTTATTGTTCTATATATTATGCAATCGTCTGCAATCGATAATGAAAATATATTACTTATGTTATAGTGACCTTTGAATTTGGTGAAAACGGTGAAAAAATCCACATTTTTGGGGTAAAAATTGTATCTATTTCATTTTAAGAGGTAGCATAATACTTTTAGGTTCATTCCCTTTGGTTGCCTGAGTTCTACAAGTGTGCAAAGTTTGGTGACAATACATTAATATTTAAATAACTTATTTTACGGCAAAAAACTACAATGTTTTACCTTTATGGCGGCCATATTGGATACCTAATTAGCATTTAAAAAAAAATAATATTTTTTTTAGAAACGTACAAACTATGCTTAACACAATAGACTTACAAAAAAAAAACACTTTTTATTAACTTTTGTGGATTTTTACTTTTATGGTAGACATGTACCTTAAATTTGTCTCAATTTCCCTTATCAAGGTGTGTATATATAAAAATATATTCTATAATGTAACCCTTCTATGCACATCGCGATCCAAGCTAGTGCAAAAGATGCATACTGTTAGAGACTAAGAGAAGGATATTTAGAGAGAAGATAATGAAGTTCCACCTAAGTCTAGAACTGATGACAAGGCTAAGCTCAATGCAAATATTGTTATTTTGTGTTTGTGATGTCCCATGTTAATAAACATCTATTCCATTGAGTTGCCTCCCTTATGTTACAATATGTTACCGGCAAATGCAAACTCTGTCATGCTATAGAATGCCTAAAAACATCAGGCAAAGTATGGAGTGAATTCTTGATTTTATTACTTTGCCTATTCGCACTCCATAGAATGGAATTATTCTTGGAATAATATTTCTGTTCATAAGTAATGTAAATATTTCTGTTCTTTAAAATGATGAGTTTCTTTAATTAGCACTGTCTAATTTTACATGCTTTCTACAGCTGCCTTGTACATGGTAAAAAGTTTATACCAAAAATCTTTCATAATGTGTTGTATCAAAGATAAAAGAAAGAATAGATGCTGAAGTAAGTGTTAAAAATGACTTTAGAATGATTTAGATAGGAATCTTAAAAACATTTTAATTAACGTGTTTACAAATTCTTCTCAGTGTATTCATTTGTTGCACCTCGAGAAAAGGTGTTTTCAAATGTTGACGACCCTACAGTAAGTTTACATGAATTTCAATATGAAAAATGCAATACAGAGACTTGCACAGACTTATTATTATAGATTAAAAGTTGAAGATTTTCTGGTACTTTCTTTTTTTTTCCTAGGTATTCACTGCCACGGTATTGCCATTACTGAACAATCACCATAAATAAAAAACAAAAGATCGCGCCAAAGTGTTTCCAAACTTTTAAATACTCTAGACATAAATCTAGAATAGAATTTATAGATAGATACTAATAACTATAGTATATAAATATTCTTATCTTATCTTATATAATACAGACGTTACTTCAAAAAAGAAGATGATTACGTCCTACGCGTCATGCATTTAGTCATGCATATTAACCAATGACTTAAATTCTGCCAAGTCACTGGTTTTTCTGGCTAGCTCAGGCAACCCATTCCATGCTCTAATAGCACTAGGGAAGAAGGAGTATTTGTACAAATTTGTCCTAGCATATGGGACGAGGAATGTGCCTTTATTTTTGTGTCTTTCAGAGTATTTTATTAAATTTTGTTTTTGTATTTGAAGATTATGGTTCAGTGTTTTATGTATAATTGCTACTTTACTTTTGAGTCTTCTGTCCTGAAGGCTTTCTAAATTTAGTGATTTTACTAATGGTGTTACCCTAGTCAAATGTGAATATTCGTTTGTTATGAATCTCACTGCTCTATTTTGTGTTTGTTCCAGTTTCTTAATGTTTTCTTGAGTTGAGGGGTCCCACACGGTGGATGCATATTCTATTATTGGCCTAACCAAGGTTAAATAACATTTTAGTTTTATGTTCTTATTTGATTTATAGAAATTTCTTTTAATAAACCCTAATGCTTTGTTGGATTTTTTTATAGTTTCATCAATATGTGGATTCCATGACAGTTTTTCATTTATTATAACACCTAGGTATTTTGAGTTTTTAGTCTGTGTTACTGGTTTGCCATGAATAAGATAAGTGGAATTAATTTGTTTTAGTTTTTTTGTTACTCTTAACAACTGACATTTTTCTGGGTGGAAAGACATGCTCCAATTTGATTCCCATTTCTGTAATTCATCTAATTCTCTTTGTAAAATATCTGTGTCTTGTTTTGTTTTTATTGTTCTATATATTATGCAATCGTCTGCAAATAATCTGACTTTTGTTCCTGAACTAATGCAATTTGGTAAATCATTTATGTAAATTAAAAATAGTAGTGGACCCAAAACTGTTCCTTGAGGTACACCTGAGTTTACTGTTATTGGTGTTGATTTAGAGCCATTTATTATTACAGTTTGTTCTCTCCCTATCAGAAAATCTTTAATCCACTGATGCAGTGGACCGTTAATGCCGAAATATTTTAATTTTTTAAGCAAACTATGGTGGTGAACTTTGTCAAAAGCCTTGGAAAAATCTAGTAAGATAGCATCTATTTGTTCACTATTATCTAAACCTTTTGAAAAATCATCAATTAGTCCTATTAGTTGTGTTTCACATGATCTATATTTCCTAAAGCCATGTTGGTATGGGGTGAGGACATTATGTTTGTCTAAGTGGTTTATGATATTGCTACATATTATGTGTTCTAGTATTTTACATGTGATGCTGGTAAGTGATACTGGTCTGTAGTTTCCTGGATCAGATTTTTCTCCTTTTTTAAATAGGGGGGTGACATTAGCTTCTTTCCAGTCCTTTGGTACTCTGCCCTGGTTAAGCGATGCTTGAAAGAGTATTTTGAACACTGGGGCTAGCTCATTGCTTAGTTCTTTGAGTAATCTAGCTGGAATACCATCAGGTCCAGACGCTTTATTTGGTTTGGTGTTGGCTAATAGTTTTTTAATTCCATTTTCTTGTACTACTAAATCTTCTATGTTGTCTACTTGGTTCAAATTAAGAAATATGTCTTTGTCTCCTGGGGCTGAGAATGCTGATGCAAAGTATTTGTTTAGGATGTTTGCTTTAGTTTCATTATCATTATGTATTATGTTATGTTCATCTTTTAATGGCGCTATGCCTGTTGTTTCCATTTTCTTAGACTTAATGTATGACCATAGGTTTTTGTTGTTATCTTTAGATATTACATTGTTGATGTATTCACTCTGCAGCTGTCTGCTTACTTTTTGGGTTGAGTAGATCTAAGCCTTAAGTAATAAGTGACTAACTCAGAACTGAAAAACTAGACTCTATAAATAGATAGATCTATAGATATAGATGTAATCTAGATTAATAGATCGAGTCTAGAAAAAAAACACTGAAATAGACCTCTAGATAGATCTATATATAGATCTTAGACCTATGCCAATGAAAACATTGAATTGACTCTAATTTTGAGCGGGCAGAAGTGATTGGCCAGATTTAGAAGCAACACAGACTAAGGTTTAAAAAATCACAATAATAATAATAATAAGGCCATTGTCTTCGAGATTAGTGAGGAATACAATATTTTCCGTGGCTGTGCAGCCCCAGCTGTGACCTACATATTTTGCCACATCCGGGGCAAACATAACCATTGACCGCAGGTGGTCGGTTTAGATTTTCTTTTCGTCGTCTGCGTTTGTCATCGGCAGCAGATTTTCTTTTGGTCTCAAATGTGTATCCCGCCGGTCACGATCCCGTTGCCTTCGTGAGTGACCTCCAGCGTGACCTCCGCGCCGCCTCCAGCTGTCTCGTTTCGACGCCGCATGCAGCCAGGTGCTCTCTTCTATCTCAGCCAAGGAAAATTGACTTTAAGAAGTCTCTCTATGCTGTCCATCGTGGGCGTAGCCAGGATTTTTTCGGGGGGTGGGGGGGATTTTTTTTATCTCCCCCCCCCAACGCCTCCCCCCTAAAAAAAAATATATACATATTTGTATGGATGGATGTGTGTGTGCATAATTATCTTGAAATCATTATCATTATCAATTATCATTATCTTGAAATTGAAATCAAAGTAAATAAAATAAAATAGGTGTAGATCTGAACAAAAGTTTGTAAAGATTTAAGATTGTAGGCTTATTGACTCACTATATTGTTATTTTATTGAGACTGACTCATTCACAGAATTAACTTAGGCCTATATCACCCATTATATACAAAGTTAATAAATGACACTCTCAAAAATGTATTGACTCTTTCAGTAAATCGCTTATCACATTTAAAATATACATTGTAAAAATAATAATAATTATTATCAAATGTGATAGCCAGAAAAACCAGTGACTTGGCAGAATTTAAGTCATTGGTTAATATGCATGACTAAATGCATGACGCGTAGGACGTAGGACGTAATCATCTTCTTTTTTGAAGTAACGTCTGTATTATATAAGATAAGATAACAAGATGAAAAAAGAAAAGAAAAACAAATAATCCAAACTGGCAGCCCCAAATAGCAGACAACAATGTCGTAAACAAGAATACACGAAATACAGGCTTGGCTAATTAGTCTATATTTTGGCTAAGAAAATCAGTTACAAAGCTTTAAAGTCATAGATTTAAGTAACAAATTGATTTGTGCACTCTTACCTCTGTAACATCGTATATGACAATTAAGTTTCCATTTATTATTTGCTGTAAAAGGGGTGATAAAAATCTTCGAGAATGGTTTCTTTATATTACTTTCAACTACTTTTATAGTAAAAAATTCTACCGAAGTCAATTTACCATGCAACCAAGGACGCCTTGGTGAATGGAACTTATACTTACTTACCTTAGTGTTGACAGTCCATGTAGCTAATATATAGTCTATGACTAAACTAAACTAACTAAAAGAAAGAAACAAATTATGCATGAAAATAAATACTGTTAATTGTAGAAGTTGGTAGGGTACTATGAACGGCGAGGCAGCAGCGGAAGGAAGGATGCAGCGGTCCCAGGCTGAAGTTGAGTGGCCTCGGAAGGGCATGATCCGAGGAGAAGTCTGCAGCTACCCCCATGCCTGCAGAGAGATGTCAGCCCAGCTTCAGCAGATGAAATTGCATGTCCAGAGTCAGCATCAGAAGATGACAAGTACTGGCCATCTGTTTGGTGATAGTGGTCAACTTTCACAAATCAGATCAACAGATGACGATGCCCCTTTGTTGTAATTCGCTGTGTGGAGATTAATGGCAGTGAGTCCCAACAAGCGTCTCGACTTTACCAGTTAGTAGGAGGGAGGCCTGGCTTACAGTCCTTATCATCTGGTTGGTGAATTTGAACTGTATTTATGTTGATGTGAAACACTACACCGCCACCTCTTTGTTATATTAACAACTGGGCCAGTTTGTCCATTGAGGTCAACTGACAGCCCAGTTGCAACGTTCAGTTTTGTGGCCATTGCCACACCTTGAAAGGTCCTTTCCTGTAACATAATGCTATCAAGTCTATCTGACCCACCGATCCCTGGTGCCATGTGTCCTGGGTCAGCCACTGGTCGCCTCGACTGGGCAGCGGTAGAAGTCCGTCAAGAGACAGCGTACAGAGTGGACCTGGAGTTGTTTTTTTTTCTCTTTTATTAATTATGTTTTGTTCTTTATATGTGTATGATTTAGCTACACTGTTTCTTTGTGTGGCTATGTCTTTTCATGCTTAATTATGTATGCATATTATTTTTAGTTTGTTCTTATCACGTCTTATGCTTATGTTTTTGTATAATGATTTTTAAAAGTATGTTCCATGTATGCTTTACTGGTTGTGTTGCCTGTATTGCAACCTAGTAGAGATTAGTAAGATGTTAAGGTATTTAAGTATTTTTAAGTCTTTATTGGGCTCTCAAACGACAATATTGTGCTTGATTGTTGTAGTGGTATGCTGATGTACCTTTTACCAGTCATGTTAATTTTCGATGTTGCCGTCAAGGTACTCGATAATATTGTTTTACCTTGGAGGCCATGACTAAGTTGAAGATAATGGTATATTGCAGTATTCTGTCGTTGCTTTTGGAAGGCATGTAATGGTTTTTGTAGTTGCCTTTGGAAGGCAGGTAATATTTTTTATAGGTAGTTCTTGCTTTTGGAAGGTATGGTGTAATAAGTAGTTTGACTTTTTGAAGTTCATAAGGTACTCATTAATGTCGTGTTAAGCTGATTTATCTGACAGTGATACGTTTATTTTGTATTTTTTTATGTCTTACCACCACTGTTAGATGCCCTGTTTGTATAGGTTATAACACATTAACCTCGGGCTAGTGTTATGACATTTTGGTGTTACTATTTTTTGTGTGTTGCCACTGTCATTTTTGTGTGTGTGTGTGTGTTGCCATTTGGCTGAACAGGTCAGTTATGTCGTGTTTTATTTTTTTCATGTTCTGGTCTGTGTGACCCTAGTAAAGCCTTTAGTGGCTGACCATAAGACTGTGTGACTATGGACCTGTTTGAAGCCTTGGTGGCTTTGTGTAAGTCTGTGTGACTTTGTTTTAGCCTGTGTGGCTAAGGGACTGAGTTAAGCCTCATAGAGTTCCTGTTGGTCTGTGTGACTAAGCGTATCATGTTTGGCTAAGGCGTCATTTGCTCTAACCATATAGTTTTCGATATATTATTTTTTTATCGTTCCATTTTTTTAAGATGTCATGCATTATGTTTTGTATTACCTGTATTTTTATTGAATTTATTTTTAGTTTCATTTTATAACTGATTGTTTTCGGTTGTAAGCTTTGCCACTTGTGAAGCCATTTATTAATGTTAATGTATTTTTAGTACTGAGAGCTATGGTTATAGTTCTCCGTTCTCTTGTATGAATTCATTTTTATTTTTATTCCTGCAGTATCTATGTTTTATGTTTTGCATTTTGTGTATTTTTTGTTTTGCGGGGACGCAAAAGTTTTGGGAGGGGGTGAATGTGAGCTGGCCCTCCTAGATCTCATTTTTGACCTAATTTTATCTAATTTGTAATTTATATAGGCCAGGGATATGCGTGAATTAAATATTTTCATAATTTCGACTGGGAAATTTTTTATTTCGTCAAGAGAAATTTTGTTTTTTCTTCCTACATGTCTCTGACATTAGGGTCAACCGCTTTGACTTCTGCAGATATTTGAAAATTTCCTCACCCCACGCGTACTCACTTTTTATATGGTAATATGGTAATACCATAGAAATAATTAAATACAGACTGGCCGATAAAAGAGTTTTATGAAACGAAAATTTGTGACTTGCAATTTTGTGTACTTTATTATACGGCAGTTTAGTTTTGTTTTAACCTCTAAGACTGAAGCTCATGCAACTTTGCAGAATTCGGAAATCCGACAACAATAGATGTACATGTTTCCAAGGTACATGAAGTTTTTTGCTTTTTCCAGTCTATATTTATTTATGTCTATGGGTAATACATATATCGCCTAGTTTAAACAACATACTCTGCCCCGACTCAAAGGGAAGCAATCAACATAAGATCGCATCCGTTTTCTTTTAAGACAGCGGTTCTCAACCTTTTAAGCTCGGCGACCCTTTTTTACAATCCCCAATCTGCCGCGACCCCCACCCACCTTCATACATACAGCAATAGAATAGTAGACAATAACTTTCCACCATTTTGATGGTCTTAGGCGACCCCTGGTAAATCGTCAGTCGACCCCAATAGGGGTCGCGACCCACAGTTTCAGAACCCCTGTTTTAAGACAAAGGAGCTTTCCAAAATACAACAAACACTAAATGATCCAATTTCAGTTAGGGACAAAAAGCCAACATTAATTCTGTATTAATGCTATACATTCCAAGCCAGTGACGTTCTTCCCCTTAGTAGAGCGTGGTACTTTTTTTTTTTAAACCCTTTCTGCACAAACGTTATCAAAGCCCTCGTTTAGTAGGCCTATATTTAAAAGCAGCCAAGCTGTGCACTTGGCATTTTGAGGACATAAATCGTTTGGTCAGGGGCGATAAACAGGAAATGAAATAAGATTTCACTGCGTGATTGCTTCTCTTTGTCGGCGACGTTAAACTGTGTCCATAAACCACGAGAGAGAGAGAGAGAGAAACATGCACAAGCAGCTTCACACGTACACGTCAAAAACCAAAACTTTGAGAAATTTGAGCACAGGTCTATGTTGACATAGATGCATATTCAATGATAAGTGCACACAACACACATACTGTTTAATTATATAGAATGCAAAGTAGTTCTTTATTTCTACGCTAAGTAGGCGAATACTTCTATGAACTACTCACTTCTGGTCAAGATGAGAATTTGATCTGGTCATTTTGACGCTTATGTCTACTAAGTCAGCCTTTTGTTTTTCTCTCTCTTTTTTATTTGTCTCTCCTCCCCCCTCACTCTCTCTCTCTCTCCCTCTCTCTCTCGCTTCACTCCTTCTCTCTCTCCCTCTCTCTCTCTCTCTTCCTCTCTCTCTCCAAATTCGAATTATCTTTATCTCTCGCTAAATCTCTAAATTATTTTTGTTCTCTCTCTTCTCGTATATTACACTCATACAAAATTCTCTTTTCACTTTTTTTTTACTTGATAAAATCTTCTCTCTTGTCCAGTCTATATTTATACATGTCTATGTTGGTTTCCATCATTAAGTTGATCAGAGTAATCTGCCCTTTGTTACATTTTGCTTTTGACATTAACCCTAACCCGTCTTCGTTATTTTAAGCAATAAATTACAGCAAGACACACACACACAAAGGGGGTTAAGGAGATATGTGTGGGAGATATAATGGAACCCAACAAAAGGACGTAAGGACTTGAATAGAAGAAAATTGGGAAAGATTTCAAAATAGGCAAAATAAACAATGTCAAGGACGCTTTTTTTTTAAAGATCACTTATTGCCAACAAAACAATGCAAACTATTGTGTGCTATACGCGTGGAAGATAAGATAATTTGATTCTACAGTGATAAAAAAAAATTAGATATAGGCCTATGTTGTTTGAGAAACATAGTTTTACAATACCCTTTGTATTTTATACACCGGAAACGCAGAAGGCAAGTTGGGTTTTTTTTGGATTCTCGCATAGATCTAGTAATGGGAAATATAATATATATATGGCTCATTTTGTCTCGAAAGGCAATGGATGCGCCCAAATGAGTCACTGGTTTTGGCTTAATCTTGAGACGGGCAGAATCTGGTGTGGCTAATCAAGCCAATTCTAGAACGGCAGACTTTGCCACAATTCGTACATGTGTATGCCTCTGATTTAGGGCTAGCGGACAGGGCAGCTTTCTTTTTTTCCTTCTTGATTAAGGCCGCTTCAATTCTTTTGTTCTCAGCAAGGGTTGTCCCAGCACGCACAGTCTGTCTCCATGCACTCCGGTCTTTGGCTATGTTTTCCCACATAAAAATAATAAACACGTAAAAGAGTGAATTTGTGCGAATGAAGCAATAACATAAAGACAAAGTTATTATTTCCAAATATACATAGGCTGCTCTTCTGAAAGAATCCAACCAAGGCTATATTTCTTCCACATTTTTGTTTTTGATCTACCACTCAAGTTATGTTATAACATTATAATCGTTATCTAACGTTGATGTTTCCCCGATGTATCCCTTTTAGTCAACTCCTGTTAGAACATTCCAAGATGTTCCAAAATTAATTCTCTTAAAATTCTAGCATGAGCTCATGCCCCGCCTAAAGGAAAAGTGAAAAAATGTTGGCCGAATTCAAGCTTAATTTTTTAACACTTCTGCCGTGAATTCTAGTATCTGATTGTTAAGTGCCTATACATTTCAAGCTTTGCCATCACTGCTTTAACAAATGAAAAGAAGTGTATCTTGTGCTATTAAGCGTTTGTATTTGAGCTTAGTGTTTAGACTGCGGTCATTTTGGGGAAACATAGAACAATACAAATGGTTTACTATTGTTTCTAACCTCCCTGGCTAAGATTGCGAATCTATCATAACCGTTTTTTTTTAAGTAAGCACTTACTAGAGGTAATAGGAACTTGTTTACATAATTTCATGCAAATCCTTTCAGCGATTTCAGAAATTTCACGAAAGACCAGTCAGTAAATGAATGAATGAGTGATATTTCACTTACTATAAATATATTGTTTATAAAATATAGATCTTGATACGACATAGCTCGATCATTAGTCTCTATAAAAAGCTATGTTTTGTGTGCCCTTTGCTTTAAGTAGGCCTATAGATCTTATAGTGATATTTGTGTTTATTTCTATCACTTGACAGCTGTATGACTTTTAAAGTAGGACGCTTTTTTAAAGCAGAAATTTTGTGACAGTGACTGCTTTATAAGGCCCAGAAATGTTTGCCTAAAAAGCATTAAAAAAGCATTTTTTTTTAATCGAAGTAAAAAAGCTACTGTATATTTATTTAATATTGAGGATATCCGTATAAGGCGAATAACTTTAATGGCTAGCATTTTTGATGTATCCGGTGTAAAAAACAAAAAATATAGGAAGTGTTGATAACCTATGTATTGTTGTGGCTCTTCCGCGGTGTTGAATGCAATCAATGCAATGATCATGAGGTAACCTTCAACCAGGAACACCGACGAAATGCCAAACAATCAATAAATAGTCGACGCTGATGTTGTTCTACAGATATATTTAATAATCACGAAGGGAATCGTCCGTAAATCCGTATATCTATTCTACTGCTCTACACGAAACGTCTTCTTTGTAGCGTCACTTAGAGCGTTTTTGTTTTTTTAAAGATCTGTCAGGTCACTTGTCGCTAAGTAAAACTTTCCCCTTATTACCGAAACAAATAACTAAATCCTAATCATGTCATAACAGTATTTTAAAATGTTTACGGTAATTTTTCGTGCCCTTTTTAGCGTTGATATATTGAACTTCTCCCTTTTCCTTGTAGTACATAATCATTTCTAATATTTAGTTAGAAACTGTGATCATTCAATATGACAGATTCTCGATTTATATCAAGATCTCTTCCAATATTACAGACATAGATATCAGTTAAATACAGTGGTAGCACGAAGTGCCACCCAATAACACCTACCTATTTCTTCTTATCGCTTTCTTTCCTTTTTGTCCCTGTTACAGTAGGAACTTGTTAAGAATGTAAATCGGATCTTAAAAATCGGAATTCAGACAATGAAGGGCGATAACTGTGTTTGAGATTCATCCTGAAAATTACCCACTCTGTTTGATTTGTGGGACTAAGATTTATAGTAAGATCACGACATCTCTTGAAGTCACGTTTGTTATTATAAACTCTTCATTAACTAACTGTCTGTCTGGTCAAAAGGTTTGTACACGCTATTTCTCCACTCCCCAATCTCGGATCAAGTTGAAATTTTGCACAATTATTTCTTGTACCTAGCAAAGCAAGAATTATACAAATTACCAATTAGTTTAATTAACTATTTTTAATAAATTATGTTGTTTGTGATAGATAATGTACATGACAGATGGTATAAGCTGAATTAGCCCCCCTTATACTTTATGTTAGGGAACTAGGGCATCGTTCAAAAGTTTGAAACTAACACTAGATAAGTATAAAACTTTCTATTTTCATAAGCACTTCACTTGCACAGTGGTTAGTGTGTTGGCTTGTGGAGGCTTAAGCCCTCGAGCTTGGATTCAAGTCGAACACATTTTAAAAAATAATAAAAGGCATTTAAAAGCGATCACTGTAACATTTAGTCAGATACCACCCTTTATTAGGCCACCCACCCTTCCTAGTTCTGACAATCGATAGGGTCATAGCGCATTGAGAAAGCTAAAAGCATGAAATTGCGCTAAACCAGAACAGTTGGTAAAAAATATTACTAATCGCACATATTGGTCTTGATGAATTACAAATGTAATTACATGACTGATCCAAACTAATTGATACAATTTACACTTAATATAAGTTGTTTTTTTAAAGTATTTTTTATGTATTTTCTTGCTTATAAAATGAGATTACAAGTTAGCTCAAAGCGGGTATCTGGCTTAGCTAGGCAACGTAACAGATGGTGGAATGTTACTAAGGCCACAACAAAGCAAACGTCAACAAACTGGCCTCAGAGTACCCACATAACAATGTCAGTCACAAGGTGGCACCACGTGACACCACGCTGTCCACACGAACTTCACCTGGACCTGAAGTTCTCAAAGGAAAAGGAAATATGAATAGGTTGGCCTCCTTGCACTAACCACACACACACACACATTCACACGCTAACACTCACACAGATGACACACATAACCACAGGTCTGAAACGTAAATGAACAGTTGAATGTCAGCTACTGGAACCATTGCGTAGCCCCGGAGAAAGGAAATTCCACTGACGCACTTCCTTTATTTCCCTATCTGTTGGTCAAGTCTAATGGCCCAATGCCCTGGGTGCCTGAAACCCAGGCTTTCACAATAGCCCCTATTGTAATGACCTGTTATTGAATGGATACGAAGAGAGAGCAACGTAGTCTTTGGACAGCGTGTAGTGAAGAGTTCGTATATCAATCCTAAAGGAATGGAGGAATCAGATTAAAATACCAAACATGATATGGTTAAAATGAGGTTAATGGTTAAAAAAAATAAGTTATTTTAATACAAATATACATTCTTTAATTCTAACATGTTTGTTACTTTAAAAACTAGTTAGAACATCCGGGAATTCGAAATTTTTATTAATAATTAATGGGTTAATACGATTTGTATTCTTTATTTTACCTCGTTCGCTCTCTATCCATTTCTCTCTCTCTCTCACACTCTTTCTTTAGCTCTTTAACTCTTTCTAACTGACGATACCAAACGTTGATTCCACTAGCTAGAATGTGGTAAATAATTACGGAGAGAAAGAGTTAATATGGATTGCAATAGCTAACCTGTCTTTATTAAATATAGACACAATATTGTGTGTGTGTGTTTGGTGCGTATCTGTTGTGGAATCTTTTGTTTTAGCTCCCAAGACGTTTATGACGATGGCTAAGTCTGGGCTACTAATTAAAAATACAGGTAACACGACACCTTGATTCAGGTAGTAGACGTTACTGACACTAATGACCGTCTAGATTTTAAAAGCTGTAAGCTGGTACCACGTGACAGGGGGGCAGTGGTCACGTTAAAGGAAATTGACGAAGATCATGGAGAAGTTATTGGATTGCTATCTTTTTAACATCAGTGTTGTCAACTTGTCACATTTTTTGAAATCTTGTTCTGTTGCTCTTGTTTCCCTGTTTTCTGCATAGACGTAGGGTTTTGTTAGACAATTTATTGGCATACATCTTCACCACATATTAAACATTTTGCATGAAACATTACCATATTTAACGGAAATTTTTGAACAAAGGTACCACAGGGAAATTGAAAAAATCTTGGAAGACAACGGCCACCCGCTCCACCAGAACTACAACAGGTCGTTGCGAAGTGGGCGACTGCTCGTCAATCAAAACAAGAACAGAGCGGTACAAAAAAACTCGTTTGTACCTCACTTGGTCAGCCTATATTGCCCTACATCAACGCCACTCGTTGATCAGGAAACATGAAAAAGACCTAGATGCCTGTGTGTAGTCGCTGAATAAACTATTTATTTTGTGTCTGTTCTATTTATGTGTATGTTTCTGTTGTGTTGTGAGAAAAGAGTCATTGTAATCACAAATTTCCAGGATCAATAAAGCAGTCTTAGTCTTAATCTCAAAGTGTTCACTTTCAACTATGCAACACTTTTCAACTCTGTTCAGAACACTGGGACAAACAGTATGACACAAGTTCCGATCTTAAGCAATTTTCAGCGAATACTTCAGAACTGTAATCTTTCAGTCGATTAATTTCTCCCATAAACGTTGCGTGACGTTGTGAAAACATGAGTAAGTAGAACAAACTTTGATGTCAGTATTATTTTCTAAGATTTCCGGGTAGATTACAACGTGATTGTGAAATTGCACAAATAATAAAGTAACTGTAAACCTACTTTTGGCCCAACCTTTATAAAATCATGAATGAGACAATTTTTATTTCCTCATTTTAATATTCTTTCTAAACTGACAGTTAAAACAAAATGGCCGTTAAGAAGTCTGTGAATTAACCCTTCACCCAAAGAAAACTAGAGATCTTCAATTTTCAGAATCTAAATAAACATAACACTATTCGATCTTGTCTCATGTAAACATGGTAAACATGGCCTAGATTCATGAAATAGTAATACTTTTGTTTTAGGGCTACTATACATACGTCACGGTTCCAGTTAGTACCCAAGGAACATTTATGCCAAGTTTTATCAAGATTGGTCAAACGGTTTTTATTTCTATTCGGCACATAGATACATACATACATACATACATACATACATACATACATACATACATACATACATACATGCAGCATACATACATACGTACATACGCCTTACATTCTACTTTATAGTACAGACATAGGGCAGACATATAGGCCTGTGTTTCTTTCATATTCTTTCTTGCACAAGCGTTTGAGAATGCAGGCTGGCCATTTCGCCATGCGTAGCGAAACGGACTTACCCTTGTTTTTTTCAAAGCTTTGATCAACTCACTCTGTCCGGGTGCATTCTTTTACACGTTTTGTCTACCATTTCCCAGTCTCGGAACAAGTCGAAAAGTTGCACAGTTATTCATATTAACTCTTTCTCTCCGTAATTATTGTTCCACGTTTCAACGGAATTCTTCATTTTGCTCATTGTTATATGACGTCCCTGTTAAGCTTCAATAACTTTTTCGTTTGCATAGAAAATGTTTTATTTGGTATAGAGTTAAAGGGGAATGCTTGCTCTTTTTATATAATACAAAATAAAGTTAAACATTAAATTTAACGAGGTCAAATCAACGTTGGTATCGTCAATTAGGAGAGAAAGAGACATTACATAAATCAATAAAAAAAAATTACAATTAAGCTAATCATTAATTAATTTTGTTTTACATAAAAGGGGGAGATAAACCTTGCACTATCGAGCAGTGACTGTGCGGTGCTTTCCCTTTTACAAGTTTTTTTTTAAATTTTACTTTTTTAAATGACTTTCAAGTCTTTATTTATGTAAAGATTGACAGCGACTCACAAATAAAAATAATCTACATTTCTTTATTTACACATTTTGTAAGACAATTTCGTGTAAGGAAAAAGTCTTTTCCTCCTTACCACCATATACATCAACAGAAGTTCTAAAAGATGTTCCCAATTTGGACTCCACTAACTCAATTCTGGCTTCGTCCAAGACAAACTGCCGGCGGCTTATTCAACCAAGTGACAAATAATATTAGTTGGCTTTACTTTCAGTTGTTTACTCATTTCTCTCCCCTTCCACCAGCCTCTGTTTTTTTTTTCTCTCCATTTTGTTTCACTGAGGCTACTCTCTCTTTCATCTTACAAGCTAAATACTCCCCCCCCCCCCCCGTAAAAACTAGTAATTTAAAACATTTGCTAAAAAGTAAACTTTGTTTCATGAAAAACTAACTGTAAATGTCTCAGTCTCGCATTTTTAACTGCTAAATTAACGGAGTCATTATTTATATTTATGGTGGTAAAGGCTGGACGGTGAATGCTGATTCTGAAAGAAGAATTCAAGGCTTTGAAACAGGGTCAGTCTTAAATAATTGGAGGCCCTAGGCTAGAAGCGTATCTAAGGTGGGGGAGGGAGGGGGACAATTTGAAAATCCCCCCGGGCCCCCACTTCAGGGTCCCCTATAGGGGTGGGTTTACTTACCTTACTAAGTCTTACTGTAACCTTACTGTATGCCCCTATCTACATAAGCAACGAATCAAAAACCTTACTGTATGCCCCTATCTACATAAGCAACGAATCAAAAACCTTACAGTATGCCCCTATCTACATAATCAACGAATCAAAAACCTTACAGTATGCCCCTATCTACATAAGCAACGAATCAAAAACCTTACAGTATGCCCCTATCTACATAAGCAACGAATCAAAAACCTTACTGTAGGCCCCTATCTACATAAGCAACGAATCAAAAACCTTACTGTAGGCCCCTATCTACATAAGCAACGAATCAAAAACCTTACTGTAGGCCCCTATCTACATAAGCAACGAATCAAAAACCTTACTGTAGGCCCCTATCTACATAAGCAACGAATCAAAAACCTTACTGTAGGCCCCTATCTACATAAGCAACGAATCAAAAACCTTACTGTATGCCCCTATCTATATCTAAAGAAACAAATAAGTTAAATTTATATTGGGCCAATTGTATAAATGTGCTTCATAGACGATTCATCATCACCAGACTAGAAATGACGTTCTGACTTTTCATCAAAATGAAGAAACAATCGTCTTCTAACAGATCTGGCCCTCGACGTGGCGCTATCCGTCCCGTCGGAACGTCGGCACAAAGTTGAAAGATGTATCGTCAACATTTGTGCGTTTATCAAATTGATTCTATTAATGTAGAATCTACCAGGAAAAGTGAAAGGATCTTTACTTTTTGATAAGCCAACATATTTGTTTGGTAAAGAAAGTGTGGCTGTTTAATAAAACAACAACATTTAAACGGCATATAAAATAAAAATGTCGGCATTCTTAAGTTGAGCCGGGAATAAAAAGATTGTTAAACTACGCCTAGAAATTGGAGGATCGAAGGAATATTTACCAAAAAGAGACAAAAAAATGACTCGCTGGTAAGGCTACCTACACTGTTTCTCACATTTTAAGTAGAAAAATGAAGCTATTTTCTGATGCTTCAAAAGATATAATCGTCAAATAATCCATTAATTAATGTAGTACTAGATCCAGAGGTTTCTGATTCAATGGTTTCAGAATAATTTCATTAACTAGTTCTGCGACCGCAGATGCAGATTGAATTAGGTTGGGCATCACTGTTTAAATGTAGCATATGTATTGAATTAGTAGATGTTAACATTTTTTTAAAAACCTTCAATCATAGCAGAGACTTAGGCAAGGCTAGTAGACATGAAGCCAAGTGTGGTGCCCCAATAGTTACCCTTTTAAGTTCAAGGTCCCATGAGCAGACGTAGATAGATCAACAGATCCCTTTGTTAACGACAGTTCCTCCATACGGACCTACGAAAAATTTTTTTTTAACGTTTCTTGTCAGTGTCACCTCATTAAAGGGAAACTCCGATGGTTTTTCAAATTTGAGTTTTGACATATTTAAATTCTGCTTAAAAAGCGATACGATTGGTTAAATAGTAAACATTTTACCATTTTGTATTGAAATGCTTAGAAACATTTATATTTAATAAATTAGACAGTAAATTCTTGACATCTAAATAAAAATATTTTGTTTTTAGGTTAGGTATACGTCACTTCCCTCAATAATACTGAAAGAGAAAGTTCATTTAACCAATCGTATCGCTCCATTCTTACAATAGCTGTTAGTCCAGAGCTATGGTACAGTTATATATATAGAGAGAGATCTAAAAACATTAGGATAGCCAACTCGATAAAAAAGTAACATTTTCATCTAATCCCCTCCCTGTCCTAAATAGTAAATAGATCGTGTGTCTGACTGATTCTAACAAAGTGGTCAGTGTTAGCATAGTCTAGACTACGTGTAGTCGGTCATAACAAGACAACCAAGCGATAGTGTTTGTTGTGTGTTGAGTGGTCAGGCGAGAAAATACACACTGCCATGGTTAGTCAAGCATGTAAATCTACTTTCAACACGCATTTTTTCCTTTGCTTACAAGATCTAGATCTAACTGCATAGACGAAAATATGTTTCTTTTATCTTATCTTATCTTATCTTATATAATACAGACGTTACTTCAAAAAAGAAGATGATTACGTCCTACGCGTCATGCATTTAGTCATGCATATTAACCAATGACTTAAATTCTGCCAAGTCACTGGTTTTTCTGGCTAGCTCAGGCAACCCATTCCATGCTCTAATAGCACTAGGGAAGAAGGAGTATTTGTACAAATTTGTCCTAGCATATGGGACGAGGAATGTGCCTTTATTTGTGTGTCTTTCAGAGTATTTTATTAAATTTTGTTTTTGTATTTGAAGATTATGGTTCAGTGTTTTATGTATAATTGCTACTTTACTTTTGAGTCTTCTGTCCTGAAGGCTTTCTAAATTTAGTGATTTTACTAATGGTGTTACCCTAGTCAAATGTGAATATTCGTTTGTTATGAATCTCACTGCTCTATTTTGTGTTTGTTCCAGTTTCTTAATGTTTTCTTGAGTTGAGGGGTCCCACACGGTGGATGCATATTCTATTATTGGCCTAACCAAGGTTAAATAACATTTTAGTTTTATGTTCTTATTTGATTTATAGAAATTTCTTTTAATAAACCCTAATGCTTTGTTGGATTTTTTTATAGTTTCATCAATATGTGGATTCCATGACAGTTTTTCATTTATTATAACACCTAGGTATTTTGAGTTTTTAGTCTGTGTTACTGGTTTGCCATGAATAAGATAAGTGGAATTAATTTGTTTTAGTTTTTTTGTTACTCTTAACAACTGACATTTTTCTACGAGAATGTATACTTTTCTGTATGGTCTCCCGTTATACAATAAGTCAACAGATTAAATTAATAGGCTAGTGTGACGTCACATAGAAACCCGGTAAAAATAATGCGCAGAAAAAATGTCAGAAAAACATCAGTTTCTAAGTTATTATTGCAAATTTTAAAAAAAAGAAAAATATATTCATTATCTGTAAATCAAAACACATATTATATCAATAATTGTCAAAACCATCGGAGTTTCCCTTTAAGACATGGATAGAGCTATTGAAATCAATTCACGAATCAACTCAATTCCCTTTGAAAGCCTCAGGAAGGTAAAATCTATAAAAAATAAAAAGCTGAAACGGAATTAGACTTGAATAGCGGACTAGCCAATGATTTCGCTGAGAGGATCTCCTCACGTGACCTCACCTTAATTAAGTAGATCAGAAATATTTAACAACCCCATTCTTCAGAAATGTAAATATATCTTTCGGCTAATCATCTTCCAAAAGTGCACTAAGAAATAGGCTATACACGCTAAAAAATAATTCATTATTCCAAGGTAATTGACATATTTCATGTTTGAAAGGAAAACATTTGTGTGATTGTGTTTTAGTAGATTTCTGGCAAGTTATTTATGCACATTTATAAATAATTGTTTTTTGTTTTTTAACTGACGGATTAAAATAAATGACCACATCGTTTTAAAGTTCATATTTACAAATTGCATCTGAACTTTAAGAATTGATTTCATCAAAAACTATTTCATCCTGTGGTTAATGAATTGGCTCTTAGAAAACTTTCACGCCATGACACGTGAACGCTGTAATGATGAACTAAGTGCACGCCCCCGGGAACACAGGCGCGCACACTCACGCCTTCCATTACTCGTCATTAAGCTGCTGAATGAATACCTTTAGATGCGATCGTTAACTAACGAAAATAGAAGCCGAAAAATGACAAGGCCACAATTTTCCTACGATTAGAGGATGGAAAGTGTGACACTGTAATTAATAATGTTAATAGTTAATTGTTTTATAGCTCTTTATTCTCTGTTTCCAGCATTCTGTCGATAGTTCACTGATGAGCTTATTCATTACTGTAACTTTTTTTTTTCAGATAGCGTAAATTTAAAATTCATTACAAGGTCTTCGGGGCTCGCAAAGACCTTCTTTCAGGGAACAGTACCTGGAAAAAGAAGAAGAGGCAGACAGATAAAGCGTTGGAAGAATGGACAGGCCCGCCATTGAAAGAGGTTCTAACTAAGGCAAAGGACCGAGAGGAATGGAGAAAGACGGTCGACAAATCTTACGTGGTACCCCAACGGTCCAACAGACTAAAGTAAAAGGTAAAAAAATTAACATCCTTTGATTAGAATTGAATATGACGATACAGTAAATCTAAATGTAGAGACAAATAGAGTAGTCTCTCGATGTTTTGTTGAATATCTGGACGTGGTAACGCCGTGGGGGGGGGGGGAGTGTACAATCAAATACAAAGCTTATATGTATGAATATCTGGACGTGGTAACGCCGTGGGGGGAGTGTACAATCAAATACAAAGCTTATATGTATGAATATCTGGACGTGGTAACGCCGTGGGGGGAAGTGTACTATCAAATACAAAGCTTATATGTATGTTCTAATAGAATAATAAGACTTGTCTGAGGTCTGAGGATGAACACAGTATGTCACGCGGCTATGCAGTCCTAGCTGTGATCTACATATTTTGCCACATCCATGCGCAGATATTACCGTTGTCTGCCGGTGGTCGATCTAGGTTTTCTTTCCGCCATCTACGTCTGTCCACGGCAGTCTCCACGAACTACTGGAATGATTAAATAGTAGGCCACTACGGGCACCACGTGAATTGACCTCTCTAAAAAGTAAGCAAAGTGATCCGCTAAATACTCGGAATTGGCGAAGTGTTCCGTTAAAGAAAAAGTTTGAGAACCACTGCTTTAGTCAGTGTATTGTAGGAAATGGTTAACTTAAATGTGGACATTTTCTTATTGAGTTTAAGATTGTTTAAGCTTGCTAGTTAGATACCCATCTACCCACGCATTTAAATTTTCATATTGTTTTTTTTTCTGACTTATGAAAGATAACTTGATATGTTCCAATTAATTAAGTGGTCTGATCTTTTGTTTGCCCCGAAGGCAGTACTGGTTTTCAGTGGGCTTTCGACGCTGCCCAAAGTCGAATGAATGATGAAGCCATTGAAACCCTAGTACTGCCATAAATCTTGGAATGACAATAGGGCTTAGTGGGTTATTGTTTTGACTTTTTGGTTATAATGTCAATTTTATTTAGTCGCCAGTTGCTAGTGACATCATGTTACAGGATATATAGGCTCATTCATTGTTTGATATAGTTTTATCGCTCACCCACTGTCCCTGATAGTGTCATGTTCAGTTATTTGTCAAATTTTTAAGGCTGTTTATTTAAATATACTAATTGGTATCTTACAATATTTGATGTATGGATTATACACAGAAGATATGCCGGCACCACTATTAGAGCAAAAAAACAGATATATAGAGATCTTTACGTTCCCTGGAAGTTTGCACGCGTGTCATGTTTAAACGATTGATTTCTGTCGCCGTCAAACTTGCAATGTAAAAAAAACGTGCTTTAAGATAAAAGCATGGTTTCTTTAGTCAATGAGGCTAAAGTGTCAGAAAATCTGATAGTTATTTTTTAAAATTTAATCTGGAGATATCGCTTTATACGAGAAATTCTACAGAGGTCTGCCTGATTTCAAACAAATCAATTCATATTTTACACGCAAAGTGCATTATTGTCCAATAACTTCTGTGAACCCGTTTGGAGGAAGATCTGGGAGAGAAGGTTTCCGTGCTGGCTTTTAAAAATGAAAAAAAAAAAACTTAACTTGAACTCGAGAGCTCAAGCCTCTTTAATGGAAAGCTGACACGCTAGCTTCTGAGCTAGACAAATAATAATAATTTTTTTTTTTTTTTATAGCTATCTATTGTTAGTTTCAAATTTTTAGACAACGACCTAATTCTCTACATAAGGTTTGTCTCCCCTTAGTAAGTACTCAATATAAAACAATGTATACCTGTTACGTGTAAGTAGTAAAATAATTGGTCGATTAGTTCTATTGATTCATGATTTATTAACGGTAATGAATAATTGTGCAAAGTTTCAACTTGTTTCCGAGATTGGGAAGTGAGATGAATAACGTGTACACAAATTTGTACAAGTTTGAGTGAGCTGAAATAACCTTTGTAAAATATATTAAAACACCAGTGAAATTACAAGATGTTGAACGATTCTAAACTATAGTTCACCTCACTTCAAAACTACAACGAATTATCACAAGTGTTTCCGTCTCCCGTCTAATCCCTCTTTCCGTTCACCCGCCTCTTGTATCCACTCATCTGTGATATCCAGCTAGCGGTCAACGAGTTTGCGTACGCTGCAGCCTCTTTAGATTTAACTATAAACCTCGGTAAAAAAAGCTTGGGGTAAGGGCGTTTGCTGAACATTAACACTTTGACCAACACAGCCATACACAGCAACTTTTAAAAGAAAGATGATGCCTATTATGGGCTATCCCGACAGGATCAGCGTCTGGTCTTTCGACTTTGAGCTGCGGGGTAGTTTGTCTACAGAGTCACTTGACCTGTATGGGAGCTTGAAGGCATTACGCCTAACAGCATAGTTTTTCGCCAAGGCTCTACGGGAGGACTGATCCTTCCAGCCTTGCCACAAATTGGAGTTCATCTCAGGTCTTTCGACTAGGGACCGGACTTATTAGTAAAGGTACAAATTAAATAGTTACATTCTAAAATACAATGATCACAAACATGGTAATAATTACATTAAGGCTGTCATAACATTTTATCGTTATACGTTGCTTTGTACAGGCTATTCATCACATGTCATTCTTCCTAGCAGCACAGAGTGTATTTTTTTAAATGCAAAGTAATTAATTTATATATAGTGAGAATGTTAACAATAGATAGTTTAATAGATCAATCAAGAAGTGAAAGTATTACATTAAATGATATTTAAACATTTTAAAACCTCTTAATAACATTTGTTTTTCAACTTTGTCTCCATTGCTTAGGCAGCGGTTATTAACCTTTTAAGCTCGCCGACCCCTTTTTACAATCCCCCACTATGCTGCGACCCCTTGCTCACATACACGGCAATAGAAGAATAGAAAAAACAATCCATTTTTTCGTTGGTCATTGGCGACCCCTGGCAAATCGTCAATCGACCCCAAGGTGGTCGCGACCCACAGGTTGAGAACTCCTGGCTTAGGCAGACAGGATGAACTCTAAACCTGGAATTAAATTCGCCATTATAATATGCGCTTAATGGCAATCGTCCTGAAAGTTACATCATCAGACGCTAGGCACGCACACACACGCCATAATACACATGCGCACACACTCCATAACAACCCCAATATTGCTAGTCAGAACAGTTAGCAAGAAATTTTTTTTTGTAGAAGGGCAAGAAGTAATGGAGAATGTAAGAAATTTGTAGCCCATCTATATAAACGCCTCTGTTGTTATTGATTGGAAGTTGAACACAAAACAGAGCAGCTATCAAAACAAATGCTAAACTGACGGATCGTTCTCCTAGAAATAGCGCTGTCAGGGGCGGCATCTATCAAGAGAATGCAGGACGATTGACTGCCACACATTCTGGCGCTTTAAGTAATTACAGACCTGAAAGGGTCAGAGGTCAGAGGGGTGTGATAAAAAAAAAAGTTCAGCTCTGTTGTGATTACGCCATGTTGATATTTTGAGCTTATGTTAAATAGAAAAATGTATTGGTTAAAACATTACATGTAAAAAATATAGCAAGAAATCTATTTATAGTAGGCCAGTTAACAGCCATTCGTGAGCTCATGTTAATTAGAAATTCAAATTTACTAAAAAATTATGTGTACAAATACAGCAATTTATTTATTGTAGGCCATTGACCGAGGGATTTCTAATTTCGGGATCTTTGGGCGCCTCTGAGTCCACCCAGCTCTAATGGGTACCTGACATTAGTTGGGGAAAAGTAAAGGCGGTTGGCCGTTGTGCTGGCCACATGACACCCTCACCAGGTCTTGCGTTACTGACAGAAACGCGGTGGCGGAGTGATCAGGCATCAAGCTTACGAATCGGGGAGAGGGGGTTTCGAATCCTTGAGAGGACTGGGATTTTTTTAAGGATCTTTAGGGCGCCTTTGAGTCCACCCAGCTCAAACGGGTACATGGCATTAGATGTGGAAAAGTAAGACGGTTGTTCATTGTCCTAGCCACATGATTCCTTAGTTAACCGTGGGCCACAGAAACAGATGATCTGAAAGTGGGAAGTTAACTTTTAATGGACAGCTATGCGTGAACTCAATGCTAATTAAGAATGTGTTTACTTCAATATGATGTGTAAAATAAAAAGCATGAAATCCACTTATAGTAATGACTTCACTGTCATGTCTAGTTAAAGAGAAACTGAAAGAGGCTGTCAATGTCTGTCGTCTGCTCTCTACTTCCGCTCTACTTCATTGACTCGCCCGTTAAGTAAACCATACTACACAACATGGATGACTTTGACACTTGTTTTTAGCATTTAAAGCTTTCAGAGAGACACATTCTAGACAAAGAAAAAGTCAGCTGAAAAGAGGACAATCAGCTGCATGTCTTGCGCTATTGTTAATGAAATGTTTTTAAAAAGAGTTTGGCCGGGGGAGGGGGGGGGGGGTTGCTTGAAACGTAAACTGGTTTTCAAAAACAAAACTGCTGGTAAGGGCAATTTTATGAAAACCTTCTTGGTAATCGTACTTTCATGAAGTTTAGTGTTTAAAACTGCTAATAATTGTACAAAACATATTAACTCACTTTGTCTATTGTCTATCTGGTAAAATTTTGTACAGGTTATTTCTTCCACAACCAATCTCGGATCAGGCTGAAATTTTTGGCACAATTTTTTCTTTTACCTGACAAAACAAGAATCAATACTAAAAAATAACCAGTTAGTTAATTAACCTAGATTCTAAATACCAAACACACTTATAATGTGGGTTCAATTAATGCGCCCATTCTTTTTCTCCTCATATAGTCTATTTCATTTAATAATCAGTTTGCTAATCAGAATGTTCTAGATAATCTTTTGTTCAGGCTTCCGCGCGGTGTTGATGCTTGGAGGTATATCTAGTGTAGATCTATGTCTGACTGCAAGTAATGCGGAACTCGAACTACTTCAGTAACACCGGCGAAAGGCCGAAACAATCAAAATAGGTAGTCGACGCTGATGCTGTTTTACAAATACATTTAATAACTAAGAAGGGAATCGTCCGATGTCAGCTATGTCCGTAAATTCGTATCTCTATTCTACTGCTATACACAAAGCGTCTTCTTTCTAAGAACGTTCTTCTTTTTTACAAATCTGTCACGTCATTTGTCGCTAAGTAAAACTTTCCCCTTATTCCCGAAACAAATAACTAATTCCTAATCATGTCATAACACTTTATTTATTTTTTTTTATTATTTTAATTAAAAGGAGACCTCATTTTTTTGACATTAAAAATAATGAAAGACGCGGTATACAAATGCAATTTATAATTCAAATTGAAATAGCTGACAAAGGTTGTGAATAAAGAATTTAAATACGTTGTCCGGGGAATAAAAAGTAATAAGCTTCAATTTTAATTGCAATGAATTATTGATGAGAGTTCCTGTCAGACTGGAACTAAACATTTAAGCGACCAAAATATACAAAACACTTTTTAAAAAACACAATACCTCCTTTGTACAACTTATAAAGCAATTATTTTGCTCTTAATAACTAATGGACTTATGATTTTAAAAGAGGAACAAATTTAAATTAATTCTGTTTATAGTGTGGCCAATGAGCTAGTAATTCTTTTCCACAATGATGTACATCAACTGTTAAGTTTCTAGAAAAATATTTAGAGCCGTTTTCAAGAATCGCGTCCATCCATCCACCTAGAAGGTTCCACTCCGAAAGTGTGTCTTGAATAAAGATGTAAAAAGCAAATGGATGACACCAGTTTTAATTCGCTGATTAGCGAAGATGTGATTTACATCCGTGAGATTTATAACAAACAAATATTTACATTTGACTAGAGTAACATTGTAGCATGGAATGGATGACCTGAATCAGCCAAAAAAACCAATGACTTAGCAGAGATTGAAGTCTCTAATTAACACGGCTAGATGTAGTTGTTTAGTTGTGACGATAAGTTAAAGTGCCAGATTACTACAATGTCTTGATTGATGTTACAATATGTTAACTTGATGTTACGATGAGATTGCTTTGATCAGACAATGCGTTTCTGATGTTCGATTTTGTATAGTTCTCTCCTTTAAACAAATTACTGAATATTCAAACAATAACGTGATGCAGGAGATACAAATGTAAAATGTACATTCAGAAATGAGAGTTCAACACATTAAATACAACACTTTTATTCTGGAACTAGGAATCACTTTAAATAGTATACACACTTTATAAATGTACAATACAATTCACTTAAACACATATACTGTCGTTGTTCAAGTCCCCCAAACAATCAATGCATCTCTTTAAACACTTTTTACCATCTGCGTCCTCTCGCAATTTTTGACCAACTAATCTCCTTTCACGCGCGTGGAATTGGTCAAACTCTCCTTTTATGGTATGGAATTTCACGCCGCCACGACACTATGATGCAAACATTCAACCAATGCAAGAATAATATTTTGTTATTCGAAATGGCCTTGCACGGTTCCGTTACGTGACAATGGGCGTAAGACGTAATCGCCCAGTGTGCAGCCGAACATTCCGGACTAACATAGGTCTAACCAGCCACATGAGGAGGCATTAAACCCCAGTGCAAAGCCCTCAGCCCCCCTGGATGACAAAGTGGTCAGCATCGAACCACGATGGACGAACTATATAAGACGTAATTATCTTCTTTTTTTTGAAGGAACGTCTGTAATTTATAAGATAAGATGTATCGCACCCAGCTGTTTTTGGTCGTCAGTTCTTGGTGCAACTCAGTTCAACACCGCACGTTCAATAGTGAGTTAAGGTTGAGAAAAGTACATTGAGGGTCTTTAACTTTGTATTAAGACATTTCAACTTAAATCGATCAAATACATGATTCAGATCAATTAACAAACGCAAACTTTACATGAGGATGTAATATAGGCTTTTTTTTTTTTTTTTTACAATAAGTACTGAATGAATCGTTTTCAATCATGGAACGAATCAGCATGAGATTTGTATTACATTTTTTTTTTTTAAAATGGTACAAATGTTGGAATACAGAACAAAATACATTTTCATTCATACAGATCTTTCCCTTTTTATCTTACAGTTTCTGTAGTTATAAAGTACTGTTTAAATTTATTTCTTCACTACGATTATCATAATCTATAGGGCAGATGATGTCAATGTTATCTGCGCTAAAGAGGTCTTCACTGAGATTCGACCCCAGGTTCGGAAGCCAAGCGCTTCACCACTTAGCCACCGCGCTACATTCAAAATAATTAGAAGTACTTGAAATGTGACGCTCATATGACACTTCACGTCTGCTCCACAATATTTACTACACCGATGGAGAGTTCAACAGTTTACTCACATTGACCCAGTTTAATCCAAATGTATGCCAAATAAATTACACTCTACGACAATTAGTGGACTCAATGGAAATGTGAAAACAGCCAAATCGAGCCAAATAATTAGGATATTTTTGGAGACATTTTTTTTAGTTTAGTCCAACTTCGTGCCGATTTGACTGACAAATTGACCAGCTCCTGGCTCATGAAAGGGAGCGGGTGGGAAGAGGTGGTTGGAACTGAATGAACGTGAAAAAAAATGTGCCATTTGTAAAGTAGCAGAAGTGGTCGAGGAGTTGGGCGGGGGGGGGGGGGGGGGGGGGAATCGGTAAATTTTATGGATGTGACTAAATTGCTGTTTCACGACTTGAGTACTTTTAATTGCGTTTGTTATCCGAGATTCTTGTTTTCGACAGAGAATCATTAAATAATTATTTTGTGAATGTAGGGTCAAAATGTGACAATAGGGTCTGGAGCTTTTTTAAATCAAACTTTGTAGAGAAATTAGAATTAGAGATTCATTTCACAATATAAACTCGATACACAATTAGAGAAGAGAAGAAGGCAGAGAGAAGGAGATGGGGGAGAGAGAACAAGTGAAAGAATGTAAGACAGGAAAGATTAACAGAAGAGAGAAAAGCGATAGATGTAAAAAAAAAAAAAAAGAAAAAAAAAATGTAAAAAATCCTTAAAAAAAAAGCCAAAGGAAGGATTCCGTCATTAAACCTACCAAAAATATACAAGTTTTTTTTTTTTTTATTATTATAGCTTTTATATAGCACTACTTTCATGCCCAGAGCGCATGTCCAATCTCATTTGTGGACCGGGGGGGGGGGGGGGAGGAGGGGGTATCTAGGAGTTGGTTTTCCGTGCTGCCTCGAGCCGCCTTCTAGATAAGCCAAGTTCAAGCGCACTTAGCCTCTCGACCACGCTTCCCACCTTATTTCACCTTATTCGATATCCAACAAAATAATTAATTACCAATAGTTAATTGACTAATTGAGTTTTTTTGTTTGTTTATTGATTCATGTTTTGTTAGGTACAATAAATAATTGTTTATAAGTCTCAACTTTATCGGAGAATGTGTGAGCGAGAAATAGGGTTAACAATTATTTAAGGGGAATAAACCCAACGAATTTAGCCATATCTGTCAATACTGACTTATTAGTTTCCCTTGTTGCTATTTAATAAAATAATGAATTACCAGTAATTAGTTGTCTAATTGATAACTCTTTAAAATGATTCATGTCTTGTCTATGCCAATAAATAATCGTGCGATGTTTCAGCTTGATCCGGGATTGGGTGTGGGAAAATCAACGTGTACAAACTTTTGACCCGACAGACAGAGTGAGTTGATCTAAGCTTTATAATAAGAAAAATAGAGTGAAGGGAGAAGAAAAGGAATGAAAAAAACAAATGAAGGTAAAAATAATTTAAAAGTGATTTTCTCCTTTCATCGAAATAGTTCGATCTTAATAATCTAATAGTCGTGTCTAATGAAGCATGAAACTACCAACAACTCTCTATCCCCCCTTGCTCCCAACCTCCCTCTTTCCCTTCCTCTCCTTCTCTCTCTATTCACCATCTCTCTCTCTCTCCCTCCTTCTCTCTCTCCCCCTCTTCCAATTGTACTTGTCCCTCGGCTATCAGTTATATAAAACCCCTCATTATTATAGTAAGTTGTGAAATTCATATGAAAGTTAACTCTACATGTCCCTCTCTACCCCCCTGGTGCTTTTTCTGAAAACAGAGGAAGCCCCGAGCATAATAATACACTGAGGGTCCTTTCACCTTGTTAGCCCCATCTTTTCATACCCACATACAAACTCGAAAACAAATTCGTAGGCGGTTCCAGGGGGTAGTCATGTTCATAAATTTAGAAAGCCTTCGAGATAGAAGATTTAAAAGTAAAGTAGCAATTATGCATAAAACACTGAAACCATAATCTTTAAATAAAAAAAAAATATATAATATAATACTCTGAAAGACACAAAGACCATAGAGTTAGGCATTTAACACGCTAGGACAAATTTGTACTAAATTTGTACTAAGCATGGAATGGGTTGCCCGAGCGAGCCCAGGAAAACAATGAATTAGTCGAATTTAAGTCACTGGTTAACATGCATGACTACTTGCCTTTTTTGAAGTAACGTCAGTTTTTGATAAGGTAAGAAGATAAGATAAGAACATTTAGAACAAAATAATATGCAAACCGTTTGAAATGAATATGAATAAACAAATAAAAACGAATTAAACTGGACGCTAAATTGGACGTCAATGTCGCCAACTACATACAAAAAGACTTGAGCTTACATGATAACAATATCTCAATGCGTGATAGTAGATCTTTTAATCATATCTTATTTATTACTGTTAGTTAGTTGCCCATTTGTTTTTACATAACTTTTAAGTTACGTAGTGAAAGTCTAATGCTTCCTCCATGTATAAACAATAAACAGAATATTTACATTTCGATAAACAACAGTAAATTTCAGATAGCACTAAAAATAAGCAAAGGGAGTTAAAAGAAGGTAGTATTTTTCAAACAGAAAATTCTCGTTCCTTTTATGTTTTGGATTTGCTAATTTTACAGAGGGTAAATACAAGGAAACATGGTCAATAAATTAAAAGCTTCATGTTAAGTCTACTTTTTGCAATTGGTAAAGTTAATAAGTAAGGGTATAAGTAAGATTAGCAAAAAATGATCATTAAGACTATTTTAATTAATAATACCGTTGTTGATTGGCGAGATAATGCACAAACAATTTCATCCTTCTCATAGATGAAAGTTTTTTTGTATCAATAATATAAATTATATATAAATATTTTATTATGAACAATTTTATTTTAGTTCATTACTTTTCGTTTTTTGTAGTTGTTTTTTGCGCTAGGGTTAATGAAAGGTATTGAAGGGGTACGCATCTATCGAAAGTTTAGGAAACACTGATCTAGATCAATGCTGTTTAGTATTTTTTACTCCAGGTGAATAGCAAGATTACATGACAGTGACATTCATTTGGGGGCCCCGTCAAGAGGGGCCCTGGTGAATTTTCAACTTTGGACCCCCTCCCCTACCTAGCTACCTAGATTAGAACGTCTCAGACTCATACATTACCGGGCTTTTTAAAAAATTTTTTTGTTATTTTTTCGAGATACGTATGCAGAACAACAGATGACAGTTTACAAAGACATAAACATTCCACGCTCTGTCGTATCTCAAGCTAAGTTATGCGGTGATTGAAACCCCCCTCTCCCCCCTCAAACACACATCTCTTTTGTTTCAACGGACGTCGGCGACATTGAACTGTGCACGCGCGTTCTCGCGTCCACGGGAATTCTCGGGATTGTCGTCTGCGTCTTGAAAAGGCGTTTGATTGGTTCCCTGTGTGAAGAGGCGATATTTCCTCCCACTGATATTTTGGTCACTTTTAATGAGGTTTTGTGACATCAGCGCTGACCGCTCCGTAACATCAATTGTCTTTCTTTTTTTTCATTTATATTCTCCATGTGGGCAGTTATGGGTGCGTCCATTTTACCCACTTTTTTTGAAGTATAAATAGATTTCGGCGAGTTAAAGTAAAATTGTTAGTGCATTTGAAATCTGAATTGTATAATCAGTGAAATTCTGACCTCGTAAAAATAAGTGCTATTTTATGTCAGAGATACATCTCTAGTTAATATTATTCATATATTGATCTCTAGTTAATATTATTCATATATTGTTAATTCACGATTTTGTTGGTACGTGATATAAATCTACCTCTGCTGTGAACTTTGAACTGTTGAACTTTCAAATTATTCGTAAAAAACAAACAAACTGGAAGTGAACTGTTGACCTTCAAATTAGAAAAGATGTCAAGCGTAACTAGTTGGTAAGTATTTCTTGTAATATCTCATTTCACCAGGGCCAGCCTTGGAAAATTGGGGGCCCTATGCAAATTGAATTTGGTGGCCCCAAATGAAATAGAAAAATATTTTTTAAAAACTGTGAAAAATAACGCAATTTTTTTAAAAACCTAGTGTACTCCAACAACAGCAAGTTTCGATATTTCTTCTCAAATCAAATTGTTTAGAATGCTGTGCGAGGCCCCCACCAATACGAGGCCCCAGGTGGCTGCTGAGTTTACCTATACCTAAGGCCGGCCCTAATTCCACTTATGCATGGCCAGATAAAACGGTAGGAAGTTAGTAGAAGTTGTAGGCCTATATTCATAAGGTATTATAAGTTGTTAACAAAAAAAAAACTAAAAACTATTAAATCCTTAACATATGCATTCGGCAGTCAGGATGTTTTATTTATTTTGTTTATACATAAAAGGCGACCAAACTACGAATAGCTAGGTTTACTGGTGTATCCGGTGAACATAATATGGAAGTATTTAATAAGCGTAATTGGATAATGTCATACATAAAGGAAAACCTATAAATAGCAATTTTTCTGGTGCATCCTGTGTACATAATAAAGTGTTGATAAGCTAGGTGTTTAAAAAGTGACCTGACATCTTTTGCGCACATTTGAGCACTGCTGAATCAAATTTGTTCAACTCATCTGTTTGAAACTTTGATTTCGTTGGCAAGTTTGGGTATTGTTTAGTTTACTGTGAAAATCTCCAACACATTTTTTTTTTACATTTTATCACAGCAGACTCAAATTTATGTGATCCACTTGTTGCACAATTTTTAAAAAGTTACTTTTATCTTTTAGTTGGCAGCAGTCTTTCAAAGTAACATCCTTGACTTTGTTAATTTTATCTTTTAATTTCAAAATCTTTTCGAACATCTATTTCTTTTTTCATTTTCATTGCGTTTTGTTTTTTTTTGTGTTGTGTTTTTTTTTTAGGTTTCATTGACCACGCCTTCTCTGTATCGTGTTGCCTTCTCTTGTTTGTCACTTCAAGTTTTATTGCTTCAAAAATGTCTTTTAAAAGTAACCCAGATCTTAAACAAAGTGCGAACTAATTTAATTCTGAATCTTTTAAAACTTGTCTTTGATTTAGAATTAAAAGTAAAATGTTGCATGCATCATTTGCATTTCATTTTGTCAATTTTTTTATGTTCTCTGTATAAAACACAAGGGTTGTTTAAAAAGTTACATCTGTCTTTAAATTATTCGGAACAATTTATTTTTTTACGATTGCAAAGAACGTCCTCGCACGCAATTTTACTGGCTTTGACTTTGGAACAGCCTGGACTGTCCATTTCACTCGGCACTCATCTTATCTTATCTTATCTTATAAATTACAGACGTTCCTTTAAAAAAATAGAATAGTAATAAAAAAAAACAAAATACTTTTTAAAAAAAACTTATATTAAGCGTACTTGTATCAATTAGTTGAAATCAGCCATGTAGTTTAATTTGTAATAGATCTAGACTAACAATAAAAAAAGCATTTATAAACATAAAAAAGGAACTCATGGCTCAAGCCTTCTCAGGCTTCTCATGCCGACGCATAACCGCTCTGCTCGTGGAGAGCTTATGACTATGGAAGATTGTAAAGTTATATATTGTTTATATAGTCTCTTTCTATTTTTCATGTTGTGTTCACTAAGACTCAGACGACGACCTATAAAGGGGACTAATTCAGCTTATTCATGTACTAATTCTTTCCCAAACAAAATAATTAATTACCAATAGTTCTTTGACTAAGGAGTTAGTCTTTTTTTTTTTTTATTGATTCTTGTATTGTCAGGAAAACGAAATGACTGTGCAAAATTTCAGCTTGATCCGAGATTGGGTATTGGATAAATAACCTGTAGGCCTACAAACTTTTTACCAGACAGACAGACAAAAAGACAGACAGAGTGAGTTGATATAAGGTTTGTAAAAAGTTACACCCTACGTGTTTCCATGTGTCTATCCTAGTAATTACAGACTTAAAGTGACTGTCCTTGGTTTCCCTGCTCATCTGCTGATTCAGCTAATCGTATAAGGATTGACAAGAGACCATCCGTTATTGAAGGCCTGAACACTGATCTGCAACGTCACAACTTGTAGGCAGTTTAGACCAATAGCTGGTTGCCACGTCGTACAGACCTGTAACTTGGCTACGAGCTATTGGTCTAAACTTCTCACAGGTTGTGACGTTGCAGGTCAGTGTTAAGGCCT
Organism: Biomphalaria pfeifferi; assembly: GCA_030265305.1. Taxonomy (NCBI): domain Eukaryota; kingdom Metazoa; phylum Mollusca; class Gastropoda; family Planorbidae; genus Biomphalaria; species Biomphalaria pfeifferi. The sequence continues at coordinate 1,206,029 of JASAOG010000071.1, forward strand.
TCTCTAACATTTGGTCTCAATTGACCTCACTTAGGTCTAGATTTACTAGAATTCGCTCCAGCATATGGAATAAGAAAAGTGCCTTTATCTTTCTATGTGGGTAGTTGATAAAGTATAATCTCTTGTGTCTCAGAAACGTTTCTATTCTTTTAAGTGAACACAATTTCTAAACGTATTTTAAAGGGGGAGGGAGGGGAAGGAATGGGGGCGGGGGGTAACTAAATGATATGAAGTAGGAATATTTTAAAAATAATACTTTAATCTTCATTCTATTTTTTTTTTTTTTTGGCAAATCCCAGACGAGATCACGCGGTGAATATCTTTCCAGCTTTCAGTAGGAAGCTTAAAACGAATAGGAACTAAAAAATATAATCTAATTGTCTAAATGATTAACAGGCATTTTTAAGAAATGTTTACACTATAATATTATACTGTTCTACATAAATCTCTGTGCCAGGTACTCGTAAAAAATAATTGCTACTTGATGAGGTAATCTTAATTGATTTTTTTTGTTCCCATTAGGAAACAAAAACTCTCTACCCCGAGGCGTGTAATACAAATAACAAATGAATTCCTTTAATACTAAATGGAAATGAAAAAAAACAACATTTGAGTTTTAAAAAAATCATCAGAATTACATTTCATGCTAAATTACGTAATATCGAGATGAAAATTATGAGATCATTAAAAATTTAAAGTGTACAGAAGAAAACATCTGAAATAGACATGAAGTTTTTTAGAACTGGTCTGCGGGTAGATTCTGGTTCATATGCATTTTGTTAGATGGAGAAAAAATATTTTTTTTTTTGCAACTAAGCGTCGTCTCGGTGATTAATTAAAAGACTAGACCACTAAATCAACAACAAACTAGACCACAAAATCAACAAGACCAAAATAAACTACAAACTTATCTTCTTATCTTATATAGTACAAACGTTACTTCAAAAAGAAGATGATTACGTCCTACGCGTCATGCATTTAGTCATGCATATTAACCAATGACTTAAATTCTGCCAAGTCACTGGTTTTCCTGGCTAGCTCAAAAATAGGAATCAAATTGGAGCATGTCTTTCCACCCAGAAAAATGTCAGTTATTAAAAGTAACAAAAATTAAAACTAAAACAAATTAATTCCACTTATCTTATTCATGGTAAATCAATAACACAGACTAAAATTGCAAAATACCTAGGTGTTATAATAAATGAACGATTGTCTTGGAATTCCCATATTGATGAAACTATAATAAAAATCAAACAGAGCATCAGGGTTTATTAAAAGAAATTTCTATAAATCAAATAAGAACATAAAACAAAAGTGTTATTTAATGTTGGTTAGACCAATAATAGAATATTATGCATCCTCTGTTTGTTACCCCTCAAGTCAAGAAAACATTAAGAAACAACTGGAACAGACACAAAATAGAGCAGTGAGATTCATAATAAACGAATATTCACATTTGACAAGAGTAACACCCTTAGTAAAATCACGAAATTTAGAAATCCTTTAGGATAGAAGACTCAAAGGTAAAGTTGCAATTAGGCTATGCATAAAACACTGAACCATAATCTTCAAATACAAAAAAAAAAAAATAATAAAATACTCAGAAAGACACAAAGATAAAGGCACATTCCTCGTCCCATATGCTAGGACAAATTTGTACAAATACTCCTTCTTCCCTAGTGCTATTAGAGCATGGAATGGGTTGCCTGAGCTAGCCAGGAAAACCAGTGACTTTGCGGAATTTAGGTCATTGGTTAATATGCAAGACTAAATGCATGACGCGTAGGACGTAATCATCTTCTTTTTTGAAGTAACGTCTGTATTATATAAGAAGATAAACTATAGACTACACTACAAAATAAACTATACACTACACTACAAAATAAACTATAGACTAGACTAGACCACAAAATTAACAAAAGACTAGACTACAAAATAAACTATAGACTAGACTACAAAATAAACTATAAACTAGATCACAAAATAAACTACAGACTAAACACAAAATTAACTACAGACTAGACTACAAAATAAACTACAGACTAGACTACAAAATAAACTACAGACTAGACTACAAAATAAACTACAAACTAGACTACAAAATAAACTACAGACTAGACTACAAAATAAACTACAGACTAGATGACTAGACTACAAAATAAACTACAGACTAGACCATAAGCCTACATTTTGTTAGGTGGAGAAAAAATATTTTTTTTATTTGTGTGTGCAATTCAATGTTGTCTCGGAGATAAATTTCAACCATGATTGAGCTCATTAACGTCAGCCATAGAAACAGATCTCAAGGTCTGAACCTTTACGTTTACTTTACAAACCTAGCTGGTATCCATTCTCCAGAGGTTTACTAGGCTAGCATTCAATAAAAAGATCTTTTTTTTTAATTTGATCTCCTTTGTGTTTAATTACTTACTTAAATAGATGTCGGTCCTAAGGTCAAGATCGATACTACGTGTAAGGTGAACACTTCATCAAATCGATCTTATCCATTTAACTATTTATTGCACAAAGCACTGTGTAGGGCATACACTGGGAATCAAAGGAATGTAATTTGTTTGTTGATGTAATTTATTTAGTAAAAAAAAAATTCGGTGACGATTTCACTATTTAGTAACCATATATATATGACCTCCTTTAGTCGCAAAACGACATACAAATGAGATGAATGCCTGGGCATTAGCTGTAGTCAGTGCGGTATGGCCCACACATCAGCTCCCCTCTCTCAACGCAGCTGGTGTATCCAAAGGAGCTGTTAGTGCCGATACAGTTTGGGGTCAGCGGCATCTTAGGCTCTGCCACGGTGTAGCACAGAGTGCTGGAAACTACCCAAGGGTCGCCGGTTCCTGATTTTTTTTTCAGGGTTAACTCCCGAAGCATATATATATAAATAGATAGATAGACAGACAGACAGACAGATAGATAGATAGATAGATAGATCGATCGATAGATAGATAGATAGATAGATAGATAGATAATTCTTTTTAAAGACTTAATGCAATAAACATAAAACGGCCATCACAAAAAATATGATGTGCCAAAATGTCCTTCATTGGCTCAAATTTGTCCCAACATATGGAATAAGAAATGTATCTTTCAACATTCACCAACATCAATACGATGCTCGGTGCATCTTGGAGAATTAATAGAACAGGTCGTGGTGCACATATTGTTTAGCTGGTAAAGTATCGATGATAACAAAAGTCAAATGTAGCATTAGGCACCACACAATATATATATTAAACTAGACCATAAAATGCAACAAAGATTAGACCTCATATACCACAAACTAGTCCACAACATCAACATAGCTCACATTCGCAAAATAAACTACAAACTAGACCACAAAATTAACAATAGAACATAAAATAAACTAGAGGCAAGATTACTAAATAAACTAAAGATTAGGCCATAAAATTCTGTGGCATTTTACGTCTCGAGAGACGATCTTTTCCCTTTGCAACTTCTTGTGTGACTAAAGAGGCCAATCCTTGATACACAGCTGCGATCGCAGGTTGGGCATATATAATCACCAGGCGCCGTTGCATTTCCCCCCTTCTTTCTGCTTCTGTTGTGTATGACATCTGCAATCTTTGACCCTTCCTTTATGCTCTCTCTCCATGAGGATCTGTCCAGTGCTACCTCTTCCCAGTTGCCAGTGTCGATTTTGAAGAGCTTCATGTCGCGTTTGCATACATCCGTATAACGTAATAGTGGGCGACCAGCGGCTCTCCTGCCTTCTATTAGATCGCCATAAAATAAACTTCGGATATACCAAAAATTAAACTACAGACTAGGCTACAAAATAAACTACAGACTAGGTAGCAAAATAAACCACAACATAGACCATAATATATTCTGCAGACCAGACCAGAAAAAAAAACTACAGACTAGACCGCAAAATAAACTAAAACTAGGCCTCAAAATCAACTATAGACTAGACCACAATTCAAACTGCTGACTAAACGGACAAAATCAACAACAGACTAGACCACAAAATACTCTGCAGACTAGACTTAGAACAAAAAAAAATTACAGATTAAACCACTAATAAACTACAGACTAGACTGCAAAACAAACTACAAACCAAAAAATACATCTAATCCCAGCATCCAGTCCAGACTAAAACACAACTCAACATTATCTTGTTATGGAACGTGATAAGAATAAGTTGTTTCTAATTGTCTGACATCTGTCATGATTAAATTAACGTTTGTTTTTATTCTCCTCTAGCTAATTGATTTAACAAAAAAGATCGAAATAAAATCAACTGATTAGACATTGAAAAAAAATAATTCTCGTGATAAAAAAATATTCCGTCGGACAGTATAACATTTGACAATTCGTTTTAATAATTTCTAATAATACAATTAATGACATTTTCATTTTTATTTCATGGTGAACAAATTTGTTATAATTTTTGTTTTCTTTGGCATATGAAAAGTTCAGTTATGAAAAAAATGTAAATATTGCGTGGTTCAAAAAGATTAGATTTTATTATTCAATTTATAAGACAATAACATTTAGTAATGTGCATGTATTTTTCTTAATGAGAAAATATTAAATTAAATGTACATACAGGGGAAATAACTGAAACTGAATATCAAATTCATCTTTAAAACCGTGTATTACATTTTGGCCTGGCAGGGCTAAGATCAAGCATTAACAAATCTATTAGCCAAAGTAATTAAAATCATGTATTCCCACTTGTCTCAAAGGCCCCGAGCCTGAAGGTGATTCCCCAAAGCACTTTCCCGCCACGCTCCCGAAGGAGGTAACTCCAGCACTTGTGAACAAAGCACGCGCACTCAGACACAAATCGGAACAATGGATGGCCATTACGTCGAGACGATCAGACTTCTGACTTCGTCGTTGGACATAAAAAAAAATCGAAAGATGTTGCAGACATGTTCAAGAGGAATAGGAACTCTTCTGTGGACGTCTGCCAACATTCTGTGGTTTCCAAGTTGAAAAGAATTAGAAAACATCCTTTGAATATACATTTAATTGACTGCCGCTGGTGTGCGTTGCAGTGGTCCTAAACAAAAAATTACTCTAGGATCGATTATTTCTTTTGGTAACTTTTAAAATGTTTCTTTTACATATTCAGTGGCGCAGCAAGATATCTGTAGGCCTGGGCTCCTGATAGGATGATGTAGCCCTTGTACAACTGATAACTTACCTACACTTTAATCCGTCACCACTGTTTACGCGTAACATCTCACTCAATGTTATAAGTCGCCTTAGAAGTAATAAAGGAGCATCTTTCGACAATTCTTATGGGTCTCTTTTAAACTAACCCCTCGTGCCTTGTTTGCTACGCCACTGGCATTATTACTGTCAGTCTCGACTGCACATTCAGTCCAGTAGGTCAGAAAATAATCGTTCTGAATGGCCAAATAAAGTTGAGACCTTGACCAAAATGATCGAAAATAATAAAAAGAGGGTCAAGATCTACTGTAGTTTTTTAAAAGAGCATAAAAGGGAGGAAGGCGAAATGGAGTTTATTGTTGGTTATTTTTTGTCGTTGTGGTCATTTCATGGTCAGTCGAGCTACTTTGTTATCGTTGAATTTTACTAGTACGCATTTGCTTTGTTTGTTTGACATGTTTCGAATGCTCCTTCAGATTCGAAGATAATTACACCATAGTCCGGGCCTCTCAAGCATCTCCCAGGACGGCGGATGGAGGGGGGCAACAGGCAGGGTACGAGCTCGTGACCTTCGATATCACCAAATGACAGTGTTCTGCGTATTGTGGCTTGCCGATAGACTGCATTAAGTTTTAGTGGATTGAGTTTAAAAATGCATTCAACTTAAAACAGGTTGACATTGTTTCACTTCAGTGTTTGATAACAACGTGACAACATGTTGCGTCAGGAGACAGATAATAATAATTCAAATAAAACACATAGTCCAGCTCTCAAAACATTAAGTCACCCAGCTCCCCCAAATCGATAGTTGTCTAGCTTGGTAAAAAAAAAACAATTTAAAAGATTCAATAAACTTTTAAACAATTGATTTTCAATTGTATTTTTGTTGGCAGTTCATGTTGCTTTTAGTTAAATCCGGCCCTGATCTGGGCTCTTTTATTGTCTTTCAAGACATATTGGTCTTGGAAACTTAATAAAATGTTGACTAGCAGCCATGGGCGTAGCCAGGATTTATTTTCGGGTTGGGGGGATTTTTTCTCCCCCCCCCCCCCCCCCCCAAGCTAGCAGCCAATCCTTTTAGAACCTCAATAACTCCGAAGAATAGTCATTCTTCCAGTCGGTTTTTTTTTTATCCGGGCATGGTGTGGGCGGCATTGGGAGGGAAGGTTGTGACCAGGTGACATCGCACAATATACTATTCAGCAGGTGGCTTAATTTCAATATCATGACAGGAAATAGTGTTAAAGGGGAGTGTTTGGAATCAATAATCACGAAATTGACCACTTTGTCGAGGTTGTTACATAAACATGTATTCTGATTTAAGAGGCATTTTCACTTAAGTTGTGCGGAGCACATTAGTTTTTATAGTGCTTTTTTTTTGTAAAAAAACAACAAATAGCTGAAGGTACTCAATGATGGATTACCTAACTTTTAACTGCTAATAAATTAACAATTTTTTAAAATACAAGAAAAGTAATATTTTTTCACCACATTGAAAAAGGTATCGGTACGACGTACCGATGCGTACCGTCACAAAAATGCACTGTATATATATATATGTTACAAAAAAAATATTTTCATTTTTCGTTTACTGTTATGAAGTATATCTCTTAAAAGCCATAATTAATTAATTAATTTCTTTTTCATTTTTGCACTTTATTTGGAAAACGTAAGAATTAATTTAAAAAAAAAAAGAATTTAGCCGTTGAAAAAACAAAAACAAAATTAGCGATGTTGAAATTTGATTTTTTGTTCAATGACTCTTTCCTTTTTTTGAGATCAGGAGAAAACAATAGCGGCTTTTTTTATATGGCGATGGCTAGAAACATTAACCTGTAGTTATATTCAGTTGAAGTGCTATTGGTGACCGACCGGCCAAACATTTTCCGGCCCCGTTGGCCATTAATTTACGATTCTTTTGTCCCCTGCCGTATCACCGGACAAACAAATTTGAACTTGTGACGTCAGTATGAAGCAACATGAAGCACATGACCCTGTAGTTTTAAGTGGTCGCACAACAGCTCGTCTAGGACCGGATTTGGTCTTCGAGCCGGGTTGGACATTGTTGTACTAGACAAATGTGGATATATGTGGATTGACCAGACAAGCAGCCCATTAAAATGTCGAATCTTTAAATCCGGCAAAAAAATATTGATGAAATGTGAATACTTTATGAAGATCTTCATCATAGATCTAGTGTTGAAAGAGGTCGAAACCTGTTCTCTTTTGTTTATGAAGACGTGTGTTCATTATGATGTTTAATATTTCTCTTGTCTGCCTTTATCACTGCCAGTGGCTTCCACAGATGAAAAGCAAATGTCCTTAATGGATTTCTCTCATCACTGTTTGATCTAGTGTTTGATCTCAGAGACGCGGGATCAAGTTGTACTGTCTCACAGTATAGACCTGCATAGCATAATAGTTTCACCCTGGCAAGCTAAACTAAAAGCATTCTTTGTCAGACGTGAACTCCAGGACGGAATATCTAAAGGATCTCTCTAAGAAATATCTCTATAAGATCGGAGCGTGGACACTGGGTGGTAGAGCACTCGACTTATGAACTTTGGAGTATCTCAAGGAAATATCTCTATAAGATCGGGGCGTGGACGCTGGGTGGTAGAGCTCGCGACTTATGAACTGTGAGGTCTCGGGTTTGAATCACTGTGTAGACTGGGATTTTCTTTTTCGGAATTTTAGGGTGCTTCCTGAGTCCACCCAACTCCAATGAGTATCCAAGATTAGCTGGGGAAAAAAGGTAAAGGCGGTTGTTCTTTGTGCTGGCCACATGACACCCTCGTTAACCTTTGATGGCAAGATCTGAAAAGGGTACGTTTTTTGTATTGTATCATGAGACTACAACAGAGTGGGAAAAGTAACTGATATATCCCAGTTTTAAACATTTCAGTTTTTAAAATGAATGTGTCTGATTCCCATGCACTGCTGTGCATTTTAAATGCTGTAGTCCTTAAGACTATAAAGATTTTTTCTTGGTTCTGAAATGAATTAATATTATATGAATATCTAAATGAATATATATATATATATAGGTCTTTATTTTGTAGTATTGTTACATTGTGTATCTCAATTGTATCGTAATTACATGACGTATATTGAAAGACATTTTTAGAAAAGATAGGGCTGATAATCATGGAGGAGTTCTTCTAGCAATAAAAAACACTCTTATAGCAGAAGAAATTACCTTACCTAACTCAAAAAATATAGAATTGAAATTTTGTAAAATTTATACCACCTCAACATCCTTAATAATAGGCAGCATTTACAGACCACCAAATTCTAGTTTAGAATACATACAGGAACTATGTAATCAGATTACTACACTTAAAGAGACAAATAAAAATGCAGTTTTTTGGATTATGGGTGATTTCAACCTACCTGACATAAATTGGAAAACACTAACCATAGATAAACACCAAAACCTTAAGGACATAAATGAGCTTTTCATAGAAACTTTACACAACCTAAGTTTCGATCAAATCATTAAAAAGCCAACTAGATTAAACAACACATTAGATCTCTTCTTAACCAACAGACCTGGATTAGTAGTTGATTATGATATTATCCCTGGTCTATCAGACCATGAGATCATACAAATACACAGTCAGATAAAAGCAGTAGCCAATTCAAAACCCAAAAGAAAAATCTTACTCTGGAATAAATGTAACCTAACACAACTACACCAAGCTGCATTAAACTTTCAACAAACATTCTTATTAGAAAAAGACATTAACCAACCAGTCGATGACCTCTGGAATTTCATTAAAAACCATCTTAAAAGCATTATAGAAAATCATATACCAACTGAATACACACTACACAAAATAAATAAATGCTGGTTTAATAATAGACTAAAGAAGCTTTGTAAACAGAAAGAAAACCTATATAGAAAATTTAAAGAAACTAAGGCAGAAAGAGTTTACAAAAAGTTTATAAAAATTAAACACTTAACCCAAAAAGTAAGCAGACAGCTGCAGAATGAATACATAAACAATGTAATATCTAAAGATAACAACAAAAACCTATGGTCATACATTAAGTCTAAGAAAATGGAGACAACAGGCATAGCATCATTAAAAGATGAACATAACATAATACATAATGATAATGAAATTAAAGCAAACATACTAAACAAATACTTTGCATCAGCATTCTCAGCCCCAGGAGACAAAGACATATTACTGAATTTGAACCAAGTAGACAACATAGAAGATATAGTAGTACAAGAAAATGGAATTCAAAAACTATTAGCCAATACCAAACCAAATAAAGCGTCTGGACCTGATGGTATTCCAGCTAGATTACTCAAAGAACTAAGCAATGAGCTAGCCCCAGTGTTCAAAATACTCTTTCAGGCTTCACTTAACCAGGGCAGAGTACCAAAGGACTGGAAAGAAGCTGATGTCACCCCCCTATTTAAAAAAGGAGAAAAATCTGACCCAGGAAACTACAGACCAGTATCACTAACCAGCATCACATGTAAAATCCTAGAACACATAATATGTAGCAACATCATAAACCACTTAGACAAACAAAATGTCCTCATACCATACCAACATGGCTTTAGAAAATATAGATCATGTGAAACACAACTAATAGGACTAACTGATGATTTTTCTAAAGGTTTAGATAATAGTGAACAAATAGATGCTATCTTACTAGATTTTTCTAAGGCTTTTGACAAAGTTCACCACCATAGTTTGCTTAAAAAGTTAAAATATTTTGGCATTAATGGTCCACTGCATCAGTGGATTAAAGATTTTCTGATAGGGAGAGAACAAACTGTAATAATAAATGGCTCTAAATCAATACCGATAACAGTTAACTCAGGTATACCTCAAGGAACAGTCTTGGGTCCACTACTATTTTTAATTTACATAAATGATTTACCAAATTGCATTACTTCAGGAACAAAAGTCAGATTATTTGCAGACGATTGCGTAATATATAGAACAATAAAAACAACACAAGACACAGATATTTTACAAAGAGAATTAGATGAATTACAGAAATGGGAATCAAATTGGAGCATGTCTTTCCACCCAGAAAAATGTCAGTTGTTAAGAGTAACAAAAAAACTAAAACAAATTAATTCCAATTATCTTATTCATGGCAAACCAGTAACACAGACTAAAAACGCAAAATACCTAGGTGTTATAATAAATGAAAAACTGTCATGGAATCCACATATTGATGAAACTATAAAAAAATCAAAGCATTAGGATTTATTAAAAGAAATTTCTATAAATCAAATAAGAACATAAAACTAAAATGTTATTTAACCTTGGTTAGGCCAATAATAGAATATGCATCCTCCGTTTGGGACCCCTCAACTCAAGAAAACATTAAGAAACTGGAACAGACACAAAATAGAGCAGTGAGATTCATAACAAATGAATATTCACATTTGACTAGAGTAACACCTATAGTAAAATCACTAAATTCAGAAAACCTTCAGGACAGAAGACTTAAAAGTAAAGTAGCAATTATACATAAAACACTGAACCATAATCTTAAAATACGAAAACAAAATTTAATAAAATACTCTGAAAGACACAAAGATAAAGGCACATTCCTCGTCCCATATGCTAGGACAAATTTGTACAAATACTCCTTCTTCCCTAGTGCTATTAGAGCATGGAATGGGTTGCCTGAGCTAGCTAGGAAAACCAGTGACTTGGCAGAATTTAAGTCATTGATTAATATGCATGACGCGTATGACGTAATCATCTTCTTTTTTGAAGTAACGTCTGTATTATATAAGATAAGATAAGATAAGATAAGAAAGGGTGATGTTTTCTGGTTGGTGGGGAAAAAAAAAGGTTACAGATTTAATCAAAGTTATTGATCCATGAAATCGGATTTTAATTGGATTTTCTTAATGATTTTACTTGCTATTTAGAAATCTAAACAATGCAACACATTGGAATACAAAGCAAAAGAATGCATTTAAGTAATCTTGATGCTCCATTACAAAAGATATTTAAAAACTTCTTGAAAATGTGATTCCCGGATAGAAGCTTTTATAGGCATCAAATTATAGGCTTACATTTAATTACTTAAAAAATACGTATTTCTCCATTCTTCTCTGTCATTTGTCTTTGATAGAATTTCATTCTGATGTTCTTTCTGAAAATATTGAAACCTGCTTTTTTACCTGCCTGGGTGGACCACTTCGGGGGCCGATTTTGAGTTTGTGTCTCCACACAAACTGTCTTTGTAACCTTGTTTTCTACTATTTCCCATTATCGGATCAAGTTGAAACTTTGCAGAATTATCAATTCGCGATGATAACACATGAATGGTAAAAAAAAAAAAAAAATGATTTAATTAATTTGTAGCAATCTGTAAAAGGGGAAATAAATCTTGCAGTTTGACAGAATGACAGTAGTTGAGCGGTTCTTCTTATTTATATGCTCTGTTTAAAAAAAAATGCTTTTTATATATTGCTTGTTATTTTATGAATTAAATCTTTTTTTTTTTCTCTCTAAAGATGGACGTTATGGTTTTTTGACGGCTCAGGGGAGATAATGTCAGGGGAGATAATGAATACAATATTATCTCATGAAAAAAACAACAGTTTCTAATTTTAGAACCAGCCTTATTCTTTCTGTATGGCAGTTGACAGACGAACTATTCTATTACCAGATCTCTGAATCTATAACAACATGTCATTGCATCACAAATAGCTTACGTGAGACACTGAAACGCGATCGAGTATGGTTTAAGGTTGAACCCTCACGTTGAATTGTGGGGCATGGAAAGAGAAGGGAAATTATATTCAGTAGAGAGAAAACAAAACAGTTTGCTGTTACTCTGTACACAAGTCGCCCTCTTTAAACATTGGTCATTTAAAACAAAATGGATAAGATTTGCATCGGCTTGCTGGTCGTGTGGGAAGCATCACATTATGATGGTCTTGGGTTCGAACCGCATTCCTTGTCATTGCCTGCTTTTGGATAGAATCTTTAAAAAAAAAGCCTTAGGGCAAGAGCTCCGCACTTACGACATATTTTTTAATAATGTAGAAGTTATATCCCTTTTTGATATCAAATTATAAACCAAAAAGTTAAATTTACCAATTGGTTAATTTTGTATTCATGTTTTGTTAGGCATAATAGATAATGTATAAAGTTTCAAATTCATACGAGAATGGGTATGGGAGAAATAACGTTTACAAACTTTTTACCAGACAGACAGATAGTGTGAGTAGATATAAGCGTTGCAATAAATGTATTTCATCTACTAATAAAGCAAAACCAACCTGCTCCACATATATCCAGGTCTCTGCCAAGTCACTGATTTTCCTGGCTAGCTCAGGCAACCCATTCCATGCTCTAATAGCACTAGGGAAGAAGGAATATTTGTACACATTTGTCTTAGCATATGGGACGAGGAATGTGCCTTTATCTTTGTGTCTTTCAGAGTATTTTATTAAATTTTGTTTCTGTATTTGAAGAGTAAAGTTCAGTGTTTTATGTATAATTGCTACTTTACTGTTATGTCTTCTGTCCTGAAGGCTTTCTAAATTTAGTGATTTTACTAATGGTGTTACTCTAGTCAAATGTGAATATTCGTTTGTTATGAATCTCACTGACGCTAGTCCGACTTGCTTATGATGACGTCTTATTTTATCTTATATAATACAGACGTTTCTTCAAAAAAGAAGATGATTACGTCCTACGCGTCATGCATTTAGTCATGCAAATTAACCAATGACTTAAGAGAGAATCTGTTTTTTTTTCTTTTTGATTTGATTTTTCATTAATTTTTATAATGAAATCTTAATGAATAAATAAACAAATACTAAGCAACAAAAATAATTCATGGTTGCAGCAAAAGTTTACATATTTATTTAAGACATTCCAATTTCCAAACTTAAAAAAATGAAGAAACAAACATGTTAAGGTCAAATTCTCTATTGCCTACAAAATGCAGAGATATCATTGATAAGTACTTTTCGTAAATAGAACGAATAGTCCAATTGTTTACAGCACTTCAAAAGCTAAAACAAAATATTTGTTTCTTAAGAACGCTTATAGAATTCCGCAGAGACACACTTTTGGACGGCTGTCATGGAAATAGAAGTACATAATATTAAGATCCATTCTGGCAAGGGACAGGTTTATCTTCACATTCAAGAATGGGGAATAGCTAATAATCTTATATTTCACTGCTTCAGTTTTCTGGGGGTTTTGTTCGTTGTTAAGAAATTCTCTTGACAATACAGAACTTATCTTTAACTGTGAAAGATTATGCATGCGATGCATAATGAATCACAAGCAAAGAAAAGATAAAACCTTTTAGTGCATAATTTCAGCCTGAGTTATCGTTCTACGGGCCACACGAGTTTCTTTCTTCTTTGGAATTGTGCAAATTGGTTTAAAATTACTCGCTTCGATTTTCGCATTAACATGACCTAGATCATTTTACTTATTCCTAATGCAGTTGATTCATTATATCTAAGCATAAAGACATAGTTTTAAACTTAGAAAGAATTGTAGACTGTACTGATCTCAGAATTATAAGAACTGTAAGCTATCAATGGCACATCGTAAAAAGAATTAAACTTTTAACATTTACAAATTTGTAGTTCCAAAATGAAATGGTTTTGAAAGCCTCAGTTGAGTGGATAGGATTGTAGTTTTCAAAAGAAACGTTCCTACTTTATTTTAATTGGTGTCTCAATTGTGGACGAAAATCGAAAAAAGTTGATCTTTCATTTACATTGTATGGGACACAAATTTCATCTTTATTTACATTGTATCAATGGGCACATATTTGATCTTTTATTTACATTGTATCAAATTGGCACATATTTGATCTTTCATTTACATTGTATCAAATTGGCACATATTTGATCTTTTATTTACATTGTATCAAATGGGCCACATATTTGATCTTTTATTTACATTGTATCAATGGGCCACATATTTGATCTTTTATTTACATTGTATCAAATGGGCCACATATTTGATCTTTTATTTACATTGTATCAAATGGACACATATTTGATCTACTTTTAACATTGTAACAATATAAATCTTTGAGCAAGATTATTTTGGTTACCGAATACTTTGGCGGTATGGTATTAAAACAGAACTATTTTGAAAGGTTTTTCCAATCTACTTTTTCAATAATAACTTTGTGGAAGGAAGGCGTCCATGTTTGATGTTACATTGAGGGAAAAGTCGTATGACCGACTTCAGTCAATATACATCATTTACGAGATTAACCCTGACAGTCTAGGAAACTAATTGGATATTGGAACTGACAGTCTCTGGTGTCTTCCAGACACCTACATAGGGAAAGCATGCCAGCGTTGCATGCTAGTGACATGTCCGAGATACAAAGTAGCCCATTGGACAGAGGAGTGTCAGGACAGTGGTAGCATATATGGTGTGCAGTAGCATTGCATAGAATTAGGCTAATATTAGTACATCTTATTGTCATTTCTATTATTTAACCAAGTGAGTTTTTGCTTTTTTCGAAATACTAACTCATAGCGTTACAAAAGGTTGTCGTAAAGAAATACATTATTAGTTACTCAACTGTCCAACCAGATCATAAGGCAGGATGTGTGTTTACTGCTGAAGCTATTTTAACGGCCAATCCACTCCTTGTTATTGACATTTGTTCAGTATTTTAAAGGTGAAATGACTTGTTATTTGACTTGTTATTTAGAGATTGTCCTTTATATAAGTGTCATGGTCAATGTTGTTTTAATTACATATGCAATATTTCGAGAAACAACAGTATATTTCCAAAGAACTAATAATAACCAAGGGAGTTAAAGGTAGGGCTCTGATTGTTTCTGGTATGTTGGAAAAGCTAATTTCATTATTATAGAGAAGACAATAAGCTGGGTCAGTCAACAAGTTTTAAGCTTCGTGTTAAGTCTTCCTTTGTTGGTGTATTATCGAAATAAAGTTATATTGTTGGTTTATATTTATATTTATATTGTGTTTTCAATCTTTTCATGTTTTCTATCTGAGAAAAGAATCTGTTTCATTTTATAAAGAGAAATTCTGTTATTTTCCAACAAAACAAATATTCCCTCCGCACTTTGGAATTGGGTCATCGGATTTAGTTTTTGAATATCCGGACGTATTCACCATCTAATGCCATTCTAACAAATATTCTATTGTTATGTGATCCTTTTTTCTTTTTTTTTTCTAAATGCCAGAATGTGGGCAATGTTAAGTTCTCCAACTTCATTTGTGTGTGTGTGTGTTTGTGTTTGTGTTTGTGTGTAACATGTTGTAAAGTACAATAAGTGAGCGAAGACATTCGACCGTTATTAAACTGTTTTTACTGTCCAGGGCTGAGGAGACTGGGAGAGGACTAGGAAACATAAGACTTCAGTTGTCAAAATCCTGCCATCACTTTGATTCGTACTCCTGACTAAGTTTAACATCCAAACAAGCAACACTAGACCAAACAAGAGACCAAAACATTAGACTAAACAAGAGACCAAAACATTAGACTAAACAAGAGACCAAAACATTAGACCAAACAAAAGACCAAAACATTAGACTAAACAAGAGACCAAAACATTAGACTAAACAAGAGACCAAAACATTAGGCCAAACAAGAGACAAAAAACCATATAGCAAACAAAAGAATAAAACATTAGCCAAAAAAAGAGGCCAAAACATTAGACCGAATAAGGGATCAACTTCAGACGCTATTGGTTTTGTGTGGAATGTCTGTCCGTCCGTCCGTCCATCCCGTTTAGAACTCGTAAACTAGAAAAGATAGTGAAAATCCGACATCATAATATTTTTGACCATTTAAAGTTCTGATGCAATGGCTGCTTTTTTCTTTTCGGAAAGCGAAAAATTTAAATTTTTTAAATCAATTATGCAAGCAATTTTTTCATCCGTACAAATACACCGTTTACAACTATTCACTATTAATAATAACAAACACGGGAGGCTATTTAGTAGAGGAGATGACAATTTACCATATTTTAAAAACATTTATGCAAATGGTTTTAGATTTTTTTGTCAGCAAAATTTTTTTTTACAAATGTATTTCTAAGTTAAGTACGTTCTGTCATACAAACCACTACATTTACACACAAAACAAATATTTACTTTTTTTTTTAAGAGAAAAAATCTATTTAGTATGCATGGACATAATTTACAACAACAAATAATAAGTAGTTTTTCTTATTATCTCGTGAACCGTAGTGTACCGCGAGGGCCATAGAACACTGAACTAAAGGAAAAAAAAATATTTATATTATTTTTTTTTACTGATATGTTTTTTTCTTGAGGATTTGAAAAAGAGATCGACCTATCCTTTGTTCTTCTGAACTGCTGGGGCACCACATAAGATCTGTCAAACTTCTTTCTCCCTTCTCCTCTGTCATTGGGGTTCGATATAATTTCATTCAGATGTTCTTTCTAAAAATATTGAAACCTGCCTTTTTACCTGCACGGGTGGATCACTATTGGGCTGATTTTGAGTTTGTGTTTCCACACAAACTGTCTTTGTAACCTTTTTTAATTATAATCTCTGGTCCTTTTTTTCATTAAATATTTATATATTCATTCGTTTTATTTCTCTCTCTCTCTCTCTTTTTTTCATTTTCTCTCTTCCTCTCTCTCTCTCTCTCTCTCCCTCTCTCTCTTTCTCTCTCTCAACTTCTTATCCAATGCTCTTCTCTATTTCTGTTTATTCTCGGAAATTCGGAATGGGATTTGAAATGAATATTATTTTATCTTTCAATTCTTTGTAATCCATCCAATCTTTGTCGATGGCAATGGAAAATACAACCTAAATCAGTTTAAAAGATTTCATTATTTTATCAGTAAGCCTACTTCAAAATTAAATTAGATTTTTTTTTATCTGAACAACGCTATAGTTTCCAAATGACCACAGTCGGCGGCTCTGCTGCTTACTGAATGCCTCTGGCTATTTGATTTAATTTGTAACTAATTAGATGTTTGTTGTTGTTTTTTTAATTTTATTTTTAGTATCACGTATCTTTGTAGGCGTTGTCAATTGTCAACAATCCATGGTCAACAATAGACGTTTGTATAAGTATGGTGTTTGTATTGATATGGTGTTTGTATTGATATGGTGTAATGTTAAATTGATTTCCCTTACTGTGTATCAGAAGCGTATACTCTGGTGTGATTTAGATGTACCTAGTATTATGGTTAACTAGTGACAGGTGAATATAACAAGACTGATATTATCGTTTGTTATAACAAATATTCAAGATTATATTATCTTCAATTTTGATCTAATTGAACATCCGTTGACAGCGTACTTATTAAGTGCAATGAGACTCGCAGCAATTAAAATTCTAGACTCAATAATAACAAGATGCCTGTTCCTTCAGTTTTGTTCACATTTGTCGTCTGCTAAACTTTATTAAAGCTAACACAAGTGCTGTCCCTTTAAATATTTTCTTTAAATATTGGGGAATTGTCGTCATTAACACAGATTTGAAGCAAATTTTTTTTGTTGTGGTGGGGAGGGGGGGTGTTCTCACAAAACCGACATCTCAAACGATCATTCAAGCACATGAACCTATTAAAGTTGACTCAACTTGTATTGAAACTTTTCACGATAAACTAAATAATGTCAAAGATGCCAAATAATATCAATAATAATAATAATCTTTATTGTTTGTAAGGAAATTTGTCTTACAATTTGTGCATTACACCAACCAACATTGTAACTAGAAAAAAACAAAATGTACATTCACACCTGACTCATAATTTACATGTGAAAAGCTTATATCAAACTGTTTCAATTTAATGATTTGATTGCCAGGGGGACAAAAGAGTGTTCGTGTCTGTTTGTCTTACTATCGGTGTTTTGTATCTCTTTTGTGATAATAATAAAATATAATAAGGCTTGTCTTCGAGTCCGAAGATTAAGAAGAAATGCAGTGTTTCCCGTAGATACAAAGACCTGCTGCGACCTACATGCTTTGCCACATCCAGCGCAGAAAACCATTCTCCGCTTGTGTTCGATTTAGATTTTCTTTTCGCCGTCTACGTCTGTCCTCGGCAGCGGATTTTCTTTTGGCCTCAAATGTGTATCCTGCTGCCTTTTTAAGTGATCTCCAATTGTCTCGTTCCAAAGCCTCCTGCAGCCAGGTGCGTAGCTGTCGGACCTTAAGAAGTCCCTCTATACAGTCCATACTGGTGTTCGCAAGGACAATGCTATTTGTAGTGTGGTCTTGCCACCGTAAGTCCATGATGGAGCGCAAGCATCTTTGACGAAAGCCTCCAAGAAGTATTAATTGCTTTCTGTATAGTACCCAAGTCTCAGATCCATATTGAAGATTCGAGAGAGCCACTGCTTGGTAGACAGGCAGGCGGGGCGATTTATTCCGCCAAACTCTCGCCTGGAGGTGCCCATAAGCAGTACTGGTCCTGGCCAGATGGTTATTAACTTTCCTTGAAAGCGATGCGTCATTTGAGACAATGCTTCCTGGAAATTTTAAGTGCTTTACCACGTTAAAGGAGTGTCCATTTACGGTAAGTATGTTTTAATGAGTGACTTCTTGAATATAGCTTCTATTTTCCGAGGTTTTATAGATAAACCAAAAGAGACCTCAGCGTATGCTGGCGATCATGTTCCTTGTGAGCACAATCATCGGTATAGAGAAACTCTGTTATGACCATTTCATTTGTTTTTGTATGGACAGTAGACGTCGAAGACTGAACACATTGCCGTCTGAGCGTAACCTGACGTAGATGCCTTCGTGAAATCGCTGCCTTATTTGACCCAGCATTACGGATTACGCCAATAGAAAATGGCGTGAAGCAGGACTGTATACTTGCCCCTAATCTGTTTGCTATCTATCAACTAGAGAACTAGATTTTTCAAGACTTTAAAGTAAAGTAGCAATTATACATAAAACACTGAACCATAATCTTCAAAATACAAAAACAAAATTTAATAAAATACTCAGACACAAAGATAAAGGCACATTCCTCGTTCCATATGCCAGAACAAATTTGTGCAAAGGCTCCTTCTTTCCTATTGCTTTTAGAGCATGGAATGGGTTGCTTGGGCCAGCCACGAAAACCATTTACTTGGCAGAATTTAAATCATTGGTTAACATGCATGACTAGTTGCATGACACGTAGGACGTAATCATCTTCTTTTTTTTTTGACATAACGTCTGTATTTTATAAGATAAGATAAGACAATAGCAAACGGAAGAGCTTAGAATATTTGATTCTGCCTTGCTCAATAGTGCACACAAATTATCTTATAGCTTTGAACAATAAACAAGTAGCTTGTCCGACGTTTCCTTTATTATGTACACCTAAAAGCTAGTAGGCTGATTTATACTTGTTGCTAGTACAATAACACACATGTTTCAGGTACAGTCATAGACAGAATTCTAGTACAATAACACACAGGTTTAAGGTACAGTCATAGACAAGTTTCTAGTACAATAACACACATGTTTCAGGTACTGTCATAGACAGGTTTCTGGTACAATAACACACAGGTTTCAGGTACAGTCATAGACAGGTTTCTAGTATAATAACACACAGGTTTCAGGTACAGTCATAGACAGGTTTCTAGTACAATAACACACAGGTTTCAGGTACAGTCATAGACAGGTTTCTAGTATAATAACACACAGGTTTCAGGTACAGTCATAGACAGGTTTCTAGTACAATAACACACATGTTTCAGGTACTGTCATAGACAGGTTTCTGGTACAATAACACACAGGTTTCAGGTACAGTCATAGACAGGTTTCTAGTATAATAACACACAGGTTTCAGGTACAGTCATAGACAGGTTTCTAGTACAATAACACACATGTTTCAGGTACTGTCATAGACAGGTTTCTGGTACAATAACACACAGGTTTCAGGTACAGTCATAGACAGGTTTCTAGTATAATAACACACAGGTTTCAGGTACAGTCATAGACAGGTTTCTAGTACAATAACACACAGGTTTCAGGTACTGTCATAGACAGGTTTCTAGTACAATAACAAACAGGTTTCAGGTAAAGTCGTAAACAGAATTCTGGTACAATAACACACATGTTTCAAGTACTGTCATAGACAGGTTTCTGGTATAATAACACACAGGTTTCAGGTACAGTTTTAGACAGGTTTCTAGTATAATAACACACATGTTTCAGGTACAGTCATAGACAGGTTTCTAGTACAATAACACACAGGTTTCAGGTACTGTCATAGACAGGTTTCTAGGACAATAACACAAATTTTTCAGGTACAGTCATAGACAAGATTCTGGTACAATAACATACATGTTTCAGTTACAGTCATACACAGGTTTGTGTGAAAACCCGTACTCTCATTCTAATCAAGTTAAATAAGTTTCTATTGAAATCTATTTTTTGCGTGTGACTTTGTTGATCTGTTATTTGTTTAGACGGTATGAAAACAAAATGTGACGTCTTATTTGCACACAATTGTTTCAACGTACATGTTAATAATTTTGATCATCAGGATTCTTAATACTGCACGATTTATTTTCCTTTTTCTATATAGAAGATTAATCCATTCATTAATCACTTGAAGTTAATTAACTTATTGGGCTTTTTTTGTTGTTATTGTTGTTTTTATTTGAGTGTTTCATGTGCTGTCATCGACAATGAATTACTGTGGTAGGTTTCAACGTAATCCGAGAACGGGAAGTGGGAGGAGAAAGAAAAAACGTGTTATAGAATCCTGACAGACAGACGGAGTGTGTTAATATAGGCTTTGCAGATAATAATAAACAGGAAGTCCCAGACTAAGCATTCTGCACAACAGACTTGACTCTATTACTTAAATTGTTGGCCTTTGCCCAAGGGGACTTCCCGGAACATCCGGTCATCCTGAAGACTCTAGTATTTCCTGATCATATTTCCATCGTCTGCTCTTACCCTACTGTGATTATGTCTCTTATTTACAAGAGGTTTTATTTATAGATAGATAGATAGATAGATACATAGATACATAGATTGATAGATAGATAGATAGTGAGATAGATAGATAGATAGATAGATAGATAGATAGATAGATAGATAGATAGATAGATAGATAGCGTTCTTGTAATGTGTAGATTTTTTTATAGTGTTATGTCAGTTGCCATCAATAGAAGCCGCTTATCAATATCACCTACTAGAGTCAGTTTTAAGTCAACTGGGAGAACTCGAGGGGTAAAAAAAATGTCTAAGCAAAATAATATTCTCTTGGGAAACTGATTGGAGTCAACTTCTGTTCATGTGACAATGAGGACTTCAGACTTCATTACTGGCCAGTGCATAAAGGCATAAGGAATGGTGTTCTCCAAAAAGGTTTTCCTGAGTTGCTGTAAACGATCTGAAAGCATTAATATCCGTTTTAGTGGTCTGAAGCCTCTATACAGCTTTTATGCTTTAAAAAAAAACAACAAAATTTTTTAGAATTGAAGATTATTACGTCCTAGCCAAAACCTCCCACTGGATGACGGAGTAATGGCAGCGGACATGGCTCGAGCCCGGGACCATCGGGACTACAGTCCAGAATGCATACCACTCGACCACCCATATGCCTATCAGCAGTGCCGGCTTTAGGTCACTGCAACTTGTGCTGCCGCAGTGGAGCCTTGCACTAATTCTAGGCTTAACATTATAACTTGTTCAGGGTTCCCGCGGTCTCCTGATTTTTAAGAAGATCTTGAAATCGCAAAATATACAAAAAAAAACTGAAATCTCCTGAAACTATTAAAATCTCTTGAAAACTGATAATAATATTAAATTGTCATTTTGGGGGTGTCATTAAATATTGTAAATTTATGCACGAAAAAAAAAAAACGTCATTGTGTCAGCTTCCGTTTCATAAAATGTAATGCAAAGACGAATTTATTTTCTAATACAAAACCTTAATTTTCACTTATTATCCTTATCCCTATCTGACTGGGCCCCGCGCTATTCATTTTGCATAGGGCCCCCCAATTCATAAGTCCGGCCCTGCCTGTCAGCTAGCGTCTGTTACCACTAGCGGATCCAGAACTTTGGAATGGGGCGGGGGCGATTTTTTCCAAACCCTAACCCTAACGCCCAGTAAACACTAACCGTATGCATAAACGTGCGTACAGCATATATGTGGAACGGGGGGAGCGGGATTGATGCCATCGACCCCTCCCGACCCCACCAAATCGGCCAACATACTAGAGTGGGGGGGGCGAAATAATCTAAAAATAGGTTAAAATATTAATTAATTTAATAGTGGGATATGGAAAAGGGAAATAAATACTATAGTACTGAGATATGTGGTTGTAAATTAGTTCTTTCCCTTATAAAAGTATTTTTTTAGATTTTGCTTACTCAGCATTTCTATGATTTCTATATAGGATTGAGTCACGTGATTCTAACATCAACTTCAAGTGTATGTCAACATTTTGTTACGTTCATGTTTAACCAACAATGTCCTCCTTCTCGTGACTGTTATGTGATATTTCTTATATCACGTCTCCACGATGCGTGGGCATATGTTTACACGGATTTTCCCCCCATCATTGTTTCCAAACGCTAGGTAAATTGATGCTTCTAGGAACCATAATCAGGCTTGCCGAAACCACTCTAGGTAAAGATGGTGTATGCTTAACTCCCTTGCTTTGCGTCGTTCTTCTGTCCGCCCGGTGACGTCAAACACGCAAGGGGGGCAAATGCACTTGAACTGAAACACTAAGTGACCACAATTACGTGACGGGATGTTTCTGGAAGTGATTTTGTTGACCCAGACATTTAGATCACATCTATGACCAAATACAATTAAGTCTTAAGTAATGAGTTAGTATTCCTCCGCCCCCCCCCCCTTTTTTTTTTTAAAGGGGGGGGGGGGGGGAGTAGTTTCTCACGTCTTGTTTCATATTTTTTTGTTAACACAAAACAAAAACTAATAAAAAGGTTAAATGAAGTAAATTTTTAACTCTTTCACTCCTAATTGACGATACCATCGTTAATTTGACCTCATTAAATTAAATTAATGTTTTGATTTTCTAAATTTTACTTTGTGTTACATAAAAAGAGCATGCCTTCCCCTTTAATTCTAGACCAAATAAAACATTTTCAGATTACAAACGACAAAGTTATTGAACCAAAAATGAATTAATAATAATAATTATTATAATTATAGCTTTTATATAGCGCTACTTTCATGCTTAAAGCATTCACAGAGCGCTATGGTCCAATCTCATTTGTGGACCAGTTGGGTGGATGGGGGGGGGGGGGGAAGAGAGAGGTATCTGGGAGAAGGTCTTCAGTGCTGCCCTTAGGCGCTCAGTAAACACAACTCTGCTCGAACCTCGAGCCCCTTTCATAGGTAGCCAAGCCAATTCCGTCGGAACTTGGAAAATAGTACGGAGAGAAAGAGTTAAAAATAATGGGACGAGCCGATACTAAAGAGTGATAGCCTAAACATTCGAATCATTAGAGGAGGAACGCTTGTAATTCTTCTTTATATCATCCTCGTGGTCCTCAAAACGTCTTGTATTGTACGCAAAAGACGTTAACAGAACGATGTTACGTCACTCGGGAAAATCTAGACCGTTGTGACGTAAAAAAGACAGGTAGACTCTAGAATCTCACAGACGAAGAGTACTGACATGTTTTGCTCTATAGAACTTTTTGAATTGATGTTCTCCTGGGCATGCTTCCCTGCCTCATAGTGGCGCCCTGGTGGAAACGATCGTTCCTCAAGGGGCCGTTACATAAATGGTGTGTCCAGCACGGTTAGCCTGGTATAGAAAAGGAAAATGGCAGGGGTACCGGTGCACGCGGTCTCTGGCCGCGAGTCTGACACCCGCCAGACAGAACAGTGTACACTGTTCTCATTCAGGCCGTGAAAGGGAGCTCTTGTTCACTTTTGCTGGCTTAGAGTTTCAAGAGCCGAAGGCTCAACTCTACCTGACAGTTTCAAGAATTGATGTTTTTGCAGACCCCTAAATACAATATGAAGTAATTGTTTAACTTTGACCTATCCCTTAGCCTGTTGCAACGTTGGGGGCACTATACGAGATTTGTCGACCGTCTTTCTCCATTCCTCTCTGTCTTTTGCCTTAGTTAGAAACTCTTTCAATGGCAGGCCCGTCCATTCTTTTATGTTGTCTTTCCATCGCTTTCTCTGTCTGCCTTTTCTTCTTTCTCCTGGTACTGTTTACTGAAGGAATATGAAGGATGCTACTCGGAAAATGAAATGACATCACCTAAATTATTGTTGTATTTTTTTTTTTAATGCCACTTATAAAGCTTTTATTAATAGTACTTTAAGATAAAGTTTTGACAACAAAAAGTGCATACAAATACAACAGATATTTTATTTTTTTAAAATCTTTATATAAAACAAAAAACGCCCAGTCTGAGAAACGCCGCTGTAGCAATTAATTTCCGGAATGGAGTTGCTAGCCCCCCCCCCTTTTTTTTTCCTGACGTTTCTCTTTTATCCTGACATTTGGACGTTCCAATGGTCCCAGTGGGACCTCTCTGGTGGTGTTAAGTAACATACACACACATCGAATAGGATCTTTTGGATAATGAGAATACATAGGAATATAAGATTACGTTTAGACATTGAAACTACAAAATCGGATTCTCTCCCTTAATATTTCTTTTCATAATTAAATATTTGGAAAACTGAAACTTAGAAGAGTTAAGGGCATAAAGGTATAAACTTGCTTCGTTAGTATTTCCACAAGTTTCCCTTCCACAAGTTTTCCTATCATGTATCTGTCTTATGGTTGTGGTCTTATGGTGAAAGGGGGGAGGAAGAGATTTTCACACAAAAAGTTAATCAGAGTAATTTGCTCTTTGTTTGATATGTAAGATCCTGTTAACCTTTTTGAGCACTAAAAGACGACTTCCGCAGCATATTGTTAGCAAATGAGTGCTAAAAAAAAAACACCAATTATGACCAATAGCCAACAGGCTTTAAAATGGACACCAGCATTGGTAGCGAAAAGCTGACAAGTGTCGGTAGATTTAAATACCTTGGAGCTATTGTCTCAGATGAAGGAACCAAACCTGAATACTGGGTCAGAATGGTACAGTCTACAGAAGCACTTGCAAAACTCAAAACAATCGGGACAGACAAAGGCATAGCCCTGGATACTAAAATCAGACTGGTGCGCTCCCAGGTCAAGGCCACATTCTTGTATGCATGTGAATCTTGGACGCTGACTCCAGACCTCGAGAAAAGAATCCTAGCAAAAGAGCTAAGATGCTACAGAAAGATTCTAGGTGTCACTTAAAAAGACCGCATTACGAATAAAGAGATAAGTACAGTCAAAAACCGTAAACTCAAACTCTATGGCCACATCACAAGGTCCTCAGGGCTCTCAAGACCATCCTTCAAAAAACAGTACCAGGAAGAACAAAACGGAGAAAGCGATGAAAAGACAAACAAAAGAATGGACAGGCCTATCAGTGAACGAAATTCTATCCAAGGCAAAGGACAGAAGGAATGGAGAAAGACGGTTGACTGATTTGATGTGGTGCTCCAACGGTTTAACGGGTGAGGAGGGTAAAAAAAAAAGTAAAACGAAATGAAGGCATGTGGTGGCGATATAATGGAAAACAAAAATTATGAAAATAAAAAGATGTGGTAGTATTCTAGCAGTCAGTGAATATACATTGTGAGAGTACAGGGCACTTGGGACTGGGCCTTGACACGACAAGGGCAATGGCTGGGGGACTCCAGATTGGTCCTTCGAACATAGGACTGGTTCTCATTCCTAGCTTTTGAAAGAAATCCTTCCCATTGAAGAAGGAAAAGTGCTCATTGATGTTTGTGGATGTATAGCTTAAAATAAATAGGAATAATGATTATCTAACAAGTTTTCTGTTACTTATAGGTAGTGTCTCTGCCAGATCCTGCCAGAGGAATACATGTATTTATGACATTTCACAATTTGAGAAATTGTCTGAAATGTAATAAAGATGTATTTATAATTATATATATATATATGTATATATATATATATTAATAGAAGAGAGCACCTGGTTGCATGCGGCCTCAGAACGAGACAGCTGGAGGTCACTCACGAAGGCCGCGGGATACACATTTGGACCAAAAGAAAATCTGCTGCCGAGGACAAACGCAGACGACGAAAAGAAAATCTAAATCGACCACCTGCGGACAATGGTTATGCTTGCCCTGGATGTGGCAAAATATGTAGGTTACAGCTGGGACTGCGCAGCCATGGGAAATACTGCATTCCTCACTTATCATCGGACTCATAGACTAGCCTTATTATATATATGTTTCAAAGCATGCCACCCTTCTAAGCATTTATGTTTTAAAAGTTGTGTATCAAATGAATTGTCGGCTTGCATTAATTAAATTTTTAAAAAGCGGTTTAGTATTAGAAAATATAAAGTAGCCGTTGCACCTAAACTAAGCAAAAAAAAAAAAAAACATGATGAAATTGTCTTTGTAGTTCTTAAGATCTAAACGGACAGACAGACTACAGACAACAGCTGCATTTCCCTTTACTGGGGCCGCTAAAAAATAGAGAGGATAGATAATTACAGTGTAAACTTTACGGAAGTCATAAAGAAATTATTGAATGTTCTGCCGATACAGAAGTTAAATGTTACGGACTCATTAGACATCAGGATCATAGAGCAAAGTATTATTTTTAAAAAATGTTAGAAAAAAAAATCCATGAACACATTTTTTTATGTGCAATGTCGTGACTTGAAAATATCGATTTGAAAGCAGGGGGAAAAAATAGAAATACTTTTCCAATTTAAACTTAGGCTTTAACTTTTAGCTTAAAATTTTACCAACAATTTTATTTTTAGAGATAGAGAGAGAGCAGGTCCGGTCTTCAGCATAGGTAACTAGGCAGCCACCTAGAGCCTCCGATTGTCGGGGGCCGTGCAGAGAAGTACATTTTTTTAAATTGCGAAACTTGAATTAATGATTACACATAGCAGAGCTTTAAATCTCTATCTCTATCTCACTTCGCCTACGGCCTTCAGTTAGCCAAAGCTGGCCATGTAGATAGATAGATAGATAGATAGATAGATAGATAGATAGATAGATAGATAGATAGATAGATAGATAGATTGATAGATAGATAGATAGATAGATAGATAGATAGATAGATAGATGATAGATAGACAGACAGACAGACAGACATATAGATAGACAGACAGACAGACAGACATATAGATAGATAGATAGATAGATAGATAGATAGATAGATAGATAGATAGATAGATAGATAGATAGATAGATAGATAGATAGATAGATAGATAGATAGAAGCGGCAGCGTACACTAATTCCTTGACCGCGAGGTGGAGCTCCTGTTCATTGCGCAGTCTTCGGGGTAGAAAAGTTTGTGACGACCATGTCCAGTAGGTGCCGAAGATTGAATACATTGGTGAAGACTGTGATTTTGAACTTCGGTATATTTGGGCGCCTCCGAGTCCAACCAGCTCTAATGGGTATCTGGTCTTTGTGCTGGCCACATGACACCCTGGTTAACCGTGGGCCACAAAAACAGATGACCTTTACATTATCTGCCCTATAGATCGCAAGATCTGAAAGGGGAACTACTTTTTTCCTACGAATGCTTACAAAAAAAATTGGACCAAAGCACATTGCGCATGCTATAGTAGCATAAAGACCAATGCGCCCTGCGTATATTATAGTAGCAGAGTACTGTAACCAGGGGCGGACTGGGTGTCAAAATTAGCCTAGGCATTTCTGTACCATCCGGCCTATAATTTGTATTTCATATAATGGGCATCCAATTCTACCTGTCCTCATAATCAGTATGTTAAGTTTGAAAAAGTTCTCCTTTTCAGACCTATGAGTCAGATTATGTAAAGTTTTTGTGGCCCACGATTTTTGAGGGTGTCATGGGGCCAGCACAACAACCAACTACCTGCACTTTCGCCAACTAATGTGGGATTAAAAATCTCAGTCTTCACCAGGATTTAAACACG
This sequence comes from Biomphalaria pfeifferi, assembly GCA_030265305.1. Taxonomy (NCBI): domain Eukaryota; kingdom Metazoa; phylum Mollusca; class Gastropoda; family Planorbidae; genus Biomphalaria; species Biomphalaria pfeifferi. The sequence continues at coordinate 1,234,156 of JASAOG010000071.1, forward strand.
GGACTCCTTGGCTCGTAAGTTAAATTTTCTCCACTCAGCCATCTCGCCTCCTTTCTACGGGCGTAGGCTGTTACATAAGTTCGGAAAATGTGTTCGATTAAATTAGTATTACACTGTAGAGTCTGTAAAAGGTTTCTCTTTTGTAAAAACGACACTCAAATAGTCGCTTTATAAGAGAATACTATAAAACCTTTCACTTTTCAGTAGTGTCACAGTGGCATCCATGCGGCACTTTAGGTGGATCTTCCGGCCCATTTTAGGTATCGGCCCACCGGACATTTGCCCGAATGCTCATATAGCCAGTCCGCCCCTGATTGTAACACTCTGATACCTAATACACTAATCTAATAACTATTGTCAAAAGTATATTGTTTCTATGGTATACTGTATGTTTTGAAGATATTACAATATACAAACCACGGTACATTCCCGTCGTCTGCTAACCATCTACAACTACCTCGTGCTTAATTCAATGTGTCCACTTGTTTCAAAGCTGACCAACTCAATGCCACCAGTGGCCAGGAAATTGCCTTCAAATCCTGCGAGTGACAGGAAATTATTGTTTGAATCAATCTTTATCTAACCGATCACCTCCACTTCCAGGCCTCTCGCTCTCTCTCTCCAAAAGAGATATCAACTATTTGAGTTAACCCTTCGTTTTGTTTAACATTGTATATAAACTAGTTTAATTTCCATCATGGATACTGTCCGACAGGGCCGGTCTTAGGCCACTGCAACCTATGCCGCCGCAGTGGGCCCCGCACTTTCATAGGCCCCGCGCGATGCGAATTCTAGGTGTAAATTATTAAATTAAACCATTTTAACAGGAATTATCCTGAAGTTATAAAATATAAGAAAAGGTCATGAAAATCTTAAAACAGACAAAATTGACATTTCGGGGTATCCATCAATATGGAAAACGACAATCCTACCTGCGATTAAAAAAAACGGAATTGTCAGCTTTCATTTAATAAAAATGTAATAAAAAGCCGAAATTTAACCCAAACAAGAAATTCAAATAGTTTATTTACTTTAGTAGTCACTGGCATACAAATATTGATCTAAATCTATTTTGACCTCTTAGAAAAAAAAAAAGCGATTTTTTGATAGTCGATAGTAAATTTAAAAGACAGATCTGAATGTTTATCGGCTTTTTGTTGGAAAACTCCTATCTACTGTAAATGGCTCGTAAAGTTAATTTGAGAGTGATTTTGTACTTAGTAAAGTATAAATAAAATGCAAAAACGAATTTATTTTCTAATACAAATTCTTAATTTTCACTTATTATTCTTATCACAACCCAAATTAGGCCCCGCGCAATCCATTTCGCATAGGGCCCCGCAACCTGTAGGACAGGCCCTGCTGTCCGAGGCTTGGTAAGCAGAACTTGTATCTGCTAATGTGGCTTGTAACGAAACTAATGATAGATCGAGCGTTACCTCCCCTAATCTTCCAATATTCTTGTATTTGTAAAATGACAAACTAAACTATTTTAGATGTATATTTATCTGACCAATTTTGAGCCTAATAAAAAGCAAATTCAATTGTATCCAAATTAAGTTTTTTTTAATTTAAAGAATGATTGGATAAAGTAACTAACATCTAAACCTTAGTATGTAGTCAATATTTAGGACAAGCACTACGCACAGGCTGCACCCGTTGATTTCATCATAAGCCTCATATTGCTAAATACGGCTGGAACACCCCCTTTTTAAATTTTTCATTTAAAAAAAAACAGGACACATTTAACGATCAACCTAGCATACCCTTTTATCACGTGAATTAGTGTATCATTTACAATGAAATTTCACTTGCTCCCTCTGTCTCCCTCCCTCTCTCTATCTTCCTCTCTCTCTCTCCCTCCCTCTCTCTCTCCTCTCGAAAAAAAAAAGGAAAAAGACTATAGAGCTATCTTGTTAATAATATTAGGATTGCTTTCGTCTAAAAGAAAGTGGATATGACGCTAGGCATATAAAAAAATAAGTAGACAGGGAAAAATAAAAAAATGTTTTAAAAATACGAAATGTGTGTGTTTGTTTTTACAATGATTTATATGTAGACTGCGGATACGTACGACAGTTTCAGAGATCTGGTGATCAATGAGTGGCATGTCAGTGAGTGGCAACTTACAAATACTTCTCAAGAGGAGGTATGGCTAGTTTGTGTTTTTGTTTTTTTTTTGCGTTTGAATTCCAAGGAGATAGAAACGTTTTACATATTTCTCTAACCTCTAAAGTTGTTCTGTCTGCGGCCCGGAGCGTTCAGAAGAGCTTAAAGGGCAGTTGAATCTACAGATTTTTTTTTCAGACCTTAACATTTTCACAGTTCTAAACATAACTCGTTCGGAGTAGACATCGAAAGAAGACCCGTGACATTAAAGGATTATTTATTTGTCCTGACACGCTAGACTCTACCAATTGTTCCTGACATGTTAAGTCGGACAGGCCTGGTAACATGCCAGGATCTTACATTCTCCAGACCAGCAATTAAGAATTACGCTGATCCTGTTATTTTTTACAGACCAGTCGTTTGAAACATAGCGTCTGCCCAGAGTTTAACATTGATTGACATTTTGGATAAAATCGGTGAAAATCATAACACTTATAGCAAATTATAAAGGCATATATTACATATGGGATATTCACTCTCAAGTTCATCACAGTAATCTGCTATTACATTTTTATTTTTAAGATGCGGCTTATGTTCTTCAAGCGATAAAATACAAGAAAAAGAACATATAAAAATATGAAGGAATATGGGGCCGATATAAGGGAACATTAGAACAACGAAAGAAAAAGAAAAGGAAAAATATGGGAAAAAAAAACTAAAGCAATACCAAGAGCTCTCTATTAAAATATCACTATTGCCAACTGCAGCCAACTAAAAAAAATTTCATTGTGCTACAAGCTGGTTCTACAGAGCTAATAGTGCACAAACATTATTTAATGTTTTAAAATACATAGCTTATCAATGCTCCTGTGGTATGTGCACCGGATACACCGAAGATTCCTTTTACGGCATTACAAGTGAAGTAGGAACTTTACAGAAAGACACATGCGTGTCTAGAACTGAAGTAATATGTAAAATATTGAGAGCGAGATAAGAACAAGAATATCAATGATTTAATAATTTCTTTAGAAGTAATGATAGCCGGGGAACAGACGATAAAATTATGTTGTTGATTTTGTTTTTCAAAGCCTCTTTGCTTTCAATTCTAGATTTAGAAAGAGTCGAAAAGGGAGGTAAAAATGTATCCAGGAAGTGAAACGGGCTAGTGGTGTTATAAAAGCTATGGAACAGCAAAGTGGCAATGAATGACAGGGCTTCAGGATTCTGGGATATTGATAACAATTTTGATGTATGTGTCTGCCTTTCTTCGTGTTTTTGTTTTAATGCATGTAACAAAGAAAAGGTTTTTTTGTGTTTTTTTTTTTAACAAAAGAGCTTGAATGAAATCTTAGACGTGATCAAATGCCTCCTTTCCTATGTGTGTGAAAGACTTAGATGTTCCCAGTGTTGTTCAAGCCTTGTGCTTTCGTGATGTGACATAGAGCTAGATAATGATATCTTATTTAACGTTAGCTATTTTATATACATTTTCTTTATGAGAATTAAAATTTAATTTCCTGGCTTTGGGGATCGATCCCACGATCTCCGGAGAGTTAATTAAATGTAGAGTTTAATAGTATGGAAGAAACTCATAAGACATGTTTCTCTATTTTAAGCAAATTAATATCATTTAAACTCTGTATATTGAATCGAATTGATTAGTTTGTTTTTTTAAATACATGATAACTTTAAAAAAATGTTTATCTAAGGTGGAATATATATATAATATAACATATATGTATGTATCAAGCGGAAACTATTTCTGTACGACTGCTAATCGAAATTGAACAGCTATTTTCTCGTGAAATGTGTGAAACATAGCATCACATGGAGTTCATTAAATGGCTTGTCAAAAGGTCAAGGTTGAGTAGCTTAAAATAGAAAATCCTCGTGCATATGTACCACAGCTGGTTACAGATTGCAGATTGAAGACTACGGGCGAATACATTTTGTAATAGTCTCTGTCTTTTGACGAAGTTTCTGTTTTGTAGATTGCATTGATATTTTCATACCAAAAGGTATTCAGAGTAATATTCTCTTTGTTTAGAAATGGGTTTTAATTTGATTGTTTCAAAAAAGTGAATACCCCTTTCAGACTTCAGACTTAGCGATCCATATGAAAGATGATTTAAATTGATGTAAAGGTCATTTATTAAATGGCCCACGGTTAACGAGGATATCCTGTGGCCAACAAAACGACCAGTTAGTTTCCCCAATTAATGTCAGGTACCCATTAGAGCTGGGTGGGTTCAGGGGCATCAAAAAAATTGAAATTCCAGTCTGTTGAAGAATTAAAAAATATGTATTGTAAATAAGAACTATCGTTTTCTGTTCATCTGTATATACAAACAAAAAATTATGTCTATGGGTGTGCCTCAATTTCATTAAAATCTCCAATTTAATGTGCATTTTACTTAGTCTTAATGATTAAATAAAATTATTATTAATCTTAAAAGAGCTTTAATTATTTTTTTTTGTGATATGTATTTCTTTCAGTTTCCCACTTCCAATGAAGATATTGGTGATACTTCAAGCGCTGGCGTTGTTTCGATGTGCCGCGATGACAGATGAATTCTATGACGAGGAACCCGAATTCGAATCCAAACGTCAGTGGTCACTAAGTTCAGACTGTTCCATGTGTATCACCTACAATGACCCTGAATACTGTACAAGGTAGTTAGTCTACGTTATTTCCTAGAAGTGAAAACAGTTCCGCTTACCAAAACTCTAAGCCACACGAAAATGCCCGGAGTTTGACTGGTTGTCAGAGGCTATTTTAGACGCATGCCATTTGTAAAAAATGTTTGTAAAATGTTTCACATGTTTTTTTCAGAGACTGAAGTAATTTAGTCCAAACCTTCTGCAGGACGACTGGAGAGGGCAGAGTCAGGGTATGAACCAGGGACGATTGGGAGAACCGAACGACAGTCCAGCGCGCATACCGCACGACCAGGCAGCCACTCAGCCATTGGAAGCATTTTTTAGGCCGTGGGGTGCTTATATCCATTATATCCATTACCACTTCCGGTAATAACACCTCACTGCAAGCTAAATCACAAATGCAAAGATACTGAATGTCTAGAACAATTTTATAGGAAAGAACCTTGTTAAAATAAAACATAAATGTTGAATAAATTATTCATAATGAACTCCAAAGTTTAATCAAGTTCTCATCTGGCATGTACTCCCGACTGCGTTCCTTGCTGTTGGTATCTGTGGCTGAATGTCTGTCTCTAAGCAACCATGAATCAACGTATCTTGTAGGGTCAGAACGTACTTGTGGTGGTCCAACTAATCTGATAAATAACAGTGAAGATACAGTTGTTGTCATCAGTGAACTTTTTGTCCGGGTAATGATAAGATTCGCAAAATTAATTATAAACGTTAAAATACCAGAAAAATTATAATAAAAGTAATAATTTTTCCACACATTGAAAAAGGTACCGTTACGCCGTACCGGTGCATACTGTCACAAAAAAGCACTGTATATATATATGTATATATATAGGCCTATATATATATAACTATTAGCCCATTAGCAACATTAGTAACCAGTTAAGACACTCGCTCGTTGATTTCCTTCTCCGAGCTTTTGGATATAGAAACAATAATGCGGATGGATGCCTGGTCGTGCGGTTTGCACGCTGGACTGTCGTTCAGATTTATCGATGGTCCCGGGTTCAAACCCTGCCCGCTCCCATCCCCCGTCGTCCTGCGGGAGGTTTGGACTAGGAAGTAATTATCTTCAACTCTGAAGGAACATCCGAAACATGTAAAACAAACAAACAAACAAACTAACAAACAAAAGAAAGAAGACAAACGAAGAGGCGTTTGTCACGTGACAAAAAAAAAACAGTCTGGAGCATTTGATGTAAGGGTGGCAGTTCACTTCCGCGCATTGACGTCACACTTAATCTATCATAATTACTTCCTGTGGAGTTTCTCTAAATCATTAGATGTTACAACTAAAGTCAGCCCGCAGACGAGTAATTGGTAGTCAGTTCAAAAAGCCTAAATATACGTGGAAACTTAAAAGCTTTAATCTACACCAGTATTGATTTTAGTTGTTTCCGGTCTATTCTGTCTTTTTTTGGTTTGCCCTAACTTGTGACATAGCTAGTGCTGATATTCAACAACTATTTATTAAAGAAATACAGCTACTAGATAATCCAAGCATTTGTTTTCTTTGTTAACTTACACCTACAAATTGCCTCTATTGAAATACAAGTATTTAATTTTACAAGGCAGTAAAGAAAGACAAGTTGATAGGCCTAAACTGTATCGTTGGTGGGATTGTGAGGGTAAATATGTCGCTCTAGTTTCAGAGCTATGTCCGATTACCCGAACTCCACAATATTGCCTGAGTCAGCCAGGAAAACCGATGGCTTGGCAGAATTTAAGTCATTGTTTAATCATGACAAGATTGACCTAGGATCACACTGGACATTATCGTCTTCTTTTTGGAAGTAACGTCTGTATTCCATATGATAACGAGATATTTTTATTGAAGTGAGAATCTTCTATATATATAATTCTCTTCATGGCTCAAGAGTTTAGACACGCAAGAAGAAGTAAAGGAAAGTTCGCTCTTTTATTTCTGCAAGTCTTACGAACTAGAGTTACCCTACGAAAAAAAAGAGGGAGAGGGAGAACAAGTAGTATTCACCCGTCACAAAATAGCAGGGCCGGACCATTGTGACCAAGAAAGATCACTCTTTTTTTTTTTTATTTCTATTTAACGTAAATTTAGCGGTGAAAAAAGAGGGGCCCACTGCGGTCGCATAGGTTGCAGTGGCCTAAGGCCGGCCAAGCAAAATAGCGGCGTTTGCTACGCCGCTGGTCGACTAGTATAAGAAATAAATAAATAATATGAGAAAAAAGTATCGTTACGAAATAAAAACACATTCAATCTTCAAACTGAAGATAGAAATCTTAAAATGACACTCTAACCACACAATATAATTTAATTTCTATAGTAGATTCACAAAAGGAGATATAATAAACTTATGAACTGACCGATCTTACTTATTATCTTCCCCTTTATATATAGTGTACTAAAACTAGTCCCTAACCACTGAGAAATAATTCAAAATCTTTTTTTAGTACTATGGAAATATCCATGTATCAGCAGTATGAATCAAGTTATCATGTTTTCTCGTAGATAATTTGTCAATATTCTATTTACACAAACCTTATGATCTTGACGCGCGTATTACGTGACATAGAGTAGAGTACCCCATATTAGATCTTGTGATCGGTGTACTATGGGGGCAGACGATATAAATGTCATCTGTCACATAAGGCCAAGATAACGACCGACCGCCTGTCAGGTTCCTTTTTTTTATTTAATTACTGAATATTAATGTGTCGAGGTATTAAAAGTAATAATAATTGCAATGTGTTTATGTTTTACATAATCACTTTATAATTTATTATTGCTTTTATAAGATATCATTCAGTCCCAGAGTTCAGCCCAACAGACACACCATACACACCGAGTTGTACATGAACTAATACACGATGTGTATGATAATTGAAAGTAAACTATGAATTTAATAAAATGAGATTTATACAATGAAATGACATGATTTATGGTAATGATAAATAAATAAGAGTACATATAGATTCAATATAATATGAGAAATTACTAAATCGTAATATAGTTCCATTGCCTACTGAATTATTATTTCAAATATAATAATATAATAATAACCACCTTGTAATAGAGTTTCCGCATGTATTTTTATTCAACACAAATCTGTTATAGTTTTCAATATCGTGTGTTTTCTTACTAGTAGCCCCTTAACTATAGATATTTCTATGACTTTATTTAATCATTTTGATGTGACAAATGTGGTCAATCAAATTTTAATAGCAAATATAATTTTTAAGTACATTAGTCTTTGCCTATGCGATGCAACACTGGCAGATACATATTTCCTTTCAGTAAAACCAAAAGGCTAAGTGCGCTTGAACTTGGCTTGTCTCGGCTACCTAGAAGGGGGCTCGAGGTTCGACACCCAACTCGGGCAGAGTTGCGTTTACTGAGCGCCTAAAGGCAGCAAGGAAAACCAACTCCTAGATACCCCCTCCTCCCCCCCCCCCCCACCGGTCCACAAATGAGATTGGACCAAAGCGCTCTGAGCATGCTATAAGCATGAAAGTAGCGCTATATAAAAGTCATAATAATAATATAATAATAAAAAAAAACTAGACCATCTCCAACATAATTCTAACAAAAGTGAAGTCGACAAATCTTTTGATTGCCTTCTTCGTGCGTGGGATTTGGCATTGTGATCTAAAATCCATTTAAAAAGATGAAAAAAGAAAATATTGCGTTTTAAGAAAGGGGGTAATAATCACGCAACAGAAGAATATCTTGAACAGTTACGTTCCCCTGAAATTGTTATTGTTTGTGACAGGTCAAGAAACTTGACTTATTATAAAACGCACACACACATACAAGATGTCATCACCATTGTTTGCTCTCGTCTCTGTGTGTAGGCTTGTGTAGTGTATAGTTACTGGTAACTGGTTTAGACTATTTGGGTGTTGGTTTTGAGTTTCATGTTTGGTCCTGATAAGAAAAACAAAATATCCCCCCCCCCCCACCCAATGCTTCTAAAAAGAACACTTGAGCCATTGTATACCATTCCCCCAAAGACATCCAACTAAGTGATCTCCAGTAGCGATCAATTTTTAGTCACGTTTTTTGTACAAGTGTTTAAACACCAATTACTTCGACCGACATTTTCATCCACACACAGAAAAGCACGAAGGGTGTGGTCTGAAATGTAGATAGAGTTTTAACTCTTTCTCTCCTAATTGACGATACCATCGTTGATGTAACCTCATTAAATTAAATTAATGTTTGATTTTATAAAAAAAAATTTGTGTAATCTAAAAAGAGCATGCACTCCCCTTTAATTCTAAACAAAATATAATATTTTCCGATAACAAACGGCAAAGCTATTGATGCTTAATCATAACGAGGTAGTGAAAAAGTAATGAGCAAAAAATGAAGAATTTGGTCCAAACGTGGGAAAATCCTTACGGAGAGAAAGAGTTAAAAGTGTCCCTTTCAGACCTTGCAGTCCATGATGTCTGATAATGTAAAGATTATCAATGGCCAACGATTAACGAGGATAACATGTGGTCAGCTCAATGATAAACCGTCTTTACTTTCACCAATCAATATCAAGAACAATAGAGGTGGATGGAAGTTCTAGGGATCAAACTCATATACCTTGGTTCGAAAGTCAAGTGTTTTACAACTTGACCATAAAATCTCAGAGAAAACTATTAAGTTCCTGAATTTATTATTTCCCCTCTTGTCTAACATCTTTGGAAAAAGGGTGGGGGGGCAATATTAGATGCAGATCTCATATTTTTTTTACAAACTAACTCTGTCTGTCTGTCTGGTCAAATGTTTGTACACGTCATTTCTCCCACACACAATCTCGGATCAAGCTGAAATTTTGCACAATTATTTCTTTTACCTGACAACACAAGAATCAATATTTAAAAAATACCAGTTAGGTAATTAATTATTGGTAATTAATTATTTCGTTTGGTATCTCGAACAAAGGAAAAAAAATACTTTACTGAAGTGTTAGTATAAACCGAAATAGTCCCATTTATAGATCGTCGTCTGAGTCTTAGTGAACACAAACCTGAAAAATAGTAAGAGACTATAGAAACAATACACAACTTTACAATCTTCCTATTTTATAGGCTCTCCACTAGCAGAGTGACCCAAGAGTTCAAACTCAGGTCGTTCCCCTCCCCCTTTTTTTATAGGTCTAAATGCTTTTTCATTGTTAGTCTAAATCTTTTAAAAATTAAACGACATGACTGATCCAACTATGATAGAGTATATGAAAATATGATAGAACTATACTTAATATAAGCTTTGCTTTTTCTTTGTTTGTTTTTTTAAAGGTTTTTTTTTATATTTTCTTTTTTTTAAGTTTAAAGTTAATAATATATATATATATATATATATATATATATATATATATATATATATATATATATATATATATATATAAAGCAATAGTAATAATAATTCTGTACTTTGGATATATAGAGAGAGCTATCTATTTTAGGGCCTATGTCTTTGCCTTCATTTATGAAAATCCATCTCTAGGATTGGATAATGTTGTTTCCTTTAATTACATTGCCTTTTACGCGTTAGTATATAAAATAGGTGCATACATTTATGCATAACAGAACCGTTTTTTAATGTCCAAACAGGACACGTTGCCAACTATCCAATGTAGTGGCATAGCAGCCATAGCGCGAAGGGACTCATTGCACCCAGACTCTTCAATAATAGAGTCCCAATGGACCATTGAAAGATTAAAGGTTTTTCTTACTTTTAGAAAGTCGAAAAAGCATTGTTAGTCATTAAACTATTACTTCAAAAAGTCGTTTCTAAAAAGAGTGTAAGGACGCTATTACTTGCAAAAGGTGGTATGCTTACATACATTAGGATGTCTTTTTTACAAAGCTTATATAAACTCACTCTGTCTGTCTGTCGGTACAAAGCTTGTTCTCGTTATTTCTCCCACACCCTATCTCGGATTAAGCTGAAGTTTGCACAATTATTCAATAAAACTGAAAACACAAGAATTAATTTTTTTTTAATTAAACAATTAGTTAATTAAATATTGTACTTTATTATTTTGTTTGGTATCTCGAACAAGGGAATGAACTAGTACTTGACTGAAGTGGTGGTATAAGCTGAATTAGTCCCCTTTATAGGTCGCCGATTTAAAGTAAGTTTGAAGCAAACAATACATTACTATACAATCATCTATTTTCATAAACACCTCACTAGCAGAGTGGTTAATATGTCGGCTTGCGGAGACGTGAGTCATGAGTTGGAATTCAGATCGTTCCCCCTTTTTTTTTTTTTTTTTTGTAAATGCTTTTTAAACCGATTACGGTAAAATTATTTTTCCTCTCCCCTCGAATTTTTCCAACTGGTCCAGATAATTGATAGGATCCTAGCGTCTTGAGAAAGCTTAAAGCATGAAATAGCTCTAAACAAAAACAATTGGTACAAATATTTCTAATCGCACATATTTATTGTTGTTAGTCTTGATTTATTACAAATATAATTACATAACTGAGCCAAACTGATACAATTTCACTTCGTATTAGTTTTGATTTTTTTTTAAAGTTTTTTTGTTTAATTTTTCTTGTTGTAGGGCCTACACGTAGGTCTAGACCTCCAAGTCTTTTTTAGGTGGCGGAGGGGGCAATATCATGTTCTTGACCCGGGGCCCATGATTTCCTTGCTACGCCAATGATGTAAAGACTTATACTTATACTCGTGTGTCTTCTTTCAGTGTAAGTTTGTCTTATGAAATTAATGATGATTTTTATGTTTCCAGGTGTCTGAATAGCAAGTCATCGATTCCTTTTCACATGGCTAAACGAGCCTTTATAATGTCAAGGTCAACGAGGAATTCTGGGTGCGGTTGCTGTTTGATGAGCAGATTTACCAATAACTATTGCTGCCAAATCTGCAAGGCGGCCAAACGTGGCGTTTATTGAAACAAGATTCGAGTTATACCAAATTATACTTTTACTTAGCTATATGTTTATAAATCTATACATATAAATAGTCAATGTTCTATAAATAGTTATGCAATTTTTTTTCCCGACTGTCTGTGTTTTGTCTGCTTGGATTTGCTGTAAATGATGTAAATGGTGTTGACTACATTAAATGGTGAAGAAAAATAGACGATTTAACAAGCTCAGTTTTTTTTTTATTAATCTTCAACAAACGCCACGATCTCACTTCCAACTGCAATGGTACATTTGCCAGCAAAGACAGGTAAACTTAGTTCGAAGAGCAGGAACGATGCAAACAGGCAAGCTGTTTTTTTAAAATGGGGCTAACTGTATCCATGACATCGATTTAACAACTATATTGTTTGGGTATCGACAAACCATTAGACGTTAACAGCTGTCATTTTGAAATTCAAACAATTGCCAAGCGAATACGCTTACTAATGATGGCGTTAGCGTGGAATCATAGCAGAACCTTTGTTTACGCAAGCGGCTTAAGCACCGAACTGGCTTTTTTTTTTTCATACGTGATATTGGAGATTTTCACTATAAACTAAATAGGGTCAGGGACGCTAAACACGGTCAGGGACGCTAAATTAAAATTTAAAGTTTCCAACTAAATAAAAGATAAAACGGAAGTTGAAAATTTGATTCTGCAATGCAAAGATTATTATTTAACTTTATAAAAATTAGTTTGTCAATACTTACTTTTATTCTGTACACTGGATACACCAAAGCGCTACCTATTTTTAGTGTGTGTTTTTTCCGCCATTTATGAAAATCTTAAATATTATATTAACAAGAAAAAAAAATGAATTTGAAGTGGTAAAATAACAATTACATTCGAAACATAACACATTTTTAATAGATTTTTAACAGGGCGTACTTTTTCATTAGGGTAACTCCTAAGCTTTGCACCATTAGAACTAACAATTGCTTTTTGGAAGGATAAAAACAAAAGGGGTTACCTACTTAAAATTACAACTTCTCAAGCTGTTTACACATTAGTACACAGCATGAAAATTATTGATATTAGAAAGATTTTCACGATAAACTAAACAATGTCAAGGACATTGAAAGAAACACCACTGCTGCCAACTAAATAAAAAAGAATTGAGCTATATTTTGTACAGTAGGTCTATCTCTATGCGTAGAAGTTGATCTTCGCATCACATTTCCTTCATTACCAGTTTAAATGTCCATTTGTTTTCAAATAAGTTTTACGTCAAAGCGTGAAAGTCTAATACTTTTTCATACGTAAATTATTTTTAGCTACATATGAACAGCTCAGAAAATTTGATTCTGCAGTGCTAAAAACTATAATATACTTTTAAAAAGAAAATAAATAAAAACATTCCTAGACTGGACACGGAGATCTTTGAAGACTACAAACAATGTCGTGAAAAAAAACAAGGTTTTCTTTTTTTTTTTTGTAAAGTAATTATATGTAGTAAAATTTTTTTTTCATCATAACCTGTGTAACATATAATTTTATGTTTAGGATCTAGATTTATATAGTTATTAAACATCGAAAATAAGGTATCCGAGTTGATCAATCGCGGATAAGAATTTGTTTCCGTTTTCCAGTCTAGATATAATTTATATAGGTCTGAGAACATTCCTTTAGTTTGAACACCGGAAACATCAAAAAGTTAGCTATGTATAGTTTTTCCGCCATGTATGAAAATCTCCAATACACACTTGGTAGGTCTATAATTTATTGTTTATTCACTAATGCCCAATCCGAAGTAGTAGAATGTTAACACCTCTTCGTGTGAACGCAGCTTTAATGATACATCCGGTTTGATGATCAGCTGACCTATTTCTCTTTAACCCAAACGAAATGCATTTATCGGTTGCCATTATTGTAACCATTCTTTTGAACAATACAGTTTAAACAATTCAAGGAAGAGTTTCTTCTTTCATTTACCTTTTTTTTTAGTGAGTGTGTGTTTGTGTGTGTATCTTACAGGTAAATATTGAAATGCAGGTATTCTATAGAATACCTAGTCATACTATTAAATGCAAGACGTTTTGGCGCAAAGAGCGAAATGATTCTCCATTTCCTACTTTGCCTAGGCATTTCTATTGAATTACTTGGTCACTATCAGGCAAAGTAGAAAATGTCTTATTTAGAAAGATATTTATAAATTAAATATAAATCAGTGAAAAAAAAAACACAAATGAACAAAAGGATTTCTTAACACTAAAAATACCTTTGTAGGCCCATGTCTTTACCTTAGAACTATGCTAAGTGCAATTTCAATTATGAAATAATCAAATAATCCTTTAAATCGACGAATCGTATTTTAAAATAGTAAAACACATTGTTTAGTTTATTCTAACTAGACTAAAATAACAAATTAAAAGATGACGAGTCAATGGAAGGGTTAATCCTTTATTGACTCATGTGTTGTCTTTGACAATGAATGACTGTGCAACGTGTTCAAAAGTAGTATTAGACAGACAGAGTGAGTATTAGACAGACAGAGTATTAGACAGACAGAGTGAGTATTAGACAGACAGAGTGAGTATTAGACAGACAGATTGAGTATTAGACAGACAGATTGAGTATTAGACAGACAGAGTGAGTATTAGACAGACAGATTGAGTATTAGACAGACAGATTGAGTATTAGACAGACAGAGTGAGTATTAGACAGACAGAGTGAGTATTAGACAGACAGAGTGAGTATTAAACAGACAAAGTGAGTATTAGACAGACAGATTGAGTATTAGACAGACAGAGTGAGTATTAGACAGACAGAGTGAGTATTAGACAGACAGAGTGAGTATTAGACAGACAGAGTTAATATGAGTTTGTAAAAAATAAAATAGAATCGACGTGTTCTTTCAGATTTAAAAATTATTACTTCCCATAGGACGACGGTGGATAGCAACGGGCAGAATTCGAACCACTGAAAGACAGTCCAGAGCGCTTTCCACTCGATCAGGAATCAAACGATGGAATAAATCACAATTATTTGTACAATAAAAAAAATTATAAGATAGTTCTATTAACAGTAAGAACGACAAACCTTATGTTTAGTTCCTTCTTTAAAAAGTGTCTTTCCAGAAACCAGAATTATTCTTGACCCTTTATTATATTTTTTGTTTCCATAATTCTTCCCCGCCGGCCAGGGTATTGTAATTGTTTTCTGACAAGACTTCCCATCTGTCGAAGTGTAGATATATATGTACAAAAGTGCCATTGAAAAATGTACAGGTGGGGGTCGGGGGGGGGGGGGGGGCTATGTTCATCCATAGCCAGTTTATGCTTGAAACTGCATGGGCACGACCACCTCGTGGAACTGAATGGTGTTAACAAAAGGAACACAAGTTACCTGTCAATATACCTGTCAAACTGTATTGGTTTTAGCCTTACAACATAATATCATAACATAGCATGTTACAACAGTTTAGCTCTGAATAGATTTATATCTAGAATAATCATAAGCATATTTCTTTTATTTATCTTTTTCAATAAGAGGCAGTTGAAATGGTCCTGACCCCTTGACTCGGCTTATTTTTTTAGACTGACAGAAAAGTACATTATGAAGAATAGCCCCAGATCCCTAAGATAGCATAGTGGAAAATTGCCAATTAAGACTGGAATCACTTCCTTTTAGTGCCACAGGAACCAAATATCAAGTGAACATTAAAAAAAAATAGTGTTGTTTTTTTGTTTTTTTTTTTGCAATTTTGCTCAAGTTGACCAAGTTATAGCTTGACCACCTTCTTGATCTGGAATCTAGGCCATTCAATTATAAGAACAGCGTTGTAGTGCTATGCTAGTCACGTGAGACCCTACGCGTTCCTGTTGATCGCTAGACCTTAAAATTGGCATGAGTCTCAAACGTAATATTTCATTTTCTTTTCTAAACAAACGACATTTAAAAACGTAATTCTATATTAAAAAATAGTCAATATACAAACTTAGGTCTAAATAAAACAAGGTTACAAAGACAGCTTGTGTGGAAACACAAACTCAAAATCGGCCCCCGAAGTGGCCTACTCAGGCAGGAAAAAAAGGCAGGCTTCAATATTTTCAGAAAGAATATCAGAATGAAATTCTATCAAAGGCAAATAACAGAGAAGAATGGAGAAAGAAGGTTGACAGAGCTTGTGTGGTGCCCCAACGGTCCAGCAGACTAAGGGATAGGTGAAAGTGAAGGTGAAGTTAGATGTGAACCTGGCCTAACTGATTTCATATAATGATTATCTTATTGAACTTATTGTTTTGTATAGCGTCAATCTTTTATTCAAAGCCTCAGTAAAAAACATTCGTAAAAAAAATAAAAAAATTGGCCAATATGGCGACCAAACTGTTGAAACCTAACAGAGTAGCGTGATGCTCTACTTCGTTCTCAAGTTTCGGGAATTTGCAGACTTTTGACCAACTTTTCCATTCTAGCCACCTTCCACTCATTCATGAAGAGAGTGTTATGTAATGGAAGGTACTGGAAAGAAAGACAATGTGCCTCTGTTTAAAGTACACAGCATATGATTTTGAAACTCATTCCATCAATGAAGTTTGCCAGTCTCACTCTGATGTGAATATACTTGAAGTGTATTCACTGTCAATGACGGGTCGTGTATTGATTCCAACACTCTGACAAGCCCATGCTAGATGACCTGTCCACTGTGTACACACCAGCCCATGACTGGGATACAAGGCATATCTCCAGATCTGGCGGCGCCTGTTTTATTGAGACGGTAATAGCCGCTCTGATTGATTGTTTCGTTAGATCTGATGAATCGTTCTCTACTTGTGACACTTTTTTTTTTCACGCCAAACATTTCGTTTCGGTGCTGAGTAGACTATCTGGCTCATTTGAAGGTACTTCATAATAACTAATGGCTATTAACAATCACTTATTACATAGGTCTGCAGCTAACAAATCGCTGGCTACACGTTTCCATGTGTCAAGTCGAGCCACGACAAAAAAAAAATAGATCTATCAAACTACTCTTGTCATTTTTTTTTTAAATTAAGGAATAACTATCTAATAATAAACCTAATTTTATTTTTTATAATGATTATAAATGAGATAGTCCTACCAACATTACAAAATGTAGACCTAAAAATGAAAAGCTTATCTATCTTATCTTATACAATACTGACGTTTCTTCAAAAAAGATTACGTTCTACGCGTCATGCATGTAGTCTTACATGTTAACCAATGACTTAAATTCTGCCAAGTCACTGGTTTTCCTGACTGGCCCAGTCAACCAATTCCATGCTCTAATAGCGCTAGGGAAGAAGGAACATTTGTACACATTCGTCCTAGCTTATGGAATAAGGAATGTGCCTTTATCTTTGTGTCTTTCTGAGTAATTTAATAGATTTTGTATCTAGGCGTACTTAGATCTTATCAACTGTCAAGGAAGGGTCGTGTATTGATTCCAACACTCTGACAAGCCCACTGTGTACACACCAGCCCATGACTAGGATACAGGCATAACATTGTGTCTTTCTGAGTAATTTAATAGATTGTGTATCTAGGCGTACTTAGATCTTATCTGATCTTATCTTATAAATACAGACGTTACTTCTAAAAAAAAAAGATGATTACGTCTTAGGTCAATCTAGACTTTATATCTAGTCATGCATGTTAACCAATTACTTAAATTCTGCCAAGTCATTGGTTTTCTCGCTGACTCAGATATGTCACTGGCAATGTCGGAAGCCTCTTCCCAGCCCGTGTCCACCGCTCTGAGGTCATTCATGAAGGAGTGGCGCCAAGTTATACGAGGACTTCCCTGTTTATACTTCTGCTAGTCTTTAGTGCCTTGTGTACTGAACAGCAACAATCTATCTTGACGTTATACATAATAAAAGTAATAAATGAAACTAATTTTGAAAGTATCAAAGTTTTGTTATAGATTTTGTTCTTTGAGAGAGGTGAATTTCTGACACAGTTGCTTATTTATGTAATAAATAATAGCTCAGACTTGTGAAGAAATGTCTGAATTTGACGGTACGCAAAGCACTATTATGAGCAGATGAGTCTCAATCATACACCAACCTAGAACTACAAGTCGTAGATTATGAGAACTGGTTCAACAAATAAGCATATCGATTATCTTCTCTTTCATAGTATTCCCATCTTCTATTATCCCCGACTTCCTCTTTCAACACGCATGCGCACCATTCCACGTGAGTTTAGAGATCTGAATCGAAAAGCTAGTAACCTAAGTTTGGCATGGGATAACGGTACTTTGTCAAGCACTAGTATGTTAGAAATTTGGTGCGGCCACCGAAACGGCATTGTCAGTCATGAGTACTACAGCTAATTACTTTTAAAAAATTAAAAGACATGGTGAATGAGGTCCATTTTGTTCTACACGTATCTATTTGTCAATCTAGCTCAAACGGTAATAGGGAAGAAGGAGCACCTATACAAACTTGTCCTAGCATTTGGAATAAGAACATAATTTTATGCGCAAACTAGCTATAGAATGACAATACTGTGTACCATTGCTTTACATCTTATAACAGATTTTCATGTGACCGAGTTTAAGACCCCCTACCAGGAGAGTTCGAGTTTAAAACCCCCTACCAGGGGGGGGTTTGAGTTTATAACCCTCTTCTCTTCAGTAGGGTTTGAAGCTAAAAAATACCTATTCAAGATATCAAAAAAAACAAATTACGGACTCAAAATGTTATTAGCGTAGCTAAATTGGTTTTGGGTTAGGTTTGAGTTTAAACTTCCCTTCAGCGGTGTTTAAAGGTAAAAAATACCTCTTTAATAATAAAAACAAAGCAAATTATACACTCAAAATGTTATGAGTGTAGTCAAATGGGTTTTGAGTTTAAACTCCCCTCCAGTGGAGTTTGAAGCTAAAAAATACCTCTTCAATAAAAAAAAAAGCTAATTTATCACTCTAAAATCTATGAGCGTAGCCAAAGGGATTTTGAGTTTAAACCCCCCGTCAGCGGGGTTTGAAGCTAAAAAATACATCTTCAGTGTAAGAAAAAAAGCAAATTACGCACTCAAAATGCTATGAGCGATGTCAAAAGGGGTTTTGAGTTTAAACCCCTCGTCAGCGGGGTTTTAAGCTAAAAAAATGCATCTTCAGTGTAAGAAAAAAAAGCAAATTATACACTCAAAATGCCATGAGCGTTGCAAAATGGGTTTTGAGTTTAAACCCCTCTCAATATAAAAAAGCAAATTACACACTAAAATTATTTGAGCGTAGGAAATCCAAATGGGGGTTTTCAGTTTAAACCCCTATCCTAAAGATGGTTTTTTTTTAAAGTTCAAAACCCTTCCAGATGGTTTTGAGTTTAAAATCCCCCTACAGAGCGTTTTGAGGTGGAAAACCTCTATCTTCAATATTATTCTTAAACAAACTACAGTTACTAAATTTTATTATCGTAGCTAAATGGGGTTTTGAATTTAAAAGAAAACAATAACTCCAGAGAATTTTTAGTTTAAGACCCCCAACAGATGATTTTGACGATAAAACTTCCCTTTTCGATATAAATCTAAAGCAAACTACATTCGCATAATTCAAAGAGCGTATTCAAGAGAGGTTACACATTTCTACCAGTGGCGGGCTCCATTAATAAAGTCCAGTGAATAGTCATCTGCCGAAATTGAAAAACATTAAATGTGGCTCAACAAAGATGACTAAGACAGATTTTATGAGTCAGTTATAGAGATCGGGTCTAAATCAAGAAAATCCTATGCCGAACTTGGAGTCGACCCCTTAGTAAGATTGTGACAGCGTCGCATGAGGTTTGCGGGACATGTTCTCCGACAAAATGAATTACGCATAAGAAGAGTTGCGATGACATCCTATTACAACTTGGCGCCACACATTCATGGAGGTCCTAAGAGCAGGTGGGAAGAGGCTTCAGACATTACCAGTAATAGATTTTTGTGGAAACAGCTTGACGGCAAATGCCCCGAACGGCGCGGCAGGGTCTAAATCAGTAAGAATAGCAAATTAGGGTTTTGAAATAAAACTTTTTAATAGCAGGAAAATGCATTGTAGATACCTCAAAATGTGCATGTTGTTGGCTTTCAATACCAGAAATAGTGCTTGGCGGCGGGGCTTCGCCCCGCGCTGGGGGAGCTCCTGGTGCTCCCCCAGACCCCCATGCTGGCAGTAGCGGGTAATCTACAATTTTTCCACTAACTCCAGGAAGAACCTTTCTAGGGCACAATAAACGTCTTCCGAAAGAATGAAGGGTCAGAATGTAATGAAGATTATGTACACACACACAAATATAAATACATCTAAATATTTTTTTCGCGGAGGGGGGGTTCGTGGGGGGGGGGGGGGGGGAAATCCCCCCCAAACCCCCTCCCCGGAAAAAAATCCTGGCTACGCCCATGATATATATATATATATATATTGTTCAGGCTTCTGCGCGGTGTTGATGCTTGTAGATAGATCTAGTGTAGATCTACGTCTGACTGGAGGTAATACCGAACTCAAAACTACTTCAGTAACACCGGCGAAAAGCCGAAACAAACAAATTATGTAGTCGACGCTGATGCTGTTTACAAATCCATTTAATTACTAAGAAGGGAATCGTCCTATGTCAGCTATGTCCGTTAATCTGTATCTATATTCTACTGCTCTACACAAAGCATCCTCTTTCTAGCGTTACTAAGAGCGTTCTTGTTTTTTAAAGATCTGTCACGTCATTTGTCGCTAAGTAAAACTTTCCCCTTATTCCCGAAACAAATAACTAATTCCTAATCATGTCATAACAACTCCTCCCCCTCCCGCTAAAAAAAATTGCCAGTCAATTTTTTATCTACTGTCTTAGTCTTACATTGTGCAAGGGCCAAAATGTAGGGAAACATAAAAGACAACACAACTTGAGTCTTGATTTCGGTTTCAACTTCTTCATCATTGTCCCAAACTCAAGTATGGATATACGGACTATGTCGTCGGTCACCTATGGCACATCACATTCCAGAGGTTCCACCACTTTCCCTCACACGTCAGGACAGACATTTTACCTAATATGACAAATTGACATTTATCAATAATCGTTCTCCCACTATACACCTAACGTTCGTACTGGCATTTACAAGTGTATTTTATTTCCTCTCTCCACTTACTTGTCCCAGCGCGACCTAATTCTTTACTGATGTATGATCATGATCAACAACAAGGAATAACTTATAAAACTTACTTTTCCTTGATATCAATACATCGTCGCCTTATAAATGCCCTATCTATTCATACCTCCATACATCCAATTCATACATATTACTATTCATACATAATAAATAACTAACATGAGTCAATCTAATACTAACTAATACTACAACAACCTAATACCCATCCGATTATGACTACTAGCCAAATCAATTAATTAAGAATAAACAAATTAAATAAAATCCAACTTATTTACACACTACGGTTGTATAGTGTTATGTTTCACAGGCTATCTACACGACCCATACATTTGTTCTCTCCAACTGGAGTTTACATCTCTTCTTACACCACTATAGCCCGCTTGCGGCCTTCTACCTTGGTATGCCTTGCGATTACCGCTACCACAGTCATCGGATATAGACCTGTGTCTCCTATCCGAACTCGCAATCTTCTGTTCAGACTGTTCTGCCCTACTCCAACAGTCTTTAGCGATGTGCCCCTGTTTATGGCAGTTAAAACAAATTCTGTCCTTTCTAGGTTTGTTTCGCCTCCTGTTGCCATATCTGCTTTTCCAACTTCTAACCTGTTTATCAGAAGCGGCTCTGACACCTGCTACATTTCCAAGTAAAACATCTCTAGATAACCTCGGCATGGCTACCCCTTCACAATACCCTGTATACAATGGAGATCGAAGGAACACTTTGCATGCTTCGAACCTCTTAACTGCGCCGTCTGCCAATCTCACTGATTTGGTATAGCCTAAATAATCCTTGGACTTAACTAATCCCCCTCTAACCGCGAGTGTGCTGCTAGCTGTGTCCCGGATCACCTTTATCTGTTTATTATTTATCATGCCCGGATATAATTTAAACCTATCTTCCCCACAATCAACGTAGTTAATTTCTTCATCTGGTTCACTATCCCTACTATCACGATCCCTGTCTTGGATGCTCCTTACAAAATTAACCCTATCCGGTGGCCGATTATCCCTTTCTTGTCTATGATTTCTCTGATTACCTCCTCTGTCACTAGAGCCACTATTATCCTGTGTATTCCCATTGCCAGCTCCATTCTCTCTATGTTTCCTACACTGGTATGCCATGTGTCCCTTTTCCTGACAGTTAAAACATGTAACCTCCCTAAGGTTTCTATCACCCGCTCTAGGTCTATCTATTCTCCTATCATAACTTTCTTGACCAATGTTTTCATTTTCCCAGGATCTATCCTTTAAGCCATCATAACTATCCCGACTATTGTTCCCACGTTCCCTGGACCTACCATTTCTCCTACCATAGGTGTCCCTATCACTAACATCATTCCTTCTACAATACTCCCTATCATTGCTATCATTTCCCTTTACATAATTTACCAGGTCAATAACTTTTTTGTGGTCTCTAACTGAAAGTGGGTTGTTTGGATAAGCATTCTTAAAGATCCTAATAATTTCTACCAAGTCTTCAATTATCTTAGGGTTTCTTTCTTTTATAAAAGACTGTAGCTGAGGGTCGAGCTTATTGATGAAATTGTCAATCAGAATAAAGTTCCTCAACCCCTCGTAGGTGTTCTCCACATTCTCGAATCCGAGCCATTTAGTGAAGAAGTCCTTCTCTGCGTTGATAGTTGTTTGTGGATCAACTTGGCTGGATGGAGTGTTTTCGTAATACTTCTTTCGGAATGTTGCCGCGTTGTGCCCGTATGCGTTTAGCAGTTCCTTCTTTAGCACCTGATAGCTGTTTTGCATCGAGTGGTCGTGGTTCTGGCAAATCGTGAGGGCTTTTCCATGTACGAAGTCCAACAAGATTTCGGACCACTCCCTCTCTTGGACATTAAACTTTGCTAGTTTAATTTCAAAGCGTTTCAGATAGTCGCCGATGTCGTCCTTGTCTTCCGCAAAAGGTTGTATTTTCTTTTTCATCCATGCGGCGCTACTATGGCTTTCTATGTTGGCACTATTGTTGCTGTTCCCTTCGATGGGCACACTTACACCAGCCTCTATCCTCATCTGCTCAACTTGAATTCTCACTTTTCTGTCCGCCTCTTCTTTCTTCTCCCTCTCGATGCGTTCCGCTTCTCTGACTTTTTCCCGTTCTACACGGTCTGCCTCTTCTTTTTCTTTTTCTCTGGCTCTTTCAGTTTCTCTAACCTTCTCTCTCTCTAGGCGTTCTGCTTCTCTAATTCTCTCCTTCTCCAAGCGCTCTGCTTCCTCTTTTTCCTTTTCTCTGCCTCTAGCTTTCTCTCTCTCCAAGCGTTCTGCTTCCGCCGCCACCATCTGCTGCACATAGGCCGTTAGTTCTTTGCCTCGCAGTTCCAATTCTGTCTTGGCTTCCTGAATTAGTTTTTTTCTAAATTCTTCTAGGTCGTAACCTGAAGTAGTTGCCATATTCCTTATTTGTTACTTTATCCTACGATATGGTACCTCTTATACCAACAAACAAAACCCTTGGCGTCTAACTACCAACTTAGACTAATAACCACTTCTACCCTTTCTCAAGATACACTTAGTATCCTTGGTACAAGTGTGTAGGCTACACTTTAACCCGACTGAATACGCTGTGCGACACACGCACCCTCAACCGACAACGTGTTACTCAACACGAGTGGCCGGTAAATAGACCAACCTGTCTATTTACAAATACCAAAAATTACAAATGGGCAATCAGGCTTCACCTCGATTGTTCCCCAGATCTAGTCTAGATTACGCTAGATCTTAGTTACTTCTTACCTGCTTTCACAGCCAGGAGTGTATATAACTTACAACTCATACAAATAAACTATGAAAATAAACTTAAATACGATAAACACCAAACTATAGATCTAGTTTTAATGAATGAGACTTTCGTCTGACAGTAAGACTTAAGACGGGAGTATTGCAAACAATTAATACATGACGTTACTAAAAAAAAATGTTTAACTAAATGATTCACACTCACATACAGGACGCATTAACAGCTAAACATATATATGGACCTCTTGCTAGATTACACCTAATTTTAAGGATATCCCCAATCCACCACGATTTAACCTGGTAGTGATAATCTAGCGAGTGGTCACTTCCCTACAGACTCTAATTATTCTAAGGAGAAAGTAGTTAAATAACACTTGACTTATCTGTCTAAGAAGCGGCGATAACTCCACAGTCAGTCTCGGGTCCACTCTTCCTACGCTAATGTCTGTCCCGGCGGCAAGGCTCACGGCGATGTCTTCCCTAGCGGTGAGACAAGAACAACGAACGTTTCGGCTCTCCAAGGTCCTTCGGTGCTGGTCTGCAATGGCTCCGGTTCTTCGGTGGTACGGCGTCTGGTTCTGGTGTTCACGGTGATCTGTCGTCTGGCTCCGGTTCGTCAGTGGCGTAGAGTCTGGTTCCGGCTGCTGGTTCCGACGCAGGTACGGTGGTTCCAGGTGGTTGTCTGTCCAAAGTGAATCTGGAACGGTCCAACTATTGACACAGCGACAAAGTCAAAGTCCAGTGCTAAACTACCGGCTATCTAACGTGTAGCACAGGATTCAGCCGAGCTGTAGATCAAATTAGCACTACTGTACTTAAGTGCCGTAGGCAGTAAGATGTCTCCTACGTCAAAAGTTCTTTGGCGTGACCCCAACGGTCGATCTTGGCCTTGCAGAGGTGACCTTCACGTTCGTTCTCACTATGCCGGGCAGGCGATATCTCTTCAGTACGGAATCGACAGGACGGTTTTCTTCCCTCCACAAAACTGTAGCCTTCTCGTTACAAGCTTCAATACGATGCCACAAGTATGGGCGTTTACAAATCACAACTGTAGATCTAGATCTATATTTCGTTACCTCCTAGTTCTACGAGTCCAGGATCTCACTGGCTTTCCTTCGCCGACGCGGCTGTATAATCAGGGTCTAGCTGCAGACTAGGCCGATGACGTTAACTTCTGCCTCCTCCTATCAGAGGGCTTCTATTCTTCTTGATGTTGCTGCCAGTAAGCTCCGAGTCGGGGGTCGCCACGTTGTTCAGGCTTCTGCGCGGTGTTGATGCTTGTAGATAGATCTAGTGTAGATCTACGTCTGACTGGAGGTAATACCGAACTCAAAACTACTTCAGTAACACCGGCGAAAAGCCGAAACAAACAAATTATGTAGTCGACGCTGATGCTGTTTACAAATCCATTTAATTACTAAGAAGGGAATCGTCCTATGTCAGCTATGTCCGTTAATCTGTATCTATATTCTACTGCTCTACACAAAGCATCCTCTTTCTAGCGTCACTAAGAGCGTTCTTGTTTTTTAAAGATCTGTCACGTCATTTGTCGCTAAGTAAAACTTTCCCCTTATTCCCGAAACAAATAACTAATTCCTAATCATGTCATAACAATATATTCTGTATTAATTGCTCGCCTTCTCTCTCTCTCTCTCTCTCGCTCTTTCTCTCCCCCCCCCCCCCCCCCCCCCCCATTGTGAACTTCTCTTACATCAATGTTTCAGTACATTAGCCACACCTTGTATTCATTTGTTACTTTGATGAATAGCTTCCGGTGTTATTAGTATTAAACAGGGGTGTTTGTACAGCTAATGACACTGGCGTGCGATGGGTTATCCCGATGGGTACCAGCAATGGAATCTGCGGAAGCGCTGTAAAAAAAAATGACGTAAGTTCTGTTTATATTTTGTTGTTATTGTTTTTATAAAAAAAAACAGCCAGACTTTCTTTATAAAAACAAACATGTTGGCTAGCAATGGTATCATGTTTAACAAAAAAGTAAGGATCCCTTCACTTTTCTTAGTAGATTCTGCATTCCTATTTCATGAACGCACAGACGTTAAATGCGTTGTTAATAATCCGTTTGACAAAAGTAAGGGCCCTAACGTAAGTAAAGATTCGTTTTGAACAATTTTTTTTTGGGGGGGGGGGGGGGGATTTTCTATATTTTGTGCTGACGTTTCGGCGGGCCGGATGAAACCACATCGCGGCCCGGATCTGGCCCGATGGCCGTATTTTCAGCATCACTGTCCTAATGGAATGATTTGATTGCCAGGGGAAGAAAAGAGTTATTGTGTCTGTCTTTGCTATCGGTGTCTTGTATCTCTTCTGTGATGTTAAAAGCAAGAGACACTTATCACAGAAACGATCACATCAAACAAGTACATAAAATGTCATAAACAGTGTTATGAAGATGGCAATGCTTATCAGATTTATTACTATATAACAGCTTATTATTTATAACATTTTAATTGATGAATCATTTATTCCCTCTCCTCCCACTCTGTCCATAGAAGTAGTCAGTACAAATTTCCTTTGCTGACATAGAAGAGAGCACCTGATTGCATGCGGCTTCGGAACGAGACATCTGGAGGTCACTCACGAAGGCCTGCGAAATACACAGCTGAGATCAAAAGAAAATCCGCTGCCGAGGACAGACGCAGACGGCGGGAAGAAAATCGTAATCGACCACTGGCAGACAATGGTTATGCTTGTACTAGTGTGGCAAAATATGTAGGTCACAGCTGGGGCTGCATAGCCATGGGAGATTTTGCGTTTCTCATTAATTTTCGAACTCGAAGACAAGCCATTTTTAACGTATTTTATAACAATATCTAGATCATTGAGTCTAAATTGGCTTTGATGCCTTACTATTATCTGTCACTTCCGACCTATATTTTAAAAAAGAAAAGATAACTCTTATTAATTGAAATGAAAACAAAAAATATTCGTTTAGAATTCGAAAGTACGTTACAAAACATTAATTTACAATAGTTTCAGTAATATGAAAATTAAACTCTAGATCTATCTATATTATATATAGAGATAATTATTATCATTAGATCCATGTTAGATCTATATTGATCTAGATCTACACAGAGATTAGACTCGACTAGTCACTAGACTGTCTAGTCTAGACTGCCTCACTCAACTGACACTCACTCAGTCACTGTAATTGTGATAAGTCACTGTCATGAGACATGACTTACCAGCATCACATGTAAAATCCTAGAGCACATAATATGTAGCAACATCATAAACCACTTAGACAAACAAAATGTCCTCATACCATACCAACATGGCTTTAGGAAATATAGATCATGTGAAACACAACTAATAGGACTAATTGATGATTTTTCTAAGGTTTTGATAATAGTGAACAAATAGATGCTATCTTACTAGATTTTTCTAAGGCTTTTGACAAAGTTCACCACCATAGTTTGCTTAAAAAATTACAATATTTTGGCATTAATGGTCCACTGCATCAGTGGATTAAAGATTTTCTGATAGGGAGAGAACAAACTGTAATAATAAATGGCTCTAAATCAACACCAATAACAATAAACTCAGGTGTACCTCAAGGAACAGTCTTGGGTCCACTACTATTTTTAATTTACATAAATGATTTACCAAATTGCATTACTTCAGGAACAAAAGTCAGATTATTTGCAGACGATTGCAATATATATATGACAATAAAAACAACACAAGACACAGATATTTTACAAAGAGAATTAGATGAATTGCAGAAATGGGAATCAAATTGGAGCATGTCTTTCCACCCAGAAAAATGTCAGTTGTTAAGAGTAACAAAAAAACTAAAACAAATTAATTCCACTTATCTTATTCATGGCAAACCAGTAACACAGACTAAAAACGCAAAATACCTAGGTGTTATAATAAATGAAAAACTGTCATGGAATCAACATATTGATGAAACTATAAAAAAATCAAACAAAGCATTTCGGATTTATTAAAAGAAATTTCTATAAATCAAATAAGAACATAAAACTAAAATGTTATTTAACCTTGGTTAGGCCAATAATAGAATATGCATCCTCCGTTTGGGACCCCTCAACTCAAGAAAACATTAAAAAACTGGAACAGACACAAAATAGAGCAGTGAGATTCATAACAAATGAATATTCACATTTGACTAGAGTAACACCTATAGTAAAATCACTAAATTTAGAAAACCTTCAGGACAGAAGACTCAAAAGTAAAGTAGCAATTATACATAAAACACTGAACCATAATCTTCAAATATAAAAACAAAATTTAATAAAATACTCTGAAAGACACAAAGATAAAGGCGCATTCCTTGTTCCATATGCTAGGACAAATTTGTACAAATACTCCTTCTTCCCTAGTGCTATTAGAGCATGGAATGGGTTGCCTGAGCTAGCCAGGAAAACCAGTGACTTGGCAGAATTTAATTCATTGGTTAATATGCATGACTAAATGCATGACGCGTAGGACGTAATCATCTTTTTTTAAATAACGTCTGTATTATATAAGATAAGATAAGACTGTGATAAAATTAGTGATCACTGTGTCAGTGTGTGACTGGTGTGGGTAACTAGAAATAGATTAACCTCTAAATAGTCTAAACTCCTAAGTTAAAGTAGCCTTTCCTACTGTCCTAGCCAGCTATTGACGCTTGACGGCTCACTAGATTAGGCTCTGCCTAGACTAGAGACCGAGTTAGAGACCAAGACTACTAGATTCTAGATCTTTCAGTTAAAGTTAATAGTAACTATACTGTACTAAGACTAAGTGACTAGTCTAAGAGTTAAGAGACTCAACTTCTCTGTCTCAAGTCAGACCAGAGTCAGAGAAAGTTACTTAAGTTTTTAAGTACTAAGCAGACTAAGTTACTATAGGTACCGCTTCCCCCTCTCTTTTCATAAATCCACTAGCATTACAATCTGTTACGGAGTCCCTAGCCAGTTTTTTTCTCCTACCGTACCGTACTACTGTACTGGTGGCTATTTTCTCCCTTTCTTCTTCTGTACCTTTCAACACAGGCCAACACATACCATCGTAGCAGCAAGGTCCCTATTGTAGTCTTCATGGCAGAACTAGGTGTGATGTAATCACTTCTCTCTGTTCGGAGCTTCGCCGGCGCTGTGGCGGTATTACATCAGCTACTGTTAGGATTACCATATTGCTCGTAAAGGGGAATGGCAAGGTTCGGTGAGTTACCTTGGTCAACACTGATCTCGTCGTTCACATTCTATGTTAGATCACAGACATACAGTTCAACTGAGGTCTAAGTCGAGACTAGGACTAAAATGTGTCGTAACATAAACGATGTCCCAATGTACAAACAGAAAAATGTGGCAATTAAATTATGGGAGATAATCTTGTGTTGAGCCTTAAAAACAAAAATGGCGTGGGGGTGTATTTCCATTGACAATATATGGTAATAAGAAATTAAACTTAAAAATATAGATATATTTTAAAAACTATTTATCTCCGAAGAAATTAAATTACATATTTGCAATCTGCATTTTTTTCTGCATATTCTTAAAATATTTAAGAGAAACCTGATTCTGTGTATCTAGTCACGTAAACTAATACCGAGTTATAAAATTATATACAGTAATTATTTCTAGACGACTGGTCTGCTAGACTAGTACTCTACTACTATTGTACTATCTAGTAATTTATACATAATTAAATCTAGATTCTAGACTACTTGTCTACTACCCTAGATCTAAAAATATGCTTAATAATAGATTTCTATAGAGGTATCGTATTATTATTAAGATAGGACAATATTATATAGTTTTAATGTTATATTGTCAAACCTAATATAAGTACAAGACATAAGAACTTTAAATCTAGCCTTCTAGATCTAGAATAACTAGCTAGATCTTTTAGATTTTGTACATTTAGACAACAAATCAGACTTCATATAATATGTTTTTACCTACAACATTTTATATATATATAAAGATATAGGCATACAAATTAAGCTAGCATTATTATTTTTATCTTTTTTTTTTTTTTTTTTTTTTTGTAACTAGTAAATTTACTTGAGAATATTTCTATAATTTTAACCTGCTCAATTTTTGGCTAGAACTTTATAATCTTCATTTCATATTTAAAGTTTGAAACTCAGGAAAAGAAACTGGAATCACCAAAGCTTTGTTAATATTAATAGTAAAAAGGGTTATATTTCAGATAAATTATAGAAGGCTGAATAAAAGAATTATCACAGAGTAAAAAGAATGGGAAGATCTCGAGAAAAAAGCAAGAAACACAAAAAAGACTACGATTATCATAGAAAAAAGAAAAGGTGATTCTATTTTTTGATTTTATGTAATACAAATCAACAAAAATATTTAACGCTTTACTTTGTAGAATTACTGATTGTTTGACTGCGTCGCTATGAAAGAAACCTATCTTGTATGAGGGTTGACTGTAGGCACTAGATGGGAAACATCTCGTAACTGCATGCCAAAAGAGATTTTTTTAGGTGAACTTAAAGGAGAACAGCATGACAGAGGTGACCCTCAAAAGCACTATAAAGACCAACTTAGAGAAAAACATCTGGTTGCTAATGATTTCTGAAAGAAACAGCTAGACAAATATTACAGTCACAGGACACACATTTGAAACCAAAAGCAGTTGATGAAAAGAGGGATATATTTCAAAAAACAAACAACTTAAACCTCCCAGCATACAACAGCTCAGTCTGCATCAGATGTGGCAAATTGTTCAGGTTGCATCTGAATCTATGTTGTCACATTAAATACTGCACTCATCTCTAATTTTCGGATTTGTAGATAGTGCATATAATTATTTATATTAATATGAATTATTTGAACAAATATTTAGATACTATTTATAGAAATGTTTGAAACTGAAAAAATTGTGCTGTGTAGTAAATTAATAATTGGTATGGGTTAAAGATTAACTTATCTTATTATAAATATGAAGCATTTAAGATGCATTTATGTAATCTAATTACAGGCATAGGTCAGAGAGCTCAGATTCTGACAGGTCACATTCTTCATCAAGGTCTCGGTCTCCTGTAAAATCTAAGAAACATTCATCTAAACACAAGTCTAGACCACGTACAAGATCTCCATCAAGTGATTCAAGTCCGTCTGGCTCATCAGGCAATAAAAGAGATTCCTTGTCCAAACAAATAGGATCAAGCAAAAGCAGGGAGGAGAAAAAGTAATCCTTGAGATTTAGAATGTTCCTCAAAATTTAAGTCATACATATGATTAGATGTATGATGCATAGGACATAATCATCTTTTGAAGTAATATCTGTATTTTATAAGACAAGATAAAATTTGTCTTAGTTTTCTGAACTCTTTAAAGTGTAAGATTGGTCTACGTCTTATGTTTTTTCCTCAGTATTCCTTTTTAATGCCACTCCTTTTTCATCCTGGAAAAATTAAGGGGGTGGGGGATTTTGGAAGTTCTGATACATTTATTAGTTGTAACAAGTTGGCATTTTTTTTACAGATGTAATCTGCCAAAATGTAAAAGTGTTGTTTTATATGGAGTTTTTTTTTTTTTTCAGAGAAGAAAAAGCCTTATTGAAAGCATTGGAGACACCAGAGGAGAAAAGAGCAAGAAGATTAGCTAAAAAGGTCAGCAACTTGTTCAAAAAAGTCAAAAAAGTTGTTTATAAAAGTTGTCAAACTAAAAAAAAAAACTTTTTATGTCAGCCTTCTCATTTATCTTTCTTTGGTGCACACCCAATCTAAAATAGAGGACAAATTAATATTGTTATTACACTAGAGATTAGAGTATTTTTCAATCATGTTATTATAATTCCTTATTAAATATCCTCACTAAAATCCTGTTATCTAATTTGAAAAAAAAAAATCAAAAATTTATTTAGACATAAGCTAGTAGATTAAGATATTTCAATTTAAAATCCTGATATAAAAGAATTTTCGGAGCGCTCTTAAGTTGATTCAGTTCTAATGGATACTTGACATTTAGTTGGTCATAGTGTTGGCCTCATGACACTTTCATTAATCCTATGAACACTAAAGGCATTCTTATAAATTTTAGACTATACCATTTTAAGATTAGCAGCAGTAGTAGTAATGGCTACACTTGTTAGGAACTCCCAATTGTAAACAAGATGTTATAGCACACACATTCTGTGCTTGCCATCTTGGTTTGTTGACATTTACAAAGTGAACATTGAAATTTATATATACCGGTATGTATGTATGTATGTATATATATATATATATATATATATAAATGGTGACCAGTCATTTCATCCCCAATTATATATTTTTCTTTTTTCATTGTTTAATTGTGCTGTTAAGGCTTTGTTTTTAAGCCCTCATTTCATCTAATATATAACCACAATTCACTTTATTTTATTTTTCAATCTCTCTTTCTTGAAATTGGGTGCGTCATTTTAAGCCTTGAAATAAGGTTTTATTATTTTTTTCTAATAAAGGCTGACTTCACTTTTTTACATTACCTCTATATTTATACTTGTAAAATTTTTTAAATTTTTAATGGCATTTAATTTCCATTTTATTCTTTTGAATGTGTTACACTTTTTGTCATTTAAATAAAAAATAAATATATTAAATATTGCTCATTTCATGATTTTTACAATACTATTTGTTAGATAAAATGATCAGATGATGAAAATAACAGGGGATGAAGTGATCGGGGATGTGTGTATATACAGTGCTTTTTTTTTGTAAAAAAAAAAAAATAAGTGCCGGTACTCAGTGATGGATTGCCTAACTTTTAACTACTAATATATTAATAATAAACATTAAAATACAAGAAAAGTAATAATTTTTTCCCCACATTGAAAAAGGTGCTGGTACGCCATAACGGTGCTTACCATCACAAAAAAAGCCCTGTATATATATATATCTATTCCATTCATATCTAGGTAGGCTACAATAATTGTGAGCCTTATGTCTACAATTTATTTCCTTTTTTTGCTGTTTTTTGACAGGAAGCTAAAGAAAGAAAGCGAAAGGAACAGATGGGTTGGGATAAAGACTATTTGGTAAGACCATGTTCTTTTATAAGTGAATTTTAAAATATCCCTTACAGTGATGTAAGTTATTATACTAACGTTAAATGTTTGACAAACCATCTTTCAAAACGTGCAGGGCTACACAAATGTGGACAATCCTTTTGGTGATGAACATCTACTGGATACATTTGTTTGGAGCAAGAAGCTGGAGAAAGAGGGCAAGAAAGACTTACAAGCAGAGGAACTTCAGGCCATTGGCCGTTCCAAAATGCTTCAAAATAAAGTAAAGTTCAAATTTATATTAAAAAATAATCCTGTTCAGTTTACCAGGCTAGGATTCTAGTGACAGCCTGAGTAGAGCTGTCAGATAAATAAATCATGGCTTTTATATAGCGCTACTTTCATGCTTATAGCATGCTCAGAGCGCTTTGGTCCAATCTCAGTTGTGGACCAGTGGGGGTGAAGGGGTATCTAGGAGAAGGTTTTTCCGTGCTGCATTCAGGCACTCAGTAAACACAACTCTGCCCGAGTCAGGCTTCGAACCTCGAGCCCCTTTCATAGGTAGCCAAGCCAAGTTCAAGCACACTTAGCCTCTCGACCACACTCCCCACAAATATAAATAAATATTTAAAGTATTTGTTTCTTTGACAGACAATTTCATGTGTTCTTTTAATAAAGAGTTTTTACAAGACTAATCTATTTTATTTTCCTGATGAATTGGTATTTTCCTTTAAATAGAACATTTTATGCTAGTGTAGTATATTAGAAGGAGATGCGGTGGCTGAGCGGTAAAGCGCTTGGCTTCCGGACTGAGAGTCCAGGGTTTGAAACCTGGTGAAGACTGGGATTTTTAATTTCAGGATCTTTGGGTGCCTCTGAGTCCACCCAGCTCTAAGTGAGGGAAAATTAAAGGCGGTTGGTCGTTGTGCTGACCACATAACACCATCGTTAACTGTGGGCCACAGAAACAAATGACTTTTACATCATCTGCCCTATAGATCGCAAGGTCTGAAAGGGGAACTTGAATATATTAGAAGTAGTTAAGTGCAACAAAAATAACAGAATAGAAACATGACATTATAAGTGACTTAATTTTAGAATTGGGTCTTGATAGTAAGATAAAAGGCAATTTGCTAAGATCCTTCATAACATGTACTTCATTATAAAGACAGAAAATTCAGTATCACTTGTATGTTAAAATCTTGTAATATGCTAGCTGTTAAACAACTTGCATTTAGATCATAATAGGCCAACACAATTATACGCTAACATACTCCAGTAATTATTCAAGATTTAAGTAATCACTTAAGCAAACAGTAATCATACATAAGTAGCAAATTACATTTGTTTAAATTATTTCTATAATTTTTCAGAATTTGTCAAATATGTACACATTAATTGCTGCACATGTAGTGTTGATCTTTTCACTTATCTACCTTGATAGTTTGTAAGTGTAAACATTTTGATTAAATCTCTTCATTGAAATAATATCAGGTTGAATTAGAGAAGGTCAAGAAAAGAAGACTTGAAAGAGAAAGAGAACAAGAGGAAAGAGAAAAAGAACGTGTAAGTGTGAATCCCTTACTGTCATTTTTTTGTACTCTTAATAATTTCTTTCACAAAAATAATCTAATTATTAAAAAAAACAACTTTAAAAAAACAAACAAACTGGAAACTAAATTCTAGTTTACAGTGCATGGAAACTGCTACCAGTATTCTTATTATTATACTGATAAAGTGCACAATGTTTTTAAATTCTGATCCAAATGTGTCTTTGGATAAGTTGTTCTCTACATTTACAGAAATATGGCTTCTACACTTTGTCCTTGTTTGTAATATTGTGAATATTCTTTTCTGGTAGATTTACCTCAAAAGTGGTTGTCATTTGTATTTTTTTTAAATGTATTTATATTACATAATTATTTTTGCTGTTTTATAATGTATACCTTTCTTCTTTTTAAATAACCAACACCTTATTTCTATTTGCAGGAAATGTTGCAAAGAGAGAAAGAAGCTGACTATTACAAAGAGTGGGAAAAACAAGAAGATGGAGTACGTTACCAGCTTTATTTTTGGATTTACAAAAATTTTGTTTTCTTTAACATTGGTAGTTCAAATTAATTTTTTAAATCAAACTTTAATATTTTCAGTTTCATCTTAGTCAAGCTAAATTACGATCAGAAATAAGAATTAAAGATGGCAGAGGTATGTCCTTAATGTGTATTTACTTTATATAGAAAAAAAAATTCTTTTTTTTTTTTTCTTATCAATAAATACTCTCTGTGTATACTTTGGTGTTTTCTCCAGCCAAACCTATTGACTTGTTGGCTAAATACATAAGTGCGGAGGATGATGAACTTGCAGTAGAGATGCATGAGCCTTATACATATCTTTATGTAAGCTGTGTTTCATCCTTTCTAATACTAACTACTAGTTTTGTTTATTGGGAACTCACAAATCAGTTCATTTTTCATAGAGCATTTACTTTTGAGATTTATTTCACAATTTTAAATGTGCATTATTTAAAGTGATTTTTATAAATCTTTTGCTGAGCTTCTAACAAATATTCTAAATGCTTTATGATGACGTCTTAATTCTTATTTAAGGGTTTAACTATTAGAGACCTAGAAGATCTTCTGGAAGATATTAAAGTGTATCTTGAGCTGGAAGAGGGTAAAAATGCTGACTACTGGAGGGACATTATTACAGTGACGCAAGATGAACTTGTCAAGTTGCGAAAATTGGATGCTAGCAATAAAGGTTTTAAAAAATTATTATATCTAGCTTTCATTTTAACAACACTGATTTTTTTTTTTTCTATGGAAGTTTGAGGTAGAAGTTATTTACCAAACAACCATACACACACACAGGTACACAAAAATGCAATTCATTTTTTTAATTCAATTTGGAGCTTATAATTATACTTACAGCTAGGTGGACTAGGCTTGACTTCCCTTAAACTTATCTTATATAATACAGACGTTACTTCAAAAAAGAAGCTGACTACAAAACTGGGCTTGGCAATCAAGGGCTTTTACTCTCATATTTCACTGCTACAGATAAATTAAATAAAAACATATTCATTGAAACTATAGTACTATATTAGGTAATTTAGAAATACAGGTAAAGAAAAAGAAATGAAATCTTCAGACATTTTTAAAAAGTTTATATCATTGGGCTCACTCTGTCTGTCTGTCAGGTAAAAAGTTGGAGCATGTTTTTCCTTCCATTTTCCATTCTCAGATCAAGTTAAAACTTTGCACAATTATTCATTTATCCTGACAAGACATGAATCAATCAAAAGAATTTTACAATTTGTTTTTGATTTTGTTTGATTTTGGAAAAAAAAGGGAAGAAATGCTACTTAGTGAGATGTGAATATATATATATATAGATCTAGTACCCTTATTACATTTTGACATGTTTTTCCTTCCATTTCCCACTCTGAGATCAAGTTCAAATTTTGCATAATTAAAATTCGAAAACAATACAATTTATCAGTTCAAAAATTAACCAATTAGTTAATCATTTAGTTCTAATTAATTAATTATGTTTCATATATAATATAGCAGAAAGGAAGCAAAACCCTGTAATTTTTAGATAAATGGTAGTAATTAGCGGTTATTTCCCCTTAGACAAGCTTTATTTTTTAAAAAGTAGTATTTTTTCTATTGCTTGTTTTTGTTTGAATAAGTGTTACCTTGTAACATTTCTTTCTTGGAGACAAAAAGCACTTTTTTGCTCTACATAATTAAGTAATAAGCTTGAAGAGTTAATTTTGTTTTGTTGTGTACAGTTGTTCATTAAGTTTTAAAATTTTAATATTCACAGAGTATATTGGTGACAGAAGAGATGGAATCAATCAAGCAGTCACTTCAGAGATTGGCGATATCTTCAAAGGGAAAACCACTAACCAGCTCAAACTGTTAGAAAAACAAATAAAGGACAAACTGAGTGGTGGAGAAGGCATTGATGTTGGTAATATAACTTATTAATGTCTAAATAGTCAACACTCAGTAACGTTTGTTTAAAGACCTCATTTGAAATTTGTTTTCGGCTGAATTAGGTTTAGAAAAGAAAGTAATGGTTTCCTTTTATTTTCAGGTTATTGGGAATCACTGTTGCAACAGTTAAAGGCCTATAAAGCAAGAACTAGATTGAGGGAGAGGCACCAAGAAGTGCTGAGACAAAAATTGTTTAAACTCAAACGAGAGGTAAATAGTTTGTATCTTATCTTATAAATGACAGGCGTTACTTCAAAAGAGAAGATAATTACGTCTTCAACAACATTTTTATAGTATATTTTGTACTAAAAGAAAATTTAACATGACATATGAAAAAACAGCCTAAAAAAAGTAAAAAAAAAAGTTAAGTTCCCCTCTCTGACCTTGCAATCTAAGGGGCATATGATGTAAAGGTCATCTGTTTCTGTGGCCCATGGTTAATGAGGGTGTCATATGGCCAGCACAATGACCAATGTTTTTTCCCCAACTATAGTCAGGTACACATTAGTGCTGGGTGGACCTTAAAGATCCCAAAAATAAAAATCCCAGTCTGCACCAGGATTTGAACCCAACCCCTCAGTTTGGAAGCCGAGCACTTTACCACTCACCTTCACTGTCACCTAAACAATCAAGGATTATTGTAAATTTATCCTCTTACAATTTGTGTTCTTTTCTTTTCTCTGCCAATTGCATATTTATCTCTTTATTTAGAATTTAATTTTGTATGTTTCTCAATGTGTACAACATTTCAGCAAGGAATAGAGTCAGGTCCTCTATTTCCTATCATTAAAGATGAGAAACATGCACAGAGTTCGAAAGAAGCTCCATCTACCTCCCAGTTTAAAGTACCTCAAGATTTAGAACAACCTGGCACATCCAAACAATCAGATACAGAAGAGTATGTATTTTGGTTTCTATTTTAATTCAAAATCATTTTATTCTTTGCATATATATAGAGAGAGATTTCAGTAAGCTAACTAGGAACATTAAATACATTTCAAAGAGTTGGCCAGGTAATGTTTAGTACATGTAAGAGATGTAACTAAAGGGCACTATAAAATTTGATTCACACTAAAACTGAAAAAAGGGTTCATTTTTTTTTTTAAAGTTTTAGATATTGTTTCAGTGGATCAGAGTTTTCACAGATGGCTCAACCCATAAAGCCACCACAAATGGAGGAGCTGGAATACTTATCGAATGGCCAGATGGAGGAAAACTAGAAAAATCTATTGCAACTGGAGAGCTCTCTGACAGTCACAGAGCAGAAAGGGAAGCACTAGCACTAGCTGCTACCATCCTAGCTAATCATCCAAATTCCCCACACAGTCAGATTGTCTTACTAACCGATGCAAAAACAACCATCCAAAGCCTGCAAAACTCTGATTCCTCATATATTAATAACCTCAAAACAGCACTTACAAAGCTCAACAACAACAGCAAAAAAACTGTAATTCAATGGATCCCAGCTCATATAGAACTAGAAGGAAATGAGAAGGCTGACACACTCGCCAAGAGTGGGAGAACTATCACACTAATAAACTCTGCACTCTATCCAGAAGAATTGAAGAAATTAATAGTAAATAAAATAAATGAGAAATGGACGAGCTCTCATCCAAATCACAAGAAAGATGACGCTTACTATAAGCTATCCCGACAAGACCAACGTCTAATCTTTCGACTCAGGACCGGACACAACAGAATGCGACAACACATGTACCGGAAGCTCAAAATTGGAACCAGTGAAATCTGCCCATGTGGAGAATCACCAGAGAATACAGACCACGTCCTCCAAAACTGCTCTCTATACCAAGAGGCCCGTATAAGACATTGGCCCCAAATCACCCCACTAGAAAGGAAACTATATGGAGAGCTCCCTGATCTGGAAACCACTGCGCATTTCATCTCATGTATTGGTCTAGTCATCTGAACACTCCAACATAACAATGAGAACGAAGAAGAAGAAGATATTGTTTATCACTCAATTAGAAATGAATCCTGTTTAAAACATTTTCTGAATAATGATTTTGTGTTTAAATGATACACTTAGTTCTATAACCTAAACATATGTTAAATGCTTGACAGTACTCAATATACATTTTCCTTGATGTTTTCTGAGTACAGTGTTGCCAACCTTTTTTTTTCTTGAGGGGTGAGGGGGTAGGCAAATAAATTTCTGAAACAAGTCATGAGTTGCATCACTGCAAAAAATTGTCGATTTCAATAATAACTGAGCCTCTGCTGATCCATTATGCTCTCTGTGGGCAGAAGTTTCTTGGTACCTAGTAGCACAACATCACTGGTCGGGTGTGGCCCATGGTAGTATTGGGCTACACTGTCTTGGTCCATACACAAACAAATAAGAGAACCTTTAGCATTTGTCTCATCAGAGCTGTAATATTGTCTAAAGCATATGTGAAATTCACCTGACTTTGGTATAAATAAATTATTTTAAAACTTTTTAAAATTTTGTGTTAAAAATAATTATTTGACATCACCAGAGCTCAAGAAAATGAGAAAGAGGATGAGCAAGAAGAAGTGGTAATGACAGAAGAAGACATACAGGAATTGGAATATATCAAGGCAGGCTACTCGCCAAGATTGTTCCAGCCTGAAGATTTAACAATTGAGTCTGTTGTTTATGATGAACGAGATGACTTCAAAAAGCTAGAGTTGGCTAGAAAGCAGGTTCTAACCACTGGTCAAGTCAGAGTAAGTTTTTATGTTTCAAAAGTCGATCACTGTCTTTACTACTGCTTTTTAGTGCAAGCATTCAAAACTAATTTGATATGTTATGAATCATGTTTTTTTTGTTCAACTCTTGGTTGTTCAGAGTGACGGTGAAACAGAGTTTGAGAAAAAAGCTCGTGAAGGTATGGACTTGGATGAAGCTCAGTTTAGTGTAGAGTTGAATCTTGAGCAACAGTCATTTATGTGGTCAGACAAATATAGGCCACGCAAGCCTCGGTTCTTTAACAGAGTTCACACAGTAAGTTTCCTGTTAATAATTTCTACTGTTAGATTGGTTGTTTTTTTAGATCTTGTTGAGGTTTTTAACCCTAAAACTAGTGTTTTTCTTTTTTTTTTTATTCTAGGGTTTTGAATGGAATAAATACAATCAGACTCACTATGATATTGACAATCCTCCACCAAAAATTGTTCAAGGTTACAAATTCAATGTAAGTATGAAATCCTCAAAAGTTGTTCAGTTACATAACACTTAGCTCAAAAAATGAGGTGGATTAGGACATTACTGCTAACTATTCATAGCTCCATAGCTTTTAAATTGACCTTTCTTCAAGGGTTTGTTTTACAATGGGGAACCCAGCCTAAGTCTTGACATGTTGACCTATTACATCTTTTTTGTCTTTCTACTTGTTAATGTGCATAGTAAGTTATTACAAGACTATAAAATCTCTTTTTAAAAGTGATTATTTTCTGTTGGGGGTTTGGTAGTTAAATGGTAATGAGCAAAGGGTCTTAAGATCAGCTTCTGATTTTTTTTTTCTACCCTGCTTTAATAAGATTAGTTGATGCTAGTTGGGGAAAGTGATGCTTAATCTTATAATTGCCATGTGTTCCTGTGTTTATACAGATGAGCTTTGCATACATCATCAACCCTAAAAGTTTAGGAAGACGCTAACCAAGAAACTTAAAATTTATTACTGTCTTGTGCTTTTGCCTTTGTTGTGTACCAAGGTCTGACACTGGTATGAGAAATAATATTATACTTAAAACTTTTTTTCCCAGATTTTTTATCCTGATCTCATTGACAAGGCTAAAACTCCAGAATATTTTGTTGTAAGTATTAACCACTATGGTGATAGCCAGAGAAAAAAGGTCAAAAAGTTGGTTAAAATCATTTCTAGTTGTTAGCCAAGTATTATGATAAAGTCCTTGTTGGTTTTTTATTTAATTTAAATAATGTGAAAAGATAGTGCTTTACATAATGTTATGTAGATATTTAATATACAACCATCATTGTAATTATGCATTTCAATAATTACTGCTTTGACATAACTTATTCTAATGTAATTTACCCTTGCTTTTATCAACAGTATTGAAGTAGCCTAACAAAAGTAACTGAAACTCATTTTTTTGTGTCATCCTCTGTATCATTTATCACCAAGCCTTTATAAATTTGGTCTAGGCTAGGGGTCGGCAACCTTTTGAGTGGGAAGAGACAAAAATTACAATTTACAAAATTTCAGTTTTTTAAAGAGCTACAAAGTTTTTTCTTGCCAATTATAAATAGTACTTAAAATAATTTTTTTTTATTTGAAAAAACGAATCTTTTTATTCATATACAATTAGTGTTTTTCACAACAAATTAGATTATATATATATATATATTTATATATAGATATATATGGTACTATTAGATAATTATTTTTTATTTTTGTGGCAACGAAAGCAATTAAACATTTACGGCACTAAGTTATACTTCTAAAGTAACAAACAATTGAGCAAGCAAATTCAACAGAAGCGTAGAAAAGTTTTGATGCATTTGACTTATACCTTGTTTTTATTTTTAAACAGGACTCTAAATTTTCATTTGTTAGTTGGCTTCTTATTGTACTTTCAGTTATATTCATGAAATGAACGTTTGCTCGCACAAATATGTCGATCCGAAGATAGTCAGCACTCCAAATGCCAACTTTTTCACCTCACTGTAGCAATGTGGAAGATTATTTTATGCGCCGAATCAACTCTCGACATTCCTTTTCAAGCTGTCCACTTTTGTTGCATTACATACTTAATACATTTCTGGACCTCCAACTCTTCCAACTTGCTTTTCAACTCTGTCAATTTTCCACTCCTCAAAGCTTTACTTTTTAAATCGATCAATTGCATTTCTAGAGATCCAGTATTGATTTAAAATTTATCAATGTGAATTTCTTTGCAATTTGTGTTGAGAGGATTTTCTAGAAATGCTAGAATGGTTTTGTTGGTTTTGAATTGCTCTAATCTGTCAGATAATTCATCTTTGATTTATTTTATAACTGTGCTGAAGTAACTCGTGTCAAAAGTTGCACTGATATTGCTTTAGACATTGAAAATGAAGTAATTTACCACTCAGAATATCTTCCAAATTCTATATCAAAACATAGGATTAGCTTCCCTTTCCTTGCAGTTTTAGATTCAGCTCATTTAATTTCTCTGTTATGTCAACCATGAAGTGAAATTTTTGTAATCGTTTGTCGTTTTCTAATTCAGTGTGATTAATACCTTTTTCATTTAGGAATGTATTTATTTCATTCAAGCACAAAGCAAAATTTTCAACCTTTGGAAAGCCATTGCACTTTATTGGGCAGAAGAGCTAGGAATAATGAGTCTCCATTTCCTTTCAGAATTCTTTAAACTGACGATGGTAGAGTGCTTTTGACAAGATGTTTTTAACAGTCTTGATTACCAAATTCATGAACTCAACTATTTTAGCTGAATTTGTTTTGGGCACAAACCGCTTCTTGGTGTATTATTCATTGAAACGTCATTTTATTTGGCTCCCAAGAATGGTTGTTGCCCCTGCCATACTGTTGGCTCCATCAGTTGCTATTGAAATGATTTTATTTAAATTGATCTTATTATCTTCAATTTATTTTGCATGGCATTCGCTGTGTCTTCCCCTCTAGTTTGTCCTGAGAGCGGTAGCAATCCAAGAAGTTCTTCTTTTGGACCTTTGCGAAGACATATACCTGACAAAAAGGTCTACTTGCGCCATGTCTTTAATGTTGCAAGACTTATCTATATCAAGTGATAAGACAGAAGAAAGTTGAATATCTTCCACCTGCAAATATGTTACATTTAATTTAAAGACATTATACCTAATCTATATTGTACTGTTTTAGTGGATAGTGGCAAATCTTTGGTACCGCTTCTTGGTGTATTATTCATTGAAACGTCATTTTATTTGGCTCCCAAGAATGGTTGTTGCCCCTGCCATACTGTTGGCTCCATCAGTTGCTATTGAAATGATTTTATTTAAATTGATCTTATTATCTTCAATTTATTTTGCATGGCATTCGCTGTGTCTTCCCCTCTAGTTTGTCCTGAGAGCGGTAGCAATCCAAGAAGTTCTTCTTTTGGACCTTTGCGAAGACATATACCTGACAAAAAGGTCTACTTGCGCCATGTCTTTAATGTTGCAAGACTTATCTATATCAAGTGATAAGACAGAAGAAAGTTGAATATCTTCCACCTGCAAATATGTTACATTTAATTTAAAGACATTATACCTAATCTATATTGTACTGTTTTAGTGGATAGTGGCAAATCTTTGATTTTTTTTTTTTCAAGATTTGTGGTTTCAGATGCACGTAGGAACATACTCACCATCTGTAAATGGTTCACCTTTTTGTGCAATTTCTAGTGGTACCACAAAGTTTGCCAGATTAGCATTACTTGTGGATTGCTTCTGACTTTGAGAAGAGAATTCGCTTCTAACTCATTTACTTGAAACAACAAATTATATATCTCAGCCAAAGCACATGGTGAAGATGCCAATTCGTCTTTTGTAGAAAGCGAATTATAACCTACATAGAAACATCTGAGAGCTTCCAAAGGACTGACAACAGTGATGATGCGTGTTATGGGGGAGGGGTGTTGTGAAAAATGGCTGATAGATTGAATTGGGGCCTACTGCTCGTTAAATGATTCAGAACTATTTTTAAAAATGTTTCAATAAAATAAATAATATTTGCTTATGGAACTAAAGAGGCGCAGCTTCACATCCAAAGGACCGCATGTGGCTCGTTAGCGCAGGTTGCCGACTCCGAGTCTAGTCCATGTCATTAAACAGAGAAACTATAATTATATAGTTTTCTTAATATTGTGTAGATCCATAATTAACATTGAAATTTATAATTTTTCTCTACTAGACTCCTCTTGAAGGAAGCAAAGACTTTGCAATGTTAAGATTTCATGCAGGTCCTCCTTATGAGGTAATTATGAGATTCTTCAAATTTTTTATTTTTATAAAACGTATACAAGTGAAAATAGAATTTGTTAAATTAGTCTCTTTTTCAAATATTGCATAAAAATATGATAGTGTTTGACATTTTTTACTTTTAATAAATTATATTTTGATCTATTCTTTTCATTGAAACCTATAATATAATTTATTTATATTTATTAGGACATTGCTTTCAAGATTGTCAATCGTGAATGGGAATATTCTTACAAACGGGGATTCAGGTGTCAGTTCCATAATAATATCTTTCAACTGTGGTTCCATTTCAAGCGTTACAGATATCGTCGATGATTCTACCATCTGTTGTTGTTGTTTTTTTTTTTATTGTATACTATATAGGCCAATGATGAAATCACTCTTAAAATTAAAGTTTTATTTTAAAAAAACTTAAAAGAAAATTTTTTTAAATTCATTTTATGGAATTTGTTTCTTTTAATATCTTGTAAAAATGTTTGTAAAATGTTTTACATGTTTCGGATGTTCCTTCAGAGTTGAAGATAATTACTTCCTAGTCCAAACCTCCCACAGGACACCGGGAGATGGGAGCAGCAAAGGTTTGAACCCTCGACCATCAATAAATCTGAACGACAGTCCAGCGCGCAAACCGCGTGACCAGGCAGCCATCCTTACATTAATGGGTCATTCATTGTCTTTTTTTTTTTAATCTTGTTCTGTTTTTCAAGAAATTAGGTAGCCTGTAAAATCAAATGAGCCAGAGGAAATTTTCACTTTAGTTTGTAGATATGGCTGATTCAAAATGTCTAAAGCTTAGGTTTGCAATATGCTTGCTTTATAAGAAAGCTCCCTCCATAATTTAAACTACAAATAGTGCAAGCTAACTGCCAGATTGGCTCAGGAGAGAAAGAGAAGTAAAAGAAATGAGCGTTCCATTCAGAGTTCAATGGAAATTTTTCTAAATAAAAGAAAAAGTTTTTAAAATTTAGTTCAAGAAACTTCATTGCAACTAGTGCTTGTAAAATTTCAGTCAAATCAACTGTTACTGTGACATACAGTATCTGCTACTGTTATGTATAGCGTCTGTTACTGTGAAGTATAGTATCTGTTACTGTGACATATAGTATCTGCTACTGTGATGTATAGCATCTGTTACTGTGATGAATAGTGTCTGTTACTGTGAGGTATAGCATCTGTTACTGTGAGGTATAGTGTCTGTTACTGTGAGGTATAGTATCTGTTACTGTGATGAATAGTGTCTGTTACTGTGAGGTATA
The DNA here is from genome assembly GCA_030265305.1 of Biomphalaria pfeifferi. NCBI lineage: Eukaryota > Metazoa > Mollusca > Gastropoda > Planorbidae > Biomphalaria > Biomphalaria pfeifferi. The sequence goes on from JASAOG010000071.1 coordinate 1,278,891, forward strand.
GCATCTGTTACTGTGAGGTACATAGGGATAAGGCGGGACTTCGGACAGGGGGTTTGGTGAAGAGCCGATGCCTCATCCTGGCCATGAATAAAAACCTTTCCTTGGTCAAGAGGTCCATAATAGGGAACGGAATGTTCTCGGGCCTTAAGGACATCTGAATCAGGTAGAGTTAGAATTTGGGGAGTCTCTGCTTCCGATAATTTCTCTGTGACTGACTTTAAGTAACAGTGGTCTATTAGAGTCGTACTAATTATATATTTGTTTAATTCCATCTGAAACTTATTAATTTAACATTCATGACTGTAAAGTGGCAATATCTTAGTTGCGTTAAATATAAATATAAGAATTGTGTAACAAACATGAAGCTAGGAGCAAGGTGTAAGAGCATTTTCTTACAAAACATAATTACAGAATCAATAAAATTTGGCATAATACTGGAATGATTGTCAATAAGTTAACAACATTGGCAGTACAAAGCAGGAAGCACTGCACTCAGTTCCACCTCCTCAATGGTGACAAGAATGAAGATCTCCTTAAGTAGTTTTTGAGTCTTTTTCTGAGCCTTAATGTGAGAATACCATTGGAGTTCCTTGTTTATGAAACAATGCCCTGTCCCTACCCTTCTTCTTTATTGGGGGTCATTTCATAAATCAGTCTGTAGGCCACCTCCCGTGCTTTCGGAGTTATGTGTTTACTGTGCAATTGCCTTAATGTGTCTGTGTGTGTACTAACCACTATTCCTAATTCCCTCCCCCATTTTGTTCTAAACTTTCAATTTTCTTTAACAATAACTAGTACTCACACACACACACATATCTCTAGAGTGTTTTTCACGACAACTTAGATAATATATGGCATTAGAAGCTAGTTATTTTGTTAATTTGGTAATAACTAAAGCAGTTAAATATTTATTTACAACACTAACTTGTACTTAACCAACAAACAATTGAGCGAACCCAATTTAATTGGGGCGATGACTTTGTAAGGTTTTAGAAAGTTTGGATACATTGGCTCATAACTTCTATTTAGTTTCAAACACGACTCTAAATTTTCATTTGATGTTGGCTTCATACTTTTCTTTCAATTCTATTCCTGCAAGAGAACGATGGCTCGCACGAATAAGTCGATCTAAAGATAGTCAGCACTCCAAATGCCAATTTCTTTACCTGACTGTAGCAGTCAGTAAGACTATTCTACTTATAAACTCACGGCATTTCTTTGAAAGCTTTTTTTTCAAAACAAAACAATTCTTCTACCAAAGCATCGGCTGGGTTTTAGATCCACTTTCCTTGCAGCTTTAGATTCAGCTCGTTTAATCCACCATATAGAAAAAAATTGTCTTCCTCCAATTCAGGGTGATTAATGCCTTTATCATTTAGGAATGTATTTATTTCATTGAAGCACAAAGCAAAACGTTTCAACCTTTGGAAAGCCATCGCACTTTATTGGAAAGAAGGAGGTCGGGATACTAGTCTCCATTTCCTTTAAGAAGTATTTTAACTGACTACGGTTGCTTTTGACAACATGCTGTTCACAATGATTACCAAATTTATGACCTCAACTATTTCGGCCTAAAATGTTTGGGCACAAAGCCCTTCTTGGTGTATTATGCAGTGAAACGTAAGAATTTCGCTGTTTATTTTGCTCCGAAGAATCGTTGTTGCCCCTTTATTTTTTCCTTTCATACATCTAGCTCCATCAGTTGTTATTGAAACGATTTTATTTAAATTGATCTTAATGTTTTCAAAGTATTTTTGCACGGCATGCGCTATATCTTCTTCTCTAGTTTGTCACGAGAGCGGTAGCAATCCTAGAGTTCGTTTTGGACCTTTGTGAAGAAATATACTTTTTTTTATTATAGCTTTTATATAGCGATACTTTCATGCTTATAGCATATACCTGACAAAATGGACAACTTTTGCCGTATCTTTATGTTGCCAGACTCATTTATAGAAAGTGATAAGACAAAAGAAAATAGGAATATCTTCATCTGCAGACGTCTGGTTTTCACTTCTCAAATTATGAAAGCCTGGAAGAAAGTCTCTAGTGGGCTATATTTCTGAACGTAAAAATTATTATTTTTAGTAAGAATTTAAGTTATGAAAGTTATAGAGGTCTAATCAGTATTTGCTTGGGTAATAACTTGAACCGTGACGTAGGGGAAGCTGGGGCTAGTTGTCACAATTTTCAAATTTTGATGTTTTAAACATATTTAGAATTCATTGATTCTCACCAAACTTAGCATGTTGTAACTTAAGCATTCCGACAACAACTAGAGCAAATGAAATTAACTTTATCTCTTTATTTATCAGAGTTATACAACAGAAACGTGGTTGGGTTAAGGTTGTGACATCTTGCCCCAGGCCAGGATAAGTTGACACAGGGCATGGGGTAAAATGTCACACATTAAAAAATAGCCATATCTTTTGCTTTGTCTAAAATGAATTTGATGGCCCCCAAATGAAATAGCAAAATAAAAAAAACACTTTTTTTTACCATAATATTATAGATCTGGGGTTAATACAACAATTATACGCATATGCAAAGAAAGAATTTCCTATATAAAGCTATAACTTTATCGCAAATGTAGCCTATCTATCAGACATTTTTTAAATATTATTATTGTAATAACTTAAGGGAGGCAACTCAACGAGACATTGATGTTGATTTACAGGACATCACAGTTACATAAAACAACATCTTCTCTTAGCACAGTCTCTCCATATTGGCTCTCTCCTTGGGCGGTAATCTTTCTTCTTTCTAATGTTGACATCTTTTTAGGTCTAGTCCAGGGGTGGGCAACCTTTTTGGATCGAAGGCCTCATTTCTTTAATTTTGGGGATGGCGGGCCCCATAGGTATATTCAACTTAGAAAGATACTCTTGCTAATTTTAATTCATAGTTACACTGTATTATATTCACGTTTCTTTTTTCCACATTCCACGTTAAGGAATTACAAGAAGAGTTAGCAATTTTTTAAATCAATAATTTTTTTTTTAAATTGCTGTTGTCTTTTTATATAACAATAATCCCACTAATATACAGTTGTACTTAATGTGCAGTATTTTACTTTTTACACTCGTGCATAATGTTCGGAACTGTGGAACCAGCTTACTAGTTGTTACCCTTGTGACTGCTGTCAAATTACAGTCAAAATCGGCCAGTAATTATACTTTTTTAGTTTTCCCCCACCCAAAATATAATGCTTGTTCACTGGATGAGATAATATATGTTCCGGTAGTTAAATGTCGGGACGAGCGAAACATGCCCTTTTGGAGCATCACCAGAGAATGCTGACCATGTCCTTCAATGATGCATACTAAATCAGAGACCCCAACGGGACTCTGGCCCCAAAGCCCTCCTATACAGCCAAAACTATTCGGAGAACTGCCTGATCTGGCAACCACTGCGCAGTTCATATCAGATATATAATTACTGATCTGAACCCTCCAACATGTAAAATGAGAACAAAGAAGAAGAAGAACAGATGTATGTGTACACAAATAGTGTGAACAGCAGCACATTTTATAAAGTGTTGACATACAGCTTCTGGCACTTATAAGACTCTGGTGGAAGTACTGACTTGAAATTCTCTTTGCTCGGAGTTATGTACTCTTGAGCTAAATCAGCTTCTGCGCTAAATGGTGAGCTAATGGTATTGAAAACCGGTTCTTGACGTCCTAAAATTTGCTTTTATAAATTGCAAAAGTAAGGAATCTAAATAAGTGTTGTACTTTTAATCATTTCACTAGAAGTAATTTCCCCTTTCAGCAAAGGAAAATGACAAAACCTGTTTTCTTTTGTTTGCTTATAGAAATGGGAAGGTCTTGTTTGAAAAGATTTAACATCCATTTACATTTCATATGCAAAAACTAATTGCAATGGCAATTATGAAACATGAAATCTGTCTTCCACTCTTCATTAGAAAGTCACAGTCAGTGTCCTTCAAGCAACAGAATAATTTCTTCCTTCAGGTTTTATAGTGTTCTCGTTTACCTTGCCCATGCTAAGATAGCGGATATACTGGATTAGTTTGTTCGAAACTACCGTAGTTAATACACCCTAGCTCTAATAAGTTTGATTATAATGTGTATTTGACTTGTGAGGTTGAAATTTATGTCGCTTTGGGCAAACTTTCCTGTTTAAAGTTTATGGTTGGGGTATTTTAAAAAACCCACAATTTTACTCAGTCAAAGATCGAGCTCCACCAGTTGTCACCCTTGCCATCTTGTTCCAAGCATACCCAACATTTAACACAGTTCTTCTTTGCATTGAATAAATAATGATCAGAGATTGTCTTGAATTGAGTGTATTGATGTATAGCCAATAAGCATAGTCTTCGTTTGCTTGAAACTTTTATAATGACAGTTTCCATATCTTTTTAATATATTTGCATTTTTATAAGTATATACTGTGGGCACACCTGATTTCTGTAGGTGTCGGCGGGCCGCATAAAACATTCCGGCGGGCCGCATGTGGCCCTCGGGACGTAATTTCCCACCCCTGGTCTTGTCTATCACAGTGCGCACCTTCTAGCACTAGCCTGGATGGCGGTGTGCATTGCAGAGTTATAACATTATTATATTATGTGCCTCACTGCCACACATTTTTAAAGTTTTTTACTTTTTAGCCATGTTGTAGGGGGGGAGTGGAGAAGATGGAAAGCAAGGAGTAGACTACTCTCTATTATTTACAATCATTGATTCAAGATGTCATCCACCGAGAAATCGAAGACGCCTTCTCAAAACCAACTATGCGGAAAAGATTCGGTAATAATACTTGAATGTACTATTAAATAAGGATTTGAAGTATCTGCACTGCTTAGAGAATGGTCTCTATAGACCACTCACTGTCTGTCTAGTCTAGAGTAACGTAGTAGAGTTAGAGTCTAGACTTAAAGTTAAAGACCAACTGAAGACCAAGAGGTTTTGTTTTGGGGTCAATCACAGAAACCGTTTTCAATTTTCATACTTGTTTTCTGTAATATAATTATAATGCTTAAAATTTAAGTAAAAAACATTTTCTATAACTTTTAAGTTAAGCCGTTATTTAGTCATCATTTTAATGTGGGTTTTAGTTTTAGGAACACTAAAACGTTTTAGTTTTAGTCTCATAGTAATAGCCATTCTCACAGATTATAGATCTAGACTAATATCTACATAATTTAGATCTAAACTAGTACCTAGTAGATCTAGAATTAGAATAGTCTCAATAGTAATGCCAATACAGTACTACTAACTAGGTCTAGATCTACTTAGTCTAGTCTACTACTACTAGGCTCTATATAGATGTACTAATTTAGATTCCAGTACTAAAGTACTACTAGATCTAGTCCATATAATCCTAGAAAATAGTAGGCCTACAATGTGTTTCTGTCCACCATATTGTGTGTTGCTGTTTACATGTTGTTTTTTTTAATCCATATATATATATATAGATCTAGATCTTTTAATTATGTTTCCTTCCGATAATAGTCTATAAATATGCTAAAGATTTTGAATGAAGAAATTGTATTATTGACTAGATCTACTCAGTATTGGCATTTACTTATTAAAATTCCATCTAATTGGATTAATAATGTGTGTGTGTGTTCCTTGAACACCAAGTACCAGAATACCAGTACCAAGCAGATACCAATATATATCAATGACAAGCTGAAATTTTAGCGCTCCCGAAAGGGGAAAAAACGCGATTAGTTTTGTGTGGCCTGTCTGTCTCGTTTAGATCTCAGAAACTAGAAGAGAAAATGAAAATCAGACATCATGATAATTTAGATCATTCAAAGTTCTGATGCAACGGCTACTTTTTTCTTTTCCAAAAGTGAACCATCTAATTTTTAAAATTATATATGCAAGCAGAGTTTTAAAAAAATTACGTCACTTTTCAATGAAAACTTCAGGGGAAGTGAGTCTTATTAAAAAGGTCACAGTCTTCTTCATTAATAAATCAAGCTTCATTTATAGATTCCTGCATAGGTACATATATAGGTGCATATGTTCTATCCTTTACCAATGTCTAGATCTGTCCATCTGTCTCTAGGTGGACTACTTCAGAGGCCAATTTTTATTTTGTGTGTCCACACAAACTGTCTTTGTAACCTTGCTTTTTTTGGTTATGTAGTTTTTAAGCAGAATTAGACAAATTTTAATTATTAACAGTTGTATCAGTGTGCATTATATTAATTTGTTTTAAAAAAATTATATATATATATATAATCAAATAAGATTGTAAGAGCAGTAACAACTGAGGTAATTTGTGATTAGTTTGTTGCTGTTATGAGACTAACTAATACATATTTCAAGTTCTAATATCATATTATTCATTTAACTAAAATCACTTTTAGAAGATAATCTTTTTTTTTTTAATAAAATTGCTTTTGAAACAGTTTGTTTTAGGAAATGTGTAAATTACAGTGATAAATTAAGAATTAATTATCCATTCTGTATATTGTAATAATAAAAAGATTCTTTTCTGCGATTGCACCTATCATCAGCATGGGTTTGTCTTTATGTCTCAAAATATTTGTCCAACGACCTTTGTGACAGCTCTCCGGTTGTCTCTTTCAGAGGCCATATGCTTCCCTCTATGCCAGTGAGAGTGATGCTTTTGTCTGTATTAGATGTGACAAAATATGGAAGTTGCAACTGGGTTATCATGGTCAAGTTGGTCTTTAAGACTACTCTATAGGTATGGGAAGAAAAGCGGAGTAGAAAATGACCTAAAAACTTGAGATTACATTTTTTTTTCTTTTTTTTTTTTTACACAGGTTGCACTTAGAAATAGATTATATGTTATAAATGAAATATAAGAGGCTTAAAGATGTGCTATTGACTACTTAAGACAATGATTGACTGTCACAATGGCCTTTAAAATGCTTAATGAGGATTCTTTTTTTTAGAGTTAATTAGTTTTTTTTTACTTATAATGAAAATAACACTTTTTTGTTTTCACCAATACAGAAGTTAGGATAGAGAACAAAGGTTAATTTTTTTTTCATATTAGATATCATGCCTGGCCATAATTCTACCAAGTTTTATCCCTGTAAGTCTTATGTGGCGCTTACAAAGTGGAAAATACCATTTAACAAAGAAAATAATGGCCATGGACAGTTTTGGTGATAGTCTATATCAAGCATGTCAAACACGGCCGCGACCATTTTGCATGCGGCCCGCTTGGCCACCTCAAAAATTATCAAAATAATGTTGAACTATTATGCTGGTAAATAAATGATGACAAGCTACTTGAATTGGAAAATAGTATTTGTTTGACTGAAAAACGAGAGTGAGTCTGCAGTGAAAGCCAAGTCCATTTTGTCAAACTTAATTGCAAGCCCTAGCAAATCATTTAGTGAGTGTGATTTTATGAAGGAGTGTGTCGTTAAAGCTGCCGAAGTAATTTGTCCAGAAAAGGTGAAAGCACTCAAAGAAATAGCGTTAACTAGGAACACTGTGGCAGATAGAATAAATGGCATGTCAGTCAACTTGCATGAACAATTAAAAAACAAAATAGTGGATTTTGAATTCTTTTTATTGGCTCTCAATGAGTCAACTGATGTAACAGCTGTAGCACAGTTGGTTATATTCATAAGGACATGTGACAGGAATTTTAAGAAACATGAGGAGCTACTTGAGTTCTGTTCTATGCATAACACCACAACAAGTGAGGATGGTTTTGATAAATAACAGGTGATATTTCAGTACAATTTACCTTTGGTAAAGCTAGCTAGTCTAACAATGGATGGTGCACCAACCATGAAATGAAATGGTTTTGATTCAAAGCTACTTGCAAAAATAAGACAGACTGATGCTAATTTTAAATTTGCTCATTTTCAGTGCATCATTCACCAAGAAACATTCTGCGCACATCAATTACAGTTACAACATGTCCTAAGACCGGTTTCAGTCGCTCTCAATTTTATTCCTGCCCTTGGCTTAAATCCTCGACAATTTTCAATGTTTCTGGATGACTTTGGACACAAATTCGATTGTGTTTCCCACTACACAGAACTCCGCTGGCTCTCCTTTCATAAAGTATTGAAGAGATTTTTTGCACTGCGTGAGGAAATCGTATTGTTTCTGAACAAGAAAGGTGAATCTGTTGAAAATTTCCAAACTGACGAATGGGTTCAGGATTTGGCATTTGCAGTTGTCTCACTGGTCACCTGCAAGACTTGAATTTGAAACTTTAAAGGAAAGACAAAATTGTCACAACTGCGTGTGATGATGTGAAGTGCTTTCAAGCAAAATTACGACTGTAGATAAACCAAATATGAAGAGAAAATCTTCACTTTTCAACGTGTCAGGAACTAAAAAGATTAACTACTGCTGCAACATTTGGTATATATGTCCTACACCTGAAAACGTTAGTAGATGCTTTCAATGACCATTTTCGTGACTTCGTTTCATACGAGCAGAATTTTCGTTTTTTGTATCTCCATATTCATTTGCTTCTGAAAAAGCTGCTGGAAATGTGCAACTAAAGCTTATAGAATTGAGTCAGATTCTTCGTTAAATATATAGAAGTGTCTGTGCCAAATTTTACAGTTTTTTACCTGAACGGTACGTTGAATTGAATTTGCAACCAGAATTCTAGCTATGTTTGATTTCTGTGAGCAGTTCTTTTCCATAATATCCATACAAAAACATCACACCGTCCAAGAATATCTGATCAAAATTTGTCATCATTGATGAAAGCGTGAGTGGCAAACAAACTTCAACCTGACATTAATTGCTTGTACCCCAGAAAAGATGTCAAGCATCAAGACAATGAAAATAATGCGTAAACATAGTAATTTTTAATTACCAAAATGTACTACAAATTTAGCTAACTAAGGGACAGGTATGCCATTAATTATTGCATTCTATTGTATTGTTTCTAATTTACATAAAACTAGTAGGCTGTTTTGCAAATGATTTTTGGCTGCGGCCCCTCAGGTCATACTAAGTTTTTATGCGGCCCATACACCTTATTGAGTTTGACATGCCTGGTCTATATAGAAAAATTTTTTGAACAAAAAAAAACAACGTCAGGCTTTGTAAAGCCTAATATTCTGCATATTTTCAAATAGCTTTTGTGCACTAAACATGTACGCACGAACTTAAAAGCGCATTTGAAAAAAAATGTTTCAGGTGATTTTGATCCCACTTTTTAAATATTTTGTTTTTTTTCTGCCATCACAATGCCTCCATTTAGTCCACCACACCTTTCTGACATTCCTTGAAGCTCAAGACCCGATAATTTGTTTATTTCCTTCAATATTTACATTCTAAACAATTAAAGTTCATAAATATAAATGAAATCAGCTTTGTGAGCTAGAAATTTACTACTATTAGATCTACTATTAAATTTCTTATTTAATATGTAGGTCTATCGTCTACGAAACTCAATTTCATCTTTTAAACTTTTGAGCTGGTAGTGTGTCTTGCTGGCTTAGCCAGTGACAAGCTCTCCTCTCTCTTGTTCCATGTCAACTGATGTTAGGTCAAAATGCCACACAAAAAAAAAATCACAACTTTCTAACTGTTAAACATACAGTCATAATTTATACACCATTGGAAAGTTCTGTTAAAGTATTTTTATGATGTACTATTGAAAAATTGTTTTTTCAAAGATAAATTTTTTATTTCACATCTCTATACTCTACTCTTAGGTACTTTGATAAAAATGTCATGTTTCATTTATTGTAATGAGACTAAAATATAGTAAGATAGAGCTTGTTCACAGAGTGTATTGATACCTCATTTATGTTTCTAAGTTAACTAGAACAGAAGTTATGACAATTTTAGTGTCAAATATTTTACCTATATAAAAAAATAATTTGTGACCAAACATGGAAAGTTTACAATGAGAATGCTATAACTTACCCTTATAGATAAGTGAATGAAATTTTCATCAGAAATGCATGAATATTTCCTGATATTTATCCTAATTTCAAACATGTGATAGACTGTAACAGGATTATTTTATCTGATATTAAAGTGGGGGATACATGTCAAAAAGAAGGGATTGACAAAGAAGTACTTTTTCACACTTAAAAGTTTGTAACTTTTGAACCATAAGAGATAATTGTATAGAATTTTCAACAGAAATACCTGATACTCTGTTGATACTTATTTTATTTCTAAACCCTAGATAGAAGTTTAGAAGAATTTTTTCAGGCACAGAAGATGCCTACAAAAAAAGTAGTACTTTTTCCTGGTTAAAAGGCTGTAACTTCTTAACTTTAAGAGATAAATATATAACAGAAACAGAAATGCATGCATTGGTAGTGGTGTTATTTTAATATTTTGAAATTTGACTTAGAATTAACACATTTTTAAAAAATATAAAGTTATGTTGCATGTCGAAAAACAACACGCACATTTTTAACGCTTCAAGTGCTGTAACTTTTTAAACTTCATTAAAATTTAAACAGAAATCCGTAATTATGTGTTGATACTTTTTATTAAACCTGAGATACACAGTGCTACCTTGTGGCCTTGTCTTATCAAATAACTAGCAAATCTGTGTTGATAGTAAATGCATCACCAGGTCACAGAAAAGTAATTTTCCAATATGAATTTTTGCTTGCGCTCCATGTCCATGTGCTTGTCACATTTGCACAATTACTTGTTACGCCCTTGCCTGTTGCTGCCACAGTACTAGTACTAGATCTAGATTTATATAATATATTAAAGGAAATTTCTATAAATCAAATAAGAACATAAAACTAAAATGTTATTTAACCTTGGTTAGGCCAATAATAGAATATGCATCCTCTGTTTGGGACCCCTCAACTCAAGAAAACATTAAGAAACAACTGGAACAGACACAAAATAGAGCAGTGAGATTCATAACAAACGAATATTCACATTTGACTAGAGTAACACTCTTAGTAAAATCCCTAAATTTAGAAAGCCTTCAGGACAGAAGACTCAAAAGTAAAGTAGCAATTATACATAAAACACTGAACCATAATCTTCAAATCCAAAAACAATATTTAATAAAATACTCAGAAAGACACAAAGATAAAGACACATTCCTCATCCCACATGCTAGGACAACTTTGTACAAATGCTCCTTCTTCCCTAGTGCTATTAGAGCATGGAATGGGTTGCCTGAGCTAGCCAGGAAAACCAGTGACTTGGCAGAATTTATTGTCTTGTCTAGCAGATGGACCTTGTTTTAGCTCTTTTATAAAATGCAATGTGAATGATTAATAATAATAATAATAATAACTATTATCCTTGAGGAATTATGTCTTAAAATTGTGCATTTGGGGGGGGGGGGGGGGTAATACAAAACAAATTAGCAATGATAGCAAATGAAATAGAATCTACTTTGATACAAGTTTTTCCTAAAAGCTACGTGTGAAGTTAATGTCAGAAAGTTGGCTTTTATAATTTTATTGTCAAGTGAACAAAAGAATTCTTCTGTTTGTTTTTGAAATCAGTGACTTTGTTTCTTCTCTGTTATGGTCGAATGTTTTTATGTATAGTGCTTATGTTAATTCAAATGATAATAGATGGTTTTCATGTGCCTGCAGTTTGCATACATGGTTTGTAGTTTTCCCATACTGCAAATTTATACCTATATTTTTATTGACCTGCATAATGGCCTATGCAACTTTAGTAATGCTTAACAATAGTGTGATGCAACATTAGTTTTCAAAAAATATTTTGAAATGATTATCCAACTATATATACCAGGGGTGGGCAAGCTTTTTCTTTCAAGGGCCGCATTAAAAACATTTGTGGAATGGGGGGCCTCAAATATATAGATATACTGCTCTTATAAATTTAATTACAAAACTAATTGACTATAATGTCTTTTAATGGACATTTATACTGTATTTTAAATTTCATTTTTTTAACACTACTAATAGAGGAATTGCAACAAGAGTTAGCAATATCTGAAACTCGTGTTACAGATATTTTTTTTATTTTATCATTGTCTTTTTACATCACAACATTTTACCACAAGTTTACAGTTATACTTAATTTGAAATATTTAACAGTTTACACTCGTGCATAATGTTCCAGAACTGTGTAACTAGCTTACTAGTTGTTATCCTAGTGACTGCTGTAAAATTACAGCCAGTGTGCATCAACCTGTGATTACGCTTGTTTAGGTTCAAACCATAAAAAAATACTTGTTCACAGGTGTCTGTGGACCTAATTAATGTTAAATTTTATCAGCAAAATGTTTTGTAAGTGTGGAGATACAGCTTCTGTCACCCATAAAGCTCTGACTGGGCCTAACTTCTCTAACTCGTCCACCCAGCTCTAATGGGTACCTGACATTAGTTGGGGAAAAGTAAAGGCGGTTGGTCGTTGTGCTGGCCACATGACACCCTCGTTAACCGTAGGCCACAGAATCAGATGACCTTTACATCATCAGCCTTATAGACCACAAGGTCTGAAAGGGGAACTTACTTACTTACTATGCCCTCTGGAGCTGAATCACCTTCTGCACTAAATGGTGAGCTGAGGGTATTGAAAATCGGGTTCCATGTTATTGGCGTCTTAAAATTTGCTTGACTCCAAAATCAAGGAATAAAATTAAGTCTTGTACATTTTAACCATTTCACTAGAAATAGTTTGACCTTTCAGCAAAGGAAAATGACTAAACCGTTTTTTTTACTTGCTTGCCTGAAGAAATGGGAAAGCTTTGTTTGAAAATATTTAACATGCACATAGATCTCCATGTGCAAACATCACATTGCAGTACTCTTGATGTAAAACGAGAAGTCTGTATTTCACTCTTCATTAAAAGTATTAGTAACAAAGTCTCAGTCAATGTCCTTCAAAGAACATAACAATTTCTTTCTTGAGATTTCATATTCTTGTCAACACCTTGCCTGTGTTAAACCAGCGGATACTGTGGTATCAAACATCGGAATTAATTTGTTTCCAAATCTTTGAGTACTTCCCTGAACTGCCTGTGGTTAAATTAAGACTTCTAGCTCTGATAAGTTTGATCACTGAGATACTTGGGTCAATAATATGTTTAATATTCAATGCAGTTTAGAGTTTATGATTTCGAAATTGTTCTTTAATTTAATTTATTGTTCTCAGTCAAAGCCAAGACTCCATCTGTTGTTACCATTGCCGTTTTGTTCCATGCCAACTTAACACTTTTGACACAGTTCTTCATAGTATTGAATAAATACTGGGATGAGTTTATGTCTTTGACTGAATGTTTTGAAATAAAAATAATCTTCGTTTACTTTAAACTTTTTAGAAAGACTTGTAGGGACAATGTTTCTTTAGCCTCTTCAGCATAAGTGATGAGAATCAGAAGCCTCAATAATTTATATCGATATTTATAATTATTTATTTCTAATATATTTGCATTTTATAATATGTGAGCACAACTGATTTCGCGGGCTGCATAAAATATTCCGGCGGGCTGCATGTGGCCAGCGGACTGTAATTTGCCCACCCCTGATATAGACAATTCTATTAAACAGAAATTGTTCTTTAAAATATTCATTTCTTTACATTTCAGTCATCTGCTTACTTGATGTCCATTGTGCAGACTCTGTCATCAAGGTACTTGTGTTTGGATTTTTAGCTTGTTCAGTGCTGTACTTTTAAAAACAGTGTTAGTTTTATCTTTTTGCTTTATTATGTTTTATTAGTATTGGAACCATAGTTCTTGATTTCTAACAAAATTGTAATTGTCTTGTTTACAACTCAAGTGCCGATTTTGAACAAAGAGAAAAGGAAAAGACTAGAATTGAAAAGGCCTATAGAGAAAGTGACAAGAGACTTGGGGAATTGGTAGCAAGTTAGTTTTGTTCTATTAGAAGAAATGTAAAAAAAATATTTCTGAAACAAATTAAGAAAATTAGCAACTTTCAATTGTACTTAATTGATTAACTTTATTCAAACTTTTTCTATAGATAATTATCAAGATGTTACACAAATTCTTAAAGCATTTAATGGAATGACAAAAAGTATAAATGGTAAGCCAAAACTTTTTTTTTTGGTTTCATCAGTATCTATTGCTAACTAAAATATTTTAATTACACACTAAATCAAAACCAGCGAAATATGTCCTGCAGAATGTTGCCAAAGGATGCTGATCTCCTAAATGAACATACTTTGTTCAACGGCATGACGCTGACTCCTAAATGCTCTTTTAAAAAACAAACTGTATGGAGAACTGCTGGCTTTGGCAACCACTGAATTTCTAAAACCCTCCTCTACTGAAAATGAGAACGTTGAAAAAGATTACTGCCTGCATATGTTCACGTAGCCAATATTTTGTAGCATACAGCAACTAAAAACAAGTTAAACACATAAGGAACGTTTTTTATTTCGCTTTTTATAAACTTATTTCAACCTGATGCCATCTTGTCACTCTTGAGAGAAAATGTTGCGCTTCATTAATACAGTATCTTTTCATCCATACCTTACATGTGCTTGGGATATTTTTTTATTTTTTTTCCCTAAAGAATCTCGAGACAAGATCAGGAAGATCAAAGAAAATTTAAGTTCGTGCAAAACTCTTCTTCATTTTAAACGGGATGAGCTGCGAAAGTTGTGGAAAGATGGAGTTGAGCACAAGGCCGTTCTTTCAATGCTGGAGCAAGTGTACGTTAATAGTATAGTTTTTTGTATTTCTTTTTTTTTTTGATCTGCTGTGGCTGTATTGCTGTTGTTGTTTTTTACAAAAGTTTATATCAGCTCACTCTGTCTGTCTGTCTGCTCAAAAGTTTGTACTTGTGATTTCAACCACACCCAACTTTGGATCAAGTTGAATATTTGCAGTTATTTCTTTTATCTCACAACTCAAGAAACAATTTTTAAAAATTAACCAATTAGTTGATTAACCAGGTGAGCACGACATGAAAAATAGGACGAGAGTATAGAAAGAATAGATACATATACAATCCTCCATGTTCATAAGCTCTCCACATACCATATTGGTTTGAGAAGGCTTGAGCCATGAATTAAAATTCAGGTCGTTACATTTTATTACATGACTGATCCAAACTAATTGATACAAGTACGCTTAATATAAGCTTTGTTTCTAAAGAAGTATTTTAAAAATATTTTTCTTGTTTCATGATTTTTGTGTGACTTGTAATGGAGTTATCCTATTTCTCAGAGAACAAATCAAAGAAGTGCAAGATAAGATGAACACATACATAGCCAACAAGCACTACCTTCATGCCACAGACATGATAGTCCAAGCTGGTAGAGTTTGTTTCTCTTGGAATGTCTTAGGGTTAGGGTTGTTACTGCTAATTAGTGTTCATTAGTCGCTAACATTTCTGCAGATACTAATTTTGTTTGTGCTTTTTATCTCTTCAAGTTGCCATGCTGGAAGGCCCACTATATGGAGTGGATGCTTTAAGGGAGCTAAAAAGTGATCTCATAAATATTAAAGAGGTAATGTAAATATTAGTAACTTTGACACCATTTTTATTTTATGAAGTTAGTATAAAAAGTGTTGATGTGACTTAGGGGTTTAGAAATACAGACAATGTGGAGTATAGAAATACAGCCAATGTGAAGTATAGATATACAGACAATGTGGAATATAGATATACAGACAATGTGAAGTATAGAAATACAGACAATGTGAAGTATAGAAATACAGACAATGTGGAGTATAGAAATACAGACAATGTGGAATATAGAAATACAGCCAATGATTGCAATGCAACATATTTTTTTAACATTCATATTACAAAATTAATCATAAAAGTAGGTTAAACTTAATTATTTATGAATATTTTAGTCTGTCCATAAAGTCTGTCATTAGGAATCTACAATTTGTTAATGATACTTAGTAATTGAACTTTTTCTTTTATATTTAGTAACTTTTCTTTTTTTTTTTTTTTTGTTTTAAGAAATTTGTATGAATCAAACAAAAACTCAAAAACTTAAATTGCTATTCAGACCAATATTAGACTTTGCATCCTCATGCACCCATCAACCCAAGAAAACATATAAAGAAACCAGAAAAAATGCAAAAAAAAGCTGCTAAGTGTAAAAAAGAGGGAACTGGTTATGCCAACTGTCTCAGCAACCCTTCCACAGTAGTCAAGGGACATGAGATGAACACTGTTAGTAAAATCATTCCATTTAGAGACACTTCCAAATAAAAAGCTAAAAAGTAAAGTATAATGTAGTAATATGCATACACAACTGAACCGTAATATACAAATACAAAGGCACAACCTAATATAACACTCAGAAGGACACAAAGATATAGGTGCATTTCTTAGTCCATTTACTAGGACTAATTCATGCAAAAGCTTCTTTTTTCCTAGTGTCATTAGAGCATGGAATGGGAAATAAAATCAGAATTTCAATTTAAATATTTTCAGAGAATGCATGAGACTCTAATTGAAGAGCTTAGTAAGCAAATTTATGAAAGATCACTACCATCATCCAGTCTTCAGCGAGGAAGTCAGATGAGACTGAGTCGCAAAGATGCCAGCGTGTGGGGCTGGTCTGATGGTTTAGACTCCCCTCGTAGAGCTCCAAGTAAGAATATATTTAATAACAGTTTAAAAAGAATTTAGAACTTTTATAATAATTGCTTGCAAAACATATTGAATTTTTATGCATTGTATGTTATTTCTGGACAAGAACGAAATGAGATGTCTTCTAGGAAAATGTGCACTCATCACATTTTATTTTTATCAAAACAGAACTAGAGGGAAGTGAGATGTCATCTAGCAAAATTTCTTATTATGAAGTTAAAGAAAATCTAAATAGCAACCCACAAGACAATTTAGAAAACTTCATAGCCATCTTGACAGAGTCGCTTTTCGCGCTTCATAAACTACCTGATGGGGTAGAGGTTAGACAATTTTTGTTTCATTTCTTTTGTTTCCACATGAGCTGTTCTGGAAATATATTTTGATGCTGCTAGTTTTAATATCCAAATAATGAATGAGAAATTTTTTATATGATCCTGTTTATAAGTTTTACGTTCACTTAATCTGAGGAAATATTGAAAATGTTTTCCATTCTGTAGCGCCTGAAACTTAGCATGAAGGGAAGTTTAAACAAATTGATTAACACAGCAACACAACAGATAGCTGAAAGGTATTTGACTGTGTTTTAGTACTATTGGTATTTATTTCTTCTAGTTTCTAATTGTGTAGAAAGAAGTAAATGTAATGTTAGTCTATGTATTAAAAAGCTTGATACAATGTGAAATACCCTAATTTTTTTAAAAGTGTATATAGCTAAGTTGATTTTTTTTAAAATTTCAATGATACTTTTGTAGGCTTAAAAATGTTTGTCTTAAATCTTCTATTGGTCAGTTCTGGTCAACAGTTGGACTCCATGGTTAACCATGTCCAGCCAAAGTATTTAAATGAGCTTCTGAAATTGATCTTTGAACAAGCCAGATATGTGGCCAAAACACATCAGATTTTTTTAAACAATGTGTTCAGGCTGACAGTAAGTTGAATGCCATAGTTCTTCTCTATTGCTTTGTATCACAGTAACATCTAGAGTAGTGTTTTCCACTTTCATTATAATTCACTAATTAAAAGCACTAATAAGATGACTTATGTCCTTTCAAACACAATCATTATCTGTTGTGATTGTATTTTTGTAGATGTAGACCTTGTTAGTTGTGATGATTTTAATTTAAAAAATTACTAAAATCTATTTAAGATTGCTTTTCTTTGTACAAATTTAGTCCCCTATATGTATTTGTTGAAAAACTCAAATTAGGCTAACATTGTTTTGCATGTCTTCAATCACAACATATGAAAAAGTTATTAACATTTGTTATAGCGACTATATTCTCTTTTTTTTATCACACTTTGAAGTTCTTATAAATCCTTTTTTTTTTTTAGCATTTATAATTTTTAAGTAAAATTTAAAAAAAACAAACAACTGAAACAATATAAATTTCCTGGTTTGCTTCTAGACTTCAGTCAGTGCTGATCATGAGGTAACGCCAGCTTCTTTCGTAACATTGTTGTATGCCAAGTTCAGCATTCTTTTTTTTTTTTTTTTTTTTTTTTTGGATTCTGTCTTTCAGCCCATGGCTCAGTTAATTGATCCCATGCATTCACCATACTAGCAGTGTGAATAGTTTCAAAAGTCTTACATTTTCTGTCTCTGGTGGTTAACTTTTAAAAACTTCAGTCTTGAAGATCTCATTTAACTTTTGCTGTTTATCTAAATGGATGTCTTCATTGGTCACAAGATTCTCCGTTTGCAACATTTATGCTTTGTTTGATGTTTTAGGTAAAGAAAATCAGAAATTTGAGTTTCAAATTTATAAGTCAAAGCATTTCTCAACTATGGGGTGAAACAATTGAAAATGGTTCAATAAAGCCATTTCTACAGTTTGGTTCTTGGAAAATGATAATCTTTGTTCAGTTTTTTTTTTTTAATTAGTAAGCCTCAATAGAGGTGTTTATTAAAGTACTCATAGTTTAATAAAACTGTGTAGTTATGAATATTAGTATTGGTTAGACATTTTTAAAAAATGTCATTGATATATTAATAAATCAATGTTTTCTCAAATTGTTTGAATTGAAATTGTTTTTTTAACAGTGCTATAAAAATTATATTTCTATAAGCCTAATCATTTGTTTTACAGTGGTATTTGCTTAAAAGCTAGATTAGTGTATCAAACCTAAATGTAATGTTTGTAGGTGATCATTAAGATAACATATAAGCCTTGACTACTGTATTGTTTCACCCCATTCATGCAATGGATTAAAAGAAGTAAATAAAACAGCTGTGAATCAGATCAAAACTTAAAATGAGAGTTAAGAAAAGCTTTTAACTCCTAGTAAAAAATATTTTCACTGTTAACAGGCTTTATTTAAATTTATTAATAGCTTGAATTTGTTGATCTGTTTTTTTAACAAAACTAACTGCTAAGTATTGTTAACTTCATTTTATTTTTAATTCAACACATTCTTCGGATGTAACTGTTAATTTCTTCTAGTTCTTAATAGAATGTGAATCTTGATACATTAGAATGTGTTCATTCTTTTATTTTCTTGGCCTTGAAATGTGTGACTATTTCTTGGGGTATCAATACAGGGAAGGCAAGACTATTGCACTAACATTTCATTGGTGCTGTTTCCCTATCCTCTGTTGTATGGTTAAAATGCAATCAATGGAACTGATGTTTAATATATATATATTGAACAAGTTTTTAACCTTTTATGTTACCACAATTTTTATGTTAATATTTATTGGTGAAATCAGTTTTCAACTATACAACGTACACATTAATTTTTTTAAAGAGCTGTTTTAAGTTGTTTTTTTTTAATTTGTAAAAACCTGATAAAATTTATCTCATTTCCTCACAATTATTTAAGCGATGTTTTTTTTTACATATACTATGTGGGTCAAGGTTGTTTGATGTGCACTTTTCATCTTGTCTGCATGATTAATGAATTTTTACAAAAATAATTTCAGCATGAGAACAATATATACTCATAACCAAAAAAATGTATTTTTATTCAGAAAGATACAGAGAATTAGATGTGTGTTATGTATTTTTTCAGTAAATTAAATTACTCTGTTTGTGTGTGAAGTTAGCCATCTACTTTTTTTTTTTTTTTTTGAGGGGGCGGGGAGAGGGTTAGTTTATTCTTCATTATTTTGTGTTTTTTTTTGTTGTTTATTTTAATGTTTGTTTGCCTTTTCCTTCTTTTGAACAACTTTATAGAGTTTTATTCCCATGCATGAATTGTGTTAGTGCCTAATACTTTTTACCTACATTTTAAACCAATGTTATATTGTATTTGATCATCATGTTGCTATAAGATTGAAATACTATCAATTGTGTACTTTGTATTTGTTCAGAGCTCTGGAATGCCTCTTCTTAGTCATGTTCTGTATGACATCAAAGATGTTTGGTCAGAAATACAGGCCAGGGTAAGCCTTGTATTATTTCATTGAATTATACTTTTTAAAAAAAAAATCATTTTAATTGCCACAAAGAAACGTTTGTTTTTATGTAAAGTCACATTGAAAATTAAAATGGGGGGAGGTAATAATTAGGGTCATACTGATGGCTTTTGTTATTTTGTTGTGTCTTGGGTAATATTCTTGCAGTGCTTAACCCTCTCCAAGCTAAGGATTTGGTTCCTTCCTTCAAGTTCCTAAAGTTAATAAAGTAATAGAAAAAAATCAAATGTCACTCTGTTGCTTCAAAACTTAAGAGGCATACGGTAGTGGTGAAATGGTCAATTGGTTAATCAAATAAATACAATAAAAAAGTGAAATTTGTCAAGTTAAAGGACTCAGGACTTCTTTACATTTCAATTAAGAAAATCAGTTTTGAAAGTGATTTGAACTCCAGATTTTTAATTGGAAAGTCAAGCACTTAACCTTTCTGCTTTCTTGCCTCAAACATAAAGCATAAAAGTAAACACTGTAACCTATAAATATACACTACATTGATTGATTAAGTTGATTAAGGTTATACTTCCACACTAGATTTACCAACTATTCATCTAAAAACAGTATTAATGCTTTTAAATTGTTTTAGAGTATATAGACCTAATTTCACATCTTTTTTTAAATTTTCATTACAGCTTCAAATTTTACTGAGCCAGTATCTAGATGTCCGTAATACTATGTCTTCTAGACAACAGGCACCATCTGGCTTTGATGAGCCTAGTATGGATATCAGTCAGTATTTTAGTAAAAAAAGACCAGCCAAGCCTAAAAAGGTAAAATTGTTGGACATACTCTTTTCTACAAATTTATTAACCTAACAATAAATGGGTCAGAGTTTACATGGATGGTTTATCTCAAGAAGCCACCACAAATGG
Source organism: Biomphalaria pfeifferi (assembly GCA_030265305.1). NCBI lineage: Eukaryota > Metazoa > Mollusca > Gastropoda > Planorbidae > Biomphalaria > Biomphalaria pfeifferi. The sequence continues at coordinate 1,299,658 of JASAOG010000071.1, forward strand.
AGGTGCTGGAACACTCATTGAATGGGTGAATGGAGAAAAACCCGAGAAGTTTAGTGTAACTGGTGAGCTCTCTGACAGCCACAGAACAGAAAGAGAACACCAGAACTAGCCGCTACCATGCCAGTAAACCACCCAAATATGCCAAACTGTTCTCCAATGGATCCCAGCACATGTTGAAATAGAAGGAAGGCTTACACACTTGGCAAGTGTGGGAGAATGAATGTACAATAAAAATTGCACTTTATCCAGAAGAAATGAAGAAACTAATGTGAGTAGATTAAATGAGGAATGGATAAGCTCTCATCTGAATTACAAGATGACCCCTATCACATGCTATTCTTGAAATCTGCCCATGTGGAGTGTCACCAGAGAATGTTGACCACATCCTTCAAAACTGCATCCTTTATCAAGAGGCCCGAACAAAACCCTGGCCTCAAAACACCCCTATGTAAGAAAAAATATGGAGAGCTGCCTGATCTAGAAACCACTGCATTGTTCATCTCAGATTTTGGTCTAGTCATCATAATAATGAGAATGAAGAAGAAAAAGAAGTTTGGCATAGAATATTTTATTGTATATTTACTCTAAATCTTTTTTTATTCTATCAATAGCAGGAACATTACTATTTTGTTAAGTGCTTTGTAATTGTAAATTGGTTTGGGTGTTATCAATTGTTTCATTAAGTTTGCGCATAATTTTGTTGTTTTTTTCTCCAAAAAAGGTTTCTTTGTTTAGATTTGATGCTTCCCAGCATGCCATCAGTGTCAGTAGTGCTCGACAACAAATACAACAGTTTGAACATGTAAGTGGACTGGAAACCTAGAATAAATAAACTTTTAAAAAATCTAGTTATTTTTGTTTAAAAGTGGATAGGTTTTACGTGAACCTGTTTAGGTCTCCATTTAGTCTTGATCCAACATGTAAATGTATTCTTTCTTTCTCTCATTTTATTTTTTATTCTAAGAAATATAGTGAGAGAAAACATTTTTTTTTTAAATAGTTACATTTTTAAACATTTTTGTTTGAGAAAAGTTGTTTTCATTTCAGGATGCTCTAGGACTTTCTGATAACTGGCATATTGTGAAAGTTTGTAAACCTGATGCTTTCAATATAACAGGTGAGAAGGACATTAAACATAAGCATCTATTGTCACAGTTATAGTTTTGTACATTGCCAACTTGTAGCCTTTTCATCCTTGGAGATTGTATTGTACTGTTGATGGAATTCACAAAGATTGTAGATTGTAGTCTACTGTTAATGAAATTCACAAAGATTGTAGATTGTATTGTACTGTTGATGGAATTCACAAAGATTGAATTGTACTGTTGATGGAATTCAAAAAAATTGTAGATTGTCTTGAACTAATGATGGAATTCACAAAAATTTTAGATTGTATTGTACTGTTGATGGAATTCACAAAGATTGCAATACTTGACTTAGTTTGAGTTAATCCATTAGACATCAAGTGGAGCATAGGTCTTCAAAAGTACTTTGCCATCTGGGCAATTCTCCTCATGTCCACCCTGCTGACTTTGTTCTAATGATCTCCTCCCTGTAGGCTGTGTTCTCCCAGCCCCTCTTCCCTGGTGAGTTTCAGTCCAGAGACTTAGTTTTTCAAAAGTTTGAACATTAAGATAAGATTATTTGTATTGGACCAATCAAATGGAAACTCAGTTTGACTACAATTTGACAGCCTCATCAAAGCAACTAACAATAGCAATATAGATGCAAATACAAATAACATTCACACATGAAACACATACACACACTCACAACCAGCCGCTTTTTTTTAATGAATTCTCTTTTTTTTCTTTGAACACTTTGTTGTTTTTTGCAACATTATGTCCATGACCTTTTGACTTACTTATTTGATAAGCTTTATGGTTTCTTATGTTCATTGTCATAAATCTAGGCTGGGAAGGTGGAGCAGGATGTGTAATTGTTTCACCTCTGGTGCCAGTTTGAAGGAGATGAACTGGCTTTTGTAAAGTGTTTTTACATGTTTCGGATGTTCCTTCAGGGTTGAAGATAATTACTTCCTAGTCCAAACCTCCCGCTGTATGACGTGGGATGGGAGCGGGCAGGGTTTGAACCCTCGACCATCAATAAATCAGAACGACAGTCCAGCGCGCAAACTGCACGACCAGGCAGCCTTGAGATGCTTATAAACACCAACAGTTTTAAATGAGAAGACATAAATCTATTTCATTCAACTGTGCAAAACTTGGGAGTTTAATTCAGAACTGAACTCTCTCTGACTGTCTATTTATATTCATTATCAGTTTCCGGAATTGTGTGATTCTTCTCATGCTTTCTCCTTATTTTTCCACCCATTCTAAATGCTTTCCGTAGCATCATACTTTGCATTATTTACTATCAGAGATGCTTGGCTTAAATAGGTTTAGATCAGTGTACATCTGGAAGCATGTATTTATGCATTAAAGACTTGTGATGCTGTTCATTAGATTATATTAATGTAGATGTTTTTTGTTTAGTTAAGTGAAGTTAACACAATTTTCTAAACTTAGAACTGTTTCTTTTTAGCCATTTATAAACCATTGAGGTCTTTCATTGTTGAAGTTGAAGAGATTATGGAAACATCTGCGTAAGTCAATATAAAGTTTTTGTATTAATTCAGTTACTCTTTCTTCTGAGAGAGAGCAGTGGTTAGGGTAGACTATACCCAATAAGAAGCAATCAGAATTTTTAAAGAATTAAGTATAAGAAGAGCTCTTCACCTCTTGTTTAGAAGAGAAAAAATAAACTTACATAAAGACAGTGGTTCTGTTGAGTGTTTATGAAGCTAATTACAATTATCTACATTCAAGTCAGCCAGCTTAGGTGTCAACTTTCCTTGGCTGACATAGAAGAGAGCACCTGGTTACATGCGGTCTCAGAACAAGACAGCTGGGGGTCACTAACAAAGGCCACGGGATACACATTTGAGACCGAAAGAAAATCTGCTACCGAGGACAAGCGCAGACGGCGAAAAGAAAATCTAAATCGGCATAAATGGTTATGCTTGCCCTGGATATGGCAAAATATGTAGGTCACAGCTGGGGCTGCGCAGCCTTGGGAAATACTGCACTCCTCACTAATCTTCGGACTTGAAGACAAGCTTTATTACATTCAAGTCAGAACTTCATGAAGGTGGAACCTGGATGCTGATCTCAAAAACGGCTATAACAATTTTTCTAGAAATTTAACAGTTGTATATTGCTGAGAAATGAATTACTAGTTGGCCACACAGGAAAAACTGTAGTTGGACCTTTATAATTTTTCAAATGAAAAAAAGAAAGTAATTTAAATTTGGCCATAGATTGGAGTAGTAAAAAAAAAGGTTATTATTTCGTTATCTAGTTGTTTATTAGCGGCCCCCGAAAGGGGAAAAGACGCTATTAGTTTTGTGCAAAATGTCTGTCCGTCTGTCCCGTTTAGATCTCGTAAACTACAAAAGATATTGAAAATCCGACATCACAATATTTTAGACCATTCAAAGTTCTGATGCAATGACTACTTTTTTTTTTTTTTTTCAAAGCGAAAAATCTAATTTTTAAAATCAGTTATGCAAGCAGTTTTCTAAAGAGAAAAAGCTAATTAGTAAGTTAGACCTAATTTAAAATGAATAGTAATCTTGTAAACTTCATTTTCCTGAACTTTTTTTTTATTGTGGAAATTATTTTTTTTTTTTTTTTTTTTTTTTTGAGGATTCGAATAAGAGATTGAGCCTTTTCAAAACAATTAGATCAAGAATAAGACATCAGTTAGGCCAGGGGAGGCACAGTGGCTGAGCGGTAAAGCGCTTGGCTTCCGAACCGGGGGTCCCGGGTTCAAATTCTGGTGAAGATTGGGATTTTCAACTTTGGAATCTTTGGGCGCCTCTGAGTCCACTCAGCTCTAATGGGTACCTGACATTAGTTGGGGAAAAGTAAAGGCGGTTGGTCATTGTGCTGGCTACATGACACCCTCGTTAACCGTAGACCACAAAACAGATGAACTTTACATCATCTGCCCTATAGACCACAAGGTCTGAAAGGGTAACTAGTTAGGCCAGGTTCACATCTAATTTTACATTCACTTTCACCTATCCTTTGATCTGCAGGATCGTTGGGGCACTACACAAGATCTGTTAACCTTCATTCTCCATTCTTATCTCTCATTTGTCTTTGATATAATTTCATTCGGATGTTCTTTCTGAAAATATTGAAGCCTGCCTGGGTGGACCACTTCGGGGGCCGATTTTGAGTTAGTGTTTCCACACATACTGTCTTTTGTAACCTTGTTTAATTTAAGATGCTTAAAGGTTATTGATAGATTATCTAAGCATTGCTTTTATTGTTACATAAATCTAATATAGATTAAGCTAGATTCTAGATCTAGAAGTAGATTTACATCTAAATTAGTTCTTATTAGATCTGAGAGTTCTAAATCAGAAGTCTAGATCTAGTTCTAGATGTTTGTGTAATAAAAGTACCAATAAATTATCACTCAATTATACAATGCCATCTGGCCTAATAGTTCATATAAACAGCTGACAGTTTTGTACCCAATTCAAGCTAACTTTTTTTTTTTTTAATTTTATTTTAAGTTGTATAGTGGAGGTATTTTTTAATTTATTTTTTAATATTTTTCTTGTTTTTTTTTGTTCAAAAGGGTTGGGGTTATTTAAACTAGACAGATTGTTCCATTTTTAAATATTTTTTTTATTAAAAGTTTTTAATTTTAAATATAATTTTATTTATTTTATCTTTTTAGAGTCATCTATCTCTGCTTACAAGTTAGTCATGATTTTTTGTAAAGGAAATAGTATCTATTGGGTTATAGATAGCGTAGGACGTAATCATCTTCTTTTTTGAAGTAACGTCTGTATTATATAAGATAAGATAAATAAACAAAATCATTCAAATTTAATTATATAATTAAACAAATTTTTTTAGTTTACAAGAGTTCATCACAGATTTTGTCCAAAATGCATTCCTGGGTCAAGTTCATGCTAAAGTCTCTGAAAATATAGAGGCAGCAACCAGAGGTGAGAAATATAATTCAAATCAGTCTTCTGCCAATACTTGAATGTAATTCATGTCTGTCTTTTGTTCCTATGTGCTAATGAAAAGTTTAAAATCATTTTGTGGTTTGTTTAAATAGGCTAGTTACTTTCTGACTCACTCAGTTTGTTCTTTGTTTAGTTATGACCCACATTCAGGTCAAACATTTTAATTTGAATGTGAAAGCCTGGGTGAGCATTTCTTTGGAAGCACAACAAATAAATGTTGAAAATGACATATAAAATGAACTAAATAAGTGAAATGTATTGATTTGTAAAACTAACACTCCTCTGTGTATGTGCTCAGCGGATGACTATGACGGCCCATCAAGTAAGTTTTATGATTGATCTTAACTCTGAATTGATTGATTCACATCGATATCAGATAATTGAGTCAGAAGGGATGCATGCTGGAGATCATAATTCAAATATAACTGTGCGCAACTGTAAATAGAATATCTTCATCTCTTGCCTTTCTGACAGTTTATCTTTCTAGCGTCAGGTGATTTAAAGTCCAAGAAAGTTTAATTCTATTATGATCTGATACTTTGTGAATAGGTCATGTTATAATAAGTAACATGAAGAAGTGTTGTGTCAACTAATCTACTTCACATCATTAGCGTCAAAATTTATATCCTTGTTTTTTTGTTTGTTTGTTTGTTTTTAACTGACCAGTACTGGATTGTCTTTTTTTTTGTCTTTTTTTGTGTGTGTTGTGTTTACGTGTGTGTGCTTTCTTTGTTTAAATTTTCTTTTCAGTCATTGTAAACCATAACACTACTTGCATTATAACATCATTACTGTCTGGAGCCTAAATTTTATAATACCTTTTCTGATGCATTGGCTTGGTTATGCAATTTTCTACATGACCTATATAGAGCTGTCAATGTTCTCAATGTGTCAAGTAAACGGAGCATGGTCTTGGTCATGCTGGAATGAGAGTGGGATTGAGTTGGGTTCAGCACAAAGTGTTACTGTTGTGGCTGAGTGTTTTTCTAACTTGTGCAAATATTGATGTAAGCTTAATTAATGCTATAACATCAACAACAACAACAAAACTCAACAACAACAACAAAACTCAACAGTTTGTTAACATTTGCTTAAGAGTTGTAAAAATTTAATCCCAATCTCTGTGTCTTTGTATTTCTGTGTGCTCTCAGTTGAGGAGGAGGAAGATGGCCACAAGTGTAAGTTTTGGTGTTCGCTGTGACCTCCCACCCCCCAGCCACTGACACACACAACCCATTACACATACAACACAGTATCACTGGGCTGATGTGGCTAGTGCCCTCCACTCCCCCACCCCACATCACACCCAGACCATTTGTATTGATAGTTTCTACAGTTTTATTTTTTGCCGCTGTTTTCTGTTCTTTTGTTTCTTAGTTTGTATTCAGTGTTCTTTGATTGTTCATATGGAAGAAAAAACAGTTTGCTGGTTCTTATTTGTTGCTGGGTTTTTTTTTCTGCCATCATTTTTAAGATTTATATGTTTTTGTTTTGTGTGGCTGTTATTGATATTAATTTGTCTTTAATAAATCATGATAAGTAACTATCCATTTGAAACAAATAAATTGTAAGACAGTTTACTTTGATTAGAAGATGATACTCTTATATATAAATGTTATAGACTCGGTATGAAAATGTAAACTAGTCATTGCTATCTCTATATTCAATGTAAATATATAAATGAAATAGCTCAAAATGTTACTGCGTTTTTCTGATTTCTTTTTGTTAGTAATTGAAATTCAAGATTGTGTGACAAGTGAGTTCTTCAGAACTATATTCTTTTTTCTTTACAGCACATCATAGGTCATAGGTCATACCAATGTTAAAAGACCTGAAATCAGCCTGTCATTGCAGTATTTCACATCAATGTTCTTGATATTAAAATCTGTATTTCTTTATAGACTTCTTAAGATTTTAGACTTGAACTTATTTAGTCAAATGATGTTTGGCCTGCACTGAAAAAAAAGCGATATACTCTTTAGCACTAGACCTGGGGTTTTAATGATATGTTGGGGCTTGAATGTAGTTGGTTCATTGAATTCTCAAATATAATTTGGTGTGTGAAAATTTTGTCTTGTCAGAATTTTAAATGCAGTTCTCTTTTCTTAATGTCCAAGCTTTATACCCAGCACCCACATGATATTTGTTGTCAGTTGCATTATTCAGTTAATTAAGTTTTGCTATGCAAAGTCAAGATTTTTTAAATTAAAAGAATCACAAGTCATTTTTTGTGGGCCCATTACATTGTAACGGATGTATGTATCAGTTGTACTTGATGTATTTCTACAGTACCTTAATAATCCTAGATGCTTGGGTATCTTGCAGAGTGTATTACTGATGCGCGTCTGATTATTAAGACATACATCACGTGACAAAATAATAAACATGATCAATGGGCAGTAAATAAGTTCACTCGAGATGAAATTAGAATAACGATCTTTAATACAGAATGGGCCACAGTCGAGTCAGTCACAAAATGATAAACAGGGTCAATGCGCAGTAAATAAGTTCACTCGAGATGAAATTAGAATAACTAACTTTAATGCAGAATGGGCCACAGTCGAGTCAGTCACTAGAACGATGTTATCCCTTCAAAAGCCTAGCAGTCACTGTCTTAAAAGTCTACAGTAATAAACTCTAACCCAATGTCAATGTCTGTCACTAGAAAATAAAATGTTGCATTCAAAGTCAGTCTACTATAGTGCGTTCCTAAACAACAATATGTAATTGTTTTTGTGAATGTGTCATTTTGCAACTTGTGTTCTTCTCATCTTTAAAGCAACATTGTTTCATTTAGCTTGGGTTTTTTTCGTGTTTTTTTAAAAAATGTTTCATTAAGGAAAATTGAATTATCTTTAAGAGTGAATCTTGTGAATGCTTTCTTTGCTAGCATGTCTCTTGTATACTTTGTACTGCATGGTTGTCTTGGTGTGCTATTAATGTCAGCACAAGGTTCTCACAAGCAATACTGACATCTGCTGTTCTACTTTCTCATTATGATTTGGCATGCCACGTCTTGAGGAGTTCTTGTGACAATATTCTCTATCAATGTTCAGTAATAATACAAAGCCTGCTGTTTTAAATTTATCTGTGTAGTTGTAAATATATAGTTAAGTGATTTTTTCAAACATTCTTTACTGTATGGTTTAAATGTTCAAGTTTTTAAACTTAGAAGTGACTTTCCATACACATCACTTTTTGTTGCATTCTAAAGTTTATTGTAATTTTGAAGTTTTAACATCGCTTTAAGAATTTACTACAGTGATTGTTTGTTGTTGTTTTGTTTTTTTTAAATATGTGCATGGTTATTTTTAATACATTTGTTAAATTTTCCCATGTAGGTTTTGATGCCTTGCGGAATATTATTGATGAAAAAACGCGCAGAGAGTTGGGCGTACCTAGACCTCTCTTGCAGGTGAATCGCTGTTATTCTTAGTTAACAAACGATAGTTGATTTTACTTATTACAGTTGTTCAACTTCCATCAAATGCTTGCAATGCATGCTTATTATTTTCATTTGTTTAAAGGGGTTTGGTAAAAACGTGTATGTTTTTTTAACAGAGCACTGTAACAGTAGACAGTAGCATTCAGGAGCTGCAGGACCTCATGCATGACCTTCCCAACTATGCAGACCAGTTCCTGAACATGATTTGTAATGTGTTAAGAGATTACAAGGATAAGTGTAACTCTGCATATAGGGGTCAGTGCAGAGTCTACTACATAGTTATTGTTACATTGTTAGTATAGTTTAGTGTAGTAGACATTTTGAAACACCAACGATGGTAAATGAAATGTAGAGATATTTGTTTCTCTGTGTTTAGATATAGTGCAGCATGGATCAGATGAGAAGAGAATTATAAGCTCAATGTGGGCTAAGGATGATGACATCAGCAGATTTCTCAGGTAGTCCATCTCTTTTTCATAGCTAGTGAGTTGTTGATTTGAACATATGAATGAAGAGATCCTTCTGTGAATAATTTTAACATAATTGCATGAATCGAATAATATTAAATGTACTTTTTTTCTCACTGAAGGCATTTTTTTAAAAAATATTTCTTTGTCAGAGTTTATCTAAGATTTCTTTTTGCACATTTTGAATCTTTTTTTTGTTGTTGTTGTTGTTTTGTGTGTGTGTCTGTGTTGGATCTTTTTATGAACATACTTTAAAGAGATGGGCAAAATAATTTGTCTCAAAATGTTCTTACCTGTTGTATTTGTTGTCCTTTGGTTTTCTTTTCTTACACATAAAACTATTAGCTCTTCTTGCTTCCCTTGTTTCTTATCCATTTACTTTGAACTTCTGTGCTGTTTACCTTTTCTGCTATGGTTTGTATTTTATTTGGCAGGTCTTTGCCCAGCTGGCGAAGTCTGCAGCCCAGACAAGGGAAGGAACTGGATCACACCATTTGTTCTGAGGAAGAGATGAGAGCCCTCAACTCTAAAGAGGCTATTATCCTGATCAGTAACCTGTCTACGGATGAATCACTGATACCCCAGCAAGAGATCATAACAGATGTCACTCAGATGAGAACTGTGGCCAACGTCCATGAAAGCTTGGTAAACAGAAAAAATTGATTTGAAGCTGGAGATTTATTTATACTAGATCTTGAGACTTCCTGAGAATTTACCTTTTTTTTTTTTTTCATAATTATTTTTTTGCATTGGCAGCACATGGATAAAAAAAAGATTTGGGGAGAGGGGTGGGGTGAGGAGCATTAAAGGTTTTAAAGATAAAGAAAATAAAACACACTATAACTGGGTATTTAGTCAATGCCTACAATATATTCTGCTGCAAGTATTAGACAGGCACATTTTAAAAACATTTTACATACAAACAATACTAAACTATCTGGCAAAAGTTGCAAAGCTTTAGCTTTATATGAGAACTATCCTATAGTAAAGTTCATTTTTATCTGGTCTAATGTATCCATTCTTCCAATCTCTAAGGAATGGTTTGCTAACAGGCTAGATCTCTTTGCTGACAGCCTGACACCCCAGAGTAGTCTTGCTCCACTGCAAGAAGAATTACCCACGGTTAGTAGTCTTTATGCTGTTACACATTCTTAGTCTCTCCATTTGTTTGAACTAGATAATAGTTTAGTTTGTTCAAATCTCATGACTTAAGTGATGTAGAAGAGTGAGCATCTGTGATTTCGGGTTCTTAAGTTGTTTTTTCTGACTTCGTTTCTTTTATTTATAGAAAAGTACACCACAAATGTGGCATGGTGGCTGAGCAGTAAAGTGCTAGGCTTCCGAGTTGGAGGTCCTGGGTTTGAACCTTGTTGATGACTGGGATTTTTAATTTTGGAATCTTTGGACACCTCTGAGTCCACCCAGCTCTAAATGTATACCTGATCTTAGTTGGGGAAAAATAAAGGTGATTGGTCATTGTGCTGGCCACGACACCCTCGTTAACCTTTGGCCCAAAAAAATAGATGACCTTTACATCATCTGCCCTATAGACTACAAGGTCTGAAAGGGGAACTTTACTTTTTTTTTTTTTACACCACAAATGTGCGTATGTGTGAATTTGCAAATATAATAAAATTAATTATAATGTTGTAGTCTTGTTTAAAATTGTAGTCTTCATCTAAAGATAGGCTGAAATACAGTGCAATAGAATTTGTGCTGGAAGGTCGCAAATAAAATAATATTTGAACAGTTTATTAAAAAAACATTTTTTCTATATAAACTTCCAGTGTTGTTTGCCTATGTTGTTTTTGTTATCGCTGTCCACCAAATTATCTATTTCTTCATTATATGTTCTATTTACTCTTTAGGAGTTGCCCCCCATTTCAGACAAAACTCTGCAGTAAGTTAAATTCATGATCAGTAATTAACAATATTAAAATAGTGATATTTTACCATGTCCAACATTAATTATAAATGTCTATTTTTTTTTTTTTTTTGCTGTTAGATCATCATGTCCTGTTTTTTTAAATATAATATTACAGTATTTAGAGTTGTTGTTTTTTTCATGCTAGAAATTGAGTATTTTTTGCAGGAAGATAACTTATTTCAAAATTAGAATTTCCCATATCCATCAGTCAATTTAACCATTGTACAATGGAAGAGCACAAAGTGAAAATACATGAGCTCAATAATAATAATAATACAAATAATTGTCTTCAGTATCATTAAAAAAGTTTGTCAGTTGTACATTATACTCAAGAAAAACATTTCTTTTTTTAAGAATGGAATTTTTTTTAAATTTTAGATTTTACTTTCCTTTTGTTGATCGATGCCAAGCGATTCTCTAGATTGTTCTTTTTGTTCACACTCTATTTTTATCTTGTGTTGTGTTTAGATCCCTTAAACAATTGGTGCAAGAGTTCAAAGATCTGGCTGAGATTTGTCTCCTCTTGCTGCATCTAGAGGTCAGAGTTCATTGTTTCTATTACCTACTTCCAGTGGCTAAACAGGTAAGGTGCCTTTTGAAACTGGAAAGTAAATGTGCATTTTAATAGCTGAAATGAAATGTGAAGTACTTGATGTTTTTATTTCTAAATGAGGACTGGACTAACAAACATTACATTGTCTTGTGAACATCACGGTGTCTTGAAAAGTAAAATACCCTTTAAGAATTTGCCATTCGTGGGGCAGATGATGTAAAAGTCATCTGTTTCTTTGGCTGATGGTTAAGGCATCATGTGGCCAGCACAATGTCCAGCTGTCTTTATTTCCCCAACCTAATGTCAGATACCAATTTGAAATATGTGGATTCAAATGCATAAAAAAATAAATTTAAAATCCCAGTCTTGGAACACAAGACTCCTTGGTTTGGAAGCCAAGTGCTTAACCACTGAACCACCACATCTCCATATCATCTTAACTGCGATTTTATTTTGTTCAAACTTAAGAAAAGTCATATCAGGGAGTTACATTTGTTTGTTGATGTCAGAACTAAAGTCAAACAAAAAGTTGAAATAATGCTCTGCCCTTTTTCTTGTTCGAACTAACCATTGTTCAAATTTCTCTTTTAAATTTGCAATTTCAGTCAAACTACGCTGGTCCTATAGATGACCTTGATCCTGATTCCAATGTCCTGAAGCTAAACAAGGACCTGAGTGGCATGGAGGAGATGATGACCCAGAGTCTACAGCCAAAGAAATTTAAGTATGCCTGTTTGTCCATTTTATTTTACAAAATGCTACTCTCTTTTCACCTTTTTTTCTGCATAAATTGTGGAATGAAATTCTGTTATTTCCCTGCAGATATATCTTTGAAAGCTTGGGTTACCTTGTGGCATCCATACTAATTAACAGCGTACAGTTTCTGAATAAAATCAATGAAAATGGTATCAAGAAGATGTAAGCCACCCTTTTATATTTTAACTTGCTTTTATTTTAAGTTATTAAGAAAAATCCTCTTTTGAAAAAGCAGACCAAGAATTCTGTATGGAATGACATTTTTTCACATGTATTTTGGTTTAAGGTGTCGTAATATCCTGGCCATCCAGCAGAATTTAACCAACATAACTTTAACCAGAGAATCAGATTTAGATAGAGCCAGACACTTTTATGAACTTCTCTATATGAATCCAGATGTAAGTCTACCATCTTAATTAGAAAAATTACAATGATTAAGTTTAATTTAGTAAATTAATAATATTTGCTTACAATTGTTTTAAGTTAAACTATTTTCAACTTTTTTGTGTATTTTTTTAACTCATTGAATTTTTTAATTATTTTTTTTTTAAATTTATTAGGAGGTTCTGAATGCTGTAGCAGAAAAAGGACCTCAGTTTACTTTAGGCGAGTACCAGGAACTGATAAAACTTTACCATCGAAGCTTCGCTGGGAACCCAGTTCAAGTTCAGGATGCCAGGATGCAGAGGCTGCATAGCCTAATGGAGAAAGGTCAAAATGAAACATTGGCATAGCGAACTTCAAAGTGATGAGAGTTGAACAGTTGTCAGCTTGAAGTACAATTATTTAGAACTGTAAAAAACAATGTAAAACTGTTTTAAAAAAGACAAACTGTCAGATTACTGTATGAACAAGACATGGTCAAACTGTTTTTTTCTTCTAGTAATGATTACAGTACGTGCAAAGGTCAAAGTTAATCTCTTTGAATTACCAGAAGATTTTTTATGAATGCTTGAATTGAATACCAGTCACTGTCTTTGCTTTTAAAATGTAAACTTTTTGTATAAATAAACATTGTATTTATGTAATCAACTGTTGTATGTAACAGCGAGCATTTAGCACAAAGAATTGATCACAGACTTGATTTTATGTTATTGTCCGTTTGTTTTTTTATAGATTCAATAAGTAAGAGTGATGCACATCTTGTTTATCTATTTATTAATGGTTTGTTAACAATGTGGTCTTGGCTGTGATTACTTTGACTTGTATGTATTTAAAATTGAACACAATTTGTTTGAAAGATTTTCTAATAGCACTTCATGTTCTTGATAATTAATCACAGTACTCCATTACTTTGTTTTTAACACGTCTAACTATTTGTTGATGTTATAAATTATAATGTCCATTTGTAGCACCCAATCAAAAAGGTGACTAAACCAATTACTTAACTGTTACTGTATTGGCAAAGCATGTGGAGCCCATTTCAAAGCTCTGTGATTTTTGGTGAAGGAGATTGACCAACAGTCCGAGTCCATCCATTGCCGGTTAGTTTCTGAAAATTTTGAAAATTAAATGATTAGTAAGACTTGGCCTTGGTAACTGGTGAACGTGCTCTAGTGATCATATGCTCTTCAAAGAAAGTTGGATCAATAAAGCTATCTTATCTGATCTTAACCTAGTTGTATCAATCTTTTGACATAAAGGATTTTTTTAATGTCTGTAGCTTTTAGTTTTAATACGTACTTACATTTAGCATTGGCTGTATTTGAGAAGCTTCCCCATTGTTTAATATCTGAATAATACGAAATAGCTTGAAAAATGAAGTTATAGACAGGTTTGAACAGGAGAAGGTTAGCTAAGTAACAACTGTAGAGTTGGTATAGCTATATGTAGGGTAAGTTTTAACTGATGCAGATATGTCTGCTTCTTTTCCGGCCAGGTATGTGGCTGGCTTTTCAAAGCGAGGATTGGACTCCACAGCCATCTTTGAGTTGAAATAAGAAATACGCTCATCTTTGACTGCTAAATCTGAGTACATGCCTATTTTGAAAAGCAAAGAATTATCTGCTACTAATGTCTAGGAAGAGCCAATTGTAACGCATATCATTGCAAAAGTCAGTCACAAAACTACTGTAGATCATCTCATAGAAATGAGATAAATGCCAGCGCATTAGCTCTGTTTGGTTGGAACAAAGCATCCCCCCCCCCTTTTTCACGCAGTGGTTTGTTTTTTGTGATTTCTTTTTCGAAACATTTCATTGAGAATCTTTTTTATCATCATCAGTCTGGTGTCGTATGGGTGCTGCTAGGTTTCGCAGTCTAGTGTTGTATGGGTGCTGCTAGTTTTCACAGTCTAGTGCTGTAAGGATGCTGCTAGGTTTCGCCTAACCCAATTCCTCCACTCTTCCTGGTCAGCTGCTTACATGTTTGCTTTCTTCTGTCTCTCTGTGATTTGTGACATTAACATGACACAGGATGTCCGTCTCAAACAGGGTTTCTAAATATCTCTTTTAGTGGTCCTCCATCTCTTGCTGTTAGAGCCTAGCTAGCTCAAAGAGTCTTCTAATGTTTCGTTATTTAGCTGAATGCAACATCTTAAGTTGTCGCCACCCCCAGACTAATATTTTGCTTCATCGAGCACCAATTTCCATGCCAACTGCTTTAGCTGCAACATTCAGTTTGGAAGTGAGTTCTTGTATCTGATCTGCATTTTCTCCTGAGTCTATATCATGTGCAAACCTGAGATTGGAAATCGGCCGCCCGTTGACGGTCAAGATAGGAGTAAATAAATATCTACTTTTAAGAGAATGTTAAGAGAAACTTGGAGTTAAGGTTAGATATTAAGATAACTGTTGAAAAGTCTTCACAGTTCCATCTTTAATTAACTAAAGATATCATCAGCAGCTGTCTGAGAAATATTTTTAAAATACACTGGTGCGACAAAATAGAAAACACCAAACTGTGGGAGACACTAGCGGATCCAGAACTTTGGAAGGTGGGGGAGGGGGGCGATTTTTTTCCAAACCCTAACCCTAACGCCCATTAAACCCTAACCCTATGCATAAACGTGCGTACAGCACACACACACATACATATATATATATAGAGAGAGAGAGAATAAAAAAGCAGCAGCATTTCTAAACCTTCTGCGAAAAACAAAACAACCTTGGCAGCGCTATAAGGTTCTCTTGTGGGGTTCGGGGCTAAGTCCCGACGCCAAAAGCGTATTCTTGGATTCTTCATTGCATAAACGCATTCTCCTGACATATACAGCTCATTGTTCATCAATTTAGTTCGGGGCGAAGCCCCAACGAGAAAAACGTTTTCTAGCTTTTTCACTGCAGAAACGTATTCTCTTGACATCTACAGATTATTATTTATCAATGGAGTCGGGGCTTCGCCCCGACGCCATAAGCGTTTTCTTGCATTCTTCACTGCAGAAACGCATTCTCCTGGCCTAAAGCTCATTATTCATACTATTAAAAAAAGACCTTATGAATAATGTTGTACTTGAAAAATATTCTAATATGAATTTATAGGCCCTTAATACATTGCAATAAGACCGATATAACTAGAAAAATATCACATTGAGTAAAGTTGGGAAAAGGCGAGTAGGAAAAGACTATTTGGGCTTAGAACTTATCTCATTCATGATTCTTATACTGAAAAATTTCTAACTTTTCCAATGCAAAGTCTTTCTTAAAATAATTATGATAAATTCATGTGAAATTACAGAAACTCTGTCTGGAAATGGGAGGGGCGGTAGAGTGAAATTGATTAATCCTCGCTCCTTTAATAATTTCTGCTAAAGATTGCATTTGGCATTAAAGAATAGGGGTGGGGCGACTCGATATAAGAATTTAATTTATAGTATATATAAATTATATTAGTGACATAATTTTGTAATTTCTTAACTATAATACAAAAAGAAAAAGTATTGATTTGTCCGATGGGGAAAATGCGATTGCATGTATCGCCCCTCCCACATGGTACAACCCTTTTTTATTTAAATTTACTAATGATACAATTTGAGATTAGAGTATGGTACGACAATGGGTCACATATCAATACGTAGTTTATATTATATAAATATTCAACTAATTTTGTTCACAAACTATGATTCTCCACAAAAATAGGACCTCCCCCCCCCCTAGCACAGAGGGCTAGAGTGGGGAGGGCAGTACATGCAATCGCCTTCCCCCCAACCCCACCGAATCGGCCAAAATACCAGAAAGGAAGCGACATAATATAATATTTATATATTAACTAATTTCGTTCACAAACTATGATTTCTCCATAAAAACGGCCCCCCCCCCCCACTCAAAGGGTTAGGTGGGAAGGGCAGTACAGGTATTCGGCCCCCCCCCCCCCCCCCACCAATCGGCAAACAGGGAACGACATAATATAAAGATCGGTTAAAACATTAATAACAAATTGTAACGATATAGATATTTAATTGATTCCGTTAGCAAGCTGTGATTTCTACAAATAAATTGGACCGCCCCCCCCCCACTCGAAAGTGTATGGGGGGGGCGGGATTGATACCATCGCCCCCTCCTGATCCCACCAAATCGGCTAACATAGAGTGGGGGGGGGGCGAAATAATCTAAAAATAGGTTGAAATATAAATAAGTAGTATATATTATTAACATAAGTAATAAATTCGTATACAAATTGTGTGAATTCTATAATAAAATTCGCCCGCCCCCCCCCCCCTGGATCCGCCAGTGGTGGGAGATGGGTGGACAGAGAAATATTAAGGTGCAGATCTTAGAGAGGAAGTGGAGATAGATTGGTCACACCCTTAAAAAAGATACCAACAACAGAGCTCGACAGGCCTTAGAGTGGAACCTTCAATGCACAAGGCGTAGAGGATGACCAAAAAGAACATGGCGACGCAGTGTAGCCTACTAAATGAAGCCAATAAGAAAGGAAAGAGCTGGAAAGCCATTAAAAAATCTATTAAGAGACCGTGGAGAGTGACGTGTTTTTACTGAGGCCCAATGTTCCATAAGGAACGCAAATGAAGGATGATGATGAAATGACATGCTTTTATTAGTCTTTTAATTTATATGAATTCATCCATTGGTGTATAACCTTCACCACTCATTGAATCCATCGTTGGATTTAAATGCAGATTTAGAACTTGAAGAGTATGCACGGGAAACAAAATAAGGATGATTTTTTGGGGGCAAATTTAACATCCACTTTCTCCACATTTGGCATTAGCTGGATTAACCAAGCTTTGGAAGCCTTTCTTTTTAGCTGATTCTTTGGTCACCGAAAACAAAACTAACAAATAACATCTAAATTTGAGATGTTATTAATGAAATAATAAGCAAATACATTACCGTACAGTTACACTTGTAGACTTCCCCCTCCTCCTCTCCTGGTCCGTTAAAAACCTCGTCGGGCGTTGGAATAAGTGTGGGAGAGCCGCTTTAGAAGCAGCGGTATAAACAGTTTAGTCTAATGTCAAAGGTATTAGCGCGTACAGATCATTGTTTGATCACATTAGCGTAACAAATAGCACAGCATGGTCTGGTCGTGAAAACCTTTCTAAGGAGAACCAGCTTTCATAAGTTAGGCATGACTTTTTGGATAGACGCAAGGTGGCAGTATTCTTAGGAACCTCAACCCTTGACAAGCAGTCAATACTCGAATCACATGCAATAAGGGGGGAAAAAAGACAACTTTACCCAGGAGACCTTTTCTTACAAGCCCAACTAGAGGACAAAAAAAAAAGACTAAAAAATGTTACTGAAAATGAAATAAAAACAAACGTTCTATGTATTCAGATTTGTCTAGACAGCAAACGAAAAGGGGTGAAGAAACATCCAATCTGGCAATCATTGTAAGCCTTTGATTGATAGCCAAAATCAAAAAGAAATCCAATCCAACAAATTAAAAACAATTAATTTAGTCGCAACTGTCGCTTTCGTATTGCATCAAACATTGGATGGCTGTCCGGTTTCGTTGTATGCTCTCTGTAACGCCTCATTGGTTCCGGGATCGAGCCCTTCTCCGCCATCCCTCGCTGTCCTGTGGGTGGTTTGGGTTAGGATGTAATCATCTTCAATTCTGAAACAACATCCCAAATATGTTTTAAAAAAAAAAAGCAAATAAATAACTTATAATTAAAGAAGGCCTACATTCAAGTGCCATAGAAATCGCAAATGCAAAGGTCAAGCAAAAAGCAAGGCGCCAGGACGTCTGAATTTTCAAATTCATTGGCGGGTAATTTCTTGGTTAAGCCACGTGGCAGACTTCAACAAGACTACATGGTGACTAACTAGAGACTGCGAGATGAGTGTGACATGAAACATCCAAGAGATGACATCAACAGGTGGGAAGCAATCGAGACTCACGTGGAAGACTACTAGTCTAGAAGTGTCCTAGGCTGAAGAGAACAAGTCAAGTGTTAGAAGAAGGCGGGAAAATGTAACAGCCCCCTGATGATCTCATCTGCAGCCATTGTAACCTTTACCGATACCATTTCTCCATTAATGGTCATTTGTGACATAACATCATGAAGGAAGAAATAAATCGCCGCAGTGATATAAAGTTCCACATAGATGGCGTATGAATATTACACACCATAAGCACTATTTAGTATTTTGTAGACAAAAATTGTGTCTATTATTCCATGATTGCTCCAATAAAGACACAGAAATAATTTATCGATGTATATAAAGCAATAAAAATTGTGTGTTTTCAGCGGCTCCCGTAATGGGTAAAAGCCACTTTTAGTATTGTGTGGTATATCCGTCCGTCTGTTACGTTTAGATCTCGAAAAAATAGAACGCTATTGAAAATCAGATTTCACCATATTTGTGGCTTGGCTACTTTTGTCTTCTGAAGGCGAACGTTTAACATTTTAATTAATTAGGCCTATGCAGACACCATTTTTAAAACACTACAAAAATGTAAAGGAGATTATGTTATTAAAGAATTGTTTGTGTATTTTTGGTACATTCAAACTACATGGTTCATATAGTTTTGTCGACAAAATATTTTTTTTAAATATATAAAATGATGCAATGTTTTCGCTGGCCGTAATCAGACTGATGAAAAGTAGGACCTCGTGCATCGGAAGCGAGTGATCGCGTGCAGTTATGCTTTAAATTAACATGATGTATAGAGTAAGGTACGATTGTGGCTGTTGGTAGATTTTAGTTTTCAGCTTCTAATATCCGTGCTGAAAATGTTGAAATCTGTCTTATCTTATCTTATAATAGTAATAATAATAATAATAATCTTTATTGTCCGTATGGAAATTTGTCTTACAATTTGTGCATTACACCAAACTCAAAAAAACATTATAACTATAAGAAACCAAAGTGTACATTCACATCAGACTCACTCATAATTTACATGTGACAAAGTTAATACCAGATTGTTCTTATTTATATGATACAAACGTTACTTAAAAAAAGAAGATGATTACGTCCTACGCGTCATTAGCCATGCATATTAACCAATGACCTAAATTCTGCCAAGTCATTGGTTTTCCTGGCTAGCTCAGGCAACCCATTCCTTGCTCTAATAGCGCTAGGGAAGAAAGCATTTGTATAAATTTGTCCTAGCATATGGGACAAAGAATGTGCCTTGTATCTTTGTGTTTTTCTGAGTATTTTATTAAATTTTGTATTTGAAGATTATGGTTCAGTGTTTTATGTATAATTGCTACTTTAATTTGAAAGTCTTCTATCCTGAAGGCTTTCTAAATTTAGTGATTTTACTAAAGGTGTTACTCTTGTCAAATGTGAATATTCATTTGTTATGAATCTAATTGCTCTATTTTGTGTCTGTTCTAGTTTCTTAATGTTTTCTACAGTTGAGGGGTCCCAAAGAAGGGATGCATATTCTAGTATTGGCCTAGCCAATGTTAAATAACATTTTAGTATTATGTTCTTATTTGATTTATAAAAATTTCTTTTAATAAACCCTAATGCTTTGTTTGATTTTTTGATAGTTTCATCAATATGGATTGTGGACCCTTTTGAGGACGCCAGCGTTTGTGCTATAACACAAACTCACTTTGTTACTCGGTTGTTGTTTTTTTCAAGAAGTTTATCCAAAACTAACTCCCATAAAGCAGGGCTGCTGAAAAGTATTGACTATCAAACGTCAAAGGCTTCATGTATTGAATTATCTATGAAATGTTCACAATGTTTTGCAACGGTGCCTTTGTTTGCACACCCAACTCGTCGTAGTACTGATTTCAACATTTTGGAAATTAAAAAGTTTTTGTCCATTCATGGTCACTTTGATAAATTCCACGATTCTCTACCTCGTTGGTAAGCTCATTCAAATAATTCAATCATTTTGTTGGTAATACTGTAATACCCCCGTTACTTTATAAGCGTCTCCAATGAACCACTATGTAGATGGTAGCCCCAAAGAATTAATAGAAGTATGTAAGAAAGACTCTTATTGACAATTACAAGAGCATTCAAGTAATCCTATTCTATAAGAGGCTATAGTTTAACTAGACTTTTCACGCAGACGTCCGTCAAGGGACCTAATCCCGTCCTGTATGCTTTGCCGTGTGCCTATAACGTTTCACCAAATAGAAGAGTTCTGGATGAAACCTTTCGTCCGTAAGAGTGATAGTTGAAGGAAAAAAATGTTACTGATGACTAGAAAATGAAGAAAGCTCAGCTGACTAGCCAGTTTCTTTTTCAAAGATCTTAACAATGTATTTCTTAACTCCCCCTCTCTCCCATCCCCATTGTCTATGTTTTAGTAAAATATTGATAGTGTTGAATATTTCTTAATTTTCATTTTCTCATTGTCGACACTATGTGTTATCTTCCATTGCATTACTAAAATAATGAATTGCAATGTAACGGTATGGTTGTTACGTTCTAGGGCTTTCTGAGACCCCTTCTAAGGTTCATGACCTCTCTTTCTCTTCTTCTGACAACATACCACTGTAGGTTCATGACCTCTCTTTCTCTTCTTCTGACAACATACCACTGTAGGTTCATGACCTCTCTTTCTCTTCTTCTGAAAACATACCACTGTAGGTTCATGTCTTCTCTTTCTCTTCTTCTGAAAACATACCACTGTAGGTTCATGACCTCTCTTTCTCTTTTTCTGAAAACATACCACTGTAGGTTCATCTCCTCTCTTTCTCTTCTTCTGACAACATACCACTGTAGGTTCGTGTCCTAGCTATCTCATTTGACATCATACCACAATAGGTTCACGTCCTAGCTATCTCATTTGACAGCATACCACAGTAGGTTCATGTCCTAGCTTTCTCATTTGACAGCATACCACAATAGGTTCACGTCCTAGCTATCTCAGTCCTAGCTATCTCATTTGACATCATACCACAATAGGTTCATGTCCTAGCTATCTCATTTGACAGCATACCACAGTAGGTTCATGTCCTAGCTATCTCATTTGACAGCATACCACAGTAGGTTCATGTCCTAGCTATCTCATTCGACAGCATACCACAGTAGGTTCATGTCCTAGCTATCTCATTTGACAGCATACCACAGTAGGTTCACGTCCTAGCTATCTCAGTCCTAGCTATCTCATTTGACATCATACCACAATAGGTTCATGTCCTAGCTATCTCATTTGACAGCATACCACAGTAGGTTCATGTCCTAGCTATCTCATTTGACAGCATACCACAGTAGGTTCATGTCCTAGCTATCTCATTCGACAGCATACCACAGTAGGTTCATGTCCTAGCTATCTCATTTGACAGCATACCACAGTAGGTTCATGTCCTAGCTATCTCATTTGACAGCATACCACAGTAGGTTCATGTCCTAGCTATCTCATTTGACAGCATACTGTCAGGGTGGGATTTCAGATTAGCTAGGGTATGATATTGGGGTCCCGTACCCTAACCTGAACAGCGTAACGCAAGAACATAAAGGTAACAGCATGTAAAATACACACATTGAGTAAAAATTATTCAACTGAACCTTTAGTCAATACAACTGTTGTTCAACGTGAATGATATAAAGGCTAACGTAAGTTAATGGCCATTAATTAACAACAAGGTTGTACTTTTACCAATTTAATGAATGTATGAAATATGATGACATGAGTGATAAATAAAAGTCAATAGTATGTTCAAAGGAAACACAAAGTATACATATTAGGCAATGAATTCACACCTTAACTCGAGACCATAATTCAATCACGACGCATCCTACACTCAAGGCCTTAGATACCAGGGCCATATCAAACAACACTGTGAATCAAGCTTGACTCCAACAGAGTCCCAAGCCTGCGTCCCTATTACAGAAAATACATATTCCTTGAGATCGCCGTCCACACGTTCGTAAGAACAACGAATTTCGAGCTACACCACGAAGACTAATACAGTAAATAAATAACTTACCCAATACTGGGGGAAGAAAACCCATAAGAGAAACTCACAGGAGATCTAGCCTCATCACACAACAGAAGCAAAACAAGTAAGCAAAAATGACATCAACAAAAGCGCGTTCCTAGAAACCAAAACTCACAATCTCTTATGGTACACAAAGGAAAATACCAAAAGAAGATGCGCATGACACATAGCACAGTAGGTTCATGTCCTAGCTATCTCATTTGACAGCATACCACACTAGGTTCATGTCCTAGCTATCTCATTTGACAGCATACCACAGTAAGTTCATGTCCTCTCTCTCTCTCTCTCTCTCTCTCTCTGATATAGCGAATCTCGAATTCAAATCAGGCGAGAACCTTGGGGGATGGGGTTGCGGATATGTATTTATAGTCAGAATAACTCAGAAGCCTAAACATCATACCGCAGAGTCAAAGCTTTCCTGCGGTGAAAGGAAATTCCCGGATTGTTACGGCTTTATGCTGACCATGTGTGAACAAGTTCGGAGAGAAACTTGAGATGGGCGGTCAACGAGTTCCAAAAATTATTTTATTAGGCAGACTAAACACAAGAGAAAAACGAGAGTCACGTGATACACATAGCCTTTATTATATTATCACCATCGAAGGAAACCGGATTCTACAGAAATACAGATGTATCATGATATGGGGGTTTCCATGAATGCAAATCTTTCGATTGATCATTTGCGTCATTTTGGGTTTGTATGCATTTTTTTGTTTTCTGAAAAGATTTCTTTTTGTTTAATTCTCGTTAATTTTAATGGCTCGTTCCGACATCTAATGTCAACTACAATTACAAAAGTTAATAATATTAGAAAATTACTGGCCAGAGAAAGTTACTTGAGTTACTTGGCATTCGACCTACGACCTACTTTTTTTATGCGGTTTTTATTTTTTTTTAAATATCTGTCAAGTTCACTACTAGTCAGACGTAGTTATACATCAGCATTTCCCCTGAGAAAGTCACGTGGTTTGGTTGTGGGCCACCTGTAGATGTTCACCTTGAGAATGTAGGTCCAAGTTTAAAAGCCGCGTACTTAAACTAGATCTACCTGGATGCTGAATACAGTCTACAGCGTGAGTCAGATATTTGGGCGCTTTGTGAAAGGTCATAAGACAGAGTCATTTGTTTTAAAATGAAAGGAGAGGAAGATGATGCGCTGGAATAACCCACGAATGCTTACACGAAACCGATTTGGAAAATTGCAGGAAAATACAGCAGAAGACCTGTCTGATTAGACTGACCTATAAAATTGAAAAAAAATATTAAGGAGGGAGGGACGATGATTTGCATTTACAAAGGTCAGACAATGTTGATTCTTGCATCCGGCGAACTACAGGCGTGCTTTATACATCCGATAAAAAAAGTAGATCTTTAACTTTTTGGATAAAGAAACAACAGGCGCAATTTTTATTTAGCAGGCACGTAGAACAGTGTTGCTGATACAAGTTTACCGAAAAATAAACCTTAAGTTGGATTATTTACGTACAAATCTGAACGAAAAAGGTGCTATTAACTAAATATGTCCCTCAATGCAATGCGAGTTTTGAACTTTGATCTGTTCCATCTTTCGAAATCACCCTTTATCTTCTCCGACTTTGTTGATCTTTGAGCTGTCATTGGTTGCAGTCAGCATGTCTAGATTATGGCGAGTTGTTCGTTGTTGTTTTGTATAGAAATGGTTGCTAAGGGATGGAAATATATGTTGAGAACAAATTATTTACGCATCCTTTTTTTACGGAGCTTTTATCAACTCATTCTGTCTGTCTGGTAAAAAGTGTAGGGGCCTACACGTTGTTTCGCATACACCCCTTCTCGGATCAAATTGAAACTTGGCACAATTATTCATTGACATAAACAAGACACGAATCAATGAAAAAAATAAGCCAATTAGACGATTAATTACTGGTAACTTATTATATTTGTTTAATAGCAACAAGGGAAACTGATACTTCAGTATTTACAGATATGGCTAAATTTGTTAGATCTAGTCCCTTTAAATAATTGTAAACGCTATTTCTCCCTCACACATTCTCCGATCAAGTTGATACTTAAAACTATTATTTATTGTACTGAACAAAACATGAATCAATAAACAAAAATACTCAATTAGTCAATTAATTATTGGTAATAATTATTTTGCTTGATATCGAATAAAGGAAGTAACTTGTACATTATTGGTAGCATGGGCGTAGCCAGGATTTTTGTATATATATGTGTGTGTGTGTGTGTACATAATTAATCTTAATTACATTCTGACCCTTTCGGAAGACGCTTATTGTGCCCTAGAATAGGTTTTTCCTGGAATTAGTGGAAAACTCGTAGACTCCTCGCCCTTGCTAGCAAGGGGGTCTGGGGGAGCTCGCAGCTCGCAGCGCTCCCCAGCGCGGGCAAAGCCCCGCCGCCTAGCACTATTTATGATATTGAAAACCAACAAAATGCATATTCTGAGGTATCTACAGTGCATTATCTTGCTATTAAAAAGTTTTATTTCAAAAACCTAATGTGCTATTCTCACTGACTTAGACCCTCTCGCGCCGTTCGGCGCATTTTCCGGCAAGCTGTTTCCGCAACTCTTATTATGCGTAATTCATTTGTTGGAGAACATGTCACGCAAAACCCCATGTGACGCTCTGTCACAACCTTACTGAGGGTTCGACTCCCATTTCAGCATATGATTTCTTTGATTTAGACCCGATCTCTATAACTGACTCCTAAAATCTGTCTTAGCCATCTTTGTTGAGCCACATTTAGTGTTTTTCAATTTCGGCAGATGACTATTCACACTTTATTATTGGACCCCATCCACTGGTAGAAATTTGTAACCTCTCTTGACTACGCTCTTGGAATTACATGTCTGTATTTCGCTTTAGATTTTATATCGAAAAGGAAAGTTTATTGTCAAAATCATCTGTTTAGGTTGTTGTTTTTAATTCAAAACCCCATTTAGCTACGGTCATAGAATTAGGTGACTGTAGTTTGTTTTGAAGACAGAGATGTTCAACTCAAAACGCTCTGTAGGGGAATTTGAAACTCAAAACCATCTAGAGGAGTTTTAAATTTAAAGAAAAAGCCATCTGGAGGAGGAGGGGTTAAAATCAAAAACCCCTCATTAGCTTAGCTACGCTCAAAGAATTTTAATGTGTAATTTGCTTTTTTTATATTGAAGATGTATTTTTTAGCCTCAAAACCCTCTGAAAGGGGATTTAAACTCAAACCCATTTTGGCTATGCTTATAGCATTTTGAGTGCGTAATTTGCTTTTTTTTTTAATATTGAAGAGGTAATTTTCAGCCTCAAACCCCGCTGGCAGGGAGCTTTAAACTCCAAACCCCTTTGGCTACGCTCATTGATTTTATAGTGTGTAATTTGTTTTTTTTTTTAAATATTGAAGAGGTACTTTTTATTTTCAAACCCCAACTGGAGGGGGTGGGGGTTAAACTCAAAACCCCTTTGGCTACGCTCATATAATTTTGAGTGTTTAATTTGCTTTTTTTATATTAAGAGGGGATTTATCGTAATTTTTGGAGGCGGCTTTAAAGTCAAAATCTTCTTTAGCTGTTTTCTTGGAATTTGCGGATTGTCGTTTGCATTTTTTTTAGTTTTGTTTATAGAAGAGGGGGATTTAACTGCAAAACCCTTGGTAGGGGTTTTAAACTCAATACCCCTGTAGGGGGTTTTAAACTCAAAACCCCCTGGAAGAGGGTTTTTAACTCAAAACTCCCTCGGCTGTGCTGTGGTAAGTGATGATTTAGAATTAAAATCTCACCTAAAATAAACAAAATGAAAGCAAAAAATTAGTCACTGAATTCCGCCCCCCCCCCCGCAGGGGGGAGGGTTAATTTCAGGTGGGGGGGGGGGGGTTGAACCCCCCCCCCCCTGGCTACGCCCATGATTGGTAGATATAGTTTTAAGCACCAAGTTCTTCCCCTTTAGATAAGCTTTGTTTTTTTAAATAAAGATATTTTATATTTTGCTTGTTAATATTCTGAACTTTTCAAACGTATGGCATATTCATTTCACTAGAAGTAATTGTTTGCTTGTTTACATAGAATTATTACATCCGGGACAAACTTCCCGCAGGACAGCGGGTGATGGCGGTGCGACGGGTTCGAGAACATACCACACGATCATTTAGCTATTCAAAAGTTATTAGTGAAGATGTTACTTTGAGGTATAATGAATAACCTTTTATTTGTCTTATTTCCTATTCCTACCTAACTGCCTTTTTATATTTTAAAACCTATAGAACATTAATACAGGCCTATACAGCAACTAGAAAAAGTGGACAAACTTAGTCAGATACATTCACATCAAATGATTAATTGTTCTTTTTCTTTCAATTAATCGCGATCGCATTGTTTACAAAACTATTAATTATCATCATAATCTTCATTCCCTTGACATTTGTAGTAGGGGTGCTGTGACAGTTCGCGTAACAAAAATCCCCCCAATTTACGGTCAGCAACTCTTCTTAGCGGGGTGTCAAGAGAAAGGCCGGTCCATTCTTTGATGTTATCCAGCCAGATTTTCTTTGGACGACCCTTACTTCGTGCGCCCTCCACTGTACCTTGAAGGGTGAGTCATTTCTTACAATATGACCAAAACAGATCAGCTCTCGTCTCTTCACAGTATTAAGTAATTCCTTTTTTGCAAGCCCGTGTTGACCTGTAAAAGTACAAACTCAATTTGTCTTCTTTTCCTGGTATCGGATACCCAACATTTTCTGGTATCGGATACCCAACATTTCCTGGTATCTGATACCCAACATTTCCCGGTATCGGATACCCAACATTTCCCGGTATCGGATACCCAACATTTCCTGGTATCTGATACCCAACATTTCCTGGTATCGGATACCCAACATTTTCTGGTATCTGATACCCAACATTTTTCCATAGCATTTACTGTTGAATTCTTCTTTCAGCCTCAGCGTTGATTGTCCAACTTTCACAAGACATGCTTTTAATAGACTAACTCGTAAATCGTTACCTTTCAGTTCCCAAACCAAATGTCAGTGACTCATATAATTAATTGGAACTAATTGTAGGCCTACTGAATGTCAAAATCTTTATAAGAAGTCGTATCATGTTTTGAACTTCAGTGCGATATTACACCTTAAATATGTAGAGTAGAAGTAGAATTTCCCTTTCAGACCTTGCGATCTATAGGGCGGATGATTTTAAGGTCTCTGTTTTTCAGCCAACGGTTAACGAGCAGAGGGTCGTGTGGCCAACACAACGACCAACCTTTACTTTCCCCAACTAAAGTCAGGTAGCCATTTGAGTTGGATTGACTCAGGGGCTCCTTAAAAATCCATAAATTCAAATTCAGTCTTCACCAAGATTCGAACCCGTGACCCCAGGTTCGGAAGCCAAACACTTATCCACCCGGCCACAGCGCCCCCAATCACATTCTGTAGGGGGCGTTAAAATAGAAAAAAAAATGTTTTAAAGTGAGTATGCGGTGTTGACCAATCACTGTCAAAGGACACACACAAATACATTCAAATGTAACGAGATTTTCATCTAATCTTATAAATTACAGACTTCCCTTCAAAACAGAAGATAATTATGTGTCTCCGGGTGTTCCTGCAATCGTGAGAGAGTGTTAATTAGAGACTTAAACTCTGCTGAGTCATTGGTTTTCCTGGCTGACACAGCCAACCCGTTCTATGTTCTTACAGCCCTGTGGAAGAAGCATATGGATTACGACAGACTTAAAATAGCAGGTTTCGCTACATGTTTCCTTTACGTAGACAAATAGCCAAATACCCATAAGCAAATCTTTCTAGTTCCTTCTGCTTTCATCTTCAGTGATAGTGTCGTCCCCACATACCTGACATTTCTCGTTTTAATCATGCCAGATAGGATGTGTAGATCGAGTCGGATACGTTTTGGTTCTGTCTGAACTTTAGTTACACTAGTCATCTTGTGTTACACTGTAGTCCTTTTGATGAGTGCCCTTTAAATAAAAAACATTTACAGTTTTTATAGATAGTATGACGTAGTCTTCTTGGCAGGAGAAGTTATCATCTGGCATGAAATTATGTATTTCTTTTCTGAATTGCTTCAAGAGAATACTATTATTATAATCAGTGCTTTTTTTTTGTGTCGGTACGCACCGGTACTTTTCTTGTATAGTAACGTTAGTTATTAATTTATGCAACTTTGCTCTGCTGTGTTCGATTTTTTTTAAATTGCTCATAATAAGGATAAAAATATACAATGCGAAACTGCTTATTAAAGTAGTAATAAAACAATATAAGTTGTTTAATTAAAAATAAAATTGTGATTTAGCTTGCATCGAGGTGCGAACTGGTAGTAAAAGATTTGGCGATCAAATTTTTACCAAATTATTAAATTTTTACTACCTTTACTATTTTAACTGTGAATAGACCTTGATTTTAATGATTTAACTGTATAGAATTTAGCCCTTGTTATATATATAGAGAGAGAGTAGTCCTTTAGGGAATGCAGGCACGACATGGCCTAAAATTGTGCCGATGTGCCTAAAACCAAAAACCAAAACCAAACCAAACCTAATATTAGTGTAAACTTACATATATATATATATATATATATATATATATATATATATATATATATATATACTAGCCGGATATGATCCCCGGCCTGCTACTGGTTTGAATTTAGATCAATGTTAAGCATTGAGAATATTCCCTTCACATTTTTTTTTAATTTTTCCTCCAAATTAAAAGTAGAGTGTTCAGTCGACCAATTATATTTAATTATATCAAGTAAAAAAATAATGCGAGAACGGGTTTACCCGAATAGTTAAAACGCTTCGTTTTTTTTAAAAGAGATACAATTAGGAACTTTTTACCTATTTTAGGGCCCTCCAGTAGTGGTAGGAACATTAAACATACACTGCGGTCTCAGCCATGATATAATTAACATTTCTGCCAGGTTTTATCAAGATTGGTCCTACGGTTTTGATTTCTATGCGGGATATACATACATACGCCTTACTTTCTGCTTTATATATTAAGACTTAAGACGATTATGAGACACTTAGTTAGTATTATTAGTTTGTATAGAGGAGACGTACCATAGTTGACGGACTTTGAACGCGACTTTAGTGATGTCACGACTTAGTTGGGTTAGAGATTAAATAAAATGATTTATAGACAGAGACTCGACTGTGGCTTTTTCTGTATTAAAACATCATCTGTGTTATACAACGGTTTAGGCTTAGTCTTTCCTACTTGTTAATTTGTGTTAGTCCTGTTCCTGTTTGTTAGTTAGTTAGTTAGTTAGTTACATTGAATACACCCGTACAAGAAACCCAGGCATCTCCAGAGTAATCTGTCAAAGTCAGACAGGCATCAACAACTTCAAGACAAGGCATATCACAGTGGTATTATTGGTTTGTATAGAGACGCACCATAGTTGACGGATTTTCAACACGACTCTAGTGTACTACTCGTTGCCTGTGGACTCTCATTGTATGTTTTTGAGACCAAAAGAAAATCTGCTGCCGAGGACAAACGCAGACGGCAAAAAGAAAATCTAAATCGACCGCCTGCGGACAATGGTTATGCTTGCCCTGGCTGTGGCAAAATATGTAGGTCACAGCTGGGACTGCGCAGCCACGGGAAATACTGCATTCCTCACTAATCTTCAGACTTGAAGACTAGCCTTATTATTGGGGTTGTACAAGTAAGAACTATTTGTCTTTAAAAGAATACCTGGACATGTTACTTCTTTGCTGCTGTTACTAAAAACGATAACATTAGGGGAAAAAAAACAGCAACAGAGACAAGAATTGAGTTTGTTGAAAGAATATATCAAATACGTGGCAGACTTTTATTTTATTGTTTTATTTTAATCGGGTTGTGACATTATACATTTTTTTTTCAAGAATTTACTGAAATTAAAGTACTAAATAGATCTGGAATCTTCTCTCATTTTAAAGTCAAGAATAATTTCAGTGACATTTCTCATTTACGGTTTTAAATAATTTATAATCAGTTTCAACATAGAATCAGAAGCTACGCAATGCTAGTTCAGGGGTCAAGGATACCCTGACATCTGTATTATAACATCTGACGTTAATCGCTGGAATTGGTTCATATGGCATTAGAGATACTTTTGATCTGTTGAACTTGTTAGCGTTCTAGCCAGTGGTTCACGTCTTGTAGCTTATTGCTATACTAACTGAATGTGGAATATGTAAGTGTTTTAGCCAGTGGTTCTCGTTTTGTGGCTCATTTAGTTTTCAAACAATATTGATGTATTTCTCTATTGGGGCGTAGTTTCTCAATGACTAGGAACTGAAAAGTCTTGGGTTTGAATTCCGGTTTAGACAGATTTTGAATTTAGGGATTTTAAGTATGCCGACCGAGTCCAGCGGACTGTTTTACGTTGTCCAGCCAGCTTTTCTTTGGGCGACTCGTGCTCCCTCTACTGGACAACTTTTAACAGCCAGTTAAATCTTACATGAGTGTGTTTAATGTTAACTATTTCCACCCACATTACAAGTATTAATCTGACAACTTTTAAGGCTTAGAGGCATTTACACACTGAGAGTTATTCACAGAAATTCCTTTATTTTTACAAAGCTTATATCAACTCTTTCGGTCTGGTAAAAAAAAGTTTGAACATGTTTTTTCACCCATTTCCCATTCTCGGATCAAGTTAAAACTTTGCACAATCATTCATTGAGCCTGACAAGACATGAATCAATATTAAAATAACACAATTATTTAATTAGTTGTTGGTGATTAATTATTTATTCTTTATATTGAAATAAGGGAAATAAATGGTACTTAAAGAGAGATGTGGGTGTATATATTGTTACGTTTCTCTCTCTGCTAATCAGCACTTCTGTAAACAATGCTTAACACACACACATCAAACAAACTCAAGAACTTGAGAACAAGAGCTCCAAATAATCTGGTATGTTAATTAGTCTATAAAAATAGCCAATTGGACACAATTGTCAACACAATAATAATAATAATAATTAATTTTATTTATAAAGCGCTGTTAACAAACTAAATGTAGGCTTAATGCGATGTGATAACATTACAAACACAAACACGAGAGCTACAATGACAAACTAATCAAAAAAAGTTTTAAACAGATAGGTCTTAATGTTCTTCTTGAAATTAGTGTAGCATGTTGTCTGTCTGAGATCAATGGGGTGTAAGTTCCAAACCTTTGGTCCGTGCACTGAAAAAGGCCGCAGACCGTAGCTTTTGAGGAAGAAACGTGTCATCACTAGAAGCGTTGAGTCCATTGAGCGCAGGGCTCTCTGATGGACATATGGAGTGATCAGTTCGCTAAGGTACAAGGGCCTTTCTTTATTATAGATACAATAAACTACTACAAATGTTACACTGTACATCAGCGTACTGCCGTACTAAACTCTACTGTCTCTTTAATCGTGTATCTCATCCTGGACTCGAAGGTTTCACTTGAGGACTCCACCAGGACCGACTTCATGACGACTTAGAGTCCCGGTCTCCTCGCTGTCCTGTCTTGAACTGCCCTGCCTTACACGCTGTGTCTCTGGTCCACAAAAGCTTCTGATCACATGACCATAACACGGGTCATAATTGCGGTGCAAAGTTCATACCAGTACTGTCTCTTGTCCATCGAATTCACACGCTAAACTGTATTATTGGACTGTCTCACTTATGTCAGCTCATCGTACACGGTTAACCCTATCGCATCGCCAATAGGGTTGCAACAATATGGATTTAGTATGAAAAAAAAAAAAGCTACATTAACATATGCATGTACTTAACATTCATATTCAAGGCATCTGAAGATCTCCAATAAAGAACATCTTGTTTATGATTCAGTTTAACCCCTCGCCATTTTCTCAGTCATATGGACTTCAATTTACAAATACAAGGTACTACAATTAAAACTTTTTTTTGATAATTCTCAACATTGGGTTCCATTTATTGCCATATAAGAATAGCTCGTTGCCATGTCACAGGTCGTGACATCAGACCCAGACTCAGGACGCTCGGATAAGAAGTGAGCCCAAAGGCCGAGCACACTGGGGAAACTCACCCTTATTCTTTCTTTGTACTTCTGTACCACATCAGCCGTGGCAAGTGTCCGCCATAAAAAAAAAATGTCTATTGAAAAACGAGGAATGGATGGGGACATGTTTGTTGGAGCTTTCTTTCACCCCCGCCAGTGCAATGGACCCGTTCCTTAAGCACCTCAATGCGGGGTTCTTTTTTTTAATTTCCTATTCGTCTTCTAATGACCGTTTCCACCGAACCCCACATTAAGGCTGAGGAGCATTGCCTGGGGTTCAAAGTTCTAAAATGTTGCTCGGTTGTGCCGCTTGCCCGCTTATTTTCCCTAATTATACCACTCTTCAACTTAGGAAGAATCTACAAGGCATCGACCTGTAGTGCACGGTGTAGAACATGATAATCATCAAGATATTTTTGTTCCTATATCTTCGTTATAGCAATTTCTTTTTTCCCTCCTTTCACTGTTTTTTTAAAGGAGGTGTAAGAGGGAATTATTTTTATTTTGACACTTTATTTCTTTAGTCTGGAGTCTTATGTGTATGTGTGTTCAAAAACAAAACTTTGAGAATCATTGCAATTACCTTCCTTTTGTCTGTTGTCATCAATGTAACTCTAAAACCTGTTGTTTGTTAACACAATCACAATTAAAAAGGAACTAAAGAGTAAAAGTTCACATCCTGTTCAAATTACCTACTCACTCTTCTGCGTCTAAATGTGAACTCTTTAAGACGATTGTTGTTATTAGCTCGTTACGTGCCGCGTGTCGCGTTGAGAACTCTTCTGCTCCGGTTAATGTAACCCAACCAGCATGATTCCAATCACAAGTGATTGAAGAACAAACATTCTTGCACGATACCCTCATAACCGTTTCAACAACCAAATGACAATAAAATTATTTCTATATTGGCGCTGGTGCGACGTAGTTTATATGTGAATTAACATTCAATTTCAAAGTCCGATGACAATAACTAGACTTGGATGAAGATATTTGAAATCCTGAAAAAAATAACATAAATGGAGATATTTGAGATTATGGGGCTCCTAGCAATCAACATGAGGCAATTTTTCCTATGTTCTTTCTTCAAGATGATTGAATATGTAGGCCTTCTACATATGGAACTCAATGTCTTTCCTTCTTACTTATACTCTGCCTAAAATGTATTTGTCCAATGGCTTAGAAAAAAAACACTGGCCAAAAACATTTTTTTAATTTCAATTAGTATCGACTTGAAGCGATGCCATTCATTGTTGAAAGCCTTGCCACAGACCTGCGACTTCGCAACCTGTGATTATAGTACGTTGCCACATCGTACATGCTTGTGTAGCGGCAACACGCTATTGGTCTAAACTGCCCATAAGGTTTCGACGTTGCAGGTCCGTGTGCAGGTCTTCTATGACGATTGGTCTCGCTTGAAGAGCTTGATAAATTGTATCACGTGACAAGCACAATCAGCCTGCGTTACATTTACAACAATTAGCTCCTAAAACCCCTTCAGTCTCTCTTCTCTTCATGTTATAGTGTTTGCATTTGAAGACAATCGAATCCCGAATGTTTATCCTTAATGGACACCACGCCACTGGCTCAAGAAAAACTGGTCGTCCCCACCTCCGTCTTGATTCTCCGTCTCTACGTCTTGTTCCCTGGGGGTTCCACTCTAAGGCCTGCCTAGCTCTGTTGTTGGTATCTTTTCTAAGGGTGTGACCAATCCATCCCCACTTCTTCTCTAAGATCTGCACCTCTACATTTTTCTGTCCACTCATCTCATCAATGCCTTGCTTATGCCAAGTTGGCATAGCCAACGAATAATTTTGCAAAGTTTCAACTTTATGAGAGAATGGGTGTTGGAAAATTAACTTTTACCATACGGGCAGACAGACAGACATAGTCAGTTGATAAAAAGCAATCATACAAAACAACACATAAAGTGCTTACGTAATTCCGGATGTTAACGAGGGGATGTCGTCCCCTTCTGTGAGGTGCAGATAGAGAGCTACAAAATACAACGCTAGCTCAGTGACTTCAAATGTCTAGACACTATGGCATATTGACTAGACTAGTTTAATCTCAACTCTCTACCTCTAATGAGTATTTGGCATCACTATTGCAGGCGGAACGATGGTCTGTATCTCCAGGAGTGCAAGAAGAGATCAAGATGTGTAAAGGTAAAAATTGTACGATCGAATGGTAATTTTTTAAAGATATTATCTCCCAAAAGCAAAGAAATATTTTTACTTGTATCCCTCTTAATGATACTCAGTAGAGTTTTACTTCTCGTTAAAATTAACATTAGCATCCTCAGGTCGACGTGCTAACCACTCTGCTACTAAGAAACTTATGACTAGAGACGATTGTATAGTTATTTATTGTTTGTTACAATTTAGAGCAGCAACCTATAAAGGGGACTAATTCAGCTTATACCACCACTTCGGTCAAGTACAATTTTTCCACTTGTTTGAGATTTAAAAAAAAACAAAACAATTAATTACCAATAGTTAATTAACTAATTGGTTTAAAAAAAAAATATTGATTCTTGTGTTGTCAGGTAAAAGAAATGATTGTGCGAAATTTCATCTTCATTGGAATTTGTTGAAATAAAAAAACTTTTTACCTGACAGACAGACAGAGAGAGTTGCTATAAGCTTTGTGAAAAGCTTCACGTGCTACTTGAATGTCAAGGACATTCCGTTCTTTCCAATAATTTCGCAATAAATTTGACATATATATTTTTTTACAAGAGAAATACAAGTTTTTAAAGGTAAACTTCAACAAAACAAAAGACAAACGCCTGCCGAGGTAACAGCTTAAGTAAGAGGATGAAAGGTGCGCACCAAGGAAGTTACCTTTTCCTTGATGAAACCAACTTGTCCCGTGCCAAGTTCACGTCTGCTAGCACTACACTTTCCCGACATCCTTCAGTCCAATAAATTATCCTGTTAGGATCCTGAGCAGGAGGTTGAATTAGACCAAGATAAATTAGGCTTATGTACGATGTTTGTTCTGGATACACACACACACCCACACTTAAAACACACACACACACACTCACACATGCTTACGTCCTATAAGACATTTATTAACTAGAAAATTCTAAAAAACTTTTTAAAATTTTACATACCTTTTCATGTTAATTCATAGTAAAATGCATAAAACAAATAACGCAGGG
The DNA here is from genome assembly GCA_030265305.1 of Biomphalaria pfeifferi. Taxonomy (NCBI): domain Eukaryota; kingdom Metazoa; phylum Mollusca; class Gastropoda; family Planorbidae; genus Biomphalaria; species Biomphalaria pfeifferi. Next base: position 1,335,370 of record JASAOG010000071.1, read on the forward strand.
TACGCAGCGTACGGTTAACGAATAAAAACGGTAAATTACATGAGGTAGGCCGCTTAGTCGTGTGGCATGTTGTCACTATGGTTCCAGGCTCGAAATCTGTCTGCAGCCATTCCCAGACTAACCCAGACGTCCTGGTTTGGGCCAGGATGTAATCATCTTCAATTCGATTCTGAATAAACATCCGTAACATCAACAGACGTCAGTTTTAAAAGTGAGGATATTTTCATCCTTTATGTATTCTAGTATTAATCTAGTCATGCATATTAATTAAAGACTTAAACTTGGCTAAGTCATTGGTTTTTTAATGGCTGATTCAGGCAACCCCATTCTACTCTAGAGACACCAAGGAAGAAGGAGCCATAGAAAATGGAATAAGAAATATAGCTTTATGTTTTAAACATATGAAACTAACAATAAAGCGCTTCTCCAGCACACACAAACACACACCACCCTCCCCCTACACACATTTCTTGATATTGTTTTCTCCTATTGATACCAAAATTCCAAATATATCACGTGATTTTCGTCCACTGCCAGCTAGATTAATTCGAAGAGATTCTTTTTATTGAGTTCAATGTTTTTTTTATTACAAAACATTTGCAAACGTCAAACAGAGATAATTTTGCATGCTGCGAGACATGGAAGCCTTTCAATGGAAAAAAAACAACAAAAAAAAACAACAACACCAAACTGGCACTTGAAACGTAAAGACAGAATGTCCAATGTTCAACCTAAAATCTCTGGGCACCAACCAGAAAGATACTGTGGAAACGTCTCGTTGGAAGTCGCTTATGCTATCCTATGCGCCGAACGACGCGGGATGACCCAAGTAAGTAAGTATTATTGTAAACTCCATCCGTGGGTTTGTATTTCCTTGAAAAATTTGGTTTTTAAAATTTGTCTCAGATTTGTGTTTTCTGTACAAATTCTGTCACACGTAAGTTTGGGTTTAAGTTTGGTTTGGCATTTCAAAGTGTGGATATCTTTGAATTCTACTTCATATTGAACTGTTGTCACTGTCAAACTTCAGTAGTCTACCTGGTTTCTTTTTTAGAAACACTGGATGGTGTGTTCAGAGTCAGCGTACATTATTCTAGTAGTTAGTTTTTCTGCGTAGAATTTGTGCTTGGAAACATAACGAATAGTAAAAGAATAACATGAACTTCAAACTTCTGGCGAAGAGTTTACCAATGTCGGTGAACTACCGTGACATCAATTACGTTGCATTCGACTTGACATAATCTGCGATGTTGCAATTGAATGGTAAACTCTTCCAAGCTAATAGCATCTTAATTTTTCTAAAGTTGCGTTGTTGTTTTGTTGTGGCATTGTTTAGTTTTAGTTGTTTTTGTTTTGTTTTAATGTGTTGCTTTTTCGTTGTTGTCTAGTTGTTGTTCTGATTTTATTTTTGTTTTAAACTATTTTTCAGTTTTCATTTCTGTTCAAAATTCTTTCATGTTTCTTAGTATGTCTATAAGTCTATAGTTAAGTCTTCTAACAAGTATATCTTCTTTGAAAAAAAAAAGAAAGTAGTAAATTATGAGTGAGTGGTAAGGTCTATAACATTTCAAATATATAAAATGTATTTATGATTTCCATAACTCATTTGTTATTCAATAAAAACAAAACTTTAAGATTTAGAAAATTCGGGTCTCTAATTATAAAACGGTTTCTTCCTTTGATCGTTTCGTCTGGTACTGATTAATAACGGTGTGACTCAACCCAGGAGCCTTTATACAGGACTAGGGGTGAAGAACTTCCGGTCCACGCCCGTCTGCTGAGAGAAATACCTCTCAGTGGTCAAAGGAATTATGGGGCGCCTAGCCATTCTGATTTCCTGAAACGGACTTTTTCAAAGGTTCTGATTACTAAGAACTGTGGTGACTAGTTTTATTTTTTTGGCAATGTGTGAACAACAATTAGAAAAAAAAATTCTATTATATAAGTAAATGTAAGTGAAATTCTTTTTATAGCATTTACTTTCACCTAACCCTTAGTCTGTTTTACTGTTGGGACACCAAGCATGATCTGTCAACCGTCTTTCGCCATTCCTCTCATTTGCCATGACTAGAATCTCTTTCAATGACAGGCCCGTCCATTTTTTTTTTATGTTGTCTTCCCATCGTTGCCTTTTCTTCTTTCTCCTGGTACTGTTCCCCGAAAGAAGGTCTGTACGATCTCTGAGGACCTTGTGATATGGCCATTCAGTTTTAGTTTGCGTTTTTTTTTATTTACAGTACCGTAGTCCCGATGCCATCGTGGGGCCCAGTTCTCAATTTGATTCTGTTTTGAATTTCCTCATTCTCTCTTTGTAAGTAATATATAAGATGCTTCCATCGCATCTCGATTTTATGACTAGGATCGTCCTCTATAATTCTGCTGTTAGCGTTCAATATTCACAAACAAACAAGAATAACAAATGAGCACGTCAGTCTGACTTAAATGTCAAGGGCAATGGCCTTTGTCTATAGGGCCTCTGGAAAAAAAGGAAACTAGATTTAAACATTTAAATTAATATAAAAACAAAGGTTTCTTGAAATAATTTTTTTAAGAAGATATAATATAAAATGTGCTATAACTTTGATTGGACAGCATCTCAGGAATAATAAAGAAAATCAAATCTTAAGATCTTATAACTTAAGGACGCTACTTTAAAAAAAATAATTGAGACTTGAAGTCTGCTAAGTAATTGGCCACTCTGAATGAATCAAACCATCAGTTCCATAATCCTCTTATGGCAATAGGGAAGGAAGAATTTGTCTTGGTACATTAAACATGAAATGCGCCTTTATCTTTGTGTCTCTTAGATTAATTTCTTAGGTTTTGCTTTTAAGTTATGGTTCAGTGTCTTATGCATCATTTATTCTCTAGTCTTCTGTATTGAAGTGATTTTGCTAATGGTATTGCTCTAGTCTAATGTAAATATTCAAGATTCTATTTTTTAAGCGTATTCATATTGTCTTTTCTCGTATTGTAACACCTTCTTATAGATGGCCAGAAACTAGCAAATGTTAAAAGTTCGTCCATCTAAGAAGCACTTTATCAGCAAACGCCTACTTAGATGATGAGGTACACTTCCGCATAGCTCGTGCTAGTGCTGCTTTTGCTAGACATCAATGACAAGTGTGGCAACGGAGAGGACTCAGCATATCCACAAAACAGAAAGTCTATAGTGCTGTAGTTCTTCCGTCACTCCTATATGCATCAGAGTCATGGACCTTATGTTCTCGCCACTTCAAAAAGCTAAGCATCTTCCACCTACGCTGTCTAAAGAAAATTCACAAGGTGCATTGGTCTGACCACATACCAGATACTAAGATCCTACAGTTGTCTAACGTGAACAGTACCAATGCCACAGTAAAAGGGTCCCAATTTTAATGGGCGGGACATATGGTCTGCAGCGGATAAGAATTCTTCCCAAACGACTTTATATTCGGCATTTAATGTAATATATGCTTTTATTAAACATTGGTTTTCATTTTATTTGTATCCTTTTGAAAACAAGTAGTCTTGTTCACACTACAGATTTTATTAACATCTTATTAGAAAATAAATGAAAACTTGATCGTTTTGGTTACTATTGATTGGGCCTATATAAAACACCAACGAACATATTTCCTTTGTTTCACTTGACTTTATATTTTTGCTTAATTGTAGTCTCCCCTTTTTACTTTCTAGCGTCGGCCGGGAGGGTAGCCCGATATTTTGGATTTACCTGGATGTGGATACAGGTGATTTCCCGCCCCTTTTCCTTATACCACCACCACTCTTCTTTGGTCTGAGTTCAAAAAGATGATACCGGCAGCAGGCGGCGCAGACTCCGCCACCCCGAAGTCCCCCAAAGCTGAGGAGGTAGCTATTGTTTACCTGAGCGTGTGAGACCCGGGGGTGCTACCACGCGACTTATATTAAATCTGATCTGGAATAAATCACAAATAAATCTTTGCGCCTCTCTAGGCAAGGTTTTTACTGATAGACGACACGTTTGTTGGGTATACAGCGCCGGACTTTGTAAACATTCGCAATATTTCTTTTCAAGACATTCACAATATTGTGTTTCTTTATTTAATCGTTCTACAGACCAATATTTTTGGTGCGTTTTTTTTTTTTTACATTTAAAGATTAGCTGGAGATATTGTGATTATTTGAAAGATAACTTGAAAAGAAAAGTCATTTTAGTGCTTCCTTTACGTATAAAGATTAGCCGGAAAGAGTGTGATCATATTCAAAAGAGAATTTTAAAAGAAAAGATAATTTACTACACTTCTTGAAAAGTTAGACTTATTCAATTGACATTACAATGGATCTCAAGATATTGACGCTTGTCTTTGTGATTGTGGCTCTACTTAGCAACAGTGAGGGGTCTAAAAAAAACAGACGTTCAAAGAGGAACCACGTGACGTGCCGGCCAAACTCTTTGGTCCGCTACCGAGTGACCGTTCACACGTTGTGGTCGAGGACAATCTTTCCAAACATGTTTCCTACGTACAGACCTCATGCTCAGTGGTCAGCCTTAATTGGTAAGAAAGCATTCTCATTTAACTGTGTTACTTAGAGACCTCGACTTGACTGGACTGGACATTGCATTATTTCTATCTATAGAAAGGACAAGGAGGTGCGCTGATTAAGTGGTGATGCGCTTGGCCTCCGAACCGGAGGTCCCTGGTTCGAATCCTGGTGAAGACTGAGATTTTTAATTTTGGGATCATTGGGTGATCTTTGAGTCCGTCCATCTCTAATGGGTACCTGACATTAGTTGGGGAAAAGGAAAGGCGGTTGGTCGTTGTGCTGGCCACATGGCATCCTCGTTAACGTAGGACACAGAAACAGATGACCTTTACATCATCTGCCACAAGATCTGAAAGGGGAACTTCACTTTACTTTTATAAAAAGGACAAACTTTTGATTCAAGAACCACAACAATCTGAAACTTTCTGTAGATAGTTATAATAATAATCACGTCAGTTGATGTTAAGTTGGTTTCTAATTTCAATAATCTTAAATTTTAATTGTTGTTCAATAAAAAGAACAGACTTACAATATTTTAAATTTGGAGATTTTTTTTTGGAGGGGGGGGAGAGGGGCATTGTGGAAGGGGTAAAACACTGATCTAACCGCACCGGGTGACACCGACCCTAGTGACGCCACTGTGCGCATGCTTAGAATGGTGATACATTTTAAAAAGTTAACAGTCATAAAACAGTTTCACCAGTAAGAGTAAGCATAGTGTCATAGATCTATAGTATACTATAGATTTACTATGATAGAATAGTGAAGTGATAAAAATAAGGTTTTCTCATTACGTGTGCAGGGGGGGGGCGCGGTGGCTATGTTATTAAGCGCTTGGCTTTAGAGCCTGGGCTCGTAGGTTTGAATCTCAGTGAAAGCTGGCTTTTGAATTTCGTGATTTTGAAGGCGTGTCCCTGAGTCCCCACCCAACTCCAAAGGGGTACCTGACTTGAGTTGGTTGGTCGTTGGGCTGGCCACATGACACACTGATCGTTCACCGTTGCCCAAAGAAACAGGTGACATACAGATCGCAAGGTCCGAAAGGGGTTGCATTACTTTTTCATTATGTGCACGCGTAAAAAAAAAATAGTAAGCCTATATTGGAACGAAAAAAGTATGAAATTTTAAGGTAAAAAATATTAATATTAATTGAACAAAGTAATTTTTTAAAAATTGGGTCATAATGTTTAACTTGAAAGTAGATCTGGAACATTCGTTTTGCCTGAGCTCGGTATAGACAAGAATTCCAAATGCCATATACCGTCATGCCGCATGCCCTCATACCGATGTAGAAGTAGGCTACTACAAAAATTCAAACAAATTAAATCCAACTTAGGGTTATCAGACGTCCGACAAAATGAGGATATGTCTTCCTTTTGAAGTTATGTCTTTCTTCCGGCAGAGTGTGAAAATTTTATACCGATTTCTGATTTAGTTTAATTCACAAACTTTCATAAATAATGTATAGCCATGCATACAGTTGGTCCTACCAAAGGGGTATTGATGTATTTGATGTTTTTTGGTGTGACCAATACTGGAACTTAAAACTATTTTCAAGATAAAGAATCCCGGAGATGACTTGTTTGTTCTTTGAAAACCTCCTTCCTAAACAATGCCGTTTCTGTATTCACGTGGAACCTGTTTCAAGATCTGTAATTAATTTTTTTCTATTGAAACCGCAATTTCTTCACTGGTAAGCTCGCAGCCATGACACAGTGGGCATAAGAGATAAATAAACTTTACTATCTACGACGTTCACTCAATGAAAGGCATTTATTTAACATCTGAATATAGTTGTTTTGCACGGAGGACTCCTATGTTTTGTGAATGTTAAACTTATCTTCTTCTTATCTTATAAAATACAGACGTTACTTAAAAAAAAGATGATTACGTCCTACATCAATCTAGCCGTGCATGTTAATGACTTTAATTCCGCTAAGCCATTAGCATCCCCGGCCGGCCGCGGCCGTTTCCAAAAGTCATTTTTGTCTGATACATATTAAACTACATATAGTAGTTTTACAGCTTATGATTGACTGGCATATTTTATCAAATAAATTGCAATACTAAACCTATAGAGTCCTGCTTTTGTCCACCTTTGTAATGTGTAGGCTTTGTCCTCCTTTATGTCCTCCTTTGATGAGAGTGCTGGTGTATGGTAACCCTAATCCTAGCCCTAACCTTAACCCTAGTCCTACTTTACGTTCAAATAATTTAGAAAACTAAACATTAGCATTTTATTTGTCATTGAAAAAGAAATTGATCAGAATGGGGATTGAAGATCGAACCCACGACATTCGCGTTATCAGACATAAGATCTATCAACTTGGTTAAACAGCTATACTACTAGGTGCGAAATTTGGGCTTCAAATAAATAATAAAATTTCTGACTTGAGCTTTTGACTCGAGATTTCGACTTGAGATTTTGACTTGAGCTTTAGACTTAAAGCTTTTGACCACCTTTCACTTTTGAACTTTTGACCATGAAGAAAGAGTGAGCTAATAGTGGGAATTAAATAAAAAAACACACTGAGGTGTCCAAAGAGCTCAGTTAGACTTTGATGAACATTTGGAATGATTAATTATAGGATGCGCATGCGCGATCCATTTTATCAAAATATAACAAAAGCACTTTTTAGATTTTGAGACTGAAAATGGTTGGCCTATTGTTATTCTTATTATTATTACTATTATGGAAATTGATGTTCATTCTCTGGCACTGTTTAAAAGGAAACAAAATTCATTGTACTCCCCTTAACAGCATCCACTGAGAAATGTTCTCATGATGTGGCAGGTCTGCAGCAGTACTGCCCTTTGACTGGCTTCGAATGTATCTGTGACGTCAGTTTAATTATACCCTTGGTTAATATAACAACTGTGTTAACTGCAATCACTGCAATGACATATCGTTAAGCAATCAAATCAAGTCTTTTTTATTCATATATAGTTATATATATATTGTTATTATTATTATTATTGTTATTGTTATTATTATTACTTTGCCATGTGAGTCAAGTAAAAAACTAACATAATTAATTTTGTCAATAGGCCCCTATCTATAACGAGACTTAGACTTAGACTTAGGTCCTCCCGCGCCGTTCGGCACATTGGGCGGCAAGCTATCTCCATAAAGATCTGTCACTGGCAATGTCTGAAGCCTCCTCCCACCTGGTGTCCACTGTTCTGAGGTCCTCCATGAAGGTGTGTCGCCAAGTAATACGAGGACGTCCCTGTTTGCGCTTTCCTCGTTTTGGCTTCCATGTTATCGCAACTCTTGGTGTGCGTAATTCATTTTGACGTAGAACATGTCCCGCAAACCTCATGCGACGCTCAGTCACAACCTCACCAAGTGTTCGACTCCCAGTTCGGCATAGGATTTCCTTGTTTGAGACCCGATCTGTGTAACTGACTCCCAAAATCCGTCTCAGCCATCTCTGTTGAGCCACATTTAGTCTTTTCTCAATTTTGACAGATGACTTCCACGTCTCACATGCATATGTAGCAGTTTGAATGACGATTGTGTTGAGAAGGTGTATTTTTGTCTCGAGTCCAATGGCTTGGCTAGTCCAAATAGGCTGCAGCCTTTGGAAAATGCTCCCTGCCTTTCCTATTCGGCACGCTACATCATGGTAAGCATCTCCATCATTTGTTATGATGCTGCCAAGGTACGTGAACTTGTCCAGCTCTTCAAGCTTTGACTCGCCAAGTCTGACGGGGACACCCTTTGCCTTATATCCCACTCGCATAATTTTAATCTTATCCAAGTTTATGCGGAGGCCAATTTTGGGTTCCTCTCTGTCTAGGCTCTCCGTCATTTCTTGAATGCATTTATTTGTAGCCCCGAGTAGTGCAACATCATCAGCAAAGTCCCAAGTCCGTCAATCGGAATTGTTCATGCCATGGAATACCAAAGGCAGTCTGGTTCATTGCTCTCCTCATTATGTAGTCGATGGCTAGGAGGAAAAGGAAGGGAGATAAGATTTACCCCTGTCTCACACCTGTCTCGATTGTAAAAAACTCTGTTGTACCCTCTTCTGTTTTAATGCAGTAACTAGACTGACTGTAAAGGTGTCGTAGGATCTTGACGTATTTTTCTGGGATACCGTATTCTCTAACTATTTTTCATAGTGGTTCTCGGTGGACACTATCAAACGCTTTTTTGAAGTCCACGAAACTGATCGTTAGCCGTTGTTGGTACTCAAGACTTTGTTCTATGATATTTCGTAGAACGAAAATCTGCTCTGTACATGATCTGCCTCTTCGGAAACCTGCTTGTTCTTCTCTGAGCCTTTCATCTACAGACTGTTGAAGCCGTCTCAACAAAACAGTGCTGAAAACTTTGCCCGGGACTGAGAGGAGAGTAATGCCCCTCCAGTTGTTGCAGTCTGCCAAGTTGCCATTTTTTGGAAGCTTTACAATCACTCCCTTTTGCCAGTCCTTTGGGACTTTTGAAGTTCGCCAACAGAGATTTAAGAGATCAGTAATTCTGTTAACAATGCACTGTCCCCCATATTTTAGCATTTCTGCAGATATCATGTCTAGCCCTGGTGCTTTGTTATTCTTTAACACTGCAATGGCCATGGTTATTGGGTCTGTCTTGACCTTGAGATCATTGTCTGGAGAGAGGTCCTTGAATATGTAAGTTAGGTCTGGCGACAGTTGGTTAAGGGTCTCTTTAAAGTGCTCTACCCATCTTGCATCCTGTTCTTCTTTCGTTAAAAAGTTTTGCCTTGCTTGTCTTTTATCGGTGCCCCATGTCTACTCTTTGCTCCAGTGAGATCTCGGACAATACGATGGAGGGTTTTTGTGTCATTTCTGCTTGCTGCTGCTTGTGCCTCTTGTTCCTTCTGCTCAATCCAGTCCCGTTTATATCGCCGACAGCTTCTCTTTACTTTCAGATCTGCTTCCTTATAGGCTTCTTTCGCTAGGCTGCGATCCTGTGTTTCATTTTTCTGATCTCGTCTACGTTTGGCCTCTTTCCTTTCATATATCAATTTCCATGTTCTGTCTTGTATCCACCGTTCCTTGTATGAACCTCGCCTCCCGATAATTTCTTCCGCGCACCCATTAGTGGTATCTTTGAAGTTGGCCCACTCTTCTTCAAGGGTCAATATATCTGCAAGAGCCTCAAAGCGGTTCGTTAGTTTCAATTGAAACTGTGCTGCAGTATTGCCGTCTTTAAGCTTCTCTACATTAAATGGGCGGGGTCGTGTAGCTCGTTTTGGTTGGCGTTTCAATCGGAGCTTACATTTGCAACTGACAAGGTAGTGGTCTGAGCCGATATCCGCCCCTCTGCGGGTTCGCACGTCTAACAGAGATGACTTCCATCGTTTGGAGATGCAAATGTAATCTATCTCGTTGAAGGTTTCTCCATTTGGTGATCGCCATGTTTTTTTGTGTATTTGTGCTTAAAATATGTGTTTCCAATTGAAAGGCTGTTGGATGCGCAGAGAGAAATCAAGCGCTCGCCATTATCACTGATGTTTTCTGCAGAGCCATATGGTCCCATTACATATTCAAAGCCAGTTCGGTTGGGATTGATTTTGGCGTTAAAGTCTCCCATCAGTAGAATTAGGTCGTGAGTAGGTGTTTCATCAAGAGTGGTTTGTAGTTGATTATAGAAATTATCTTTGATGGTATCTTCTGCATCCTCTGTAGGGGCATATGCTTGGATGGTAGTGACTTTGATTTGCTTTGTTTGGAGTCGAGCTGTAATGATGTGATCACTGACCGGCTTCCAAGCAATTAGCGCTGAAGCTGCTATTTTAGACATGATGACGAGACCTATCTATATTGATTTAACTTATTATATTGGTCTGAATTTCAAAACAGGATACATTTTGGACCATGAAAAATAATGATGTTTTTAAATAAATGCCTTTATATAAGTCTTCAGTGTACTAATAAAATCTAGAAGAGAAACTGTATAGCTCGGTGATTAAAACATGCCTGACAAACAAACAACATTCTAGCATTTTTTCGGAAGGAGGCCATATTGTAACGACGTGAATATTTTCCTTGGCTAACAGTATTATGCAGCGATGCATCTTTTGGGCTGCTCTTAACAGACAAACTCAAATACGACAAAAGGCTACATGGGAGAATCATAGATTGCCTGAAGAGCAATGCGCTGGACAGTTCTGCAAGGTCTTGAATGAGACGAATGCAGAGAGGATTGTTGTATACAGGGGAATCTTGGGGGGTTCTAGCTCAGGTCCAGCTGTTTCAATGTGATCTACATTTTAGTCTATTATATTTTAACTTTCATACGACATTATTAAGTCCTATCTAGATCGCCTTCACATTTAGACTGTATTTATTCTACTACACTGCTTTCAGATTAGAAGACCGCATTTATTTTGGTGCTAATTGCCTTTATATAAAAAGGCAATGTTTTTACATTTAAGATCGGATTCACAAGAAGACTTCATTGAGTGTCTCTACAGCTCGCCAAAAGAAGTAGACAAAATAAAGACTTCTTTTTCCAAAATTTCGGTCAATTTTAATTCGATTTTTTTTAAAATTAATATAACTTTATTAAGTCATTAATTTGAACTTTGGTAGTCTGCTATTACCTAGTTAGTACATGTATTCATTAGCCTTGCAGAGTTAGCGTCCTTTCAAGGTTCAACATTGTCCTTTTAGTCTGCAGTTAACATTCTTTTAAATCTACAAATAGTGCAATGCAAAAAAAAAAAAAAAAAGGAAGGGGGGGGGGGTAAACTTTTCTCAATAATTTTTTGTTTGGTCAGAAACTCTTTTATATGTTTGTGCTTTTGAACGTTTTGTGAGCTCAAGTTTCCCTCCAGTAGTACTCTGGTGTCTAGTCCCACCGTGATATATATTTAGAACAGGACTTTTTGTTCGCCATATGATGAACTAACAACTGTATTGTGCCACATGTCTTGTGCCTCCCACGCACCTCTCTGGCCGACACATTGAGACAGTGATCACGAACATCACAACACTCACATAGGCTAAACGAAGCCCTCACAGATATAGACGTGTTGTCTTGACATTTCAACCAATCTAAGCTCTATTCTAGCAAAGAAAATAGTTTCTTTCTGTAAGTCTTCTGTCTACGGACATAGATCTAGACCTACGTCAATATGTGTATTTTAATAAGATATTTTCCACTTAACACAAAAGATAGGTGGGCGCGGTGGCTGAGTGGTTAACGCTAGGGTCCTGGGTTCGAATCTCGGTGAAGACTGGGATTTAGAATTTCGGGATTTTTTAGGGTCCACACAACTCTAATGGGTACCTGAGTTTAATTGGGGAAGTAAAGGCGGTTGGCGGTTGTGCTGACCACATAAGACCATGCTCGTTTACCGTTGGACAATCAAACAGATGACATTAACATCATCTGCTCTATAGATATAGAAATTTACTAAAGAAAATTCTACATGTGTGTGTGTATGCGTAGTTCCAGATGTACTTTAGGTACCGTAATTAATTATCAGCTGTTGATTTGTTTTTTATGTGTGTTTATTAGCTATAAGTTATTCCCGTTGAAAATGACGGAACAACTTACGCTTAATGTTGTTTTCGTTAACGGAAATGAAAATGACAGTTAACGTAAAGAAAACTTGTAATATAATCTAAATGTTCAGTTGAGCAGTTTTGTTGTTGTTGTTGTTGTTTTTTTACTAGGATATGAGAAGATTAGAAGAATGGACAAAACATTGGTGAACTTGATGGGGGCCGCCTCTGAGTTTGTGTGATAACACAAACTCTCTTTGTAATCTTGTTTTTACATTGTGCTGGCTTCACTGCTCTCCCGTATGATTTGGTTACATAAACATTACTACTTGCTTCACATTGAACTTTATATATACCAGAGAAAGAAAAAATTTCCGACCATACGATCTATAGGGCAGATGATGTCCAATGTAACAGACTCAAAACGTCTTCATCGCGGACTATGGTCAGAAAGTAGTAGTAGTACCTCATTAGCCTCCCCGGAGCTGTAGTTTTGGCATCACTTCCGAGGTGTCGATCGACATCTAGAGTACTTACTAAACGAGAAGATTCTACATTCAATAAGCAACTGTATGTTTATTTCTTCTATACGTACGAGTTTTATATTGTCAACACCAGGAGCCAGCGTCTATAGACAGACTAATAAACTCTTCACGAAAGAAAGGAGGGGGGGGGGTATTGTAAGATATTTACTTGTCTATATGGAAGCAATCAGAAAGGCATCTTTCGATGAGGAAAGCCTCTCTTTGCCTAAGTGCTATCACATGGGCCTTTGCTAAAATAGAAACCCTGAGCGACATCTCGGGTCAAGTACTCGACTGACCCGCAGGCTAAAACCAGGTCAGGGTGACATCATGTATTTCCCGCCATCAGAATATTTTAACGTCTGGTCTTCGTCAGCCATTAGTGGTTGGAGCACATGGCTTGCGGTTAATTTACTCTCCAGCCCAAATAGTGTGATTGCACAATTGCAGCACAATACAGGAAAGAGAAGAAGGGGGGGGGGGGGGGGAAAGTTTGCCTATACCCTCCAACCCAAACAAACGGCGCAAGGCAGACGTAAAGCTTTCTCCTTTTCATGTTTTATTGTTGTGGTCGTTGTTATTGTTGTTGTTGCCAAATGTGGATAGGTGAAAGTTGTCCCCTCCACCCTAGGCAGTCTGATGCCACCGAAAGGTGAAGCTCAGCACAAGCCAGCAGACAACTAACACCTGTAGCAAGAGTTTAAGCACAAAAGAACAAAAAAAAAAACTTTTGCCTATACATTTTTTTTTTTTGCGCTAAAAGCTTTGTAGAAAAAGTATGGGTAATTGTATTTTTTACCTGTGTGCTTGTAGATTTGCGGGTCCATATGTAGAATATGTTTCAACAATTTCAAAGTCAGTATGGTATATAATTTTACGCCCTATCAGAGAGGTTGTATTCAGTGATGGCTACCTACTGATTCTTGCGAACATTTTCTTGCGAATTAAATACCTGGACTTTTGATCCGTTCAGAAAAATAAAAATATGGCATCGTCTTCCAATTCAAAGACTTTGGAAAGTTCAGTCTTCTGTGTGGCTACCAAGGCCCGCTTTGACCTTCATGTTTTGTCACTTCTGACGCAGACAAAGCTGTCGGGGGATGTATTATTAGTTCCATTTACGCCGTCTGTGCATGTCATTAGCGGTCGCCCTCTAGATCTATGTTTACATCTATTCACCTTGGTCTAGTATGAGTTCTCAAGCTGTCTTTTTTGGGAAAGCCACTTGCAGCCAAATGTTTTCTTGTATGGCAATAAAAATAAACTGACTCCTGTGCTGATCTTTGAACTGGTGCCTACGGACGTTAATGTCTCGCCTACCTTCCGTAAACAAGCTCAAAACAAAATAAGCAATATATTTTAAAAAGTATTTAATTTAAAAGCTGTCTAAGGGAAAGAACCGAAAAAAGCTATTTCTCATTACTGTAGGATTAGGCTTCCTTTTTACAATAAACAAAATTAATTAATTACCTCTAATTGATTAACTAATGGATATTTTGTTATTGATTTATGTGTTGTCGTTGACTATGGATCATTACGCAAAAGTTCAACTTGATCCGAGAATGGAAAGTGGGAGAGAAAGACATGTACAAAACGTAATAAGGGGATTAACTCCACATTTACAGCCACTACTCTCAAAAAGTAGCATTTTTTTTCTCTTTTTCGATAGCAAACAAAATAATTTATTAGGAATAATTCATTAAATAGCTGGTCAATTTGTTTGAATGATTCATGCTTTTTTAAACACAACAAATAATCGTGTAAAGTTTAAGCTTGATACGAGAATGGGTGTGGGAGAAATGACATGTAAGAGAATTGTAGCAGACGGACAGACCAAAATGATACAAGATTTGTTACAAGGTGAGAGGGAATTCTCTTGAAATACTTTTGTATTGAATTTAACTAATTACATGCCTTTTAGGCGCCAACTTGCCTTAGCTGACATAGAAGAGAGCACCTGGTTGCTTGCGGCCTCAGAACGAGACAGCTGAAGATCACTTTTACAAAGGCCGCAGAATACACATTTGAGACAAAAAGAAAATCCGCTGCCGAGGACAGAGGTAGAAGGCGAAAAGAAAATCTTAATCCCCCACCGGCAGACAATGGTTATGCTTGTCCTGGATGTGGTAAAATATGTAGGTCACAGCTGGGGCTGCGTAGCCACGGAAAATACTGCGTTCCTCATTAATCTTCGGACTTGAAGACAAGCCTTATTATTATTACATGCCTTTTAGGAAACAAGTTCCTTCAAAGAACAGAACCAAAAAAAAAAAAAGATTTAGGCTACATTGTCTGAACTAAACCGTCCCCGTGTTGTTGGTTTTACGGAACTTATATCAACTTGGTCTGTCTGTCTGTCTGGTTTTACACGTTATTTCTCCCATTTTCCATTCTCGGATCAAGTTGAAACTTTGCACGATTATTCCTTGACGAGGAAAATTCACGAATCATTAAAAAAAATTAACAAATTAGTGGTAATCAATTACATTTGTTTTAAAAGCAAAAATGGTTATAAATCTTGCAGTTATTATTTCTCTTATTTCTAAGGCAGTTTGCAGCACCCAGTGCTACACTCTGGCAGAACCTGCAACGCCGCTGACCCCAGACTGTATCGACACTGCCGTTCCTTTGGATACATCAGCTGCGTGGAGAGGGGAGGGGGAACTGATGTATGGGAGACATCGTTCCGACCACAGCTAATGCCCAGGCATTCATCTCACCGAGATTATCCATAAACGCTTCGCGACTGAAGGAGGCCAAATAATAATTTTAAAAAAAAAATTCTCTTATAAATGCTTTGTTTTATGTATTTTTTATTTCGTTAGTTTTAAGTTTAAGTAACGAGCGGTCCAACGTGGGAACGTATTAGTAACATCGAATATAAATATCTCGAGGATTCAATAGTATTCTAACATGCCATTTAAACAGCTCGAAAAACACAGCTAAGAAGTCAAGACTCCCAAGTCGTCAGCCACCATGTCACAACATTATTATTATTTCAAATAGAAGGTAATCAAAATGTTTGTTAAATAGAAATTTAGTTTCAACACATTGACGTACATCTCTTATAACATTATGGTCTGTGTGTTTCATCTGTCAGCCCAAAGATGGTATCCCAATTAAAAAGATAACAAACTAAGAGAGAAAACTGTGTGTTAAAAACGAACTCTTTAAGTGTGGCCCTGTATTCATAAAAATGGTTTTAAAAAACTCAAACATAAATCGCATTTACATTGACAGAGAACTGACCAATAAGGAGCCACAACCAACCGAGCTCAAAACTCCTTTTTGCACCTTATATTAAAAACCTTCTCATAGATAATTTATGATAATTTGCAAATAAAAAAAAGGAAGCGCTTTGGGCTATCCATTACTTCGAACTCAATATATGAACTGTTTTGTTTTACATGTTTCGGATCTTTGGCCGCCTTTGAGTCCACCCAGCTCTAATTGGTACCTGACATTAGTTGAGGAAAAGTAAAGGCGGATGGTCGTTGTGCTGGCCATATGACACTCTCATTAGCCGTGGGCCACAGAAACAGATGACCTTAAAATCATCAGCCCCATAGATCACAAGGTCTGAAAGGGGAACTTTGCTATTTAGCCAGTATTTAGAAATCTCGAAAATGATATTAGTAGGTCTATTTAGACCTTCAGAACTTCGCCCCTGTATCTGCTAACTTCATTTATGAAGATCATTCAGACACCTGTTTTAAAACGTATTTATATTAATTTACCCTTTTAACTCTTTTTTTGTTTGATAACTACAGAGCCATACAAATGTACAAAGTTTACGATATGTTCGTGAAACCTAACAACCTTTTTCTATATTAATAAAATTGTTATTTTTTGTGTCAATTATATTATTTTCACATCGTTTTGAAATTGGAAAGAAGTGCAAATATATTTTTTTTTGTGATATATAGTTCAGTGCAATATGACCGCCTTGCAGATATCGCAATATTGTGTTAAGAGATCAAAGGCTTTAATTAAACGAAGGAGATTTCATGCAGTTGAAACTTTCCAAACACCAAGCCGGAAATTCTTAATCCATTACAGTTGTTTTCATTTAGAGCGCTTGGAGAATTCTCATAATTGAGTCAATCACAGTTATCTGATCTTTGTTTATATTTGTTAGATCCTGTTATTTTAAAAACATAAGAAAATTTAAAAAAAAAAAAAAAAAAAAAAAAAAAAGACTACGTTTGGCAGACGTTTTAAAATAAATAGACAAAATAAACAATGTCAAGGGAATAAAGTTGAAGGATCACTAATGTCAAGCAAACAATTTAAAAAAATACAACAGTTTAAAATTTTTATTCTGCAATACACATATAAACATAGACCTATATATATTATATCTAGACTGGAAATCGGAAACAAATTCTTATCCGCGAGTGATCAATTCACAGGCATATATATATTATACATACATGTAAGCCTATATACAGAGATTTTTATGTACGTAACTCTTTTTCAAGCTGTAAGGGATCTATGAAAATCTAGGAAAATCAATTTTTTCTGTTTAAAAAGTAATGATCTTTAGTTTTCAAAGCTTAGAAATAATGCAAAATCATTTCTAGGATTTTCTTTAGAATCGCAGAATCACATAACTATATATTCACGCAAATATATGAAACAAAGCCATTTCCTGTTAGTTTCCATTGAGATAATGTTTCAAAAATCCTAGATCGAAATAATTCATGTCTGTTGATTTTAATCATCTTCTGTACATTTAAATAGTATAATTTTTCTTACTTGTTCGATACCAAACAAAATAATTAATTACTTAATTTATCCATCATCAATTAACTAATTGGTTAATTTATTATTATTATTTTTTGTTATGTCAGTTGCGAGAAATAATTGTGAAAAAAAAAATGTCAACCTGTGAACCTGATCCAAGACTGAGTGTGGGAGAAATAACGTGTACAAAAATTGTACCACACAGACAGAGGGAGTTAATAAAAGCTGAGTACAAAATAATGAAAAAGTAGGTGCATTTGTCTCTCCTAGTTTATCACGTCCTGGAAATCCAAACGCGTCGATAGCCCCTCTTTTTAGAACGGTAAAGCGAATTAGAAGTTTCACTGTGTCAGGTTACTGGGGCAATCTTTAAGATTCTGGGTTAGGTCTCTATGTTGACCTACCTGCGTATAGTTTATGTAATTTTATGATAGATCGTTGACCTGGCAGGTCTCACTGACGCAGCCCTCTGACGCAGGTGAAAAATGAACTCACACGATGTCTGTCATCGGTAGCACGAGCTGGTGATGGCACGTGAGTCGCGAGTATTTTGAATGTTAGGATTGTATCAAATAGTGACTATAAGCCGCAATGGAAGGTCTTTTTTTCTAATGTCTGATAGCTAAACAGTTTCTATACAAACCTAAACATTGTTTTTAAAAGCTTTAAGGTTACCATAGGGTAGCGGATGCAGAGACAGTTACTTTGGTCTGAATCTGGATGACTTTCAGAAGTTAATATTGGGTCCCCGCTTAGTCCTGTTTCCATGCCAAGGTCTGAAAAAAAAAAACGTATTTAATTTCAAGTTTACCATGAAATGGTGAAAAAAACATGATTGAAATTGTATACATCTGTAGTCCATAGTACACAATGAGTTAGCAAGGAATCTTACCTTTAAACAAAAATAGAAATGCTCCTTAACTTGGTTAGTGAGTATTTGATTATGTTCTGGTCTTGTTGTTTATTGTATCCCACATTTGAGGCTAAAAGGGAATCTACTCTAGAGGACAGACGTAGACGGCGAAGACACCATGAACCTAAAGATGTTTATGTCTGCGCTGGATATGACAAATAAGTAGGTCATATCTAGGACTGAGTATCCGCTCAAAATACACTTTTGACGAATCCTTTGACCCAAAGACAAGCCCTGTGGAAGTTTTAATAAGAATTTGTGTTATTGTAGAAATTAACTAATTTTCATTTCTCTGACACTGCCAACTAACTAAAAAAAATCGTTAGAGTCGTTTTCGATATCCGCGTCCACCCAGGCTCCAACCAACCACCCACCAACCCAGAACAACAACGACGAAACTGTCTCTCTTTGTCCTCGTGTGTCTTGAATCCCATAATCATTGCCAACTTTTCTGTATACAAAATTTTTATCGTTTGTTTGTTACCAATATTTGCAGGTCGGACACATGGACCTGATTATACCCTGTGGGCAGAAGGCCATAACGCTAGCGCAGGCGTCAAGGCGTTTGCTGAGTTTGGAGACTCTAGCCAGCTGGATCTTGTTTCTACCCAGGGCTTCACGCACGTCCTGGACGCGTTCATCGCCCCGCCCATACAACAGAGTGTTGGTCAGACATCAGCTGTCGTATTTCTGGACGGGAGACATTCACGAGTAAGTAGAAACAAGAATGTCGTTAATGACCTCTATCAATTTATTTTTTAGACAATTTCTATAAGTGAAAAGTAAAAAAAAAGTTGCGATCGATAGGGCAGAGGATGCTAAGGTTATTTTAATCTTCTAAACACCTGATCATTAACTTAAGTTAACATGTAGATGTAGATTCTATTACAAGCTGATACCAACTGAGACCAATAATAGCAGTCGCAAAATGTTTGTAGTTTAGCTCACGATAAGACGCTTTTTTTTAATCAGTCAAGGGCCAGCTGTACCTCGTTTCTAACCATTGCTTTTCCGACTTTTCGTTTGACATTTCAGTACCAGAGGGGAAAAAATCTTTCCTCACTTTCAAAAGACTTCTCTAATGTTTGTTTTTTTAATCTTATTGATTCTTTCTAGTAGGAAACGAAATTTTTAATTATACCATTATTTAGCCCCCACGTTTCTATATCGCTTTCCCTCCTTTATTTTTTTTTTTACTGTGTTTTGTTGCTTATAGAAAGTAAACAGGATCTTTAAAATGAAAATATAAACCTAGTGCATTTTCTGTGTCTTAAAGTTATTTTGTAAATCTCACAAGAAGTTTATATAAATGAAACTATTATTGATGACATCTTTATTGCATATTAAACAAAAATCTTGTAAAGGATTTAGGCCTAATTAATGCTGGCTTTATCGGTGCTTCTCAACCTTTTGTCCCTGTATTCCCCTGATTCTTTTATATATATATATGCTTGTGTCTTTGTTGCAAAGTAAAGAACCCATTCAGACCTTTCTATCTATAGGGCAGTTGATGTAAAGGTCATCTCTTTCTGTGGCCGACGGTTAGCGACCGCGCAAAGACCAGCCGCCTTTACTTTCCCCAACTAAATACCCATTAAAGTTGGGTCGACTCAGAGACGTCCAATAAATAAATTTTCTGAATCACTCTCTGTTATTTAAGAATTTATGTTCTAGAACCATCGAGAAAACTGTTTATTGTGAATGTAGATTAGTAGTAAGGGGTTATTACGTCGCTATTATATTTTTACAAGTTACCTCTAATTAATTGGCACTGATTGGTGGGCATTTCCAGGTTAGGCTAATTAACGAAACAACAAACAAACAAAAAGTTCTTTATTTATACGCTGACGTCAAAGCCCCCCCAAAAATTTGTAAACAATCACTCCACAACGTTTTAACTCACACACACCTACACGACCACACACCTACATGCCGACACACCTACATGCCACACACCTACATGCCGACACAGACCTAACCGCACACACACGACCTTTTACATACCAATGACGTTACCTTGTTAATTATTGCTCTCATTTATCTTCTCTCAGGTCTCTTTCATAATGAAGATCGTTCCAAGTCCAGACTGGTTCATTGGCGTTAGCTCTGTAGACCTGTGCGCGAACGGCCGCTGGAAGAACCAAGTACGAATGGACATGCACCCGATGGACGGCGGCACTGACCAGGGCTTGACATTTACTTCCCCCAACTGGCCCAACGTGCCGTTTGAGCCCATCTCAACCATCACATCATCCTTCCCAGACCACCCGGCTAGTTCATTCTACTATCCTGACCTTCCGGTAAGTTTCTAGTATTTCAATATTGAAGACTCTCACGACTCACTTCACAATGCCAAGGACGCTGAATTTAACGTCAAGGTCGCCTATTTAAAAAAAACAAATTGCTAAAATGCTAAGTGTAATTTTGTTATTGAATGCACTAAGCAATAATTTTAAAATGCACAATTATATAAAAAATAAAAATAAGTTCTACGTTGTGCCACCGTCATAGAGTGAAAGTCTAATATATTTATATTTATAGCGCTACTTTCATGCTTATAGCATGCTCAGAGCGCTTTGGTCCAATCTCATTTGTGGACCAGTGGGGGGAGGGGGTATCTAGGAGTTGGTTTTCCGTGCTGCCTTTAGGCTCTCAATAAGCTCTGCTTGAGTCGGGTGTCGAACCTCGAGCCCCCTTCTAGGTAGCAGAAGTTGACAACTTAGTTGACAAGCCAAGTTGAAGCCCACTTAGCCTCTCGACCACGCTTCCCACGAAGCATGCATAGACATTTATAATCTATAATGCTTCCTCCTTTATGAATTTTTGTGTGTGCTATAAATGGAAGAGCTTTGAAAACTTAATTCTGCAGTGCTAAAAAGGGCACAAAATTAACTTGATACCTTTAAAAAAAACAAACTTATAAAAAACACTCCCTTTATTTTGTACACCGGATACACCAAAAAGGCTAGCTATATATAGTTTTTCTGCCATGTCTGAAACTCTCCTATACTATAAGTTACCCGCATGACAAGAATGCAGCAGGATTAATGATGACTTTGGTATAACGGTAGTTTGTATTGGCTTAGCAAGCAACTTGTACTGAAAATATTGAGGATATTAAATCTTTGTAACTTAGTAAACAACGATATCTTTGTGAGTTAACATTTACACCTTCTAAAATCAATATCTACTAAAGCTATATCAAAGTGCATGTTGATTAAGGTGGTATATCAATTATCAACCTTTGCTGGTGATAAAAAAAAATACTATAATAATAGAAAAAGACAGGCAGACAGACGGACTTGCAGTCAGGCAGACAGATAGATAGATATAGAAAGATAGATAGATAGATAGATAGATAGATAGATAGATAGATAGATAGATAGATAGATAGATAGATAGATGATAGATAGATGATAGATAGATAGATAAATAGATTCTAGTATAATTTCAATTGTTAACACTTTTAACTAGATTGCATTCTTTTACAGGAATTGCCTCCAATTGCATTTGTTACCATGGAAATCATATCCGAATATAGACACAAGCAAAAATTTTCAGAAGTCAGTGTAAACGAGACACCATTTGGAATCACTCCACAACTAGCTACTTCGACAACTAGGTCACCAATTATCTCTGGAGCGCAGGAAGTCTCGACTGAGCAGAAGATGTCGCAAAGATCGCATACATTGGTGACAGAAACACCCTCGACAGTCACACGGGCGGAAGAGGAGACAAAGACTTTCAGGTTATTGGACATTGACGAGCTCAGAAAGCAAGCCTCCAATCAAGAATCTCAACCCGCTGAAAATT
The DNA here is from genome assembly GCA_030265305.1 of Biomphalaria pfeifferi. Lineage (NCBI taxonomy): Eukaryota > Metazoa > Mollusca > Gastropoda > Planorbidae > Biomphalaria > Biomphalaria pfeifferi. The sequence goes on from JASAOG010000071.1 coordinate 1,357,357, forward strand.
TGGCTACATCTCAACGTGAGAACAAAGAGTCTAAAGACGGACATCTCACATCTTCTTCTGAGAGTGACCAAGAAGCAACAACGACCAGCCCGAAAGTTGACGACGTTTCAGAAGAGAAACAGAGTGTTGTCGGCATCATAAACGACCAGCCAAGACCAGAACAAACCAGCCACGATGCTACGTCACATCAGCATGTAGATGCCACTACTCCAGCAGACATGTCGAGCCCATCAGACCAAACTGAGAAGCACCAGTCTAGTTTTAAAAATGTTGAGGATATCGAGCCTACAGAATCCCCGCAAGCAAGCCACGAGCCAGAAAGCACAACTCTACTCTTTGAGCTTATTCCACATCTAAACGATCAAGCCAAGACAAAACTGAGACAGACAAATAGAGATGAAGAGAGAATAGAAAAAACTAAGTCTAAGCCTGCCTTGAGGGAACTTTTAATTGGTCAGCCAAGAACAAGCCAATCATCACAATCCAATAAAATAAACATCCCTCGAAAAGATGAAATGAGTTTGAACTATCCTCAAAACGATCAGAACTCAATTGAAGGTAGATCTAGTTTGTCTTTTTTTCCCATAAGTTACTTTCCATTTGATAGACTGGAAAAAGGGATTGAAATGTATTAGATATTTTTTAAAACTATCATTTCCCTTGCGTCTTTGACATTTAGAGTTGGACAGTGACTATAAAAAGGTCGAGTGTGGTCTAAAAATGAGAGTAAATTTATCATCTATCGCAGTTATACACATCTTCTCTTTTGAACGATCGTCTGAAATTTATAAGATAAGATATATTGACCACAATTTAAAAGCTTAACGCAGGGGCGTAGCTATGAATTTTCCATCATTTAAGGGCCCTTGGGGGGGGGCTTGACCTCTATGCATTTTGCGAAATATTTAATATCTAATGAAAAAAAAAACACTCTTTGGGGGCCTTCCTCAAGTGGGGGCCCGGGGGATTATCAAATCTCGCTTAACAAATACAACAACAGTTCTTTTTTTCAACAGCTTTTTTTTAGCCCATTCTTCAAGATCAGTGCCCTCTGGGCTATGGTCCCATTTCTTTTGTGGACATAAGGAGAAAGGGTATCTGGGAGGTTTCCGTGCTGGCAAACACAACTAAGCTTGAAGCTGGACTCGCGAGTCCTCTTGATAGGTAGCTAAATGTGCAGAACAATCTAGACTTATAACACAAAAATGCAAAACAAAAAAAAGTTCAAACAATAACTTACTAAAATGTGTGCCTTTCAATTATCTTAACTTCTTACTTTCTAAAAGTGTTAAAATAGACTCATATATATGATCGTAAAATGAATTTTAAAAAAGTTAATTGTATGCGTATTTGTCCAACAGATGGTCCTGCAGTCGACTGCCTTGTTGACCACTGGTCACCTTGGAATGCCTGCTCCGTATCCTGCGGCTTTGGTAAACGAGAGCGAACACGACAAGTCCTTCAGTTTCCACAGAACGGGGGGTCCTACTGTCCGCTTCTGAGACACAGCGAAACTTGTGGAAGTATGAGAACCTGCAAGTGGAATCACTTCTCTTCCATTTTCAACAGCTCCAACAGGACACGATCTAACTTGAACAGACTTCAAAGGCGAAAGTGATACAGATAATGGTTGCTAAGTGGTTTAAATCAGATTTATATAATATAATGGATATGTTTGTAAGTAGAAAAGCAACATTATAAACGAGAAGGCCATTTAAATGCTTTTACATTCATAGGGCATATGCACTTAAAATATTAATGCGCAGTGCTCCTTTGAATGCAAGTCTTTCTTTTGTTATGAAATAATAGATGCACCTTATTATTCAGTGAAGCAAGAAATTTAACTAGACCTATTGTGTAGCCAATCAGGACAGACAAATCTCTATAAAACACTACCAATAACTACGTAGATCTAATGGTATCAAGTAATGGCCTTCTATTCGTTCGAGATCTCAGCAGGGAAATAAGTTTGAAATAACTATAGAAAAACAATTTTGTTTTGAAGATCTGCTTATGAATAGATTTGGTGTCATCTAGCTTAGTTTGCATATAATTTTTTTTTTGGCCACTCGTTTTTGCTTTTCTATTAGCTTCATGGCCAGTTGCTCTACTCAGCAATTTCAGCTTTTTCTAAAAACACAGTTTCGACAATGTGCTGGGTTTCTAATCTTCCTAGATTTAGATTTATTTTTGTCACGGTAAACTTAATGTCACTTTGACTAAATTTATATATCTAGATAATTGAATAAAGAGTCTTGATAGGCTTATCTATTATATTCTAGATCAGTGGTTCCCAAACCTGTTCTCTAACGGAACACTTCGCACATTCTGAGTATCTAGCGGAACATTTGGCTTATTTTTTTAGAGAGATTAATTCTCGTTTTGGCCTACTAGTTAATTATTCTGGTAGCTCGTTGAACACCTAGTCAAGGCTCGTAGAACTCTATGGTTCCGCGGAACACAGTCTGGGAAACACTGATCTAGATGGTCGTCATCGGTACATTTTGTAAGATGGCAAGATGTGTATTGCTCGAGTCTGTAAGCCAACAAGTGTTATAAATAGATACTCTGTTTCGGAATGTTTTTGCCTTGATTATTTCTATTGCTGTAAATATAAGTTGACTTTTTAAAACTATTTGTTACTGTTAAGTGAAAGAGACACAAAACAAATATTGTATGATTTTAAACTTCATTCGATTGTGCTTTGAATTTAAATTGATAAGTTTTCTGGGTCCAAGAGGAGAAATATAAAATTTAATCAAAAAATATATATCACTTGTAAAGTATTCTGACATGAAATTAATGCTTGCAATCGAATGTAAATAATTGTTTAGTCTCTTGTCATTACATTTTTTCCCCCTGTGTGTGATTGGTGTTTTACTGATAGAGCAAGCTTCGCTATGGCTGTGCGATACGTAATAAGCTAATAAGTAGTCGATCCTTGTTTTACTGAGCTGTATGGGACCACTGAAAGTAATATGTATTAGGTACAAGCATGATACTTAGCACCATGTATTATATGTGGATATTAGTTAATCAAGCATGTAGAACCATGGTTGGTTTCCTGGAATCTAATCAGGGCAAGAGTCCATTGCTTTGACTTAAGATTGGAGAACGTAGAGTGTAGTGAAGAAAATTTAGCGCTCGAAAAATAAAACGGAAAAAAAAAAATGATTATTAACTTAATTAGTTTTAAGGGGGGAAAAACTATAATTTACGTAAACAAGAATGGCATTAGCGAGTTTAAGGTAAAGCAAGCTATTATTACAAACTTGTACATATTTACTTTTAATTAATGATGAAATAAGGTACTATTGACCTGCAGCATAAAGGCAACCACTTAAAGAAAGAACTAACTTTCCAACTCTCTTGAAATTTGATGTGTATTTGTGTCTACTTCTCTCGTATATAATAATAATGATAATTTAATTTATAAGTTTATAAAGCGCTATTAATAAACATAATGAAGGCTCATAACTAGAGACAGATTTAATTTCTACCCAGTTAAGGGCCTACATGATACACATGATTGGTATACCTGAACTGATCACTGTCATGGCACATGTTTGAGAGTTGGCCAGAAAAGAAATGGAGATGTTTTTCTCTCCAACTATTCGGGTTTGAGATTATCTTTGCGCTTTAAAAAAAAACAACGTATATTTAATCTGTCATTACGATTTGACTAAGTCACTAACATATTATTACTTTTTTAAAAAATTGTAATTAAACAAAAATGTGGTTCTCTTAGTACTAAATTACTTGTATGTACCATTAAAAGCTAATTTTAATTAATTTTTATTGAAAAAAATGTGTATTGGTGTAAAATTTTTTATCATGTATATTTATTTTGAAGCATATGTATTTGTAACTTTTGTACACAATTAGTAAGAGTGTGGGTGCTCACGCTGCGGCTCTAGCCAACCCGTGGGGTGACCGTTAGTTAGAAAAGTGTATCTCAGCTTATAATTGTAGCTCTGCTTATAATTGTAGCTCTGCTGTTAAATGTAGCTTTAGATCAAGATTCTGTGATTGCTTAATCTCTTCTCCTGTAGTTAACTACAGTCTCACACTGTTGCATTGAAAATCTGTGTCCTAGTGAGCCTGGACCATAATGCTCGAGTTGAGCGCGAAAAGAACGCAAGGAAAGCGATACCTTAAAGGGAAAGAATTCCTTTAAATTTCTTATGATTACATTTTGTTATACACACCTACAAATAAAAAAGTAAAAAAAGTAAAAAAAATAAAAAATTGTAAGATAAACTTATATTAGAAACTTAGGCTCCAAACAAGCGATATGAACAAAAACGATTTATAATCAATTCAAATCAATGTCTTAAGATTTCATGTTGATTTCGAATGTCAAAAAAAAAACAAACGATTTTGTGAACTAGTGTGATGTAATATATGAGAATCTCCCAGTGCAATAGCCAGGCTGTGAAACTGACTAAGTGAAAAAAAATGGTTTATATTCATACCTGCAAAGTTAAAAAGTGATTGATGGAGATTTAGATAATCCTATGCTGGACAGAGATATTTGTTGTTCAATCCTGTTCGAAAGGGCTTTGACTATTTCAGAGTATGCCCAGTGCAGAATTCACCTTAATTCTATCGCCCTCTCTACCTAGCTTTGTGGGTGACGGAAAATGGACCGTAGACTAAACTCCACTTTGAAGAAGCATCTCCAAACTTTTCTAGGCAGTATTTGAAGTACTTTAATAAGAAAGATTTGTGGGCAAATTGAATATTTTATTTATTTCATAGTTTATCATTTATGGACACACGATTTTGCCGATTACATTACTTTGGTTCTCGCTGGTTTAACAATTACATGGGAGTAACGATTCACACACAAAAATTTTATGATTTGTGTGGAAATAATAGGCCTACTACATTTTTGAATGGTAGCACTCACCGATGTTCGGAAGTAAAAATCTGAATCTGAGAAATAAGTTGGCATTTCAAAATGTAAAGACTGTTATATGAACTTTTTTAACTGTTTTTTTTTGTACATACGTTTTTTGTTTTAAACTATAAATTATTTCGTGCATACACTATCCTATTGTTTGCGATTGTTGTTGAATAATAAGAACAAAATAAAGTATTGAATATTTAAAACTTTATAAAGACATTTGTGAATCTTTCAAACATTCTGTTTGTACTGAATTAAAAAAAAACATTGCAAATATAAGCACGTGTCTACCAAAGTGTTTATACAAATGCAGGAGAAGTCTCCAAAACTTTCATATTAGGCACAGCACCTGGGAAGAACTCCCGGCCAGGAAGAACGTTGTCCCTGGCATGAAATGAAGGCAGGATCATGACGATGAAGCATGCCAATGAATCCCATGAAACCGTAAGAATAGAGCTAAGAAAATTGTTAAGTCACTTTTAGCTTTTCAACTAAAACGACAGGCCAGATCTTAAGAAAACGAGATTAATAAAAAATATTCCTAAAGTTTACAAAAAACTTTCTCACAATGGCATATAATGTTGTAGCAGTAGGTCTAATATCCAACACTGGCTTTCATTTTCATTCGACAAGACAAGAGCATAATTATATCAAAGTTAAGTCAAACCTTTCTTTCAACTTACTTATTCCACATGACCATTCAATGTTTAGTGTGATGACTATTTCCTTGTTTCACCACCGTGACAGATATGACATAGCCACAGACAAATATATTCATATATTTTATAGGAATGTGAATTTTAATATATTTGTGCCCACAACTGTTCTAATTGTTAAATTTAGTTTTAGAATTGATTAAATACTGTCACAATTATCCTACTATTTTACATGTAATTGTTCAATGTTTACATTTACATTTTTAAAAAAAACGCATATTTAAAAGAGAAACAACTAATGTTATGCGTTGACACTGTTGACAACAATTCTAAAGATATAATCATGACTTTCTTATGGAAAATGCCTCCATTATAAGAAAAATAAGCTCGTGACAATTCTCTTCGAATAGAACTAAGAGTGTTGGATTTTCCGATTATGAAACATCGAGGATTCGAGTTTCCGTGAACTCAACGTGGCTTCACCTCGGTGGAAATGTCCGTTTGGTGAAAAACGGAAAAGTGAACAATTGGTAGTGAAACTTGTTCCCCTCGAATTATCTCGGGAGATGGTAGCCAACCGTGGCCTCCGTGTCGAAGGTGCCGAGCCAACCCATTCAATGCAGCTGTATCAGAATCCCAGGGGTGGGAATTAAACAGAGACTAGTTAGTTTTCCAAAGGCTGCAGCCTATTTGGACAAGCCAAGCCATTGGACTAGAGACAAAATTACACTTTCTCAACACAATCGTCATTCCAACTACAACATATGCTTGTGAGACATGGAAGTCATCTGTCAAAATTGAGAAGAGACTAAATGTGGCTCAACAAAAATGGCTGAGACGGATTTTGGGAGTCAATTACACAGATCCTATGCCGAACTGGGAGTCGAAAACTTAGTGAGGTTGTGACTGAGCGTCACATGAGGTTTACGGGACATGTTCTACGACAAAATGAACTAAGCATACCAAGAGTTCCGATGACATGGAGGCCAATTCGAGGAAAGCGCAAACAGGGACGTCCTCGTTTAACTTGGTGTCACACCTTCATGGAGGACCTCAGAACAGTGGACACCAGGTGGGAGGAGGCTTCAGACATTGCCAGTGACAGATCTTTATGGAGACAGCTTGCCGCCCAATGCGCCGAACGGCACGGGAGGACCAAGTCTAAGTAAGTTAGCCCTGTCCAAACAAGCAACCACTCCGATCCTAGAGAGACATGGACCGACATCAGAGTCTCGTAACTGGAGTGGCACCTTCCATGAAACATAACAGGAACAGGAAAAAATTCCTTCTCACTTCGCGGCCTCCGGCCGAGTCATATCCGGGTCCAGGTCAGTCCAGGACCGGGAGTCAGCACTACGTGCATGATGTGACCCAACCCAATGGTCACAACTCATATACATTGTACATTTTGAGGGGACTAGGGGTGAAGAGCCCCCAGTCAAAGCCTATCCGCTGAGAGAAATTCCTTCTGTGGTCAATGAGATAATACGGTGAGGCACAGCGCTCCGAATGGCTTGATGGGCTTTCTCGAAGGTTATGAAACAAATTTATTTCCCAAGATCAATGAGCTATTTGAAAGCATTATAAAAGAAAAACAAGCAAAACAAAAATAATACTTTGTCTAAGGGAAACAACCGCTAATTACTGATAGTTATCTCAAGATGGCAGGGTATTGTCCCTTTTTTGCTTTATAAAACAAAATTAAGTAATTACTACTAATTGATTAACTAATTGGTTAATTTTTTTATTGATTAGCAAATTGTCATCGGCTATAAATAATTATGAAAAATTCAACTTGATCTGAGAATGGGAAGTGGGAGAAAAGTATAAAAAGGGAATGAATCCTTATATACATCCCCATCTCTCAGCATTTATTCCCCTTAATTGGGTATCAGACAAATAATTAAATATCAATAATTGATTAACTAATTGATTAACATTTTGATTGATTAATGTTTAGTCAGGTACAATAAATAATTGTGCAACGTTTCAACTTGATCCGAGAATGCTAAGTGACAGAAAAAAACTTTTTACCAGACAGAGTTAATATAAGCTTTGTAAACATTAGCCAACACTAACTACAAGTCAATTTGTATTTAAATTCTAGCCCAGGGTTTCCATCATTTCTCAGTTGGCCTCTATGGCCTCCTTCAGTCGCGAAGCGACTATGGATCATCTCGGTGAGATGAATGCCTGGGCATTAGTTGTGGTTGGAACGATGTCTCGGTAGGCCTAACCTATATTAAAAGCTTATGGTTCAGACAAAGATGTCAATATGGTGTTAGGGAGAAGGGACTTCTTCGCCATGTTGATTATGTAATTTAAGTTACCCTAGTAAAGCAAGAGAATTTTTCCAATTGTGCTGAAAATCACGTGGAAAGAAAGAGTGTGCAATAATGAGATTCCTGCGCGAATAAGTATTCCCAGCATCTTTACAGTCTTCAGAAAACGCCAAAAGCGTTTTCTTGCATTCTTCACTGCAGAAAAGTATTCTCCTGACCTAAAGCTCATTATTCATACTATTAAAAAGGACCTTTTGAATAATGTTGTACTTGAAAAATATTCTGATATGAATTTATAGGCCCTTAATACATTACAAATAAAACCGATTTGTTCCTTGAAAAGATATCCCACATATTTAGATATTGGCTTTGAGCATCACCGCCGAAAAAAAAAAAATTGATAAATAATATTCGATAAAATTGAAATATAAATTGTGAGTTATAGTCCCAAATTTATTTAACTAGAAAAATATAAGATTGGGTAAAGGATGGGAAAAGGCGACTATGAAAACATTATCTGGGGTTAGAACTCATCTCAATCATGACTCTTATATTGAAAAATTTCGTTTGAATTCTAACTTTTCCAATGCAAAGTCTTTCTTAAAATAATTATGATAAATTCATGTGAAATTACAGAAACTCTGTCTGGAAATGGGAGAGGCGGTAGAGTGAAAACGATTAATCTTCGCTCCTTTAATAATTTCTGCTAAGGATTGCATTTGGCATTAAAGAATAGGGGTGGGTGGACTCGATATAAGAATTTAATTTATAGTATAAATAAATTGTATTATTGACAGATTTTCCTTTTTTTGTAATTTCTTAACTATAATACAAAAAGAAAAAGTATTGGTTTGTCTGATAGGGGAAATGCGATTGCATGTATCGCCCCTCCCACCTGGTACAACCCTTTTTCATTTAAATTTACTAATGATAAAATTTGAGATTAGAGTGTGGTACGATATATATATAATGGGTTCACATATCAATACGTAGTTTATATTATATAGATATTCAACTAATTTTGTTCACAAACTATGATTCTCCATAAATATAGGACCGCCCCCCCCCAATCAGAGGGCTAGAGTGGTGGAGGGCAGTACATGAAATCGCCCTCCTCCCAACTCCACTGGATCGGCCAAGATACCAGAAGGGGAGCGACATAATATAAAATGTATATATTAATTGAATTAATTTTGTTCACAAACTATGATTTCTCCCTAAAAGAAGAACCCCCTCCCCCACTCAAAGGGTTTAGGTGGGAAGGGCAGTAGAGGTATTCGCCCCCCGCCCCCAATCGGCAAACAGGGAACCACATAATATAAAGATCGGTTAAAATATCAATAACAAGTTTTAATCATATACATATTTAATTGATTCTGTTAGCAAGCTGTGATTTCTACAAATAAATTGGACCGCCCCCCCCCAATCGAAAGTGTATGGGAGGGCGGGATTGATACCATCGCCCCCCCCCCCTCGGCCAACATACTAGAGGGGGGGATGAAATAATTTAAAAATAGGTTGAAATATAAATAATTAGTATATACTATTAACATAAATTCGTATACAAATTGTGTGAATTCTATACTAAAATTTTTCCGCCCCCCCCCCCCTGGATCCGCCAGTGCTGACCATTGCGAAGACATAGCCCTACGCCGCACTAGATGGAGAGATACAGCGACCAAGATAGCTATGGACAGCGAAAAAAACATGGGCCTCAATTCTGGAAGAAAAGTGTGCCATTCGAAAAATGCTCCTCTACCTCCAAAGCGAAAGCCACCTTTACCTGCGATATTTGTGGACGGGATTGTCTCTACAAAAAGGGCTCCACAGCCACATGGAAAAGTGTTCTACGAGATGAACCATAGTTGCTCTAAGACTGAAGGAGGCCAACAATAAATCATAGCTGCAAGCATTCTATTTAAAGCTTTTAATACCATTGACCGATTTTGTTGGAATTAGGCATAATATTCTTAGATAATCGCAAAGGCCGACGTGTGATATGTTAGAACTTCTTTCCCAATGCACATAGGATATCCTACACGATAGGGGCCTAAATTTTAAAAAGATAAACAAAAATAAAAAGGTTCCAGGTGAAAAAGATAAAGACTCATTTTGACATGGGCCTACAAGATAGAGCTTCATATGCTACATATACGTTACGATGTGGCAAATATTAATTTTGTCGCCTTCGAATCGAAGTCAATCTCGTTTGTGCTTCTATCAACATTAAATATGTTATTTAACCTTGGTTAGGCCAATAATAGAATATGCATCCTCCGTTTGGGACCCCTCAACTCAAGAAAACATTTAAGAAACTGGAACAAACACAAAATAGAGCAGTGAGATTCATAACAAATGAATATTCACATTTGACTAGAGTAACACCTATAGTAAAATCACTAAATTTAGAAAGCCTTCAGGACAGAAGACTCAAAAGTAAAGTAGCAATTATACATAAAACACTGAACCATAATCTTCAAATACAAAAACAAAATTTAATAAAATAATCTGAAAGACACAAAGATAAAGGCACATTCCTCGTCCCATATGCAAGGACAAATTTGTACAAATGCTCCTTCTTCCCTAGTGCTATTAGAGCATGGAATGGGTTGCCTGAGCTAGCCAGGAAAACCAGTGACTTGGCAGAATTTAAGTCATTGGTTAATATGCATGACTAAATGCATGACGCGTAGGACGTAATCATCTTCTTTTTTGAAGTAACGTTTGTATTATATAAGATAAGATAAGAATACAAACTAATTTCGTCAAATGCCTTAAACTGATTTGACAACACCCTACTGAACAATTGTTTAATGCAAATAAAAATCAGTTAGCTGATTCAGTCTCAAATACCATCACTTGGTTCGCATATTCTTGAGAAATAAAGTAAAGGAAAAAAGAAAGGAAAAAAAAGGCATTGTTTCAGATTTGCGATATATGGGTCATTTGTTTTTTGTTAACCAGGGTGTCATGTGGCCAGCACGATGACCAACCGCATTTACTTTTCCCAAACTAATGTCAGGCACCCATCTGGGTAGACTCAGAGGCGCCCTAAAGATCCTGAAAGCAAAAATCGCAGTCTTTACCAGGATTCGAACCCGGGACCTCCAGTTCTGAAGCCAGGCCCTTTGCCACTCAGCCACCCTGAGGTAAGTGTTGTTAACTGCGACCGATAAATCCAATAATATAATGCAAATGCGACTGGACATGTCACCGCAGACAATTTCGTTACCAGTGGAAATATAATAATATAATAATAATAATGAAAATGGCTTCGATACCGAAGATTAAGGATGAGTACAGTGTTTTAAATGATACACAAACCCAGTTACGAGCTCAATATAGACTGCATACAATATTGTACTTACTCAAAACATCGTGAAATTAGAATTAGGCCTATTAATTTATAATTTCAGGGCCCATTACAGATCTTCCTAAGTAGGTTCAAACTAGCACGACGTCTATATATGGCTCCTTATGTCTCGAAAGACAACGGATGCGCGCAGGTGAGTCAATGGCTTTGGTTTCGTCTTGAGACGGGGCAGAATTTGCTGTGACTGATCAAGACAATTCTGGAGCGGCAGAGTTTGCCACAGTTTTTGCTTGTAAATGCATCTGACTTAGGGCTAGTTACAAATTTTTATTTCATTTCTATAGAATTGAAAATGGTTGAAACAAAACAATTTTTTTATTTTGTGTGCTACTAAGTAACTAATTAATTCCAGTTAATAAGCCTCTTATACAATCATTATTTCGACAATTAGTACTTTTCCTTTTGCTCTAAATAAAATATCTTCATAAATCATGTAAAATAGGTTCATGTCAATAAGAACTATCTCCTAAAATATTGAAGTCGACTGACTCATTGAAACATTTCCTTTAATCTTTTCTAGAGCTTCTTTTACGGTCAACTTCTGAAATTACATCATCATTTTTACAAGTTCCATTTGCCACTTAGTTACTTTACAATTTATATTAATGGCTTATGAGATTTTGTAACATTTAATGCCTGAAAAATGTTGTTATGTGATAAGCATTATTTATAATCATTGGTCGCATCCTTGTATTATGATGTCAGTTAGTAGCTACTACTTCGATAGATTCTATTTTTTAAATCAATGCAGTGTTCATGCAGCTTATATACAACTCAAAATAAGCTTTCACGTTTTGTTTGTGATATAAAGTATGATGTAATTTTGGGACATTTTGATAGAAATTAATAAAATCTTAAAATATGTGTAGCCGAAATTTTAAAAACATTTACATAGATTTACTTATTAATTGTGAATAACATGTTCCAATATTCAGCCACTGAAACTTTTAAAATTGTTAGTTATTGCAAATAGCATTTTTCCACTTGGGTGTCACCCCCCGCACCCCCTAGTGACGCCACTGCAGTACATATCGGCGTTCGCATTGACATTACTGTTTGTAGTGCGGTCTTGCCACCATATGCCCATGATAGAACGCAAGCATCTTTGTTGAAAGCGTTGAAGTAGTCTTAGTTGCTTTCTGTATAATACCCTGAATACCCATGTCTCAGATCCATATAGAAGGGTTGACAGAACCACCGCTAGGTAGACACTGATTTTTGTAGGCAGGCGGAGCGATTTATTCTGACCAAAGGGAATAGCTGTCATTCGGAATCCTAAGTGTCCGATTCGGTAGTACCACCGGCCCATTTAGATCTAGGTCCGCCTCTGAACAATTGTATTTCAAACTGATTTTGCATTTGTTTGTACAATAAATTTATATTTTCTTATCTTATAATAAAATCCACAATATACTTCCATTGTATTTTAGTATAGTTTCATGGTTCCATGCATAGATAAGTAATAATATTGGCTGTTAGGTTGAAATGCTGTTTGGTAGAAAATTGTGTATGTTGGTTTGATTTTAAACTTGTTGGTAAACAATGCTATTTTAGTATCGATCCTCTATTTATCTTAGATTTAATAAGCTCTTGTTAAAACACCTTTAATAATCTATCGGATTTTATACTATGTTTCTGTTTGCACTAATTCTAACAGTAGGACTATTTATACTTAATTAAATCTATTATATTTGTCAAAACTGTTTAAATTTGTAAAATAAGCCTTCAAATTAGTTCTTAGTTCTTGTCAAAAATACATTTCTTAATTAATATAAGTAAAGTATGTAGTTCTAGTGTTTAATTAATGTGTATCCATTTATACGTGTAGTATTGATCTAAATGTTTTTTCAAAGAAATTTTCGATGAATAATTTACCTATCGCCCAACAGCCATTGCTGTCATACATTACTGTCTTTAGAACAGGTTTTTTAGTATCGATACCTCTCAATTATATTAATATGTTCGATATAACACTATTGATCTTTGTTGACTTACTGCTACGTTCTTTATCAAATTAGCAGCTGTAATTTAGGGCGTTAATTACTAAATTAGGCCTAGATACTAGATCTAGCTCTATCGTCTCAACTTTGTACCCTTTCTACTAACTTGATGTCATTACAATTACGTTATTAACAAACTGTCTCTTAATTTTATTTGAAGAGATCTAGAATAGACCCCTAGTGAGTAGGAGTAGGACTCAGTAACTTAGGACTTAATAATAATTAATAGATCTAGTCATTCTAGATCATCTACTGCTAAGGTCTATACTTGTCTCAGTCTGTCTCTTGATTCTCTATTCTAAAGAGATCTTTGTCCCACTTGATCACTTGACATTAGATTTATTTAGAGTGAAATTTCAAACACAACCAATTCTTTTTGTTTGAAAATCCAGAGTAGTCATGTGATAATGATATATTTATAGACATTAATATAGAAATAGATTTAGCAGATGGTTCCAATGTTAACATGAAAATATAAAATAATTGCTGATATACCATGACTTCTGTTGATGTAAGTGTTAAGATTTTTTTTCTAATAGTTGATTGCAAAGTCTTTTTAGCCTTAGATATAATTATTTTCAGTTTCTTGGCTTAAAATTGAGACATATTGAGAAGCAACAAGTTTAGATCCCTATGTGATTCTACTGCCATTTTAGGCATTTAATTCATTCATAATATATTTTTATATATTATGATCTATTACACCATGATTTGAAGTTTGGTTACAAGCTTTTATTTTATGACTTAAAAAGATTTATCTTTGTTGACTTAATTGTAGATCTTAAAAGTGGGAAAGTGATTATGTCAGTATCCAATATCCAATATTTTGATCTGATAAAGATCCTTTTTTATTTACTTATATTAAACTTAAGTGTCACTTAAGTCTTTATAAAATAAAGTATTATTTAAAGTTGAAATAGCCTTACTATAGTGGTATCCTTACTATAGACCACTATAAAAAATTATATTTTCCATTACGTTTACACATCTTAATAAGAGTAAAAGTAAAGTAAAGTACCCCTTCAGACCTTGCGATTTAAGGGCAGCTAATGTAAAGGTCATCTGTTTTGAAGGCTGGGCTGGTGGTTAAGTCAGGTTGACTCAGGGGTGCCTTAAAAAAAAATTTAAAGTCCCAAATTTCACTGGGATCCATAGGAGTAATGTGTGCCAAAACACATATGTATATATATATATATAAGTTGTTTTATATATAACCAATGATCAGCTGAATTAAATCATATTTAAAATTTCTAATAGATTCTAGATTTCTAAATTTATGTTTATAAACATTCAATAATAATTGTTACTTTTTTTGTCTTACCTAATTTTTCTGAAGATTTTTTTTACAATAATGAATAAGGATGCGTTTTAGTTTTTAGTAAGAGTAGATAAGAAATAAAACATCCTCCATCACCTTTAGATTTTAAGATACTGATAACAAATGATTGTTTGTTTATGAAGACTGTTTTGAATATCCAGTGCTATTGTAAAACATTACAACTGCTATCTACTTAAAAGACACATTAGTGAAGAATGAGCAGAAGGCTCTAATTGTTCACTATTACCTAATTTTTTTATTTATTTTTTTTTGTTGTGATTCTCTCTTTTTAATGGGTTTAAAATTGTGTTTTGTCCATATTCCAAATATTTGCAGTTTCTTTTTTAAATATTATTTGTTGGTAAATGTATATAGGCCTACTGATTTGTAACATGATTATTTTTTGGTAAGAAGAAGAGATACATTTTCATCAATTTTTTTTTAGATTGCAAAGAAAAAAAAATTTATTACATTTTGTTAAATTCTTATTCCAAAGATTTCTATTGTATTTTCCAAATGTAGATCTGACTAGAATGTCTAACATGAATGTCCAACGAGCTACTTCCTATGATGACTGGGTGTGGGTCAAGGAGAAGGCCTTTACTGTGCAAGAGAGCAACACTGTGCCCATGTTCATGATTGAATGGAATGACCTTGACAGCGTCTTTGCCGTCACTAGTCGATCTCGTAGCCGTGTGGCAAGAGATGAGCAAGACCATTCTGAAACTGGAGTTTTCAGTATTGCTGCCTTGCACAACATCCACCAGACTTTGCATGGTATCAATATGTCAGTTCCTAAGCTACCTTCTGATCTTCCAAGGGAGCCACGAGGCCTTAAAGCTGTATTTTTTGGTATGAAGATTCCCAAAGACATGAGATCCACTTGTTTGGAGCTAGAACAGTACTTCACAAAAGTAGCAGAGCTTGTGGGTAGTCATGTTCTGCATGCGGTATGTATAAAATTATTTTGTGTGTCCTTTCTAATGTACTTTTCTGTCAAAAGTTTATTTGATGGGTAAATTCAACAGGACAAAATTGTCTTGTCTGGGTGGCTGCCTGGTTGCATAATATGCATTTGAACTGTCATTTGGTGGTCTTGATGTCATTCCCCATTGTCCTGCAGGAGGTTTGTACAAAGATGTAATTATCTTTAATCTGAAGGCACACCCAAAACTTGTAAAAATGTAAAAAAAAACAAGTCCTGTATATTTAAACATCTGACTTGATATTTGAATTGTAAAAAATCTCATATTCTTTTTTTTTTTTTTTTTGAGTGTTAAGTAAAAGGTCTGCTTGGTGGGAAGCGTGGTCGAGAGGCTAAGTATGCTTGAACTTGGCTTGGCTACCTATGAAGGGGGCTTGAGGTTCGACACCTGACTCGGGCAAAGTTGGGCTTACTGAGCGCCTGAAGGCAGCACAGAAAAACCTTCTCTTAGATACCCCCTCACCCCCACTGGTCCACAACTGAGATTGGACCAAAGCGCTCTGAGCATGCTATAAGCATGAAAGTAGTGCTATATAAAAGTCATGATTTAATTTAATTTTTGGTTGTGTGGTATGCGCTTTGGACTGTTTTCTCCCCAGCTGTCCTTTGAGAGGTTTGTAATAATCTTCATCTGAAGGAACATCCAAAACATGAAAATTTTAATTTAACTCAGTCATTTACATTTTAGTCTTAGGCTTTTCTCTTACATCTCCATCATCTAGTTAACAAAATGTTATTTTAAAATGCCATGAAATAGCTTATTCTAATTTTGGTTTATATTTCATGATAAAGTTCCATAGCAAAATAATATATATGTAATTTGTTTAAAAGGTGATGTTTCAAGAGTCAGCACATACAGTAGATAACTATTATGAGAAGATGACTGAGGTCTACAGGCAGGATTATGAGCAAGTAAGATTTACTTACCTATCACTTTCTTTATCTGTTCATAAAAATATCAATGTCATTTTAAATTATTTAAATTCTTAATCCATTTCTTCTTCTTCATTCTTATCTGCTGCAGAGGTCAAATAACCTAGCTATATCTTTGATATCTGAGATGAATTTGCTGTGTTGTTTTTTTTCATCTGCTTTTCCTCATAGAGTTTGCTTTGAGAAGGAGAGTTATCATGGGGTTATTTTCTTAAATAAGCTTGTTGATACGTCGGGGGGGGGGGGGGGGGTTTGCACTTTCTGGTGCATATTTTGTCTTTCAATTCTGAGACTTGTGTCCTAAATGTCATTTTCCTTCTTCTTTTCTTTAAAAAAAAAATACTCTCTTTAAATCATTTGATCTAATCTTAAAACTGGTGTTTGTTTTAATTTAAAATTGACTTTTTAGAAAATAGTCCAAGCAGAAGAGGAATTGAAAACCATAGCCTTTGAAAGAGACAACTGTACTGTAATGAAAGATTTAGAAGATGTTTACAAGAGAGAAGACGAAGCTGTCATTAAACTTATTTCAGCTCTGGCAGATTATTACAATTATCAACTTCAGGTTAAAATAAAAAATTTTCATCTTTTCTGTAAATTGTTTTTGTGATGTTTGAAACAGAAATTTTGGTTTGAGGCTAAGGTGTGACACTTCTGTATTTTTTTTTTTTTTGGTTTATTAGTGAATAAACCTTGCAGTTGATCAGTATTAATTAGGTGTCCTGATGTATAAATGCAGACACTTATTTGTCAAATAATTTTTTATTTCATTTATTCTCTGCAGCCTTATCTTGACAGTCACAGTTTGGCCACTAAAAAAATTCAACATTACAGTCAACAGATTTCTAGCCCTGATGTCGGGGAGCGTGTTAAAAATGAGAGTATGGAACAGCATCTCTCCTGGGCATGTCTCCTCATTGAAGTGAATCAAGTCATTCAAAATCTGCAGGTGGAGCACAAGTCAATCATTGTTACAATTTTTAAAGGTACATTGTAAAGACGCAACATTTGATCAATAATCATTCCAAATCATCTCACATTTAACATGCTGTGCATATTTAGTTACACAGCTAATGCATTTTTTGTTACAAATTTTATTTTAATTTCATTTATAACAAACGATATTTCTTCATTGCATTAAAGGAATTTGTTTTACATCTGTTATCATTACTTATAAGTTGATTATATTAATGATATGAAAGCAATCATAACTGTAAAATAAAGCAATTTGATAATTTCTACTTAGCATACTATTAATTTTTTATAATGCCTCCCTGTTGTAGAATAGCAAGGTCATTGCACTCTGGTCTGATCTTTGTGGGTGAAGGTTTCCTATGCAGCCTTTATACACTAATCAAACACAATTCACCCCAAGTGAAACAGCAAAATAAACACTCTTGTTTTTCATTTAACAATAAAATTTTCTTGTATCCTCCAGGCCTTCTTGAACAAATAAACATCGACAAAAATAGATATGGATCCAGTGCTTTTGATCTTGTAGCTGCTAATAGAGAACTAATGTAAGTTGTTCTAATCACAGATACTTTTTACAAAGCTTATATCAAATCGCTCTGTCTGTCTGGTAAAAAGGTTGAACATGTTTTTCTCTCATTTCTCATTCTCGGATCAAGTTAAAACGTTGCCCAATTATTCATTGAGCCTGACAAGTCATGAATCCCCTGAACTCAAGAAAACATTAAGAAACTGGAACAGACACAAAATAGAGCAGTGAGATTCATAAACAAATATTCACATTTGACTAGAGTAACACCTTTAGTAAAATCACTAAATTTAGAAAGCCTTCAGGAAAGAAGACTAAAAAGTAAAGTAGCAATTATACATAAAACACTGAACCATAATCTTCAAATATAAAAACAAAATTTTATAAAATACTCAGAAAAACACAAAGATAAAGGCAAATTCCTTTGTTCCATATGCTAGGACAAATTTGTACAAATGCTCCTTCTTCCCTAGTGCTATTGGAGCATGGAATGGGTTGCCAGAGCTAGCCAGGAAAACCAGTGACTTGGCAGAATTTAGGTCATTGGTTAATATACATGACGCATAGGATGTAATCATCTTCTTTTTTTGAAGTAATGTTTGTATTATATAAGATGAGAATCAATAAGAACAATGAAACAATGAGTGAATTAAAGGAATGACAGAAACAATCAAATCTCTTAGATTTTAGTTGTCTTAGTTATATATTTTGTGTAGCCAGTCTAGTCATCATTTTCTTCAGAGAATTAATCTCTGGCTATTGAAAAATAGTTATGCCATGATATGCCCGAAAAATCAGTTTTTATTCACCTGTCTTTCTAAGGTATAAAAATAAAGCTAGCTATGAACTAAACATTCTCACAAAATCAATTAAGCATTCTCATCAACTTGTTCTAAAACTTTTGTGTCAAATAAACCATTTCTTTAATGGAAAAAAAAATCTTTCTTTTCATATTCTTTGATTGTACTTTTGTTCGTTGTTCAGATTATACAAAGAACTCCATTCATCAAAAGTGCTACTCCTCATTAGCAAGAGAAAACAAATGAAACAAAAAAAAGATAATATATCAATGCAGGTGACTGTATCGTACCTTCTAATATATTTGTTTTGTTAGTCTTAAAACTGAAAATCCAATTTCTGTAAGCTTTTAATTAATGAAATTATTGTCTGAACAAATATCCACAAAATGAGTTTTATATTTATCTCATTGTTTTTCTCCTAATTACATTATTAGATTCCTGAAAACTCAGGGACCAGTGAGTCATTGCAAGTCGATAAACTTGTGTTTGAAAAAGAGAAATTACAGGAGAAGATTTTCAACATAGAGCTTGACATCTTAGCAGAGAAGAAGAAATTAATTAATGTTAAAATACAAATTAGAAAAAGAGAGCTAGCAGGTAATTACTATTATACACTACCATAAAAATACCTTAATAATTGATCCTTCTTACATTATTTTGTTTGTTTTGTAAGTTTTGGACATTACTTCAGAAATGAAGATTCTTATATCGTAGTTCAAACCTACTGCAGGACAGCAGGGTATGTAAGCTGGTTGGTTTGATCTCAGAACCATCAATATAATAGTCTGAAGTGCCTACCACACAATCAGGCAGCCATCCTAATTGTTACCCTGGTTGCCTAAATAAACCAAACTATTTATTTACTTTTATTTTGTATGTGTGTGATTTTTATGTTATCCTTTGTATCCCTTTTTGTTTTTGGAAGACCATTAGAGGTACTAATAATTAGTGTCTATTTAACCTTTCTCTACATTCCTCTGCTCTTTGTCAGCCAATGGGTTTTACCAGAGAGAGATGAGATAATTCCTTGATGTTGAGTTGCCTTAACCAGTAAGCTTCAGGCATGAGGGGCTCGTTAGCCATGGCTGGCTACCCCCCCCTAGAAGAAGGAAAATTCTGAATTCAAACCTCTGTTGCTTTGCAGCTATACCCAACCATGGGATAGGCTTCGGGAGTGAACCCTGAGGAAAAATCAGGAGCTGGCGACCCTAAGGCAGTTAGCAGCACCCAGTGCTACACCCTGGCAGAACCTACGACGCCGCTTACCCTAAACTATATCGGCACTGCCGTTCCTTTGGATACTGGTACATCAACTGCGTGGAGAGGGGGAACTGATGTGTGGCCGACATCATTCCAACCACAGTTAATGCCCAGGCATTCATCTCATTTCCAGTCACTTTGCGACTGAAGGAGGCCATAGAGAGAGAGAGTTGCCAGTCTTTCTTTAGCTAAGCTCCTTATTTGTATACTGTGGTGTGTTTGAGGAGTCCTGATGTTCTTGTCGTATAGTCTCATCAAAATAATCCTGTTTTATAGTGACTAAGCTATTATCATGAAGCTTTGTCCAACTTTGTCATTGGTGTTGATGTCTTGATAATTGAAGCATCTAAATTTTTCCTTTGTATTGTGAAGCTGTTGGAACTATACGACTGAAAATGAGTCCTTATCAATTAAATGAATGAATGATCTAAAACTGACTCTAAAATTAGTCTAGCCATTATATATCTCCCCCTTAAATCACATGATTCACATTATATAATTTCAATACTTGTAAAAATAAAAACAAAAATTTGTTGTTTTTTTTTTACTTCTTTTTTTGTGCATGTTAATATTTTTTAAAAATTGTCTTACTTTTGCATTTTACTGTAATTTTTTTTGTATCCTGCATTTAGAAGCTGAAGATGAAAATGTGGTATTTCATGATGCTGTGGAGGATGTGGAGATGTTATCTGATAATGAAAGCGATGATGAGAAAAGTATAGTGGAAACAGACAATGAGCTAAAAAAGTTTAGTCAAGAAAGGGTCAAGGTTACACAACATCAGGCTAAAATACGAACAAAGAAGGTAAAGTATTATATTGGTTTTTAGCTTGGAAACACTTGTGTGACTGGATGGCCTATACTTCTTGACTACCTACCAAGAGGGCTCAAGTTTAAAAATTGAGTTGTGTTAGCTGAACATCTAAGGGTAGTACAGAAACCTTCCAGACATGACCTACCCTCAAAATGTCCACAACAGAGATTGGACTAGAGTCCACTGTGCACCCTATACAAAAGCAATAAAATAAAAAAAAAATAAAATGTATTTATCCTAGCTTAAGAAAAAATTTTTTAGCATTTATTATTTGATTGTTTGATCAATTTATCTTTCAGTATTTCCTGCTGAGTGTTCGAATTAATTGTTTAAAAAATATTTTCATTCATTAGGAGCAATTTTTATCTACAATTAGATCACGGCAGACACAGGCTGAAGAGGATGAAAGAAAGTTATTTCTACACCATCAAATTCAAAAGGTAATTTTTTTAATAGCAATATAACTAAAGAAGTTATTATTTTCTTATTGCTACTTTTGGTAATAGGAAAAATGTTTCCACAAACCTGAAGACATTTCTAATGCAGGACCAGTTATCAGTTGTTGTTTTTTTTTTTTTTACAGAAACGAGAACAACAAAAAGTGGAAGAAAAACAGAAGTACTCTTTTGTCTTTGAGGAAAGAAAGAAAACTATAGAAAGATTAAAAGAATATAAAATTGTAAGTTTGTATAGCCTAGATTCTAGGTTAAATTACTTAACATTATTTTAGTAGTACATAATACAATTTCTTTACATAAAAACTTAGAATAAATTAAAATGTACTTAAAAAACAGAAATTTCTCTTCAAACCTCAAAGTTTTTGGGGTCAATGATGTAAGGTTCTCTTGTTTTGTGGCATAGTGAATTTTCTTAATTTTTAATCTCTCTAAGGCTGGACTCTTTAATTTAGATTTTAAGGACAGCCCTTGAGTCCACCCAGCCCTTCTGTGTTCATAACATTTGTTGGTGGCTGTATAGGCATTTAATGTTGGCTTTAGAAGGAAATAAAATGCTGAAGTGATTGTAAAAATTTCATTTATGTGTATTTAAGGAACATATTTCTTGAATTGCAATGTAACATGTCTTGTAGACAAATCTAACAGAGTATTGTTGTTTTTTCAACAAGTCTTTTAGGCATTTTGACCAATTCAAGATATTCAGTAAATATTTTCTAGGCATCTTGAGAAAAAATGCTAGATTAAACTATAAAGTTCTCTGAAACATTAGAATCGGAAAGTCAGTTTGACCTGTTTTCTTAAATTAAACCTGATGTTTATATAACTCATAAATATTTTGTTTTTAAATCTTTTCACTTTGTTAGAATTTATGGACCTTTCTTTTATAAAAATATATAAATCCTACACACTAACCAGTTCGCTTTGTGTTGTTTTTTTATGAGATTTAAATAATGTTTTTGGGTTATCTTGGCCAGTTCAGGCAATTGATGCTCAACGAAAAAAAAATTATTACCAGACCTTTTTTTTCTTTCTAGAAATATGCCAGTCCAGCAGTTATTAAACCTCAGCGTTATCAAAAAGCTAGTGAGAAAAAAGGCAACACGAAAGGTAACGCTGTTAAACCTGGAGACACTAAAGTTAAAAATGCTCCACAAGCTATTGCTGCAAAACCAAGTCCACCAAAGCCATGGAAACAGAGACACAAGACAACTTCAGCACCTAAAGATATACCAGTCACCATACTTCTACCAGGAGACAAGGAAAACCTAGAAGTGAACACAGTGTCATCTGGTCCTCCTTGTGTTCCACTACCCCCTCCTCCTCCTCCTCCTCCCCCACCTCCACCACCCCCTCCTGCTCCAGCACCACCCAAAGCAGTCTCTGAATCCACATTTAGAATTAAAAGTGATAACCTAGAAGAGGGCTTAGGTAAATTGAAAAAAGTTGACCAAAGAAAGGCTTCCAATCCAGTAGCCCATATTAATTTAAGTAGTATTTTGGCTTCCAAGTCAAAACTAAGGCCTGCAGCTGATCGCCCTGATAGGCCAACTACAGATTCTTCCAGTGGTGAGTAGACTGCTTGATATTATTTGTATTGACATAACAGATGAAGCTCTGTCATAGTGGTTAAAGAAAAGCTCAGTTTCCCATGAATATAAAGATGAGTCTGATCATTTGTTGCTTTCATAAGCTTATTACATTCTGGTTAGGTAAAGCCAATTACTGCTCTGAATTAGTTCTGATTTTTTTTGTCTTTTTTCTTTGCTATTGGCTAACATCTTTGCCTTGTAGCATACAGACCAAAAGTAACAGCTCTAGCCCATGAGCTACATTTACACTTAAGAAAAAAAATCTTTGTATTATTGTTTGTTTTTTTTTAAATATCTTATACTCCCTAAGATTTTTTTTTAAAATCAGGTTTGAGGAGGAGTTATAAATGCATCTGTAGAATATCCCTTATACTTATAAATTATACAAGCTCTCAGGTTAATTTTTGGAGGTGTCTAGGATTGTTTCTCCAATCTGTATTCTGAACACTGCTCCTCTGCATGCCTTTTATTACAATACTGTTTTAAAATTACCGGTTCACTTAGCACATCATATAATCAGCTTCAATAGAACCCCTGAACTAAAAGAAACAATTTCATTCTAATTGTGTGGCTGAGTGGTATTAACTGCTACCTAGCAAGGAGGCTTGAGTTCAAATCCCGACTTCAGCTTGTACAAATAATAAAGTTTGTCTTTGATTTGAAAGATTGAGTACAGTAATTCACTTGGCTTCACAGTCCAAGCTGTGATCTACATATTTCGCTACATCCAGCACAAACATACCATTATCTACAGATGGTCTGATTAGGTTCTCTATTTGCTGTCTATGCCTGTCCTCAGAAGAAGATTTCCTTTTGGTCTCAAATGTGTATCCTGCAACCATTTGTAAGAGGCTGCCTGTTGTCAGGTGATTTCTTTTATGTCTGTAAAAGCAAGTTGGTACCTAAGCAGCTCTTTAAAGTATTTTTGGGAGGAGACCTCTGTTACAACAACCATCTATTAGCTCAACAAAAAAAAAAAGATTGCCTTTGGAATACGGTCATCCCCTATACCTATAGCATAGCTGTCAAACTATAAGTAATTTTTCTATTCTGTCCATACCAGCATTCGAAGAATATTTCTATTTGAAATTTGATCTTGCCATCATATGCCCATGATGGAGTGCAGATATCTTTGGTGAAAGCGTTCAAGAAATCTTAGTTATTTTCTGTATAGTACTCATAATAAATATATAATGACATAGGTGTAAACAGTCAACATTATTATAGTGATCTAATGCATAAGAAAAGATTCCACTCATAATATAAATATAAATGTAGGTAAATAAAACTTCATTTGCTCTGCTCTCTCTTTCTCTGCACTGTCATCATTAAATATGTCTAGAATCCATCCAAAGATCAGATCTGGTAGCTTTTACTGTTTGACACACTGATCACATTTCACTCAGCTAGATAGCAAAAGCCATTACTAGTCCGATCTCACAAACCATTGCTGACAATCTTACTGCTTGCTGATACTGATCCACTCTGGCCACAATGGCTCACTTCCTATAATTACCTCTGTGAGCCATTGCTTTCAGCCAATACAAAATGCTCTACTTGAAAATGTGTCCTGCCTAGTACTGGGTAATTAACTAAATATCTTTAATTGCATTGTTGCACCGTGTGAGGCAATATTACTAAACTTTGATTAGCATGTAACCAATCAGATCTTTATGTCTATGCTTTCATGCACCTATTGTCTCCTTGCCATGAAAAAAACAACTAATATAAATGAATGCCATTGATTAGGTCAATCTGCATGTTCTTAATGTGTCTTTATCCCTTTTGTCATTTATCAGTCCAGCATAGTCTCAGATAACATGTGAAGTTTCCCTTTCAGACCTTGCGATCCATAGGGCAGATGATCATCTGTTTCTTTGGTCCAAGGCTAATGAGGGTGTCATGTGGTCAGCAACTGTCTTTACTTTTCCCCATTTAATGTCACATACCCATTAGAACTGGGTGGACTCAGAGGTGTCTAAGGATCCTGAAATTAAAAATCCCAGTCTTCAAACCTGAAACCCCCAGTTTGGAGGCCAAATGTTTCACAATTGCACAAAATTAGGAAGTTAACATGCATACTGATGAATATATAGGCTTAGTAATTCAAAGCTATTCAAACACACATTAAGGTCTCAGGCTATCTATTCATTTATTCTCTAAACCTTTTAATCATTCTATTTTGCTTCAGATGCTTTGTCAGACATATTCCAGATGATAAGATCTGGTGTCAAATTAAGAAAAGTGGAGATTGATTCCACTGATGATGTGATGAATGTTTCTACGGCTTCAGTCTACAGTCAAGACTCTCGGAGTCAGCTTCATAATACATTACTTCATAAAATAAGTCAAGGTGTCCGAGGGTCATCACCTGATTCAGATGAAGACTGCGACAGCGAAAATGATTTTGATGATTAAATTAGTAAGGGGATATAATCAGATAGTTTTAAAGATTCATCAAAATATATTTATTTACCTGTACTTTAATTTCTTCTGTAATTGTTACTTGTGTGTTAAATTTTCTGAACTATTATTTAATTTATAAAGAGACAAAAATAAGTTACTTAAGTAACTTGCATATGAATATTGCGCATACATAAAATCTATACAACATAATTAGTCATTTTATTAATCAAAATTATTTATCACTTATTTGTCGATTTCAACCCTGGATACTCTTCATTATTATATATTTATTTACTGTAATTCATTATCAGTTTTATCAGGATTCTGAAATAGTGGTAGCTACAGTAGTTCACTTGTATTAATATTATCATATAAACTGTCTCAGTGGCCTCCTAGGGGACATGTAAAGATTTATGCAGGATGGACAAAAGTAGGTTAACAGTTAACTTCCAGCAATGTTTCAGTAACAGTAACCCTATGTTAATACACAGTCTTTGGTTTGTAGCTTCAAACAGCTATGACAGCTTAACCAATGTAGGGATATTAAATTCTTAATGTTTAACTTGAAATAAATACGCTTTCAACTTAATATAGCTGTATATAAGAACACAAATTAGATAAGATACTTTAAACAAGATATTCTGTTAACTCACTAAAAATACATGTCCTTCTGACATACGTCTCTTGTTTTGCTTGTACTCCCCTCGTCAACTTTTAGACCAGTATTTAATAACTTGAACTACAAAAGCCACCAAATGGTTTCATCAAAATCTATTTAGCCTACAAAACCAAACCATCCGCCCACCATTTCTCAGGTCATATCTGCAAACACTCCATTACAGTCTACTACCAGCCGACCATGTATATTCTGGTTAATGGTTCTTATGATGGTAGAAATAATGATTTTATATGTGGTAATGTTTGTGTTACATACTTCCAACCTACCTGGGGGCAGATTGTTCGGTTGTTAGACTAATCTCATGTTTTTAAATTTTTTAAAGTTTATTATGAAGTTTTTGAAGAAATTTGTAACAAATATTTTCAAGCATACCGGTACTGCTACACATTTTTACATGCTTCTTTAACAAATATTTCAGTATGAAACAAAAGGAATATTTTTTTATTTTTTTTCTAAGAAGCACATCACATACATGAAAGCTGAACAAAATATTCTAACTTTTTGTTTGAAAATAGCCTACAACCTAATCAGTAGTTTCATGTTGATGTGTGCTTTTGTGTTTTTTACTAACCTGCAACAAAAGCTCACCTTTCTTCCCTTATGACATTTTAAATTTGTATTGGATTAAGAAACATTTACATGATTACATGAAGCTTAACACCAGCATAAAACAATCAGATTTGCTGCAATATAAAATGTAAATATCTTTTATGAGTTTTTGTAAATATTGGATGACTAATATTCAACTTGTTTTTTTACTGTGTTTAAATATGTACAATGATACTTGTAAAAAGAAGTAAATTATTTGTATATTCAAACACCTGTTTCATTTTCATTGAGTATAAATTATTTTATTTTAACCTTTTATCTTATTAGTACAAAGTGCAGTTTAATTAATTATATACTTTGTTGTAGCGTTTCTTGAATTGTGTAATGTAACAGTCTAAGTTTTCATCAAGACTTAATGTACTTTCACTAAGAAAAAATTGAATGCAAGGCACCTACCCCTTTGAAAATAGAAAATATTTATTCACTTGACTTTTAGTCCAAAATGAATAATATACAGACACTAAAATTTTGTGATAGCCATGATATTTGATAGAGATAATTAAAAGCAAAATGAATTATCAAATTAAAAAGAAAAAAAATTAATTTAACTTCCACTTGTTGAGCTTTAAAAAAATTATAATAAATTGAAGACCAACAGGAGAGTATTTTTTTTAAATTTATTTTGTCAAGAAATTTTAAATGTTTCAGTAAAACAAATCCTGGAAGGTTTTGACAATAATAAGTTGTACTGACGGAAAGTAGACCCTCAGTGCAACAAGCTAAATGAAAAAATGCACCTTTAATGCTAGGTATGCATATGTAATGAACTAAGATTTGTTTTTACACACCACCATAATCTGAATTTAAAAGTAGCCAAGAAAAATACTGTAACACATTCTTGTTCTTTAATTATAGCTTCACACACCAAAAAATGAAGCATGCATAAATAAGCTTTACAAAAAAAAAAAAAAATTATAATTGGCTTATACCTCATGTCTTCTTTAGTGTTAGCAAAAAAAAAAGAATGTTTTTAAAATTAAAATCATTATTTCACCATCTCTTCCTCATTCTGCAATATGTAAATTTGTTTAAATTCAACAACGGGCTCAGTGTTTCCCAAAGTGGGGTGCGGGAAGTTTAAAGGGGAACGTGTTGCACATAGCTAACTATGCTGATTCTTTGAAAAATAAATATCCAGTTAGTTTATAAATTAGAATAAAATATCATAAGTTTTAAATTGTTTTTATTATTTATTTAGTTTATGTTTTCACCAAACTCAAATACAGCGCTTTTTTTTACATGTTAAGACAAAGTTCAGGACTTCATCAGCAGATGCCTGAGAAATATCCTAAAAATACACTGGTATGACAAAGAAAACACCAAACTGTGGGAGATGAGTGGACGGAAAAATATAGAAGTGCAGATCTTAGAGAGGAAGTGGAGAGGGATTGGTCGCACACTTAGAAAAGATATCAGCAACAAAGCTAGGCAGGCCTTAGAGTGGAACCCCCAGGGAACAAGACGCATAGGAAGACCAAAAAGAACGTGGCGACGCAGTGTAGCCTACTAAATGAAGCCAATAAGACTGGAGAGCCATTAAAATACTTGCATGAGACTGTGGAGAGTGCATGTTTTTGTTGAGGCCCTATGTTCCATGTGGAACTCAAAAGGGGTGATGATGATGAAGAAGATAAAAGTTCTACAAAGATCCGGAAATGGATAGGGATGTTACAACTTCCGTCAACTGTTTCCAATTTTTTTTAGAATGTATTGGATGTGCCTCTGAAGCATACAAAAAAAAAAATAATTTTGAATATTTCATTGTGATAGAGTAATCATTATTTTGTGTATTTAGGCCTACAAAAAAAAAAATTGATTGTACTTAAATCCTTTTTTTTTAAAGGGGGGTGGGGGGTACTCAACGTTATGAAAATTCTAGAAGGTGGTACACATAGGTCAAAAGTTTGGGAAACACTGAGCTAGATGAATCCTAAATGAAATGAGAAGATATTTGGTGACAAACAAGCTTCAGCTGGACACTTATTCCAGAAAAACATTGTAAAGAAAACTTTTTAAAGATTTTAATTATTATTTGGGGCACAATTTGTTAACAGTGAAGATTTTAAAAAAACCTTGACACAAGAACTCTTATCATCTTAGCAATTCCATTTTCAACCAAGCCAACTTTCCCATTCACCATGTTGTGGTGTAACTATCTTCTATCAATAAACTTGAACAATTTGATATGCATTCTGATATTTTCCAAGAGTTTTAAAAATTATTTTTTGTTGATGATCAAATTATATGAAAGTTTTTTTGAAAGAAGTCTTGTCTTCTGCAGGAAACTAGATCTAGTTGCCAAGTTGAAAATAAACTATAATTGTTTTGAATATTTACTCAGTAATTTTCAGTACACATGTAATGTATTGGATCTAAAAAGCACTATGAGGGTGCATAAAATAAAAATTAATGAAACCATCGCAATCATTTTAATGTGACATATTTAAAAAATGTTTCATAATACTAAGAATTAAATTTTTAAAATGGTGTTATCAATTATTTCTACTTCTAATTAACTTTTTAATAATTGATTTTTATTTATTAAAGATTTTTAGTCATTTTAAAAAGACTTTAAATATTTTTAAAGCATTCCAGCTCATATAAAAATATTTCAAAGAAAACAAAATCCTATGTTCACATTAATTTGATTTATTTCTTGTATATCTCATGGCAACTGAGACCTGTGGGGGAAAAAAAAAAAAACAATTTTAAAATACAATTAAATGTTCTAGAGCAATTAAAAGCAGTAAAAATATGGTGTAGAATCAATTAATTGGAGTTGTGGTTTTTATGCATTGAACCCTCTCACACCTAGTTGGTTTAATCTCCCGCACAAATCTGAGAGTATGCAAACTAGAAGAGGCATAGATCCTGGAAGGCCTGTGACAGAGCCTGAGGTGTCTGGAAGCATTTTCATCACTGATCCATGATGGCTGCTAGGGAGAGCAGAACAATGGATAATTGCACAATGATACTCTGCACTGTTCCATCTGAACTATGACTCCTGATGCCATCACTAGAGAGTCCATGGAACTTATTTTGCATGGGAGTTCCTGACTCAAGAGTTCAGAGGGAAAGTATCTGGAAGATTACTAGATCTGTATCAGAATGGAGGCTACAAGGAATTATGCTTTACAGCCTAGTTTCTAGCCAGAGCATTACAGGAGTAGTAATCCTTCTTGCTCTAAAACAAATCAGAGTTCAGCACAGTTGTAACACTTCATTTTTAGTAGTTTTAATTCTAACACTCTCAGTTAAGTGTTTGTGTGTAAACTAAACTTACCTGTCAAATGATAGCCAAAATGTTGTGGCCCACTGATGTCACTGACAGCAATTTTGCAGTATTTGCTTGTAGCATCTGAAAATAAAAAAAATAAAAAAATATTTGAAGTGATGAAAGAAATAAGGATAAATAAATTGTTGGAAAGAAAAATTATGTTATTAAAACTAGACAAAATTTACATTTCTGTAAACAAGCTTATTCAAAATATAAGGTTTTCTAAACCACTTAGTTTAACATGTCAAATAATGATGCAGTGTGCAGTCCATTGACAATAACTATTAAGTTTTGAATATTAATGTGTGTACTGAAATCCTAACTAAATTATTGTCAGGCCAATAGACTGAATGGGCTCATTTCTAAAACATCAAAACATGCAACATAATAATACTGCCAAGTAGTGTCCCACACATTTTACATACATATTCAAATTGTGAAGTTGCTGTAGCTTTTTGAAATGTAAAATTTTGAGGTATACAAGTTTAAGTGTCTTTAGTTTTTAAGCCTTGCATACCTGGTATGACGAAGTAATCATCAACCTATTGTGACGATCCTGGAAACTGTTCTCATAGATCTTGTGTCATTGATGTTGGAATGTCACCTATAAAAAAAAATATTGAAAGTATATATAGGTATTAGACTTTACACTGGCCATAAACTGTTTTTTTTTAAATTTTACTTCAGCTGCCTTGCAGACATTAAAAAATAACAAGATCTAATAATGCTTTGTTTGCATGACATTTAATACAGCAATATCTTTCTACTGAAGAAAATATGCCAGGAGGTAAACTTACATTTCCAAACTCAATACATGGAGGGACACCAGGATACTTTTATACCAACCATTTTTACCTGCAATAAATTTGTTGGCAATAATCAATAAACAGTTGTAATGTACTTCCATCGAAAATAAATATTTGTTTATTAGTTTACAAATTTAAAAAAATTGAAAAAAAAAAAGATAATTAGGAAAATGTCATTAATTTATCAGTAAACTAAGTGTGCAAACCACTATGATAGATAATTCATTAGTTAAAAGTCTTCATTAACATTTGTTTCCCGGCCTCATTTAATTAAAAAACTACCTGAAGAGCTGGAGCACATAAATGTCTCATAAGAAAAATAGGGTCCATGTTAAATCTAGCCTTTTACCAGCATCCATATCATTAGGAACAAAATTAAACAAATGCAAAGATGAGATTTTGAATACCCAGTTTCAAAACAATGCATACTTACAACTGATGTTCTGTCCAACAAACCTTCAACTAGAGCAGCAACTCAATGAAAGAAGAAGACATTTCTTTAGGACAATGGTGAAACTCTGCTTGCAATCATGACGAGATCATAGATAAAGGTCTCACAAGAAAATGTCTCAAAGGCTAACTTGTTTTAATTTCCAGATCACAACTTCAGAACACGTCAAGACTAAACACCTCATCATAAACTTCAACTAATTTCATTGGAATCATCCTGAGGCAGCTCTAGTGATGTTCAGTATAAAATACATTTAACAAAAGTAACAAGTCAAAAAGAGAACTCAAAAAAGCTCTGCAAGTGACAGCTTACCTTTCTCTGGTTGCTACCAAAGTTCTCAGATTCAATGAATGACCAGTTCCATCCATGCTTACTAACCCAAACTTCAATACCGTATTAAATCATTTAAAATGCTTCCACTAGTGAAAAGATTCAAGCAAGATAATATCTGGCACTGTCACAACAAAAATGTTAATGTTTTGAGCAGTAAATGCATTGAAAAACAATTGCAACAGCATTGATAACCCACAATCATCCCTAAGACCACTCCCAATAAGAAGTAGATTTTCAAAACTCACTTGTGTGTCATGAAAACAAATATTTATTTTTTTTTAGTTTCACTTGCAATGGAAGATTTTATTATGTAGATAAGATGGTTCTAATACCAAATCAAATAACAAGTATATGGTCCTGACTGAATGTGATCTTAATCTGCTCACATTTAAAAGCAAGGCATTAATACTTTCATGTTCCAATATCAGTTACCAATGAAGCTAACCATGAAAAGACAAAAATCATTTGTTCAATCATATTATTTGAACAACTTTGCAAATGCATAAATTATAACAATTTTGAATACCAAGTTTTTGTTTTTAAATGTATTTAAATCTCTTGGGAAATTTATGATCAAACTCATTTTACTTTAAACATAAATCATTGTTTTCCACGTTTCAACAGTGACCACTGTAAATGAGTACTATAGTTGTAGGTAGGGAGAACATTCAATGGTAAATGCATCTAAGCAATCCATCAAATTGAAGTTCATGTAGAGACAGGAAACTCTTCGACAGGTCCTTTAGTACACAAAAATTCACTTGAATGGTAAAAATAATAATTAAGAACTTGGAAACAAGACGTACAAAGATTTTTCATTTAAACCAGACTTCATCACTTGACTATATAAAGGCAATCAGACAATGAAACATCATGAAATAAACAAAGCATATGACAACTATATGTCCATAAAATGACCACACTTTATTGATCAATGTACATGCAATGACAAACAAGTGACCACATAACAAGAAAACTAAAACTGAATTCAGTACATAATAAAACATATTGTGATGTTTGTATTCAAACCAATAGTATCTCTCACAGCGACAAAGCTGAGGTAGAGACCAATCACTGTGTGAGCATCATTAAAAAAAAAGAAAACATAAGACAACATTAGGTGATAACGTTATGATATCCATTAAATAAAACAACTAAATATTCTTAAATGACAGAAATTTAGATCTATAAGGGCAGCTTTAAGAAAAGTCTACCAAAGTTTTTAAGTAATAAAAAAAATTTACTGAATACACAATATTTACAGCAAGACAATGGTCCCACTTTCTATAATACATTCAAAACACTACATAAACATAATACTGTCCATTTGAACAGATGGATATTTTAGTTTTAAAATGCCAAAAGACGTGTGTAATATGTGCCAGTCAACAACACCAGGAGCGCAGAAGACAACAAATAATACATCCATTGTTGTGGCAGCCAAATGTATAACCTCTACTATTCATGTTATGTCTTAAAAAGTTCACATTTTAAAAAATTACAAACTGAAGTGAGAGATAAACTGACAACTAGACAAACTTATAGGGAAGTTGAACTCACTATGGAGTCACAAATTCAGCAGACAAATCAACTAAAAAAACGTGTTCCTAAATACTGTCGCCATCCTCCTTTATCAAAACAATGAACAACTTCAGCCAATTTAAACCTTATCTGCTGTTACTCACTGGATGGCAATCAGTTCCGATGAAGAGAAACATCAATATTTCGTCTTTCCATTCTGGATTTGTTTTTCAAACCTTTTAGTTAGTTAAGGCAATGAACCTCATAGTTATCAAATTAATTTTTACTCAAATTAACATTCTAAGTAGAAAAACCTCATTTTAACCCATTAACTCCTCCTGCAGTTAGGAACATTTTCTCGTTTTCTTTTGTCCTAATCGGTAGTACATTTCTAAAATCCCCTTTTCAATATGTTTGTTTTAAACTTTTCTAATAAAATTTCTTCCAATCTTGTTGCGAGCGTGATTACAAATCATTTAGATTACTGATTCTATTTATAGTAGAATCTGAAAGATTCTTTTGAAAATTCTATAAGTACATAACCCCAGTTTAAATGCCCCTACCTGGAAAAATTAAATTTAAAGCTTTTTTATATTCTAAAGTTATTAACAGTATTTATTTTTTAATACTAGATATATCATGTTCTATTTTTTAAAGTTGTTTATTTATTTATTAGTATTAGAGCTTTATTTTTTTTTCATTTATTTTTTAGGATTTTTTTTTATTCCCAGTTATTTCTCTATGCTTATGGTATGACAAGGATTTTTTCCTAACAGGAAATAGGAGTCATTGGGTTCAGCTAAGCCCAATAAAATTAAAAGGCGTCTTAGCCTAGTGAATGAAAGTGTTGAAAAGACTTCTAAAAAAGGATACTTATAGCTCTTTGTGCATCAATTTCATTACTGAACCTTACATAACCAACTCCAGTAGATCTTCCTTTATCCATAACAATTTCAGCAAACTTCACATCACCTTCAAAATATAATCCAATTAATCATAATTATTTTATACTCTGTAAAAGTTTATAAGTGTATTGATATTTTTATGACAAGATCTCATACCTGCATCACGGAAATGCTCTTTCAATGTTTGCCAATTCACACTGTATGGTAACTGAAGAGAAAAGATGAAAAATCCATATTGTCAATGAATTTTCCATAAGCTTTTTGGAATATTGTAGAACAATCAAACTTTATAGTTGTAATCCTTAAATCTAGAAAGCTAATCTTTGATATAAATTAAAAAGAAAAAAAAAACTTACATTTTTAACCATGATTGTGCAGTTGTCAGGACGTGTGGTTCTTCTTCCGCCATCTTCTCGCATGTCTCTTAATTCCCGTCCACTTCCTCCACCATAGTTATCCCTCATTTTATCTCCCATTCTATCCATTCCTCCCATTCTATCCCCTAATCCTCCTATTCTATCCCCCAATCCTCCCATCCTATCATTCATAACACCCATCCTATCTATTCCCATTCTGTCTCTACCCAGTCCCATACTGTCCAGGCCCATCCTGTCAGTACCACCAAGACCTAACCTATCACCTGTCCCACCCAGTCCACCTAGACCCGCTGACAAAGTACTCAAGCTTGGGCCTAACCCTCCTAGACCTGACAAACTGCTGTTGCCATTAAAGCTGGAACTTCCCATGTTAGCATAACTATTGGAATAATTGTCAGACATGCCCATCTTGGAACCCCCACCAATCCCAATATCTGAACCACCAAGACCACCTAGTCCCATTCCACCAGACCCAGATCCAGAGCCAAGACCCATACCCATTCCTCCTAATCCTCCAAGGCCACCAAGACCACCTAGACCTAGGTCAGGTCCTCCCATTCCAGAACCCAAAAGGCCAAGTCCTGAACCACCCATTCCCATTAAGCCTCCACCACCCCCTAGACCCAGATCTGAAACAAAACAAAGCAAACAATGCACTATAACATAAAGCATCTGTAACCAGAAATTGTGTGAAAACAATAATGTCACAGACACAGCAACATAAAATTGTTCCAAGAATAAGCTAACCAAACTTCAATTAGGGTTAGTCATACAAAACTGATTCTCCCATTAAAAATAAAGAACATACCTTGTTTGTAGTAAGGATCCATTCCTCCATCTAAAACAAAAAAGGACACCTTACATAATAAACTACCACCAACAACTATGGGAATATTTTAATTCCTTCTTTCTTGAGCAAAAATAATATCTACATGTAACTAAATTCTAATTTTACTACCTGAATAAAAAATAAATAATTAAATATTTGGTAAAAAATACAAACTTTACTAACGTAGGCCTCAGAATGTTGAAGAATTGAAAATTAAAAGAAAATAGAGGGGATGCCTAATTTTTCTCTATAATGCAATCAAGATATTAAAACATTAAAAAAAAAACAATAGCAATTTGTCAAAAAAAAACTTCAGTGCTGTAAGGAAAAAAAAGAGCTTTCTGATAAGTTTTAGAATACACCATATAGATTCAGGGAAAAAAAACGGAAAAGAAAATAGATATGTTGCCTGACACTGAAAAATTAATATTTGCTAGCATTTAGATGTATAATGCTTTCTTAATTCAATAGAATGGCAAACATGAAGTTTGGTTAGCCACACTAAAACATGAAAGCAATATATAACTGAAAAAAAGAAATTAAAAAAAAATTTTTAAAAAAAGCTTAAAACAATAAAAATTACTATACAGCACACAACTTCATTAGCATTTTTCTTTTGATTATCAACTTAATAGAAGGTGTATTTCAATGAACAGAAGAACAAGAACAGACAACTGTATTTAGATAAGATAAGATAGATAACTTTTATTGATCCAATCAAATGGAAATTCAGTTTGACTTCAATTGACAACCTCAGCGTAACTACTGTACAATAACAATACAGATGCACATACGAACGACATTCACGCACGAAAAACACAAAGACACTCATAACCAGCGCTTTATAAATAGACTTCTATGTACTTCTCGATGACGAGAGAATGTTAATTTTAAATGCTGGTCATCTAGGGTCTATTATTACTGAATGTTTTAATTTTCTTCTTTGGTACAATCAATGTTTTCACAAAACGGGATGTACGAATTAACAGTTGTGGTAAGTTCATCTGCCTGGGCAGTTGTTTACAAACATGTCCCAATCTGTTTGCCCCAGACAACTATGTAGCTGTAAAACAGCGTCGTCAGACCATGACTGGATGGACTGTACTTCGGGTTTTGTTGTTTTTAAAACTGGTTTGTACATGGGTGTAAGATGGATCATTGTGTGGTCCGACTCTCCGAAGAGAAATAACAATCAAGATGTGTAGGCCATTTTTATGTTGATATAACACATGTCCAAGGTTTAATCGTGCCGTGTGGGACAATTAACATATTGAGTATATGTTGGTAAGTGTTGAGCTAACGAAAGATGATTGAAATCTCCCTAAACCAGTCGGGCAGCATCAGAACATTTTGTCTCAATTATAGTAAATGTCTAGTATATGTTTTGTTGCTTTCTCTGTGTTGGCTGTGGGTAGTATATGCACAAGTGTGACGTAAAATTGTGTAAACTCTCTCGGCAGGTAGTATAGCCTGAGATTGTTACATAGTAGTTCAATATTGGTCGTACACACTTAAGTTTTGATTGAAATATTGTTGACACAACAGTACTGACTTAAATGGCCAGTCCTCCTCCTCTTGTTTTGCCACTATCTGTCTGATCTGTATAAAAGAAATGCATCCAAGTCTAATGATGCGTCGGGAATAATTTCATCTAGCCATGTTTCAGTGAGACAGATTAGCGAGCTTTCATGCTAAAAATGTCTGCAGCAACAATCAAGTTCGACCATTTTGTTATTTAGTGATCTAACATTGCCCAAGACAATATGAGGCCGATAGACCCTTTGTCCTCTTTTAATGCTTTTGACTCGAACTCCTCTACAACTTCGTTTGTTTTGCTTTGTCTGTGTGTTGATGGGCTCATGGTGGTTTGTAATGTATCGGCCATTTGTTTCCAAGATGGCGGGTGTGTACATAGATTCATTGATGATCATATTATTTATTTGTTATCTACTGAAACACTGGTTTTTAACATGCACACTAATAAAATAGTCTATAAAACTAGAAACACTTTTATTCCCTGAAACATAATACACAATATGAAAAGAATAATAGAAAACAAATGCTGATTATGTCGCAATGTAATCAGGTCGCCTGCCGAGCGGCACCCAAGAAATATGTATACTAAATTTTAAAAATGTAACAACTTACTTCCCAACTGTGCTATGTTAGTCAAAGGCTGACCGCCTGAACCAAGGCCCATGCCAATAGACTTTAGGCCACCTTAAAAAAAAAATTTAAAAAAAATTGACAAATACATTTTGACCTCCTTTTCCACATAAACACAACAATATTTTTGTAGTTTAAAAAAAATTCCATTAACTTAGCAAAATATATGGACTTACTTGGTAATTTTGGTTTCTCCGGTTCTCTCCCTTTATCAATCCTGACAATCATGTTTCTCTCATATAAAACTTGTCCATTAAACATAGCTATTTAAATTAAGGTTCATTTTATGAAATTTATATTTAAGTAATGGACATAATATATTTGTAAATAAGGACTTATGCCTTTTCCTTGTTTTGAACATCTACAACACTTTGTAAAGGATACAGACTGCTTGCACTGCTTCCATTGGATGTTCAAACACAACTACTCCCATTCCTCTTGATTTTCCATTTTTATCTTCTTTGATTTCAGCCTTGATTACATTTCCAGCCAGTTTAAAGACATCTTTTAATTTCCACCAAGTTACTTTATAATCCAACTAAGTCAGAAAAAAAAAATTATTGAAATAAAATGGGTTTTCTAAAATTAAAACTACCACACTGCAATACCACTTTTATTTTCAATTTTTAAAAATAGTGCTATGCCACTGAAACTATTTTTCAGTTATTGCCATTTCATGAGCAAAATGTGTCAAAATGTACAAGTAACCAACCAATTTTAATTAAGTTAAAGCATTTGTTTAGAGTTGCAAATGTCTGTCCATATATGTTTGTATTGAATAGACATTGATTTACATGAAAAATTTCTGAAACTTTGCAATAAACTTTTACCAGGCAGATAAAAGTATGTTTAGTTTTATATAAAGTTGCTAAATACTTTAGTCAAGTCAGACTCTTTAGGGTCTGAATTTTATTAAGAAATCAATAGAAAGAGACAGATATCTATCAATTGATAACAAAAATCATTCAGAGCT
The DNA here is from genome assembly GCA_030265305.1 of Biomphalaria pfeifferi. Classification (NCBI taxonomy): domain Eukaryota; kingdom Metazoa; phylum Mollusca; class Gastropoda; family Planorbidae; genus Biomphalaria; species Biomphalaria pfeifferi. The sequence continues at coordinate 1,395,567 of JASAOG010000071.1, forward strand.
TGAAAGACAGGGGTTGCTCCTATGTGCTCAGGAATATAGGACAATTTCAGGGGTTAAGGGCTGGCAGATTTAAGGTATTAAACAAACAAATTTATTGCTTTTATGTTATTCTAGTTATATTGCAACTTAAACTTAATTAAAAAAAAAAAAAATTAGTTCATTCAATTTTCCAAATGACTCACATTAGCAACAAATACAGTGTTTGTTATTGGTGGCTCAATTCCTAGCTGTTGAAGAATCTGTGGATTGATGCCAGGGGGCAAACCAACTGGACCTAAGCCGCCACCAGCACCACCACCCATACCAACTGGTCCCATTCCAGGAGGGCATCCCATGCCAGAATCCATTCCACCTCTTTCACGCATGTTTTGATGTTGCATAAATTCTTGGCGGTCCTTTTCTCGTTCCTTTGAAATTGAAATGTGATGAAAGAGTTAATATATGGAAATTATATTATTTTTAATGAATATAAATTATGTATATTCTAAATCTATTGAAAACTCATTACATATTTGTTATAAAACAAATGACTCAAAAACTAACACTTTTTCTTTACTTTGAACTTATCTAGCAAAACTACTAATACAGAATTTAGGACTTGAGATGCTACCTCTCTAACTATAATAGCTCGATCTTTGATTTTTTTCTGGTGATATTCTTCAATTGCTTTTTTGGCATGATCTGGATCTCTGAACTCCACCACTCTAGAAAGTACAAATATATATAATAAATAAGTAGATATATAGCGCAAACAATTTTATAGTAGTAGTAAATTATTTTCAATTTGCCTTCAAAAAATGAGTGGGTTAAATTTGACATTAAATAGAAGAGAATTATGTTTATATATAATAAAAAGGTAATCTTAAGTCGGTTTCCAATAATTATGCACTAGATTGTAAAACATTTTAATATTACCTCAACTTTAAACCACATAGATTGATGTAGGATTTTTAAACATTTCTAATCAAATGATACTATTTTCTATTTTTCAGGTAAGCTTGGTCATACAGGTCCCAAAAAAATGGTGCAAGATGGATAAGAAATACAAATAATGAAATAAAAATGCTTACGCAACACCCTTTGATTTACCATCTGGTGTTTCCAACATTTCCACATATGTGACATCTCCAACTAAAAAAAAAAAAGTTTTAATGTAAATTTCGACTACGCACCAATGTAGCAACTTTCAAAAACATTTGCCTTTCTAGGTGACTGTTGTTACAAAATATTGATTAAGTTGCTTAAACAAGAAAAAAGGGTGTCAATAAAAAAACACAAGTTGCAATAAATATACATATAATATACGTTTAAAGGAGGATCAAAAACTCACTGTCTTTTCTAAACATGTCTTTAAGTTCCTGCCATCTGATTTCATAAGGTATGTTGCGAACAACTATACGTCTGCCTCCAGTAAATGGTCTTGGGCGGTCACTCCTGTTTCTTCTGGGGGATCTTGACCGAGATCTACGAACTGGGGAACGAGATCTTGACCTAGATCTTGGCCTAAATATTGTCACAGAAAGTTAACAAAATTATGAAGGTTTAATGAGTTTGATACGTCAAAGACTATTTAAAATCAAAATCAATGCAGGCTCAACAAAGAGTTTCAAAGTGAACTATATTATGAGAAAAAAATTGTTATCAGAAAGCAAGCTATTTATATGTTGAAAATAACTGTATGACACCAATGTAGTTATGCATTAAATTAATTATTTCCTCATAAATTAAAAATTGCTTAGAAACACATTTGACAAGATTAAAAAAAACATCACAATTCATTAGATCATTAGGCAAATTACTTGTTCCAAATGCTAGGACAAATTTGTCAAATGCTCCTTTCCTAGTAGAGCATGGAATGGGTTGCCTGAGTCAGCCAGACTTGGTAGAATTTTTAATTGATTAAAATGCATGACTAGATTGACCTAGAAACAGACGTAGGACGTAATCCTCTGTATTTCATAAGATAAGAGAATTAGACCTAGAGAGTGAACACACAACTGTTACATTCTCATGACTCAAGATTTGATTTTGTTTTCCTGGCCTAACTTACACATTTAGACTTTTTTTAAGGTAGGCAGGTCTGCTAGATCTCTATATCTATAATAATCTATATATATCATAATATAGATTATTTTTTTTATAGATCTATATGTGTGATGTCATTTTTTCACACTGAGATGTTCAACACAGGAGAGCTAAGGGTAGACTTGTGTCTAACCGGAGCAATACTAGTGTATACAATTATTGACTGACCAGGTACAGTAAAGCATGTTGTGTCTAACAGGGGCTGGTGTCAAGCCAAATACACAGAGCCTGTTAGAAGAGTGGACCAGGGCTAGGTATTGTAATCAGAATAAGGCATAGACCCTCCTTTCCCCCTTGTTAAAAGCATGAAGATCATATATAGTATATACTTATATAGTAGTGCTACATTAAATAGTATCTGTTTTTATACACAACAGGAGAGGAATTCATAGATACCATTGTTTTTTTTTAGGTCAGACCATTGCAAAGCTATAAAAATTCTAACATGGAAATGGCTGCACGCAGGCTTACTTCGCACTTTAATGTAAATTATTATACAGCTAGATGTTAATATTAATAATAAGTTTTAAATCTAAATTATAGTCTAGAAGTACTATAACTAGAGACAGAGTGACTAGAATTGCTGGGATTGCTCGTGTTTCATTTCTGATTCAGTGATTGGACTATTGTGTCAAAAGTGTCAAACAAATGACCCATATATCGCAAATCTGAAACAATGCCTTTTTTTTTTCTTTCTTTTTTGCTTTACTTTATTTCTCAAGAATATGCAAACCAAGTGATGGTATTTGAGACTGAATCAGCTAACTGATTTTTATTTGCATTAAACAATTGTTCAGTAGGGTGTTGTCAAATCAGTTTAAGGCATTTGACGAAATTAGTTTGTATTCTTATCTTATCTTATATAATACAGACGTTACTTCAAAGAAGATGATTACGTCCTACGCGTCATGCATATTAACAAATGACTTAAATTCTGCCAAGTCACTGGTTTTCCTGGCTAGCTCAGGCAACCCATTCCATGCTCTAATAGCACTAGGGAAGAAGGAGTATTTGTACAAATTTGTCCTTGCATATGGGACGAGGAATGTGCCTTTATCTTTGTGTCTTTCAGATTATTTTATTAAATTTTGTTTTTGTATTTGAAGATTATGGTTCAGTGTTTTATGTATAATTGCTACTTTACTTTTGAGTCTTCTGTCCTGAAGGCTTTCTAAATTTAGTGATTTTACTATAGGTGTTACTCTAGTCAAATGTGAATATTCATTTGTTAAGAATCTCACTGCTCTATTTTGTGTTTGTTCCAGTTTCTTAAATGTTTTCTTGAGTTGAGGGGTCCCAAATGGAGGATGCATATTCTATTATTGGCCTAACCAAGGTTAAATAACATTTTAGTTTTATGTCCTTATTTGATTTATAGAAATTTCTTTTAATAAATCCTAATGCTTTGTTTGATTTTTTTATAGTTTCATCAATATGTGGATTCCATGACAGTTTTTCATTTATTATAACACCTAGGTATTTTGCGTTTTTTGTTTGTGTTACTGGTTTGCCATGAATAAGATAAGTGGAATTTGTTTTAGTTTTTTTGTTACTCTTAACAACTGACATTTTTCTGGGTGGAAAGACATGCTCCAATTTGATTCCCATTTCTGTAATTCATCTAATTCTCTTTGTAAAATATCTGTGTCTTGTGTTGTTTTTATTGTTCTATATATTATGCAATCGTCTGCAAATAATCTGACTTTTGTTCCTGAAGTAATGCAATTTGGTAAATCATTTATATAAATTAAAAATAGTAGTGGACCCAAGACTGTTCCTTGAGGTACACCTGAGTTTACTGTTATCAGTGTTGATTTAGAGCCATTTATTATTACAGTTTCTGAGTTTGTTCTCTCCCTATCAGAAAATCTTTAATCCACTGATGCAGTGGACCATTAATGCCAAAATATTTTAATTTTTTAAGCAAACTATGCCTATGGTGGTGAACTTTGTCAAAAGCCTTAGAAAAATCTAGTAAGATAGCATCTATTTGTTCACTATTATCTAAACCTTTAGAAGTTTATAGATTTTAAGTCTACACTACATCTAAATGGTTAGAATCGGTTAGATCTAGATCTCTATAGACATACTATAGTCTATTATCTATACTTATACACTTATAGTCTATCGATATTTGGTAGGTCTAGATCTTGAAGAGTATTGTAGACTTTTTGTTTTTTAGATCCTTGTTTGAAACATGTCATTTTTGTTATGATAAAAACAAACAAATGCATTTAGATCTAAGTTTAGTTTATTACATTTTACTATGTCTACAAGTTCTACAGTAGATACAGATAATACTTACCGTTCTATTTTCGTTTCTGCCATAATTATGTGAGTTAGATGTAGATCTAGATTTATTTATTTATTTAAATTTTGTCTAGCTAAAGACGCTAAAAAATGGAAGTCGTTGTGGAAAATGCTTGTGGCCAGATTTTCATGCACACATCATGCTTACGCGAGAAAGCTAAAATAATAATATATTGATCACCATCAAAAATAGACTCTAAAATGTAGTCTAGATCTCTAGAATCTGGAACTGGATCAAGATTCTAGATCTATAAAATTTCTCTAGATATATTGGAAAAAAAAAATATTTTAGATCTATAGTGTTAGCCATCTAAATACTCTATCTTAGCAGAGGCGGCCTAAGCACTACGACTGACTACAGGGAGCATTAAGCGTTCACTATATAACTATATAGATCAAGAATCTAGATCTATACCGAACTTATAGATCTAGTGCCATCACCGCTAACGGGATCAACCGACTCTAATCACGGAGGTCACGCTCTAATGCTGTAGGCCTTATTACTATTGAAAAATGTTTTTAAGCTGACATTGCACTATTGACCGTTTGTTTTTTTTTTCTTTTTTTTTGTTGTTTTTTTTTTACAATACCTATATATTCAGGTCGCACCTTCCTTCTGGTTGGTATGGGGGAAACGTTTCTCGAAAGCGGCTTTAACTACTTTTCTAGAAATTGAATATTTTGGAATAAGAATTACAAGTTCGTTGGTCACACTGAGACAACTCTAGTTTGACCGTTATAATCTTTAAAAATATTTTTTTAATTAAATTTAGCTAGAGGACTATAAAAAACTTTATCTTCGGGTATTTCCTACTTTAATAAATTAATGTTCAGGAACATTTGGCGCACGTACATCTTCTAAGTCTAATCAACCTAAAGACCTTTCATTAGAATATTATAAAGTCTATTAAATTTACACACTCGCTTAACGACGATTTTTCTCGGGAAAGACATATTATAAAGTCCAGTAGAATTATACATTTGGATTTTTTTGCATGTGTGGATGGGGAATTGGGTAAAGGTAAAAAAAAAGTTCAGTTTTCGTTTAAAGCTTCTATTCATTAATTATTTAGAGTACAATATTTTGTTCTTATGAAACAGTCAACGGTCTGATAAAGGAGGGATAGTCTTTTCTTAAAAAAAAAAAAGTATTTTTACAATACCTCTATTCAAGTCATAACATCATGGAAACTGGAACCAAGAGTTAACATAGGCCTATGTATAGAACCTGGAACGCTGATCTAAAAAAAAAAAAACGGTTGTAATAATATTCCTAGAAACAGTTCATCGCTGAGAAAAGAATAACTAGCTTGTTGGCCACATGGGTAAAACTCTAGTTTGACCGTTATAGTTGTTCAAAGTAAAAAAATAAATAAATGTAACTTTTGACTCGAGAACTAGACTTAGATATAGAGCCAACATCAGTTTTGAAAGGACTATCGTGTTCGGGAATTTCCGAAATTAAGGCATTATTGATTAAAGAATTTAATAAATTAATGTTCAAGACATTTTACGCATGTCTTCTGCATCATCTTCTAAGTCTAGATTTAAAGACATAGTATTGAAATTATTCTAGAAGAAGATCTGCTATATCTAGACTACATTTTAAGAGTTCTAAATCAGAACTCTAGTTTTGTTTATATATTTTAAGTTGTATAATGAAGGCATTGCGTTTTTAAAAAATGTATTTTTAATACTTTATTTGTTTAAAACGTCAATGATTTGTAGTTTCCAGACTTGTTGGATTGGAACCCTGTGTTCTTCCGAGCTGTTTCTTCTATCAGTCCAGAGAGGACGCTGAATCTGTTTTTTACTTCACAGTTAAACATTTCTTTAATTTTTTTTAGCACTTGTGAGTTGATCTTTAAGAGGGGTCTGCTTGTTGTGTCATATGATGCCTACAATGTACATGCAGTTCTTAGATATATTAATAATAATATTACTCTGAAATAACCTTTAATATATATATATATATATATATATATATATATATATTATTTTTACATCTCTCCTTTTTTCTCTTTGGGGGATAGGCCTACATGTAGACAATAAGCCACAAACAACTCAAAGGACTTAAAAAGACAAATTCACGTTTCATGGTACTTTTTAATCTAAACAATGTAAAATGATAGTGAAACACTGACTGTACAAATACTGAACTGAAAGTGTCCTGTTAAAAAGCTTCTAAAAACCTGTAGAAACACAACAGGCCTATTGCCAGTTCATATGAGAAGAGAGACATTGCTTTGTGATATCATGAGTTATTTGTACTTCATGTATTCACAAAAGTATTTTCCCAAATGTCAGTTCTCTTGCCACCCTTAATCACTAGTAGTATGCTGGCCTCTGTCGCATGTCAACTATTAATACATGACCACACCTATCAATTCAATTACAAAACAATATAAATATATAAATGTTCATTCATATCTTTGTTGACTTTTTTTTTTTAAATGGTAAACTTATGATTTCAAAAAACTAATGTTTCTGTTGATTAATCATAAAAAGCTAAGTAAAACAGAACATTTTTTTTCATGCTGAACAAAATAATTGAATAAACTATAAGCAATTAGAAATTTTCATTAACCATATAAAAACATTGATAGAACTTAAAGGCAATATTTCATATATAACTTTTCTGAAAGTGCAGGTCAACTGTAAATTAAAACAACATTCTTATCGTCCACCATATTAGAAATAAATAATAATATAAAAACATGCAGTTTTATTTGTTAAGCTTTAAAAAAAAATTAAACAAAAATTGAGGCAGCAGTAAAAAAAAAATAAGTTTTTGAAAAGCTAAAAATAAAAAAACTAAATGCTCTAATTCACAACACAGATAGTCTATAATTTATAATTCATTTTAAAATTACTGACACTTATTAGCAGTTAATTCAACTGTCAAAAGCACCAATTCAACTTCTCTAAAATATAGACAATCTGGCAGTTGGCACAGTATCCCATCCCTTAATTTAAATTTGTTTCAGCTGTAATTCACTGAGAAATATACCCTTTGAGAGACAAAAGAAAATTAAATAGACAAATATTTATAAAGAGAGAGATTTAGAACTTATATTTTTAGATGAAAACAAAATTCACAGTGATTCATCAAATTCTTTAATCATAATTAAAGAAATATATTAAAAATAAAGTTATAGTATTATCTTTTATATTATTATAAAGCTTTCATCTACAAAAGATCTGGATTTATTTCCACAGCTCATCTTCACAATGCTGAAGTGTCATAAGCAATGAGTACAGGGCTCCAACAGAAATGGCACCCCTTACCATTTTTTTCCAATGCATCTTTTATACATATTTGAGGGGTTTTGACATGTCTGTGGTCCAAAAATGGTGGTGGTGGGGCTGCCTGGATAGATTAATTTGGAGAGTTGGCAGTTACCCAAACATTGCCCTTCTTAATATTTGTTTTTGTTTGTTTTACAAGTTTCAGATGTTCCTTCAGAGTTGAAGATAATTACTTCTTAGTCCAAACCTCCCGCAGGACGACGGGGGATGGGAGCGGGCAGGGTTTGAACCCGGGACCATCAATAAATCTGAACGATAAGTATAATATATACTTAGTAAAATAGAAACTGAACATTAAACAAGAAAATATTTTTAAAAAAACTTTTTTTTTTGTTTAGCCAATATCATGTTTGTAGCTTTATCAATGCCCTATGATACTATCACTTGTCTGTACCAGTTGGGAAAAGGGAGGGAAGAAGGGGGTATGTGTGTGAATGTTTCCATGATTGCTTTTTAAATGCATTAAAAAAAAGTTTTATGACATAAATTCGAATTCAGGTCTCAAGCCTTCTCAAGGGGACTTATTCAACTTATACCACCACATCTTTTAAGTACAAGTTCTTTCCCCTGTTCTATACCAAACAAAATAATTAATTACCATATATTTACTAATGTAATTGGTTAATTTTCTTTTGTTCATTCTTGTTTTGTCTGGTTTTAGAAGTAATTGTGCAAAATTTCAACTTGATCAGAGATTTGGGTATAGGAGAAAAAACTTTTTACCAGACAGACAGAGAGCGTTAATAAAAGCTTTGTAAAATAAATTATAACAACTGATACGAAACAGCTGTGGATGCAAGTGCCTTTATTTGTTACCTGAAGAACATTGATACAGTCTTTAGATAATGAGTATGAACACTGGGATATCAATATCACATTGTATATTGCAAAAAGAAAATTGTTCTAACAACAATTCAGGACTTCAAATTCAAAAAGCAAGGTTTAACACATAATATAGCAGTCAAGCAACACATATAATATAATGAAGCAAATGTAACTTTTGGTCATCAGAAAAAAAAAAAAAGATTTTATACACATTTTATCCAAGTGTAAACTTTAAAAATTATAATGGTAATGATTTAATTTTTGTGTAGCACAAACTAGGGTGAACTGAGCAAATATCATTTCATGCTTCAAGCAAAACAAAAGTACAAAATAATGATCATTGAGAATTTTAGTTTAAGTTAAAAAAATAATAATGCTGAGATCTGCCAATCGAATGGTTTGTTTTTTTCCAAAAAAAAATTATTTCAAAAGTAAATTTAAAAAAAAAAAAGTAAAATAAGATAGTATTACATTAATTGTCATATTAAATTAAATATAAATCACATAATTTAATAATGAAACATAAGGCATTTTGATAAAAGTTGTACACAATTAGAATATATGTCTAAATCAAAAGCAAGCAAAGTTTTCTTTTCATGTTTTTTTTTAAATTTATATAAAGAACACATTTCCAAATAGGAATACTTATTGACATCAACACATATTTATATTATAATACAGAGTTGCCCATAACAACATGAGTTAGTAAATTATGGACTTATTTTAGTGTAGGCCACTTCTGGCAACATAAGCTGTTTTCAATGTGGTTTCAGCACATCAGCAGTTTTCATTTTATTTTAAGGTCTCACATTAGTACAAAATCTTCACACTTTCTATGAAAATAAATGTGAAAGACATTTTAATGCTCATTTGTAACTTTAACCATTATAGAGGATTAAGTAAAAGTTTGCATTATTAAGACATGAGCTCCAATCTTAGGACCATAGTTATTGCAAAATATGAAAGAAACATTAAAGAACATAAAACAAAAATGCTTTTAACCTTGATTATAATATTAGAATATGTGTACTCTCTTTTGGACCACTCAATCTGAATTTAAAAAAACAAAAATCAAAATAACCATGAGGTTAAATAAATGAATATTCACATCTGACTAGAGTAACACCAATAGTTGTCATCTAACTTGGAAACACTCCAAGAAAGAAGACTAAGAAAGTAAATTATAAACAACATCTTGTCTTTTAAATTACAGATGTTTCTTCAAAACAGAAGATAATTACCTCCTACGAGTATCTTTAATCTAGTTGTGCATGTTAATTAGAGACTATGTGAAGAAGAAATGAATTTGTCCAAGCAAATGGATTAAGAAATGTGGCCTTTATCATTATGTCTTTCAGAATATTTTATTAGATTGAGTTTTTGTATTTGTAAGTTATGGTTTAGTGTTTTATGTTTTACTGCCAAAGGTAGGCGCAGACAGCAAAAAAAAAAAATTCAGGTAACATAAAAAGTGTAAATTTGTTATCAGGCTCTGGATTCTAGCGGCTCCAAGTAAAGTTCATTATTGAAGGAAGGTGGGGGAGCAGGTGGAGGGGAGGCTTGTGGAGGCAGCCAAATGTTCTGCCTCTGTTGGATACTGTGCTTTGGTGCTAGTTTTCTATGGGAATTATGAGACCCATCTCTACTGCGATGATGATTTCGGGGCCTCTGTAAAAGTGGTTTGTTATTGTTATGGTACTGAAGGGTGTGGAAAGTCACTGCTTGCTCATCAGCATTCTGCCGCCTATTCAGACTATGGCTGAAAAAGTAATTATCTCTGTAACTGAAGGGTCCTATCTGACCATCAGGTGATGGGGGATATAATGGGCTCTCTGAGTGATGAAAGCTATGGTCTGATGTGCTAAGAGAAATTAGTCCTGGTGGGAGAACCATTAAATCACTGGAACGAGCACTTCCGCTATCAGACTGGATCTCTCTTTCAAATTCAAAGTACTGAATTAGCTTTTGTAATTCTTCCTTCTTCTTTCTTTTAAAGAAGCCGCACTGAAAACAAAGCAAAAAGACAGAAAACTTTTTTGACACATTTACAACGAGAAACTTACATAATATCTGATAAAACAACACAATAATATACTACTAATAATAAATTTTTAAAAAAATATGGAATATTTTAGACTATCAAAAGTTAAAAAAAAAAAGGGATAAAAAAACTTGTCTAGTATTTTTTGTAGAAAAACTATCTAATATTTTATGCTTTAAAAAAATATTTAGTTTTACAATTACTATTGAATTTAATGAATACAACTTAAAACAACAACTCCCTTCACTCTACATGAGCTCAATACTGCCCTAAAAAGCCTCAAGTCAAGAAAATCCCCTGGACCCGATAAAATAACAAATGAAATGATTTGGAAACTAGGACCACAGGCCCAAAACTGTATACTTAACTTTATCAACCATACATGCAAAACTGGAGACATACCACAGGAATGGAGAACCGCAAACATAATACCCATTTTAAAGAAAAATAAACCACCTGGAGACCCAAAAAGTTATAGACCAATATCTCTAACATCCAACATTGGCAAAATGGCAGAAAAAATTATCAATAACCGACTTTATTGGTGGCTAAAAAGTACTTGCTCACTCCACAATGCACAAGCTGGCTTCAGTCCTCACAACTAACTCCACATATTCAAAATTATGGAAAATGGAAATAAACAAAGAAAAGTCAGTTTATTCAATCTTTAGCCACAGCAACAAAACAGCAAAAAGAAACTACATCCTAAAAATAGACTCTCAGCAATAAATAAAGAAGAAAATCCAACATATCTTGGTGTAAAACTAGACCAAAGACTGTCTTTAAAACACTTTATGGCAGATTTAAAAGAAAAGGCATCACAAAGATTAAACATAATAAAACACCTAGCAGGAACATCCTGGGGAGCTGAAAAGAAAACCTTAAGACAGTTATACACTGGATATGTCAGATCTGTAATGGATAACTGTTTCTCCATACAAGTAGCTGCCAACAAAACCTATCAATCATCATTAGATACAATCCAAAACCAAGCCTTGCGGCTAATTAGTGGAGGTATGAGAACTACTCCCACAGCAGCCTGTGAAATAGACTCCAATATTGAACCTCTTAAGTTAAAGCGCAACAGAGCAGCATTAGAAGCTATTGAGAGATACAGAAAGTTGGAGGACAATCATCCAAATAAATTACTAACACAGAGAAATAGGAAAAACAACCAAAAAAAGCAAAGGACTCTGATCCAACTTACTGACGAACTAGCCCTAAAACACCACCTACCCAATAACAGAGAAAAAATTACCAGGTTTTCAAACATTATACCCGGACTAAACTACAAACAACCAACCATCAAAACACATCTACTAAATAACACCTTAACAAAAGAATCTAATCCACTGGAGCTCAAAGTAGGCACGCTTGAAACAATCGAAAGCTATCAAAAAACAGCTATCCATATTTATACAGACGGATCGGCTTTCAAAGCTACCATCAATGCTGGTCTTGGTGCTATCCTGGTCTTCCCTAAAAATAAACACTTTGAGATAAGCGCACCCTGTGGCGATTACTGCTCAAACTTCCAAGCCGAAATTGAGGCAATTACCATAGCACTTCAGACAGTGGAAAACAAATTATATGAAGGAGTGCAACCACCATCAGATATTGTTGTCTTTACAGACTCCCAATCTACTCTGCAAGCACTTAACAGCAGCACCTCAAACAGCCCAAGAGAGTTGACAACACTCATTGTGATAATCCACCAGATGATATCAAAATTAAATATCAATATCACACTACAGTGGATCCCTGGACACATTGGCATCATGGGAAATGAAAAGGCAGATAAGCTATCAAAGGCAGGTTCATCTATGGAACAACCAGATAGACCTGTTAACTACCTCACCCTAAGGTCAATGTTAGTCAACAATCACAAAGAGGAGTGGCTCAACCAATGGGCATCAGGAAACACAGGCAGAGCCATGTACAGAGAAATGACTACGCCTAACAAACTGGACAGTATTAACTTCCTCCCCCGCAAAGAACAATCTACAATCTTCCAACTAAGAACAGGACACACACCATTATTAAATTACCACCCGAACAAAAGAAACTCCACACAACTACCCCTTGGCAGACACTGCGCCCACCCCTTTGAAACCATAAACCATATCCTCTTTGAATGCCCCTCCCTAATCCACCTTAGGCAGACCCTACTTCCACTACAGCCCAACATAACCAATACCCTGTACGGCAGTGCTGAACAACTGAAGAAAACAGCACACTTTTTTTCCTTGGCACAGTCTGCAAAAGAGCTCACAGCTCCGCAGCAATAAAGCTGGCTAGAAGAAGAAGAAGAAAACAACAACTAATTATTTTACTCACTTTCCATAGCAGCACAACCAGAATATATAGTATTAGAATTCCACTGGCAGCACTAATAATTAAAGCCCACCAACTCATGGCTTGACTCAATGGTGACTTGTAACCAATGTATGTCATAGTCTAAAAATAAAAATTAAAAGTAATAAATATAGGGACTATATAACTGTAGATACAGAATTATACATGTTCATTTTAAATTAGACAGTCATTCTTGTTGATTTGTTGTTTATCCTTTTGACTTTTTCTTCTACTACTTTCATTAAATAATTTCTTAGCTATAACATGTCTATTATAGCTAATTAGATAAAAAGTATATGTAATAATATGGGGGAAGGGGAGTGCTTTAGACCCTTTAAAAATATATATTGAACATGATTGGCTTTTGTGCGGCAACACAATACAATCTAGATCCCTTGAAATCACTTTCGACCACAACTAACAATGTTGGAGCACTAATGCAGAGTCCCTAGTATTGACATTTATCTCCTGGATTATCAGGGAAAACAGTAAACGTCATGGCTGGATAACTAATAAATTATAGCTTTTATAGAGCGCTACTTTCATGCTTATAGCATGCTCAGAGCACTATAGTCCGACCTCATTTGTGGACCAGTGGGGGAAGGGGGCATCTGGGAGAATGCTGCCTTTAGGCCCTAAGTAAACACAACTATGCTTGAGTCTGGTGTCGGGCCTCGAACCCCCTTCATAGGTAGCCAAGTGTACTTAGCCTCTCGACCATGCTTCCGATACAAATGAGACTATAACCAACAAAAAATGAAAAGTAAGATCTATTTCTTTACACCATTAGTAAAGTTACCTAATTTACAGAAACTCCCAAGACAGAAAATCAAAATTAATGAAGCAAAAATTAAAAGAAAATCAGTAGCCTCAGATAGACACAAAGTAATAAAAGGTCATATGTTACAACAAACTCAACCAAGAAACGTTATGAATCAGTTTGTTTAAGTCTTTACTTAACATAAGCCACTAGGTGAACACATGGATATACATCGGACATAATCTTTATGAAAGAGTGTAAAGTAAAGGATAAGAAAACGAAAATTATATACCGGGTACTATATAATAAAAGACTATCTAAATATAACATTTAAATATCAACTGCATTACAATAAAAAGCAAAACTAAAGTGTGCAATGTCTGATGTATACTTACAGTAACATTAAATATTGACGTAAGTGAAGTATAAGATGTATAGCTGGGCTCTTGAAGTTGACAAGAAGTAACCAGGCCAAAGTTATCAATCTGAAATAAAAGTATTTGAAACAGAAAATCAGTTCCATCAACTTTAACATTTTACTTTCATTAACTCACTTTTGGTAAAAATTTAAAATGTTGAACTCATTTACATATTGTTTGCTTTACATGGTAAGAAAATGAGTACAGGCTAAGACTGATTTTCAAAGTGAAGCATAAAATGAAACAAATTATTGAATAAAGGTATAAATAGGCATATTGGTTAATGGGATGCAGAATAAATCTATAAAATATAGATACTTGTATAAAATAGAGCCAACTATTTGCATGCCCTTTAAAAGTTGTAAATGCATTTCATTTAGACTTACCTTAGCCACCAGTAGCGCATCACTTCTCAGTGAAAGGCTAACAGTGATATAGATTTGCTGATGTGTGTACATGGTGCCAACATAACATGTTACATTGGAGCAAGATGGAGGCTCACATTTCTACAAAGTCAAATAAACCAACAAAACAAGATGTAAATAACATAGTAATAATAATTGCTTACTGACTGTATCTTGTGCAAAACCTTTTTTTTTTTTTAATTAAAACACACAAATTAATTCATTAATTACCAAAAAAGCATTCAAGGTGGCTCCCTCACTGTAGGAATAAGTTACATTTGTTTCACTAGTGTGCTCTAACAAGTTACATTCAACAGGAATTTGTGAATCATCTCTCGATGACTTGGTTTCAACCTAGATTTAGAAAGAAAGAAATATAGACTTTAAAATCAATATTTGATGTATATATACATTAAATTTAAACAAATAGTCATCTGATCATAATTAAAACACAGATTGCAAAACAACAAATGTTTAAGCACTAAATTAAAATTTACAGAATTCACAGCAATAAACAATTTGAAAGGGTGCTTTAGCAACCAACTTTTAGCTATAAATAAGACGAGGGTCACATTGAAGATGATGAGAGCAACTAAATGAGAAACATGAAGAAAAAAATGTTATCTCATGGCATAACACAAGCTAAGAATTGCAGGGGTAGAAAAAGTAGGTTTCAAAGTTATCATTATGACAGTCAAAAGTGCATACTCTTTGCGAGGGTGGAAGAGGAGGTGTTCTGAGTTCAAATGTAAAATTTTAATGTGACAGTTTGAAAATGTCAATAATGGAAGTACCTTAACATCAACAATCTTCAACCAATGATTGGTAGGCACTTGAAATATTAGCTGACTGTGTGACATTGGGCTTGGTCCATGGTTGCTGAGAACATAAACGTGGGACAGAGTCTCCCAGCTGGTCAGAGATTGATGCAGCATAGAGATCTGAAGTTGTCCTGGCACAGATGACCTAAATACAAGAGAATGAAGAATTGCAGTCTTTATTTTAAAAAAAAGGTGTTTTTTAAAACAATTTCAATGCATTATTATATTACTAATTATATTATTATTTTTTTAATTTCTTTATAGACCTGTGTTGGCTTGGTTATATCTGCCGAACGGAGGACGAATGAATCCTCTAGAGGCAACTGGTGATTGGGGAAAGGGAAACTGGTCAGCTCCACCGCCATGTGGATGTACTCAAAAGGGATCTTAAAGCAATGGACATATAAATGCTTGGGAAGACAAATTCTGCACAATGTGGAGAGAAGTGGTAGCCAGACAATCGATGGACAGAAAAGTAGCAATGATCTAAACCGACAAATAAAAGTGAGCCAAACGGAAAAAGACAGGCTCCTCCTATAAGGCATCTCTTTACAATCATAGAATGCTCAATGCTGTTTGGTGAAATGGCATTTGGTAGAATACACAAAGGTGCTAACAAAAATACAATTGAAAACCTCAAGTAAAAATTCTGTTCTTACTTTGGAATTAACTAAAGCCATTCCTTTTGATTGCCAAGCATTTTAGACAAGCTGTATATATTCTCATTAAGAATGAATCTATACATTACCCTGTAATTTCCATCTCAGACGCTATATGAACTGGAATGGTGACGTTAATACTCTTCTGTACTATTGTTTGTCCTATTCTACGATTCACTGTTATGACACTGACATTGATGTTCAAGCTGTTGATACCATAAGGTAAGCTGTGAGCATAAAATCTGGTGCTTAATACAACCTGAAAATTAAAATAAAAATGCTAGTATAATAATTAACTTAATTTTAGTTATTTTGACTTTTTAGCTGAAATGAAATGCTAATTTAAACATTAACATTCTTGAAAAAAATTAAGTTTATTATAATCATTACAGAAATCCACTTGAAGGCTACCATATAGTTTATGAGGAAAAAAAATATAAATAAAATATAGAAATATTCAAAATACATAGTTGTTTTGTTTTTTTTACTTTTAAGATTTCAGATGTTTTTATCTAGCAGTTCTTTGTATAAACACATAACAATGGCTGCCTGGTCATGTGGTAGGCCCTCATATCACTGGTCCCAAATTGGAAAAAAATTCACCACCTTCCCTTGCCATCCTACAGGAGGTTTGTTCTAGTGTGTAATAATCTTCAATTCTGAGGCAACATCCAAACATTATAACAAAACAAAACAAAAAACAATTATTTTTCAAGAAAATATTGAGAAAGGATGAAAAAAAAAAAAAGATTCACTAAAGCAGAGAAGTTTAAACTGGGATTAAAGCCAATGATTTATAACTTTGTTCAATGGGAGCATGAGGGCCAACCTCCATTGTGTTAGGAAAAGAATGCTTTACTATTAGACTTGACCACAAAGCCACAAAGACCCTAAATATGCAGTCACTTACCTCATCAAGATGCTTGACAGGATTCAAAATATCACAGCTGACAGTGTTTAATGGTGTAGAGCTGGTACTGTAGCTAGACAAACAGGTGACAGCCCATCCACCAACTACCACTCGTGTATTTGTGTAGTGAAGATAAAGTGGATAGTCGATAACCAGCATGGTAAGATAAGAGATTTCCCCGTTGTTGGTGAGAGTCAGCTCCAGGTCAAAGTAAGGAGAATTATCTATAACCATTCTTTGTTCCCCATTCTTGAAGACTTGATTGGCCATCACTGTGAAATCTGATACGCAACTATGGTCTCCCTTGCATTCCAAAGAGTAATAAGCCTGCACAAAATTGAGAATGTTAATGAGAAGTAATCTCGTTTTATTGTTTTTTTTTAAATGAATCACATAGTACTTATTAGGTCTAAACTTTAATGTTTGATTTAAACATATATAATATTTCATACAATTTAACAGTTTTGAAAAAATGAATTTGTTTTAATTATTCAAAAAAATGTTTTTAAAGTATAAAAAGCAAAGTTACTATTTAAAAATTAACAACAACAAAAAAAAAAAAAAAAAAAAAAAAAAAGGGGGGGGGGGGGAGGGATCCGAGGATGTAGAGTCAGGGTAAAAGACTCAGTTTGATTTTAAGTCTTAACACTCTAAAGCATTTGTTTTTTCAGCCACCTTGAGGTGATATGGGGTTTCTTGCTAGTTAGATTTAATAATAATGAATTAATGTGAATCCACCTAAATCAATAATGCTTACCATAACTGAATGTAATTTATCTAAGCTTTTTTCTTTATGAAATAAATATACTAATTTCTGAGCAACTATAAGCCTATACCTTACTAAAAAAAACAGAATAGAAATAAAAATTCTTTCACTGCAGCACTTACCATGGCAAAAGCATTTGTAGGATTGTAAATATTTTTAATAGGACAAATGGTGCATAAACTTGCTATTCCAATAGAGCTAGAAGCAATATTATAATCAAGATCCATTCTCAAAGGTGTAAAGACATCTCTGCTTTCCTAGAAAACAAAAATTATCAGGATAACAATATTGTAGTAGCTACAATCTACAGAACTTAAGAAATTCTTTCAACAACAAGGCTTTTTTTTTAAAATAATAAAAACAACATATTTCTTTAAGAACAATAATACATATAATGTTTTGGTACTGGGCATTGGAAATACAATTTTTTTTTTAGAGCTGCTGATATTTACAAAAGCATACTGCATATCCAAAGGTACACTTGCTTTTTTTTTTTGTTAGCATTATTCATCCACTATGAATTAAATAAACTTGAGTCAAAGCGTATAACTCACTTACAAAGAAAAGTAATTTTAGGTATACTGTGAAAAAGAATTATGCTAAAGTCAAATAAAAATTTTTATATTAAAAATTCAGAAAACAAGTAAACTATAATTATCAATCTGACAGACATACTTGAAAACAAATGGATGCTAAACATTAACATTTCAATGGCACATAGCTAAAATGTTTGACCTTGTAATTCTTACTTACTCGTGTGTAAATGATGTATTTCTTAGGACACAATCGTTTGTCTAATCGTATAGTGATAATATCAGTGAATGTTTCAATCTCTGTAAATCCTGGACCCTGCATGAACAATCTTGATCTCTCTCCTCTATGACGTTCTAGGGTGTCTAGCTTAAGAGTCACATTTACATCTGAATAATGTAGGAAAATTATTGAGAGGCGATAACATATTCAGTAAATGTATATATACCAAAGTACTCCACCCCCATTTTCCCTTATTTCTTTAACCAATATAGCTTTATAAAAATAAAAATATTTTTAAATTTTAAAATGCTTACCTGAAGATGGGGGAAGATTTCTCCCAGAATACTGAAGACATACAGTAACTTCAATACAACGATAAGCTTTGCCTTGATGTATGCAATTAGGTTTACTATTACGATCAATTATGGTAGAAGACAATTCAAGAGTAGCATTCAGATCCACCACCGACCTTGTTCTAAGCAAGACAACTTTACTGGATTCATAAGCACCAACAGCAAAGTCTTTTTAAAGTGTGAAAGAATAAACATTTTATTTGTATTTATATATATATATATCAAGATACAAATAAAAGCCAAATAATGTAAATTACTTTTTTGATACTTCAGAAAAAAATCTTTTCATATTATAAAGTTTATAGAAATTTTTATTCGGAAACTTAAATTTACATTTTATATAACTTAGCTGATTATATTTCCTTAAAAAAGTACAAGGCTTGTCTTTAAACATGAACAAGGCAGCCAATGAACTGATGACTGCTTGGTCATGTGATATGCACTCTGGACTGTCATCTCAATGGTCTCAGTTCGAACACTGCCTGCTGCCACCCCCACCTAACATTCCTGATGGAGGTTTGGTTAGAATGTAATAAACTTCAATTCTGAAGGAACATTGGAAACATATAAAACAAAAAAACAAAAGGAGTAAATTATAAATACAAAATGCAAATTTAATAAAATTGAACTGTGATAAAAGAAAAAAATCCAAAAAATTAATATTAAATTATTTCTACAAGATGAAATTCTTTTTTGCATCATGGCACTTTTATTGAGATTTCACGACAACAAAAGTATGCCAAGGATGTTAAATTGAACTTTCAAGATGCCAATTGAAAAAAAAAAAAAGAAAGAATTGAGCTATATTTTAACATAACTCAATGCCTAACAGTTGATCTTCCTTATCTTCTATATTACTGCTAGTTAAGAAAAGTTGAAATTTATTCAATCAACTATTCAATGAAGTTGAATTTGTTACAAATTTGTTTTGATATAAGTTTGAAGTCATAGAGTGAACGTCTAATACTTCCTTGAAATTATTTTGTTTCTAATGGAAGAGCTTTAAAAATTTTATTTGGCAGGTCTAACTATTTGTACAAAAATTATCATATACCTTTTAAAAAAAACAGCTTTATTTTGTGCACTGGATACACCAAAAAACTTGTTATTTAATAGTTTTTCTGCCATGTATGAAAATTTCAAATTTGATGGAATTTTCAGTAAGTCAACTATAATACTTCAATGTATGAAAAGATTTTCTATAAAGTTCTGTTTTTGTAAAACCTTATCTACTTTGACAGACAGAAAAACTTTCTGAATCACAAAGAAAATACATTTAATGTTAAATTAGTTATCAAAATTCTCTATTCCATTTTTAAGAGGATTGGCTACATTACCTGCATAGTGATTGCTATCAACATCCCAAGGTCTAGAAAACGACCACCCAAATGTTTTGAGGTCACTGGCTATGGTTTTACCCACAATCCTCTGTGATGGTTGGAAATTTAATCCACTTTTAGCTCCATTATAAATGTAAACAACACCAGACTCTTCCTCATAAGGAGCACCAACAGCAATATCTGTCAAATTTTTATTATTATTTCCAAATATTACATTCACAAAACAAGAAAAAAGCCGATGGGAACAATTCAATTCAAATTATGATGTATCATAAGTAAAAATCTTTTTTTTTTTTTTTAAACGCTTATAAATAAATGCAATTGAAATTCAAAGAAATGATGGAAAGAAAAAAAAAGGGAAATGAGAGGAATAGTATTCATAAGACTGTGATTGAAACAATTCTACACCGAATTATAAATTGTTTAGAAAGCATGAAGATAAATAAAAGAACTTAAAAAATTGTACAAAAACTGAACAAATTTTGTCACATGAAAAAAAAATAAATTATAAAGTGCTAGTATATTTTATATCTTAGCAATATAAAAACAAAAGTATCTCACAACATACCTTCAAATCTATCCAAATTCAAGTCCCCTAAATTAGCCACTGATGTACCAAATCTGCTACCTACAGTATTGGAACCACCAAGAAGATTTTTGTCAAGCTCTAAATTAAACTGTGGAGAAATGTAAGCATCTGAATAACTTTGATGAGCTCATCAATGAAAGTTGAAATTTATTCAATCAACTATTCAATGAAGCAATAACTTACAAATTCTCTATTTATGAAAACATAAACTCTGCCCTCATCTTGCTGGTCAGAGTAAAAAGGAGCACCCACAATAAGGTCATCCAACTTGTCACCATTTACATCAGCAGCGCATAATGATGATCCAAACATGCTTCCAAGCTGAAGGAAAAAAAAAACAAACAACAAAATTATGATTTCTTATGCTCACTCCAGGGCACAGGAGTGCACAAAAAAAAACAGTTGCAACTAGCATATTTTTCCACATTTGGTGCAGACAAAGCCATTGTCCCCCGGAGGTCTATTTAAGTTTTCTTTACGTCTTCTTTGCCTGTAAATACTTGACTAATTAGAATTTTAAAAAGTGCATTATACAAGTGCACAATTTACCTGATCTCCTTCCTTGACCAAAATAAGTTTATAATTGTAGCTATAGGCATATACCTGGAATGTAAAAAAAAAATAATTAGTTTACAATACTATTAAAAAAAAGGAAATATAAAGTTATTCTAAATCAGAATTGATCATTAAAAATATGATAAATGAATATGTTATATGGCATATAATAGAAAGAAAAAATAACCCCATACACTTACTTTACCATAGCCACCAGCTCTGGGCCCACCAATGAGGATAAACATATCTTCGGTAGAGAGTTTAGCAGTTGTCATAGACATGCCTGAAAATCATGTATAAAAATACATTACCAAACATAAGTAACTAACTCTAAGTTGTGGCGTAGATGTCTTTGACAGCCTACTCATAGTGAATACACTTATCAAAACTTAATATACTTTGTAGCTTACCAAAGTATGAATCTTTATCCATCTCATAAGACATCTCCCTAATTTGTGGTTTTGTAGTATATTGCCTGTCAATTTGAACATATCCACCTGTAAAACAATTCCCTCAATATTGAAATTATCTCATTTTGATTAGCTAGTGTTTGTATACTATTTCAATTATATATATATATATATCATTCTGATATTGTATTTTTACATCAATGTATTTAGTGTGAATTTATTTAGATATTGGATATATATAAATACAATTTTTCCCTTAATTTAAAAAATGGTTTGTAGTTTTAGCCAATCTTTATCATATATATGCATAATTTTTAAAAAACTCAACATTAAACAAACTCATATTGAAAGTACTGATAAAAAAATCAATAAGTCTTCTTCAGTGTAAAGGAGCTTTAGATGAAAATGAATTTCAAGTGTTAATTCTGTCTACACTGTAATTGAATTAAAAGTCAAGATAAACTATACCAGAGTGAACTAATTCATTTCAAAAATACATTTATAAACTCAGATTTTAAAGAATATTTACCTGCCCAGTCATTGATGCCTGGTGCTCCTATGAAAGCATAAGAACCATCCTGTTGATTATAATACAAGAAAAAAACCCATTTCCTCATGAGTTTCACTACAATTAAAATGTATAAGAAAATTGACTAATAAAGTTTTTGCTGGCTATACATTAAAAAAAAAATTCCCCTTTCAGACCTTGTGGTCTATAGGGCAGATGATGTAAAGGTCAACTGATTCTGCGGCCTACGGTTTACGAGGGTGTCATGTGGCCAGCACAACGACCAACCGCCTTTACTTTTCCCCAACTAATGTTAGGTACCCATTAAAGCTGGGTGGACTCAGAGGCGCCCTAGGATCCCGAAATAAAAATCCCAGTCTTCACCAGGATTCGAACCCGGGACCCCCAGTTCAGAAGCCAAGCGCTTTACCGCTCAGCCATCGCGCCTCCTGGCTATACATAGCTCTCTTGTTACTGATCACAGAAACTGGTGATCATGTAATATCAAAGGAAGGCATTAATAATTTGCAAAGTATAATTTTATGGGCAGTGATTCTAAAATGAAGACACAGGAATATCCTCAAATCTAAAATAATAACCCTAGACTCCAACAAAATAAGAACCCATACATTTTAAATCGTACGCCTCTCACATTCCATTGATCATAAAAACTGGTATTAAAAAAAAGTAAACATATGTAAACAAGTAAAAGCTCCCCTTTCAGACCTTGATCTATAGTCAGATGATGTTAAGGTCATCTGTTTCTGTGGCCAACAGTTAACGAGCAGGGTGTCATGTGGCCATCACAACAACCAACTGCCTTTACTTTGCTTAACTTAAGTCAGGTACACATTAGAGGTGGGTGGACTCAGGGGTGCCCTAAAACTCCAAAAATTCAAAATCCCAGTCTTCACAGAGATTCGAACCCAACACCCCAGGTTTGGAAGCCAAGCGCTTAACCACTCAGCCACCACACCCCCAAACAAGTAGTATTTGCATAAAATAAAATTATATAAACCTATATTTTGGAAACAATGAACTCCAACTTTTCATAACAACACCTTTTTAATTAAATAAATTGTCAGTTTTACTATCTTGAGCCAGAGATCTAAAATTTAATGAGAAAAATATACCAATGAAAGAATTTTTCCCCTACATTATAAGCAATGTAAACCACCTGTAAGAACTGTAAACGTTTTGGTAAAAGAGAAACCAGAAAAGAAAGTTGTGATAGATATAGCACACTTTGCAAAACTTGTCAATTAAAAACTCTTATTAAACAAAAAAAATAAAAATTTCTGGACAAGGAACTAAAGTGATTTGCCGGGAGATGGGCTGTGTGTAAGTAACAATGTCACTGATATGCTATGTATATTTTTAATGAAGACAGCAGTCAGATTGTTGAAATATTTGCTTTAAATGATAATATGAACTTATGCCACTACATAATCTATGAAGGTAGAAAGAACTTTGAGCATGGAACATGCTGAAAAAACAAGATGATTTGAAAAACATAAATAACAAAATGAAGTAAGTTATATGAAGTGAGGTTAATCTTCAAGGAGAATAGAAGTTATTTTTTTCAATCCTTTAATCATAAGTTGTTGTTTTGTTAGTATTTACACTACTCATTAATGAGTATAAAACAATTTGTTTACCTTGGAATATACTGCTGACATTCCCATACTTCCCATACCATATATTTGATATGCACCGGATGAATGAACTTGTTTTTTAAAATGTTCCAACACTGGTCGGACACTGGTATCATCAAAATGTAATTCCTTATCAGCTTCATAACAAATGCCATTCATGAAATGAAAGCCTTGGACAGAGTACTTTTGATTAATCCACCTTGGAGCACATATCTAAACAGTTAGAATTTTGTAAATAAAAAAATGTCATTAAAAAAATATACATTTAACAAAATTGTATTATTGAGCTTGTTTTGCAAAAATCTCAACATAAATTAAAATTTTTCATAAAAGGAAGCCTTTGAATGCAGTCAACTTTCAATAGTTCCTAAGGCTATTTGACAGTGCTGTTGCTGATTACAATGTTTGAAGTGATGAGCAACAAACAATTTCATAAATTGTTTTTTGTTTAAATATCTTAAATTTATAAATATTAACAATTAATAAAACTTTATAAATAATAAAATTTTAAAATTTAAATGTAAATTAAAGAGGTTCGAGCATGCAACATTGAAGTTTAGAAGTGGGTAGGTATAAACAATTATGATGTACTGTTTTGTTACAGATTAAAGAATTTCTATATGTGCATGGTGGATGCTGGATTACTGATTTAAGGGACTTGAGCTAACCTTCGAGAAGTGGTTGTGATTTTTAGTTTTGTGGTTATCTAAGAATAATTAAGAAGCTGATTATTCTTTGTAATCGTGACAGAAACAGAGGAACTTACTAAAGTGTATACATAAACCTAACCCCGGGATCAGCTACGTAAAATATAAATAACCCTTTTCTACTTGAATTTAGACCGAAGTTATTAATTAACATAAAACAAAAAATAAAAGATGAAACTATCTTTTTTAAAAGTAAAAATTTTAGCTTTAGCTTAAGCAAAAAAAAAAAGTACAATTATCCTCTTCAGTAACTTCCAATAGTTAGACCAAAGTTAATATAAATAAGAAATTAAAATTACTAAATATCTATATATATAATTCTCTTCTTCCCTCAAAAGTTTAAACAAGAAGTAAAGGAAAGATCACTCTCTTATTTCTGCGGATAGCCCACGAGAAAACACAATAGTAGTGTTTACACTATGGATGGCTGCCTGAGCGCTGGACTGTCGTTTAAATTTATCAAACCCCACCCGCTCCCATCCCCTTTGTTCTGTGGAAGGTTTGGATTAGAAAGTAAACTATCTTTAACACTGACAGAACATTCGAAACATTGTAAAACATTTTACAAACCAACATTTTACCCTAACCCTTTGTTCTGTGGAAGGTTTGGATTAGAAAGTTAACCATCTTTAACTCTGATGGAACATTCGAAACATTGTAAAACATTTTACAGACACAAAACAGCAGCGCCGGACTTAACCATTGTGACTTAGAAGTCATGGAAAGAGATTAAGTAATCTGCTATGTATATATATATGTGGGGCCCTATGCGAAACAGATTTCGCGGGGCCAAGTTTGGGTAAGGAAGCGGACAATGAGTGAAATTTAAAAGAGTTTGTATTAGAAAGTAAATTCGTCTATGAATTTTATCCATTCTTAACTATGTACAGAATTACTTTACGAACCTTGCGTGTAGCAAATTCATACAGGGTATAACTTCCCATCAAAGGCCCTTAGTATACTTATATTTCTTTTAAGTTTCTCTATATTCAAACTACACTATCAAAATCAAAGATTTAAATTTAAGCAAAAAAAAAAACAAACAAAAAATAATAATCTTCATAAGTTACTGCCAATAGTTGCAGCAATATATAAGAAAATAACAAAATAATTTGAGTTATTAAATTTTATCATTGAATTATACGATAAACTAGCTAACCTCATAACCATGCAGTTGGGGTTTTTTATTAATAGTAAAAGAATTATAGTTTAATATGATATAAAATGTATCTAATCTGCCTTAACAATAATCATACCATAACTTTAAAATCTCCATTGACATTAACATCGATTGATGTTCCAAGCCACTGATTATCCTTTAAGTGATGAACACTTGTATTCTTCCATTTTGGTAGAGTTTGTTTCTCATTTCCTACACCAAAAAAAAATAAAAAAAATACATGAATTAATCCAGTAAATGTTCTCAAATAATGAAATCATATCATATAGCATTGTCGTAGTAGATGGTACTAATTTGATACTAATACAATAATTAAAGCATATATGAATTCCCTATCTAATACTTTTAACATGTAACTCAGAATATATAACAGGGTAATAATAAAAACAAAATTATCTGTAATATTATCTAAACATAAAAAATACTCAATAAGCATTTTTAGAACAAAAACTAGAGGAAAAGTTATAATCAAATACATGTATTGAGCTTTCAACAGCCTTCTTTCTTGATCTTAACAGAATTTTTTTTTTTAATTTTAATTAATGATTAATGGTCTAAACTTTAGATCCCACATCCAGCCAAACTACTCCCTTTATACAAAACTTTATTAACCCAAAATTTATTTCATTAAAATAATATATAAGACATATAATAAAATAAAATGGGATAATATTTACTTTGTAAAAATCAGGCAGAATAATTAAATTACATTCAATAATATAAAAAAAAAATTGTATCATAACCAACCAATACTGTCAACATAAACAGGTTGGCAACTACTCCTGTACTGCCAATTACATTGAAAAACAGCGCCTGGCTCATGAACATCATTAAGAGATGAATCATTGGCTCGCGGTGCACCAGCCAGCAACCTGAAATATAAACAAGATTCTTGTGTCTTTAGTAATTAATCAGCTCATGCTTTGTCTTTTTGGAATAAAAATAATATGTGAGATATTCACATAGTAATAGTATAATCTAGAATCTAAAATCTAAATCTTGTAGGCCTACTAATCTAGTTGCTATTTAGTATTTTAATATATTTTTAGTATAGGTATAGTTATTATAGTAATTAGAATCCAATGTAGTATTAGTTTTAGACTAACTAAACTCTTGACTCTAGCAAGATAAACATAATTTTTAAAATAGATGATTAAGTTAGTATTACTTTAAATTACTATAAATAGATTTTTCACTCTAAGTTAAAGTGATCTACTGAGACTCACTCAGTGATCTAGAATCTAGTCTATATGATGATGTCTGGTGACTATAAGTCTATATCTATATCTAGATTAGATTGTTAGATCTAACAGAATCTAACTCTTACGTCTTATTATTTATATTGTTAAAAATAGAATATTATATAATATAAAATTTAAAAAAACAATATTTTTAATTTTAATAATTTAATATTCTTATTTAACTTATTAACTTAGATTTATAACTTATTAATTAAGTTATTATTACACTGACTAA
Source organism: Biomphalaria pfeifferi (assembly GCA_030265305.1). Classification (NCBI taxonomy): domain Eukaryota; kingdom Metazoa; phylum Mollusca; class Gastropoda; family Planorbidae; genus Biomphalaria; species Biomphalaria pfeifferi. The sequence goes on from JASAOG010000071.1 coordinate 1,422,757, forward strand.
TTCACTAATTACAGAACAAATAAATTTAATAAACTTAACTTAAGTCTTATTAAATAATTAATAGAGCAGTAGAGTACTAGAGGATAAACGATAGATCTAATGATTTTATTACACAATAGGGTTCGGTTAGATCAGTAGAGGCTAAACGCTTGATCTAAAGATTACACAATAGTCAATAATCATAATGATAAAATAAGAATACTAGCCTTCACTAGATCTAGATTGGAACTGAAATTTTACTTTGTTTTCTAGACTTAGAGGATGCTTTATTGTTCGACTTTTTAATCTATCTGAAGAAATCTTCAACTGCTCAAGTCATGAAAGTACTACAACATGGCGGAGTCCTTGTAAACACATCAAGTAAAATTGTTTGACTACTGTATTAAGTGTGTTATTTATTATAGACTAGATTAGATCTAGATCTAGTGAAAAATGTCGGATAAGCTGGTAAAAATGAAAACAGCTTTTCGAAAAGTTTTTGAATTGCCTAACGTTAATATGCTTAAATGGTATCCTGGACATATGTTAAAAGGAATGTTGCAAATTCAAGCTAAACTTCAAAAAATTGACTGTATCATAGAAGTTCACGACGCTAGAATTCCATTTTCTGGACGAAACATACGTTTCCGAGATATTATTAAGCTCAGACCTCATGTTCTTTTGTTAAACAAGATGGACCTTACAAATCTTCGAGATGATAATATAAAAAAAGACAAAATCATAAATAAGTTAAAACAGCAAGGTGTTGACACTGTATTTCTAACAAATTTGAAAGAGACTCACTTTGAGAGTTTCTTACAAAAAACTGTTTTACCAGTAACACAAGATTTAATTTCTAAACGCCCTAGATATAACAGAGAAGAAGTGCTGGACTTTAATTATCTTGTGATTGGAGTTCCCAATGTTGGAAAATCAACTTTTATCAATAGCTTACGCTCCACACTGTTGAAGAAAAAAGGACATGCTACTTCTGTGGGAGCTATAGCTGGCATAACTAGAAGTGTGTTGTCTAAAATTAAAGTTAGTTCAAATCCAAATATTTATATAATTGATACTCCTGGCATTATGCCACCCAAGTTTGACAATATAGAAACTGGCATGAAAGTTGCTGCTTGTTCATGTCTACCAGACCATTTAGTAGGTGAAATAAACATAGCTGATTTCATTTTGTTTTGGCTAAATAAACATGAAGATTTTCAATATGTTAAATATTTTGAATTAGAGGAAGCAACAGACAATATAGTTCAGGTGTTGACGAAAATAGCTATCAAACATAAGGCAGTTAATCGTATTAAAGATGTTGCAACACAACAATACACATATGTTCCAAATTTAGTTCAATGTGCACAGATTTTTATGGCTGCATTTCGTGAAGGAAGCCTTGGAAAACATGTTTTAGATGATGTTGAATAATGTTTATAATTGTTTTACTGATTTGTTTATATTGAATGTGAGTTATTGAAAATTAAATATGTGTACCAGTGTATAAAAGAGTGTCTTAAACTTAAGAGAAACCATAGTATGAATCAATAATCCTGTGACATTGTGTAAGCTCTAGTATAATAATGTCCATTTTTAGGTACCAGTATCTATTAATATATATTTCTGTTATGAACAATCTTTTAATCATTTTCAATAGGTTTGTTATGTTATGTATATATATTATATACCATTATATATTTTGATATTGAAAGTAAATAATGATGAAAATTATTGTCCATGTTTTAAATTTTATAAATCTAATACCTCTTGAAATCTCTTGAAATCAATAATTTTTAAATAGAATAAAAAGGAACTACCCATTATAGATTCTTAATTAAAGTGTTAGGTATTACCACACTTGCCTTTTGCTCTCCCTGACAGAATTATTTATATACCCAATATTTTATTGAATAAGATGAGATGTAATAAACATTTTTGTGTCATTTTTTTTAAGAAAGTCTTTCTTTGATATTGTTGCACTTTAAATACAACATTGCTTCAAAAATGTATTTATTAACTGTGAAGAAACAAGTTCCTTTGATTGTAAAGTGCCTTTAATTGTAAAGAATTTAATAGTAACGTACCAGTTTGTACAAGGCTAACATTTATATACAAGCAACTCCACTAGTGTCCTTCTCCTTGTTTACAACACACCCATGACTTCCCACAAGTCCCTTAACTCCCCGGTACCCAACACTTGACCATGTGTCACGCTTGACCACACATAGTAACCGTGTCACATTTATTTTTAGTCATCTGAAGAAAGTACTATAGATTATATTTGATAGAAAAATGTCTTAAAATGAAATGATTCAAATACCGTACCCATTATACATTTAAGGCTATTTCCATTATTTTAGGATTTATTTTTAAGTTGAAATCAATAAAACTTTTTAACTAAAAATAAACTATACTAACTTTTAGATAATATATTATATTAATTTTTACATTACTCTTTGGTACAGTAACTTTTATATTTTTGTTATTTATTTTTAAATTAAATTATATTGAAATTTGTGGGTGGTTGGTTGGGTGTATACACAATGCACAATAAATAGATCAGTTGGGAGTTATCAATCTTTCATTTCACTCAACAGTGTGTCTTTCCCTCTTCCTTCAAGAAGTAGTGATTAATATACTTTGGTGGAGTAAAAATTAAACCACTGAATGATTAAATTTTTGTAATTCTGAAGTGGGGTAAGGATTACTGTTTTTTTTTTTAAATTCTAAATCAACCATTTCCTTTCCTCTTACCATCCAACTTAAATAAACAAAAATAAAACAAAAAAAATATTTTTAAAAATACTTTTTCTAAAAAGATAATACCTCCTTTTTACAACGTATATACAATATACATCAACTGTCAAATTTCTAAGAAAATCGCTAGAGCCGTTTTAAAGATTTCTAATGTCCACTCACCCAACAGTTTTTGCCCACCCACACAGTCCATGTACGACTTGAATAGAGGTATTTAAAACATAAATATATTACAGCACAGTATGTTAAATGAGACTGATTGTCAATATTATTCTATCATTAGACCATTTAAGAGGAAACTATTAAGTCATTAATTATATTTTCATTTGGCTCTTATCACTAAAATCATAGTATTGCATAGCATAGCTTTACTAAAAATATGATAAAGATATCCAATTTAAATGAATTTTAAGACTCATTATTTCATAATTTCATGTTCAAATTTTTTTTTCAATTTAGAATATAACATTACAAAAACAAAAAACTTATTCACTCTAGAGAAAAAAAAACATGACAGAAAAATAAAAACTTAAGTAACATTAATACATATATATGCTAAATATAAGAACATTGGGTAAAAGTACATTCTTATTCATATGCTAGGACTTATTGATAATAGCTCAAATATAATTAGAGAATGAAATATTCTGGCCATTGCATGAATGATAATGTTTGATAATACATGGATGATTGTAAATCTTAATTATATATATTCTATTTTTAAGAAATGTTTGTAAATCATAAGAAAAAACTATTTCTTTCAATTAGTGCAATAAATAATTTTTGAAAAAAAAAAAAATGTATAATATAATTTTTCATTTAATTTTTTGGGTTATTAGTGAGGGGGCGGACAAATCATCCTCTTTCTTACTTTTTCTATTTGGCTCTACAAGGTTCTTTCTTATGCTGTGTTGTGTTAAGATAGTTTTTAGCTGTTCTAATAAAACATCTTTGGAGAACCTATGGGATAAGGAAGCAGATGAACTCTATGCACTCACTTTCCCTAGGGACCTTTAGAGTTGGGGGGGGGGGGGGGACAAGACATTACATGTGCTAACTGTAAACCGGGTTATTATCAGTAATACAATAAATAATTAAGTATGGGTATGGCTAAATAAGCAATGTGGTTTTACGTGTGGAAAGCCAGAAATTCAGAATGAAAGAAAAGTTATTGCTACAAAGAAAACAAATGCTCAAATTTGTATTTAGAAAATACAATAAACATGCATACATGTAACAGTCGTTCACCCTTCAGCAGTAAGTCTTCAAAATTTTGTAGGCTGAGAATGTACAATTTAAAATTGATTTTTTTATTTAAAAAATGAATGTGACAATTTTCATTTACAAAACTGGACGTTTTAATACGGCAAGGGAGGTAACACAGCATTTAAAGGGAATTGCACTGAAATGACCATAAGCCCAGTCAGAAACTAAGATGTAACAAAATTGTCAATAGTATTGAAAGGGGAGGGGGGATGAGACCAATGGTTGTCTTACAAATAGGGCTCGGCAGTGGCTTTATCGATACGCGGTTCGAAAAGAAACTTAAGAATTTTCTAAAATGTGTGTGTAAAGTCAAAATTAACGAGTTGCGGGCGTTGATGAAAGAGACCAAAAAAAAAATAATATGAAAGATACTTTTTAAACAAAAAAGCTTATGGTGAGCGAAGGTAGAGCACCATTCAGTTGCAGCCCGTATTTCTCAATAGTGAAAGTGTTATCAGTTTTATTTTCTATTTAAAACAAATTGTATCCATTACCATTAATTTTGTGATTGAGTTTGAGTTTAGGCACAATTTAGGCCATGTCGTGCCCGTAATCCTTTAAGAATTACTCTCCCTTTTACATAACAAAGGGCTTAATTCTATACAGTTTTAAATCATTAAAAAAACAAGGTCTATTCACGGTTAAAATAGTACAGGTAGTAAAAACGTGATTGCTTCATGTGTTGTCAATACTGTCAGCAGCAATGAATAATTGTGGGAAATTGCAAAAACTGGATCCGAGAACGGGAAGTGGGAGACCAAAAAAACGTTTTTAAACTCCAGCCAGAGAGAGAGAGAGAGACGCAGAGAGCTAACATAGGCTTTTGTAAACACGTAGGGAACTAAACTTACATGCATTCTGTTTGTTAATGTATCAGTCTAGACCATTGATGCCCAATCAAATTCGACCTGCGGACCATTTAAATTTCTGACTCCTGTGTCGCGGGCCACATGAACGAAAATGCACAAAAAACGAAATGACATTTACTTGAATTTGAGACTATTTGATTAGTTACCTTAAGAAATTGGATATCTGAAGTAATTTTTTTTCACGCATCAGAAAATGGGCCAATTTCTGTACTTACAATATAAGCAACATTGTAGCTAGCTTTACCACCAACTCATTTTCTTGTCGCTTATTTTGCTAAATATTTCCATCGATCTCCAATCTGTAGGCGTAGTTTAACAATCTTTTTATTCGCGGCTCAAACCAAGAATGCCGTCATATTTGTTTGATAATGAGGTTTAAATATTGTTCTTTTTTTTTTTTTTAACAGCCACACTTTCTTTACAAGTGAGGCCCAACATAATTTGACCTTTTTTTTTTGGAGGGTTATGTCTACACTGTTGCCGACGTCTCGGTGGGCCGGATGGAACCACGTCCGTCCCGCGGGCCGTATTTTGGGCATCACTGGTCTAGACTTGACACAAGGAGACGTCTAGAACAAATCTCTTATTTAATGAAGGAACGTCTGAAACTTTTAAGAAGATAACATTTACTGTTTCTCATTCTTCCACGGTACCGGTACTCATTGATGTTTTTCAATTAGCACTAAATCGTTATAGACACAATGCAAGCCTTTTTATTTTAAATGGCTTTTTAGGCTCTCTAGACTCCATATATCTTATACTGACGAAATAATTAAGAAAATAAACATGTTCTTTATTTAAATTGTAGCGGACCAAACAATAAGTTCAAGAACACTGATCACCCATATTTTTATTTTAACATTAGCTCTTGTGTTTACAAAACCCTACCTACAATATGGCCTATACTGACTATCCCGACACGACCAACTTATAATTTTTCGGCTGAGAACCAGTAACTAGAGAATGAGACAACCTATGTTCCGGAAACGGAAAATTGGAGCAGTGAAATTCGCCCTTCTGAAGCGTCGCCAGGGAATGTCGACCAAGTCCTTCAAAACTGTGTTCTCCATCGAGAGGTCCGAACTGGCCCCTAAAACACCCATATAGAAGAAAAACTATATGGAGCTTAGGGCTGCCTGATCTTGAAACTACTGCGCAGTTCATCTCAGATACTGGGCTATAAACCTGAACACACCAACTTAATGAGAGCACAGAAGAAGACGGTTTTAAAATTCCTTTTGGGTCTTTGAGCTTTTATTTTCTTTGTTTAATAGACTGTTTAATAATAAGTGATGCTTTGCTTGACGATCAATAGTTCCTGTATTAATTTATCCTTTGCAGCGATTCTTTACCGGTAATAATACCGCCATAAGTTGTACAAAAAAAAAAAACACAGGTAAAAAAAAACAACAACCAGAAAGGCATTCAACTTTTATTGTTCTTTTTATGTGCCGTGTGATGCGTACGAAAGATTTACTTTAATTTGTACAAAGTTAATATCCACTCACTATGTCTGGTACACATTTTTAACACGTTATTTCTCCCACTTCCCATTGTCAAGTTGAAAGTTTGCACAGTTATTCATTGTCCCTAACAAAACATGAATTTAAAAAATATTAATTAATTAATTAGTGGTAATTAATTGATATTGATTTTTAAAAAAAAAAGAAAAAATCTTACAGAATCGATACAAAATAGTAAATGTGGAGTGCTTTCCTTTTTAATTTAAATAAGTTTTTTTTTTTAAAAAGTAACTTTTATTTTCGCTTGCTATACAAGTCTAGCCATGGGCGCAGATGGAACCCCCATCTCTCCCTGATATAAATTAAGGTGCATGTTGACCAGTCGCTAAGCAACATGAAAGTAAATCTACGAGAACTCAAGCAACATCCTCAAAATAAACAAAAAATATATATAATAAAACGATCAGGCTCTGATCCAAACAAAGTAGCTGCCGGAATCCATGAGATAGCCACAGTGGCCTACAGTTACCCCCCTCCCCGCCCCCATGAAAAACCACAGTAACCAAATACTAACATAAGGGTCCAAACAAAAATACAGTTACCGAGTAACTTAGTCACTAGAAATTTTGGGGTTAACCCTCACCTAATTAAAAGCCATAATATGGCTTCATTAATAACGTAAATCTTCAAGACCCTTTAGTAATGGCATTAAATTTAGAGACATGCGCTTAACCAGGATTTTTTTCGGATGGGGGGGGGGGAGGGGGGTGGACTTGGGATAACAAAAAGTTAGAAGCTTTTTAAAGGATTAATTGTCTTTTTTTTTTAAAGTTGTTTTTTTTTTTTTTCGTTAGCCTACGCGTTTAAAAATCAAGGTCAGCGTACTTTAAAAATTATGTAATAATTTGAACTAACTGATACCAACGCGGGTGAAAAAGTTGGTAAAACCATTTTATTTTAACAATTGAATAACAACGTAAATTGGCTTCAAAGTTCATTGTTTATTTTGACCTGAATATTTTTATTTTTTTATCATCCTACGATGAGATTAGAAAGATAAACATTTATAGCCACACTTCTTTGGCTCGTCAATTCTACTGGCCTACCTATGATTCGTCCTCTCGTAGGAAAAAAGTCTGAGAATCACCTACACCCCTTACACATTTTAGAACCTCCTTCCCCCACCCCCTGTTGATTCATCAATTACAGTACAAAATAAATGCGCCGCTTAGTCTAACTCTTAGGCTCCACGCCAGCGGTTCTCAACATTTTTAGATCCACGATCCCCTAATATAATTTCCCACAAGACGGCGACCCCCAACCAGATTTTGTTTACAGATGAATAAATTTGTGCTCATAATTAAAATAATATTTTTTTTAAAAAAAAGGTTATTATTCAGACTTGCATTTATTTACTTTTCTATTGCGTATTCACATTATAGGCTACACGTTGCATTCTTAAGTGACAATTTGATAAATATGGCGAACAGGCGAAGTATGGAGAACAGTCTTTGATACAGTAAACTAAATTGTTACAGAAATAGTGTTTCGACAGTATTTACAAACACGTCAATGGTTATACGAAGGTCAATGAGCTTGTTTCTGTTACACCAGATCAGGAATTCAGTAGCACAACAAATGTCATCTTCTGCATCAAGTCTGCTTCTGAATTAGGACTTCAGAACAAGCTGGATAACTTTGTTTCGCAAAGATTTCTACTTGGAAATGGAAGAAGACGCAAGAGAATCTCAAACAGAACTGGATTTGACATATTTTGAATACCAAGTACGGTTCAGATATGCTTGCAACAGCACGTTAGAATGGACAAAAAAAAAAACAAGAAAAAAAAACTTCCAATGATGAATAGACAAAAGGCGACCCCTGGTGATATGTCAGTCGACCCCCATGGGGTCGCGAACCACAGGTTGAGAACTACACGCACACGTTTTGACGCCCCCGACCCCAACCTATTTCTAGAATGGAACATGAAAGTTGAATAGAGAATCATAGTTTTAGATAGGCTAGAAAGCCCTAATATAAAAACCAAATTAAAATATAAATATTGGCGTCGAAAGTATAGGGAAAAACAAGAAAATAAAAGCTTATATTAAGCGTATAGTTGTATCAATTAGTTTCATGGTACAGTAATTAAATGCGTAATAGTTCTAGACTAACAATAAAAAAGCATTTATAAAAGGGGCTCAAGCTAGTGGACAGCTTATGAACATTGAAGATTGTATAGCTATATCTATTGTTTCTATAGTCTCGACCTATTTTCCAGGTCAGTGTTCTCTAAGACTCAGACGACGATCGAAAAGGGGGACTAATTCAGCAAACAATATAATTAATTACCTATAGTTAATAAACTAATTGGTTAATTTATTTTTTTTATTCTTGTGTTGTCAGATACGAATAATAATTGTGCAAAATGTCAGCTGTAGCCGAGATTGGGTGTGGGTGAAATAACATGTACAAACTTTTTACACGACAGGGTGAGTTGATATAAGCTTTGTAATAGGTAGACCTACATGATAGCGAAGCTTTTCACTCTACCAGCCTTTCAATTATCATTGCTTCAAATTACAATCTCTAGATCTAGTAACCTACGTGAGGTTTTCTTTCAGCACTTTCTGTAGATGATGACAAAGGGGGCACGCTTTTAATGGTCCCAACCTCGTTTAAAGCGGATAACATTTCCGGACTGCTAAAAGGTCATCATGCGAGCTGAAGGGGAATAAATAAATCAGAGAATAACATCTGTATGTGTTGAGTAGCCTGCTCGTATGGCACGTCAAATAAGAGTTACAATTGTTTAGAAACTAGTTCCGGAAATGTCTATGTGGTATTTATTTTGGCTCTAACCCGTAGGAGATAGACTAGCGGGCCGTCCTTCTAGTTTATTACTTTTTGAAGCTAATCAAATACTATAGAAAGACTATTAATTCTCGTAATAAGGAGAATAACTCCACATATACATCCACATCTCTCAATATGTAGCATTTATTTTCCTTTTTCAATATCAAATAAAATGAAATGTTTAATTAACTGTTTGTTTTTTTTAAATTAATGCTTGTTTTCTTAGACAAATAAAAAATAAATGTGAAAATTTCCATTTGATCTGAGAATGGGTGTGGGAGAAATAATACATACTGTACAAAATTGTAGGCCTACCAGACAGACAGGCAGAGTGAGTTGATATAAGCTTCGTAAAAAAAAACAACTGAAAGGTAACCAAGCTAAAATTTCGCATAATCCTATCAGAATCCGATTCGATCCAATTTCAAGCTAAAATGTCGCAGTTAGTAGGCTACTATGACTGCTTTGCTGAGCTGATAGAGCGTCACGCTATTAACGCGAATGTCCTGGGTTTTACCCTATATTTGCCTTTTTTTTTTCTCCTCTTTATTTTTTACAGTGACAAATAGAATAGGCCTATGAATGTTTAGTTGACTAAGCCTATATTATTTAAACATTAATTAGGAATATATATTTTTTTGTTTTATCCTTGTTTAAATAGTACCACATCTCTAAATCATTGTGTAATTGCAAACATGAAACCTGCATCTCCTACAGCAGTAGAAGGCTCCCCACAATGTTGAATTTATTTTCAGCGTTTCAATGAAATCTTTCCCAAGATATTTTTAACATTGGCATGCGCCAATTATCGATTGATATTATCATATTGAATTAATTAAAACAAATCCTTCCTCTAAAAAAGAAAAATTACAAGAAGATATAAAAAAAACATTTAAAAAAAAAAAGCTTATATTAAATGTAGTTGCATCAAATAGTTTGGATCAGTCATTTAATTAAATTTGTAATGGATCTAGACTAACAATAATAAATCTGTGCGATTAGAAATATTTTTACCCATTGTTTTTGTATAGCGCACTCTCATGCTTTTTTTGCTTTCTTAATACGCTATGACTATGACCCTATCACTTGTCTGGACCAGTTGGTAAAGCGGTGGAAGGAGGAAGAAGGGGGTATCTCTGTTAATGTTACCGTGATTGCTTTTTAAATTAATTTTTTTTAAAAAGTAAAACGATCTGAATTCGAACTTGAGGGTTAAAGACTCCTCAAGCCAATACACTTACCACTGTGCCAGGGAAATGCTTATGAAAATATAAAGTTTGATATTTATCTATTATTAGTTTCAAACTTTCCTCTCTACAAAGTATGAAGGAGTTAATTAAACTTATATGACTACATCAGTCAAGTACAGTTTCTTTCCCTTATTCGAGATAAAAAAATAATTACCAATTGTTAAATAACTAGTTTTTGATTGCTTCTTGTCTTGTCATGTAAAAGAAATAATTGTGCAAAATTTCAGCTTAATCCGAGATTGGGTGTGGAAGGAATAAAGTGTACAAATAAGTACTACACAGGCAGACAGAGTAAGTTGATATTGCTTTGTAAAAATGCAATTGTTTTGGTAACAATTTTCTTTTGAATAGGTGTGTTACGGGTATTTAAATGTGTTGACAAGTTCTCACGAGCACGGAACAGACCACCTGAGTCTGTCTCTTCCCTACATATCTTCGGGTTTTCCAGACAACAATGGGAACAATTAGCCAACAGTTTTAGCGCTCTAACAATAGCGAGTAGTCGCCCCCTGCGTTTGCCTTTTTATCACAAAGGGCTACTTGATAATTAAGTAGAAAGGAGAAAGACTAACTAAAGTAGAATCTACACCAAGATCTAGCCGTCTCCTTAGTCCTGACATTGTTTCAAGCTTTTTTTTTTATAGTGTCAAATTTCTCATTTCATACAAGTGAAGTGGATTGGTATTAATAATAATAATTTAATTATATAGAGCGCTGTTAACAAACATGATGTGAGTTCCAAACGTTTGGTCCGTGCACTGAAATACCCGCAGACCGTAGCTTTTGAGGGAGAATTAACGTGGCACCACTAGAAAGTAGGCCTACAAAGGCATTTTCTTCATTAGAGATAGGCCTACACTGATGACAATGTGTAGCCACCTTGTAGTCGATTGTATCTCTTTAAAAGTTGTGAACTTAAAGTTTGCTTCGTGTAAGTCATGGAACAAGTTGTAGACACAATACAAGATCAGAGAAAAAATACGTATAGCCTTGAAATGAATGCTTGTATTTATTATATCTATAAGATTATGGACAGAATGTATGCTTATAAAACCTAGGATACTAAAACGTCAAAAAAAGCTCTGATTAATATGCATGTTACCAGTTAGTAGAGTCTAATAACTTCTAAAATGTTTTGTTATCGTGGGCTAGATCTGTTATTTATACATTAGTCAGTAAAGAAAGTGGGGCGTGGTGGCCGAATGATAAAACTCTTGTGTTCTAATGGGGCTAGAGTTTGAATCTTGTTGTACACTGGAATTTGAACTTCGGGATTTTCAGCTGAGTCCACTAAACTCTAATGGGTAAGTCTATCTGTCATACGTTGGAGAAGTATAGGTGATTGGTCATTGTGCTGGCCACATGACACTCTCGTTAACCGTCGACAAATAGAAGCAGATGAGCTTTACTTCATGTGCTCCAATAGGACCCATCAACATAGAATGCAAGGTATGAAGGAGGTACCATTTTTTTTTAACCAGGAAAGAATATATATATAAAAAAAACATGATTTTATTGAACAGCGTCATCGAACAGCAGCATTCATTTGTGATATAGAACTATGTGCAAAATAATAATAAGGCTCTTCTTCGATTCAGATGATTAATAAGCAATATACTATTTCACGTGGCTAGATGCTACACATCCACACTCAAATAGGCCTCGAGAAACATAACACTCTTTTAATTCAAATCAAACAGACGGTCAGATTCATAGACGTATTTTGTTTAATTTTTAAGTGAAAATCTTGCATAAAACATAAAAGAACATCAAAAAATAAAACTTTTAAACCATATAACATGAAATATGTAGGCCTATAGTCTACCTGGCTTGGTAACCTGGACCTCTTTTTAGCTGTCAAATTCATATTTGACGACATTTTTTTCGCCTTGCAAGTTTCGGACGTTCCTTCAGAAACGAAGATGTTTACGTGATAGCCAAAAGGTCCTGCAGGACTGCAGGGGCTGGCAACGAGCAGGGTTCAAACCCGGGACCATTGAGACGAAAGTCTGGACCGCGTATACGACCAAGCAGTTTCAAAGCAGTTTAGATTTTTTGCACTCATTTATTATCTACATCTAGATTTTAGGAGGGAAAAAAGTTAATGACTGCTCTAGCCTACAAATACCGGTATATCTTTATTTAAATAAAAACAAATGTTTATGTATTTATAAGAACATATAGATTTAGTTCTAAATCTAACATTTGATTAGACTTGACTCGTATCAGTTACAAATAGTTAAAAGAAAATTAATAGAAAACTAATAGTCTATATATAGACACCACAGCTAGATAAAGGTTAAGAACAGAAGCAATAACTAACCATGTTCCTTGCGAATTAGCCAGTATAGCCACAGAATATCCAAAGTAGCTGTTTTTAGGTCCTTTGAAAATAAGTGCACTTTCTGTATCTACATTGAACCCTATTACACTGTTATACACAATAATTAATACACTGACCACCCTAATTATTTTAGCGTACACGAATTTGATTGATACACTCATAGTTAATGTAATTTCATATTAAATTAATCTTAGTAACATTTTGTAGTGCGTTGGTTCTGTTTGTTGTTATGCGCTCACTATGAAAACAAACAACTGTCGAAGACAAAAAAAAGTTTGTAAACTTTCCAGATTCTACTGCTCATTGTCGACTTCGCTCTTCAAAACAAAATCCCGAACAAGGCCTCAAACGTAATGTAAACATAACCTTTGAACTCCTACTTTTGTGAATCAGACTGCGAGGCTACGTTTAGTCCTCCCTGCCTCCGAGTGTTACTACTATCAAGGCTAAAAGTATACGTCCAAGCCTCCAAGCTCTTGAAAGCTGGGTGAGCCACCGAGGTAATCAAGTCAATTAGGCCTGGCCCTTGTTTTCTGGAACTTCGTGGGGGGACATGCTGGCAGGCACTAAGTGGTTTTTGATCTTTCAACAACTCTTGGTGACACGGCGCTAAACAATACAGAGTCAGTTCTCTGATGTGTTGGGAAATGTAATTGTAGATATCTAAAGCTTCTCATTTTATTATACACATCCTTCTTCCTTTTCCACTCTGTTCTTTTCTTAACTCTTGTCGTCTCTTGTTTACCTTTATCTCTCTCTCTCTCTCTCTCTCTCTCTCTCTCTCCTCTATCCATTCTTCTATCTGCCATCTTGGTGTCATTTATGTAAAATAACTTGAAGACGTGCTGGAAAAAAATATCCCCCCACTTTTTCTTTTAAAAAAAATTATCACATGCTTAAACGATGGTTTCATTGGGACTTCACATTCGCTTTAACTTTATGTTAAAGAAATAAAATTAGTTTAGAAATTCCCAGTTAAGAATACACGTTTAAAAATGTAAAACTAAATTTCTCCCCATCTCTCTCTCCCTCTCTCTCTCCCTCTCTCTCTCTCTCTCTCATACACAAACATACACTAACAAGGTGTACAAATCAATAAATAAACAGACTTGGCTGTCCCCTGTGGGTCATTCACTGTTTTTTGTTTTGTATCAACCGAAACTTTAAACAATAACTAAAGTACCCCTTTCAGACCTTGCGATATTTAGGGAAGATGATGCAAATGTCATCTGTTTCTTTGGCTGTTGGTTAACGAGGGTGTCATGTAGCCACCACAACGACCAACCGTCTTTACTTTTCCCAACTAATGTCAGATAGGCCCATTAGAGTTGGTTCGAATTTCAAAGTCTCAGTCTTTACCGAGATTCGAACCCGGGACCTGTCGGTTCGTAAGCCAAGAACTTTACCGCTCAGCCACCACAACCGCTTGTCTACATAAGATGTGGCAAAATATCCAGGTCGTAACTGGGTTAGCGTTGTCATGTGAATTACTCCACTTATCATTAATTTTCGGAATTGAAGACAATGCATTAGTATTTGCGTTTAACAAAAAGCGTTGAGATTATATAATTTAAAAACAAAAGAGTTCGCTTATAAAGAACAAATGTGGTTGTCGCCCCTATTTAATGACCGATACGGACAGACAGTAGCAAGAGCGCTTTGTCCCAATAGAAGGGGCAGGGAGAGCTCGCTAGAAATAATACCTGAATGTGACGTGAATACATTCTCTGAAACATAAACTTAATCTTTCTCACATAAACAATGGAGAGTTAGTTCAATGCGAGAATTGAACATGGGGGGGGGGGGGGGGGGGAATGGGGGATGGGGGGGGGGAAGCTCTACTACAAAATCTGGATTTTCTAGATACCGTTGTCTACTTGAGCAGGTACTGAAGAATGGTATTTGAAGAATGTGAAGCAAGGTCAAGAGAATGGGGAAAACCGTATCCTTTCTCTCAGTGGCGGCGAAATCCCTAAATTTTATTTAGGCGAAGTAAATTGTGTGAGGGCCTCTTATGCTGAATAGTATATGTGTGTGTGTATATATACCAGATGCACCTCTTTTATGAAATAGATAATCTTTGTACACTAATGTACACTAATATATGTCTATGATTATTTCTTTTTCTTTTCTTCTATACGTTTTTTTTAACCCCATTAATCTTTTTTTTTTATTCTCTCCCCTGAGTTAACATGGCCCTGAATGGCGTCCAGTGTAATTCCCCAACCAGAAGAGCATGTGGCCCGTATTGCTGGGATGTATTTACTGAGAACGAATGAGCTCCCGATGGTGACATTTTCTGAGCACACTGGCACCACATTGTTTTCATTTCCTGTCCCGACCAGCTGGTCTGTGCTAAGCGGACTACTGGTTATAGCCCGGTCGTAATATGACTACTAAGTACCACCATTATACACGCATTGTCACCACGTGATAGTTTTCACATGTCTTTTGTTTCGCATTTTTTTCTTCTTCAATACACTAAGTACTGAATACTTTATGAGACTGTTTAAACATGTCAAGATGTTTAAAATATGGTCAGATGTTTAAAATATATTCATGTTTGAAAAATATGTTCAGTAGTTTATATTTCAATATGCTAAAATATTTAAAATATGTTGAGATGTATATGTTTCAATAAATTAAGATGTTTAAAATATGTTCAGATGTTTCAAAAATTTAAGATGTTTAAGATATGTCTAGATGTTTCAACAATTTAATCTTAGTCATAAAATATATTAAGATATTTAAAATATATTCAGATTTTTTAAATATGTTCATATGTTTAAAGTATGTTCATAAGTTGTAATAATGTAAGATGTTTAAGATATTTCAAATGTTTAAAAAATTCAAGATATTTACGTTAAAATATTTGAATAACTTAAGATGTTTAGGTTCAGATGGTTCAATAATTCAAATTTAATTGAAGATGTTCAGATTTTACAGTAATTTAAGATGTTAAAATGTGTTGAGTCATTTTAAAAATGTTATGTTGAAAATATATTTAGATATTTCAATAAAGTATTTTTTATGTAGGCCTATACATCTTTTAAATAATTTGTGTTTATGAAGAGATGTTTTAATAATTTTAGTTGTTTAACAATGTTTAGAAGTGTACCTTGTGAACGCAAGCACCCACCGCTTTTTGTTCGTCAAGATCTCGCCCTAGTAGGTTTTTAGAAACCTTTTAGCATTCGAAACCAAAAATATACAGTCTGAGAGCCATAAGGAAATACCACTTTTATCGCAGCCGAAATGTCAGTGTACCCTAACCTTAAGAAACTTTTTTTTAACACTTTCCTTTTTTAATCTTAACAATGGAATCAGTACTAGGCGAAGAACAAAAAAAAAACAACCTAGATTCTAATTACATAACCTCAATGTACTCTTTCATTAGGCGTTTAAAGTTCTGTACTATGGAGGAAGATTGGGATCGACAGGTAAGGAGGTAGTTCCTGGAGGACGGGTTGGTGAAACACACGTGGCTGGCTGTCTTAGCTCTTAGACTGACAAGAAGAGGGGAGGAGAAGGAAGGACTCAAACAGTGAGAGGGAGAAAGTGTTAGGCTTTTTTTTAAATTGATTATATCAAAGCCAGATGTCATACATCTCCTCGATATGCTCATTTGCATAATATGACTTCCGGAGAATCCGCAAGTGAGAAGCAGTGGGCCTTAACGCATGATGTAAATAATTCGCGGAGCAAGCACCAAGATTGGGAAGATTTTAGGGGTTGTCGGGGCTGTGGTGGGTCCAACCGGTACCACAACGCTGCTGCGGGATGTCGTAGATCAAAATCAACAAAACATGAGAATGTATGAATCAATGGAAGAAATAACGGTGCCAACAGCTTTATAGAGGGGAAAGAAACATTATACATTACCCAGGAGAGTGCTATAGAAGTCTATAGATAGTTCGCGTTAATATACTTTGATAAAGTCACAAGGTTTTTCTCTGATAAGTTTACCTATATATTTTTACAAAGCTTGTATAAACTCACTCTGTCCGTTTGGTACAAGTTTTGTACGGTTTTTGTACACATTATTTTTCCCACATCCATTCTTTACACAATTATTAGTTATACCTATCAAAACATGAATGTATAAAAAATTTGACCAATTAATTAATTAATTATTGGCAATTAATTATTTTGTTTGGTATCGAAAAGGGAGAATAAATGCTACTTATTGAGAGAAATGGCTGTACATGTGGAGGTCTGAAAGGGGAACTTTACTTTTTATTAGTTTTTCGTTCGGATTTTCGGTCAAAATGGTTTTCTGTGATTTAGACTAGAAAAGTTTTGACAAAATAGCGCGAACAAAACAGCGCCGACAAAATAGCGCTGAAAAAATATATTTAAGTCAATTTGAAAAAAAATACTTTAGGTATCGTAAAATATGAATAGAGCCAATATTTGTTTATTTTAATGTTATCGTTATTTTTCAGTCATTTTGCAGTAAACACTTTAGATATCTTGAAACATAAATATGCAAACAGTAAGCAAAAATTATAATAATCTAAAATAAATAATTTCAAAATATATTTTTTATTTACATTCCAAAAGTGTACTTTGAAAACAGGCAAAGATAGCCTACTTGTCAGATTTATATATACACACACACTAACTTTCACAAAGTTGACTTTGTAGGAAATGTCACGTAGAAATTCCATAATCGGCTTATTTCCATACATTGTCAAAATAGCGGCAAGTCGTCGGAGGTACTTTGTCTTGTTTGCGGCTTTACTTTGTTCTCCAGCATTGTACCTCAGAATCTTGTTCTCAGTGTTTTGCCTGTTCTCTGAGGACGTGAGAGATTAACTTGTACACATTGAAGTGATGATCGTCAATAGACTACTGAAATGCATGGTACCATCCCGCCACTGAATTGTTGGTTCGTGGTAGATTGTCATGTACACGACCTCTAACATTCCATAATGCTATGGAAAATCTTCAGTCACCCAACACCATTCTTTAAATTGGATTGTTATATGCGCCAGCAGGCAGCAGTCGTGTTTTTTCGTCCTCGTTTTGGAGAATTTTTGTGTTGTATTTTCTAGAGCTAAGTGATCTTTCTTATACCATTAGATTTGTGTAGATTTCGTCTATAGATTGGTGTATTTAGTTCGATAGATTTAAGTCACGTTAATTAAATTTAATTAGTTTTTGTATTCATTTACTATCCTTTAGTTTAACAAGCATCTATATAAACAGTGGCAGAGTGATACTCATAGCCCGAGGGATTAATGTGCTTGGTAAAACCGTGTACCGTGGCCACTACATAGCAGTCGCAGCGCAAACCTGTGTGTCATCATTGCTAGTGTGTCAAATCGCCGTACTGGAGTTATGGACGCTAATCTACTACGTCGCATAGGACGCACATGTGTGTTACTCAAATCACGACTAGATAGCGAGGTTTTCCGAAATATTCGTCGACTTGGCATCGGGCGTAAACTGCCGACAGTTCGTGGGTCTAGGGCTGGGCGTCTTATTCGCCTATGGTATAAACCCATCGCAATTCAACTCAACAGATAAATGTCACACAATTTCCAGGACTCTTAACTGTGTTGTTAACCCCAACCCTACCCCTGTCATTTCTTCTTCGACAGAGTTCAGCAGTTCCCTACTAAACTGTTTTATCAACCACCCCACCCCTATTGCTCCTCACACGGTCAGATCAGATGTCCCCATCAAAAACCTATAATTCGTGATATTACTCCTCCGGTGTCTTCAAAATGTGCTACGCCTCTGGTGACTACATCCTCCAGTCTGCTTAAAATAATGCACCTGAACGCCCGGTCATGCAGTAACAAAGCTCTTGAGCTTGCAGACACCATCACTGATGATAGCTACGACATCGTTTTCCTTAGTGAAACATGGTTTAAAGAAGTTGGTGATGAGCCAAGAACCACTGAGCTAACGCCACCTAGCTTTATTTTAAAGAGTCTCCCTCGTAAAACAGGTAGCAGAGGGGGTCTAGCAATACTGTACAGAGATAGTCTAGCCAAGTATGTAACAATAAGACCTGACAGCTCAATGTACACCACCTTTGAGATGTGCGAGTTTCGCCTTTCCCACCACAGTAGAACACTGACTTTTATTTTCCTGTACCGCACACCACCAAGCAAGAGAAATAAATTGACAACAAAAGCTTTCATCGAAGAATTTCAAGACCTCCTTGACAGTCACATATCAACAAAAGATCTATTTGTCATAGGCGATGTGAACTTCCATTTTGACAGTGAAAATGAGACATACGCGATGTCGCTGAAAAATGCGCTAAAGGATCGCAACTTAGACCAACTGATAAATGTTCCGACACACGTCAAAGGCCATACTCTTGACTGGATTGTTACAAATGCAAGTGAGCTTATAGCCAAACTCAATGTCTCAGACCGCGGCTTGTCAGATCATTTTCTTGTACACTTTGAAATGCGCCTATCAAAAGCAAAAAAGCCAAAGAAAAACGTGACTTCCCGTAAACTTAAAGCCATAGATATTGCCTCCTTCAAAATGGACGTGACCTCTTTGCTGTTGCAACAGAGCAACACAGACGTTCTCAGAAATTACAATCCTTGCTTGAAAAGGTTGCTGGACAGCCAAGCACCTCTTGTCACTCGTACAGTCTCAGTTAGGCCATCTGCACCCTGGTTGACGGAAGACATAAAGACTGCCAAACTTATTCGCCGACGTGCCGAACGTACATTTCAAAAGACAGGTCTGACGATACATCGACAAATATACATACTAGAAAAAAACAAGGTTAACCGTATGATTAGAGACGCAAAAACTAGTCATATTCGACAAATAATCGAAACTTCTGATTCTTCAAAGGAGCTATTTAGGATCACCGCTGAAATGTTAGGGGAAGCAAATAACGAACGTTTGCCATCATCTATCCCAGTATCTGAACTTCCTGATTCCTTCAATAGATTCTTCATTGGGAAGATTGAGCAGATTAGAAATGACATGCCATCCCTCTCATCACAGCTTGACCACTCTCCAATTTTTCAAAATACTCCTTTTTGCGAATTTCAGCTTGTATCTGAAGATTATGTCAAAAGTACTATTCTAAAGATGCCAAATAAGTCATGTGACCTTGATCCCATTCCAACTTCCTTGCTCCTTGAATGTTTAGATGAGCTTGTACCTACAATTACTAATATTGTGAACTCTTCATTGACTTCAGGCATTGTACCAAAGCAATTTAAGCATGCACTTGTCAGGCCCTTATTAAAGAAATCCAGTCTTGACCCGAAATGTCAAAAAAACTATCGCCCGCTATCAAATCTTCCCTTCCTGTCAAAGCTTCTGGAGCGCATCGTGTTAGCGCAAATTCTTTCTCATCTTGAACAGTACTGTCTCTTGGAAGAATTTCAATCTGCATATAGGAAGTGCCGTAGCACAGAGACAGCAGTGGTCAGGGTACTAAACGACTTACTTCACAATTCCGACAAAGGCCACATATCAATTCTTTCCATGCTGGACTTGTCCGCAGCCTTTGATACGCTAGACCATGAAATTATGATGGCCAGATTCCCTGCAACTTTTGGTTTAGCAGGAGTCGTCCTAAAGTGGCTTGGATCCTACCTGACGGAACGCACCCAAAGTGTCGTTGTTAGCGGGACGGAATCAACAAGCTTACTTTTGAAGTACGGAGTACCCCAAGGATCAGTTTTAGGCTCAGTACTGTTCACTATGTACACATATCCACTCAGCGATATCATACGGCCAACCGGCATCTTATACCATTTCTTTTGCCGATGACTCACAGTTATACGATTCATCAGTACCCTCAGAGGTGTCGCATCTGGCAGAGAAAATCAGTAGTACCGTTGCAAGGGTGAGCGATTGAAATAAACTCAGGATGAACGAAGACAAGACAGAAATAATTAAGATTGGCACTAGGAACAATGTCTCAAAAGTTGAAAGCACAGATTCTCTTTTTATCACGAACTGCCATGTTCCTTTTGTCCATGTAGTGCGGAATCTTGGAGTTTTCTTCGACTCAACACTATCTTTCGACCCACACATAAGTCAGCTCTGCAAAGGTCTTTATCTGCAGCTGCGCAGATTAGGCCAGATCCGACCATATTTAACAACGGAGTCAACAAAAACGCTAGCTGTGGCATTCATACTCTCCCGCCTTGACTACTGCAACGCCGTGCTAGCAAGTATACCTGATGACAAAATAGCCAAGCTGTAACGTATACAGAACAACGCCGCTCGAAAAGTCCTTAAAAAAAATAGACAAGATTCTGCTACTACGCTCTTGCGCACGCTCCATTGGCTTCCCGTGAAAGCGAGAATGGATTACAAGGTCGCCACACTTTGTCATCAGTGTATATATAACAACGAGATGCCCTTGTACCTTAGAGAACTGATTACTCCATATGTCCACCAGAGAGCCCTGCGCTCAATGGACTCAGGGCTTTTAGTAGTGCCACGTTTCTCCCTCAAAAGCTACGGTCTGCGGGCTTTTTCAGTTCACGGACCAAAGGTTTGGAACTCACTCCCCATTGATCACAGACAGACAACATGCTACACCACTTTTAAGAAGAACATTAAGACCTATCTGTTTAAAACTTTTTTAGATTAGTTTGTCATGTTAGCTCTTGTGTTTGTGTTTGTAATGTTGTTACAGCGCCTTGAGCCTACATTTTGTTTGTTAACAGCGCTTTATAAATAAAATTAATATTATTATTTATTAAACCCTTCACTACCTGGTGAGCTATTGGGCCTACGGTATAATAAATCTGTTATCAAGTTAATTTAATCAAGGGTCTATTTTTTAAACTCACATGTTGCACAGTATTACAGCATATAGAAAATCGATCTTGTTAACCTATATTGGCTTACATATAGGCCTAATAGAATTTTTATTTGAAGATTTTCATACATGGCGGAAAACGTATAGGTTGCTAGCTTTTTGGTGTATCCGGTGTACAAAACAAAGAAAGTGTTGATAATCTGCTATTTGACTTCCATGGATATAAAATATAAGATCATGTTTGTTTCACTTTTTAGCACTGCAGAATCAAATTCTCTTAGCTCTTCTGTTTAATAATAATTAGCCTAATAATAATAATAATATGGAGGAAGCATTAGACTTTTACTTTAGGACTTAAAACTAAAAAGCAAATGGGTTAGTAAAAGGTAATAAATAAGATTCCATGCTGTGATCAACTGCCACGCATTTAGATATGGTTAAAATTATAGCTCAACTAATTATTTTTATTTTGTGACATCAGTGAAAGTTCAATCTAGAGACCTTGACATTGTTGAGTTCTCTTGAAAATCTCCCATAATATCGTTTCAAAACAAATTACTCTCAAACCCATCATGGTTACGCCTCCGTTTCTTTCTTCGGGGCATGGGTGCCATTTTGCACTTAACCCGAATAATCGTTCAATTAACAGAACTGTTGAACAGATTGAAAACTAAAGTCCCTTAACCGGGAGAATATCTCTTACTTTATCTTCTGCTTGTCTTTCTTGAGGATGTCTTATCGCCCAACAAATAGTTTACGTAATTTGTAATCAAACTCTTCTGGTAGGGCACTGTTTACTTGGGGGACCAAATGTGCTTTAGCTGCCAACTCATCAACCCCTCTACTTTGCCTTTCTCTTCTGGTACACAATGTTTACGCCCGTGAAAGACGCAATTAACGCCGCTCGGGTTGGGGGTGAGGAAGAAATACGTACATATTGTGACATTGAAACTAGAAAAACATTTACAATACTTTTTTTTTTTTAAAGACACTACCTCCTTCATACAATTTAAAGAGCTATTTTTTTTATCTTAATAACTAATTAATGTTAGATTGAAAAATAATGGAATATTTTTTACCCCGCCAAGTTCTCCCCCCACCCATCACCGAGAAAGAATCCTGGTTAAGGCCAGTTAAGGGTAAGTATAGATTTACTAGACTTTATAATATTTCAATGATAGGCCTTTAGATATAAACTTAGAAGTCGATGCGCAAAATTTTCCTGAACATAAATTTATTAACTCTTTCTCTCCTAACTGACGATACCAGTGTTGATTCCATCAGAATGTGGTAAATAATTACGGACGATACCGGCGTTGATTCCACCAGAATATGGTAAATAATTACGGAGAGAAAGAGTTAAATCATGATTAAACTCTTCAAGGAATACGGAAATACAAGAAGATGTATAGTCTAAAACAAATATTTTCTGGTTCTCTAGCCAAATTTAAATTTCTTTTTTTTTTTAACTGTAAAAAAATATAGCGGTCAGACTAGAGTTTTCCCAACGTGCACTAATAGACACTGATAATTGGCCTATTAATTCAATCCATTACCTCTACGCTTTGCTTTGTTTCCAAATACGTAACCAAGAGAGAGACAGAGGTAAAGGAAAGAAAGAAAAAAGAACGATGGTTAGAGAAGAAAAAAACTGTCCCTTTCGATCTATTCCAGATGAAAGCTTAATACATATTAACTATTCAGTAATTTCATGTTTTTTCTCATGTTTACAAACATTTTTATTGACATGTGGCTTTCATAAATTTATAACCAGTGATTGCTTTGAATGAAATGGCTATTTAAAAACTAGCATCGGAAATGAAATGGAACTAGAATCTGGCACAGTTTCTGTTCACATTTAGGTCTGTTTCAAAACTAAACACTGTCGTTATGTTGTATGCTACTTTTTTGAGCCGAGAATCCAAGTATGGCGTCTGTAATCCATGAAATGTCAAAGTTATTGCCTTCCTAAACTGACATTTATCAGCCCCACTTCTGACTCACTCCGTGAACACTATATATGTGAACTAGATTTGGTTCTGCGGGCACATTGGCACTAATTAATTCCCGGGCAATAATTAATCCAAGAATAAGAAGACTAGAAATTGTAATGGCTATAATTAGTGACGTTGGGTCATTAACAGGCCCCCTGTTGTGCTACTTGAAATGTTATTTGGGTAGCCACGTGCATTAATTAAATGACTGGTATTTAGCGTCCAACTTCATGTGGAAAAGTCGCTGTTAGTTTTGTTTATATATGCCCGTACCTCTGTCACCTTTCAATCCATCCAAAAGGCACTATAACCCATTGAGGTTACCAGACTCTCAACTGATTTAAATCTGCCTCTCTGTCACCTTTCAATCCATCCAAATGGCACTATAGCCCATTGAGGTTACCAGACTCTCAACTGATTTAAATCTGCCTCTCTGTCACCTTTCAATCCATCCAAAAGGCACTATAACCCATTGAGGTTACCAGACTCTCAACTGATTTAAATCTGCCTCTCTGTCACCTTTCAATCCATCCAAAAGGCACTATAACCCATTGAGGTTACCAGACTCTCAACTGATTTAAATCTGCCTCTCTGTCACCTTTCAATCCATCCAAATGGCACTATAGCCCATTGAGGTTACCAGACTCTCAACTGATTTAAATCTGCCTCTCTGTCACCTTTCAATCCATCCAAAAGGCACTATAACCCATTGAGGTTACCAGACTCTCAACTGATTTAAATCTGCCTCTCTGTCACCTTTCAATCCATCCAAATGGCACTATAGCCCATTGAGGTTACCAGACTCTCAACTGATTTAAATCTGCCTCTCTGTCACCTTTCAATCCATCCAAATGGCACTATAGCCCATTGAGGTTACCAGACTCTCAACTGATTTAAATCTGCCTCTCTGTCACCTTTAGATCTCAAAAACTTTTTGAAAATATGACTTCACTATATTCTTAGCATGATATAAGTGCAACGGCTGCTTTTATTTTGTTCGGAAATCGAACCGTTTTTGTTTTTTAATTCGCATACACCATTTCTAAGGAAATAATTTAAGTGTTGATTTCCATTTCAGGCCTTATAATGTAAAGGTCATCTGTTTCTTTGGCCCACGGTTAACGAGGGTGTCATGTGGCCAGAACAACGACCAACCATTAGAGCTGGGTGGAATCAAGAGGCGCCCTAAAGATCCCAAAATTAAAAATCTCAGTCTTCACCAGGAGTCAAACCCGGGACTCCTTGATTTACCGATCAGCCTTGTCGTGAATTTGTTTATTTCGATTGTCACCCCTAGTGTTTGTTTACGTTTGTGGATTCGCGTTAGATTGTGTACTGACCATATTCCGTGTCTTGATCTTTACTATGTGTGTAGTTATTTTTGTCATTCAGTGTAATAAAGCTTTAGATGTCAACATGATTTTTTGTTATATTCTTTACTATGTGTGTAGTTATTTTGGTCATTCAGTGTAATAAAGCTTTAGATGTTAACATGATTTTTTGTTATATTAAAGTACAACACTGACACCATATTTATTTAATCTGTTGTCCCGACCAGCTCGTCTGTGCTAAGCGGACTACTTGCTATAGCCCGGCCGTAATAGGACTACTAAGTACCACCATTATACACGCATTGTCATCACGTGATTGTGTTCACGTCTTTTGTTTCGTCTTTTTTTTTCAATACACTAAGTACTAAATACTTTATGCCATAGCTACTCACATAGCGTAATGCCCATATATGTGCTATTCGAATAGGTATGAGCCCATAATCTAATTATAATCTTTGGATTTCGGATAGAGCCCCACAATGGTTAAGTCCGCCTTGCTATTTAGTGATTATTTATTTTTAATTACGTCTTATTAATTTTTATTTTACATTTTTTTTTTTTTTTTTAGAATTTTTTTCATTAAAAAATGTATGCGTCTTTAAATATAGGATTTTGAGAAACTATATATACAACAAAAATTTTACAAATATGAAGCCTAAATACAATATTTCCTATTTCATGCATACATTCCGTAAACAATCTGGATTTACTTATCGAGAGAGAACTTTCTCTACAAATGTACACGTTTATGAAGCGATGAAACTTCCCAAAACTTCTCTTTTGACTTTACAAATATTAAGCCTAAAAACAAATTTCCTTTTTCATACATACACCTTGCACGTTAGGCATCAGATTGTCCATCGAATGATTCATCGAATTCTCAAGGTACCTTTTTTTTTGGGGGGGGGGGGGGGCGCCTTGTTCTCGTAACAGATCCTGCATGGTGATCAGGAGCTTACCAATATCTGATTCTACTTCGAAAAGGTAGGTCTCTGGATCCTCCCCTTAATCAACCAGGTCTTGCCGATGGCGTGCTCTCATATTTTCTTTGGCCCAGACGATCTTCAGCTCTCTGGCTCCTCCTTCAACTGTTTGTAGCTCAGTTCGTCTAGCTTCCTCAGCGTTGTCATTCTGCCCAAATCCTACTTCCAGACACCAATTGTTGTAAATCTAGGGAAGCAACTCAATGATATAGATGGGGACATTACAAACACGTAATAACATTTGTCTGCCTTGAGCACAGCCTTTTCAGTTTTAGACTTCGGCGGAACTCCGTCAACTTCTTCCTAATGTAGACATCCTTCTCCGTCTCGTCTCCAACGGTGTGCACCTTCTGCGTTAGCTTGGATGGCGATGTGCATGGTAGGGTTCTAACAATACAAAGGATTAATATTGCTATAAATTCCAGGAAAACACTTAACAGGTTAATGATAACATAGATAAGGATTTTAATGATTAAAAAAATAACACACACAAACCACAGAATAGCAGTTTGTTCTAGATCTAGTTTTGTTCAACAAAATAAGCCGGCATTCACTATCATGTCTCCATTTCCTCTCTGTTTTTCCACGCTCGTGTGGAACAGTGTCTAGAGGGCACCATGTATCTCAGTGCGGGAATAGAGTTACAACAATATAAAGCTTTCAGTTTTTCGTGAATCGTGGCGTTTAGATTGCGAATCTGTCAAAATCGCGACTTGCGAGCACCTAAGAGGTAAAAGGAACAAAATTTCATGCGAGTACATTTGATAGTTTAAGAGATATGCTGATAGGTACATACATACATAAATCACTGCTATTTGATAAATACATATAACATTCATTACTAACATGCAAACCTAGCGGTCGTGACAAAAACTTAAAAATTAATTATTCTAGTATTTATATATTCAAATTTATAGTAATAAAAATATAGCAATAAAACTGTATAAAAAGGAACATTAAAGTTAACAACAAAAATGTTAACCTAACACATCCCACAAAGCGCACGCACTACCCACATACGTTCACACATTCCAAACAGCTTACAGAAAGAAAAAAAATCACAACACTAATTTCTGTTACTTTATGTTGTTGTTGTTTTTTTCATGTGGGGCGTGTGAGCATCAAGTTATTTTTATCTAACATAAAAAAAAGTGTCAGCTTTTTTCATCTAGTTTTTTTTTTCATCTCGTGTTTCATGTATGTGTGTAGCTATTAGAATCCCAGCCCACCGAGAAATCTGTATTTAAAATCGTTAAATGAAATGAGAGCGAGAATCTCAAAGACAAAATGTTAGCGAACAAGAAGCAAAATAGTTTTTAAAAAAACCCAGCAAACTTACAGAGCGATTATTTTGCTTTTATGACCATGCGAGAAGGAAAAAAAATTCGCACGCCAAAAAAAAAATAGACTAGTGACGTCATTGCCTATAGAAGAAAGCGGCGCTATTTGATTGTGTGCATTTTTAAAAATATATTCCACAACAAAACCAACTGCAACATATTTCATCTGCCAGTTCACGGGGTCTGAAAGGAAAATTTACCTTTATAACAATATTATTAATATGAGTAAAAAAAAATTCGTTTATAAAAATGTGATTTCTCTTCAAAAATTCACCCATCCCGCCCCAAATGTGGCGGGGGCAATCGCCCTACCGCCCACTCACAGGATCCGCCAGTGAGTCTAGTAGGTTTAAATCTTCACTTCGACAGGGTTTTTTTTTCTCGGTAATGAGGCGTGGTAATTTTTTTAAAAAATCTATTATTAGTTATTAAAAGCAAAGTGATCACTCTGTAAGTTTTATAGAGAAAGTATTATTGTTTTTTTTTCAAGTATTTTATTCTAAACTTGTCTATTTTTTTCAACAAGTTGCCAAAACTGAAAAATAAAATGGTTCATAATTTCAATTTGATTATTGTTTCTGAATATCGGAATCTTGTTTGGACTAGCAAACTCAAAGCTTTACATACTAATAAGGTGTTTGATTCTAATTACTTAGAATTGACATTTAGGAAAATTATTGAATTTAGGGTAGAGAATTATTTAGTTTGATTTTTAAATGGTTGTACAATACTTAATCAGTATTCCAGAAATGGAGTTTGTGATATTTGATATTATGTTATTTGTTTTAAGATAGATGAAAAGAAATGTGTGTTTATTTGTGTTTACATATGTATAAAGAGTATGTATGTATGGTTATGCATGTTTTAATGAATGTGTAAGTATATCTTTTATGCCCAGTTAGCTATTTATTAGTTTTTGATATGCTATTCTTATATCATATTTGTGGCTCTGAATAATCCATCACATCTGATGGTTTCAGTACCTATTTGGTAAGTGAGTGCGGTCATGCATGTCTGTATTTGCTTTTAATTTTGGTTTGTTATCTTTAGTTGTTGATATGCTAATCCTTGTATCATTTTTCTGTCTCTGGTGGTTTCAATAGTTATGTAGTATGTCTTCACTATTAAACAATATTTTCACTATATTTATTATATTTTAGTAAAGTAATGAAGTATAGGTTAATCATGTTTTCAAATTTTCTCTTTAATTCTTTATGATTTAATGATTGTGAAATGTGAGAACTTACAAATAAAAATTAAATTTAAAAAAATATATAAAAAATGATATTTATTTATATTTTTTAAAAAATATTAAAAAATATAAATAACTAAAAAGCCAACAAAAGAGGCTGGAGGGCCCAAAAAGAGACATATAAAGACAAAAAAAAAAAAGAGGCAAAGAAAAGAGGCCTAAGACCCAAGGATTCCTATGATGACAACGCTAAAATTGAGTAGGGCGAATTCTGAGAAAGAAACACGAGCTTCAGATGTCAAGGATTTAAGTGCTTGAAAAAGAAAAACTAAACTCCAAAATCACGTCATCAGCAGGCTCTTACAGAACAAAAACCTGGATCAAGATTCCTAGTGGAAGAAATGAACACCATAAAAAACCTGATGAGAAAACAAAGCGAACGAATTAACTAATGCATGACGTGACAATGAAACAGCTTGTTACTATGCAGGATTCAATGAATGAGAAGATGGACAAACTTGTGGATAACCCAAATAATCCCACTTCTAGATACCAAAGTAACGAGTACTAGTGGATCCAGAACTTTTGAGTGGGAGGGGGGAGATTTTTCGTCCAAAACCTTACACCCAATAAACATTAACGCTATGAATTGTTATAACCTTGCCATGCACGCCACCCAAGCTAGGGTAGAAGGTGAGCACTATTTTTTGTTTATCTTTTAGTTTTACCAATGCGCTATGATCTTATCACTTGTTGTCAGGTTTAGAAGTTATTTAGGTTGTATTTTTTTTTCTTTGTAAGCTCTGCCTATTCCACATTCACTTACGCAACCTCACACCTTCCCAACAGGTTACGACTTGACCGCGTTAAAACCAGAAACTAATAATTTAAAGTAAACAAATTATTAAATTGAATGAAGAAAAACAATGAACGTATGCCTATTCTTTGTAGCCAAACAGGCAATGATCAGAAGTCGAAGCCCAATCGCCATTTCGCTGTTATGATTTCCTCGTTTCTTCAGTCTTTGTATGTGATACCCAGAATCCTCTAGATCTTTAACATCTTAATTCCATTGCAAGGGTCGTCCTCTCTGTCTCTCTGCAGTTAAAAACATACATAAAGTCGCCATTTTTGTGCCGATGTCTACACAATGTGACCTTCCTTGTCTTCTTGAAAACATTGCAATAGCTATTAGGTTAAATGAAGGAAGAAAATTGCCCAAAAATCCCTTAACAATACGATCCCTCAAAACAGCCTGAATTAACACCCCTCACTTGTTCGAGAAAAAAAACACCTCTAGTTTGTAACCCAATATTCTATCTATTCACATGGTTGGTTAGCTGGGGCAGCGTAATTGTCGGACCATAAGAAGTCCCTTTATACTTTCAATACCTGCGTTTGCAAGGACATCCCTGTCAGTAGCCAACAGGCCTTTAAACGGGGCATCAGTATTGGAGGTGAAAAGCTGACTAGTGTTAGAAGCTTCAAATATGCCTACCTCGGAGCTATTGTCTCAGGTGGGGGAACGAAACTTGAATACTAACCCGAATTGCACAGTCCACAGCAGCACTTTCAAAACTTAAAATAATATGGAAAGACAAAGGCTTAGCCCTCGTCACCAAAATCAGACTGATGCGCTCCCTGGTCATGGGCCACATTTGTATATGCTTGTGAGTCTTGGACGCTGAGAGCTAGCGAGGAAGATCCTAGTAATGGAATTGAGATGCTACAGAAGGATCATAGGTTTCGCATTCAAAGACCGCATCACATAGGCTACAAAGAGATTAGAGACAGGGTTACTGCAGCGATTGGACCCCATGATAACCTGCTAACTATCGTAAAAAAAAAAAAAAAGCAAGCTAAAAATCTATGGCCATATTACAAGATCTTCGGGGCTCGCAACGACCTAGCTTGAGGGAACAGTACCAGGAAAAAGAAGAAGAGGCAGACAGAAAGCGATCGGAAGACAACATAAAAGAATGGACGGGCCGGCCATTGAAAGAAGTTCTTATGCAAAAGACAGAGAGGAATGGAGAAAGACGGTCGACGAATCTTGCATGGCGCCCCAACGGTCCAACAGACTATGGGATAGGTAAAGGTAAATAGTGTGTTTTGATAAGCATGATATAATGCATGGCCTATAATAGCAACGCTAAGAGTCGACATGTTACTGAGAGAATACAGAGACGAGAATATGTCGAAACATAAACCCCAACCAAACACAGCCATCAGTTTCATGTGAGGAGTCAAGTTATTTCATTGTTATCGGATGCAAGGGACAGGTTTGCGCGCTTGCCTGTCGCTTGGATTTATCGATGGTCCATGGTTCAAACCCTGCTCGCTCCCATCCCCCGTCGTCCTGTGGGAGGTTTTGACTAGGAAGTAAACTATCCTCAACTCTGAAAGAACATCCGAAACATGTAAAACATTTTAAGAAACAGCATCTATACGCTTTACTGGGAATTTTAATTTTGCGGAGATGATCCCACTGCCATTCTACGAGAGGTTTGGGTTAAAATATAATCTGTAATTCTGAAGGAACACCAGAAACAAGCAAAACAAACAGTGAAGAAAAAAAAGGTTGTTATTAAAGCCTAGTTGTAAATGTTCTCCCTTGAATTCTAGAATAGTATCCCTAATACTCGTGTTTCGATACACTAAAATAGGGGATAGGTATTTTTGTTGGCAATATGTTGTTTGTTTAGACAGCAACATTTTTTTTCAGTTTGAGAATTGCTGAGGTATGCAGTAATTTGTGAATTACTAATTGATAAATTAGTGAGTAGTTTAATTAAGTAGTTATTCTGAACATAGTGTGTAGTGAATAAATCAC
Source organism: Biomphalaria pfeifferi (assembly GCA_030265305.1). Lineage (NCBI taxonomy): Eukaryota > Metazoa > Mollusca > Gastropoda > Planorbidae > Biomphalaria > Biomphalaria pfeifferi. The sequence continues at coordinate 1,453,984 of JASAOG010000071.1, forward strand.
TAATAAATTAGTCACTAGTGAATTATTAAAAACTGAATCAGTAGTAGGTGAGTAAAACAGCTTCAAAATGTTATATACGTTTTCTGTGAGTATAATAATCAAAAGACTTTGGAAGTGACACAATAAAGCCAAGAATGGTGATATGGTCTTGCACTAGACCTTATTTACAAAAAAAAATTATTCCCCATTTCATTGCTGCATACAAGCAAAGTTTGATTCTGCTTGTAATATGACACTTGTATGCTTAATTTGTAACTGCTTTCAATATATTTCTGTACAAATAAAGCATTAACCCTTTGGCATAAGCCGAGTGATTTAGGGAGATGATAGTACAGAAAGGATTACCACATTAACACCAAATATTAAAGAAATAACTGCAATATTTTTTTTTAATATTAATTTATTCTGCATGCATTTTATAATAACAACAAACTAAACTCGGTCACTACTCATAAGTTGACTGAATTAAGTTCTCAACAAAGAACAGCATTACATACAAAGAGAGATTCGATGTTATGTTCAATCTTCTAGAGTTTTCTTGAAAAATTATTAGAAAAAATAAATAATCATGAAAAAGACAAAACATTTTGTCTAAGAAAAATATTTGAAATGTTGAACATCATTGCTGTGAGATTTCACAAAAACTCAAATAAATTTCACAACTTTTAAAAATAGTGTACAAAATACTTAAATGTCTATAAATACAACACTGGACTTAACTGTTAGAACAACCGCAAATGTAACATAAAATTTACAAGGAAGTAAAAACAAAATGTTCAAACTGAGTCATGAAAAATACAAGAATTGAATTAAATGCCTTCTCTACAGAAAAGTGGTTTCCTATTATCTTGGGGTATCAAAAATGAAATACTTTTTTTTTCATACTTTAAGGCAAAACAATGGTTTTGCACATTCTAGATACAAAATATCTACCAATCTAAGTCTATTATCTTTATTAAATGGTTATCAAAAGTAATCAACACTATCATAACAGTAAGACAGCTACTTAAAATAGACTTTAGTCTGTTAATTAATCAATCTATAGCTAGTCAAGAATTAAGGCTAGAGTTCAGTGTCAATGATGCTGGAGATATAACTTACTTATTGTCCTAAAAAAAAATAAAAAAATGTAGCAACACACTTCTTGTCCTCAATTTGTAGAGTGGAGTTTTAAAATGTTTCATTTGTATGGCTAAATGGTTCATTTTGATTGCCTGATTGGGTTTGGAACAAAAGCTAAAATATTTTTAGCACAAAAAATGTCTTCATATTACAACACAACTCTTTACTGTTCAAACATGAGATTTTAGTGTCAAATTAATTTAATAGAATCTTAAGTTAAGTTTTTCCATAAATGTAGAGAATGATTGCCTGTTCTGTTGTGATCTAGTCTGATTACTGAATTCAACAGAAACATAAAAAAATGATATGGATAGTTTGTTTATGATACAGTATATAAAGTACTAATAAAATCTGATCATTTATATTTTTAAATATATATATATATATAGAGAGAGAGATAGATAGATAAATAGATAAAAGTTGTATCAAAAGCAACAAAGTGAAATGTACAGAAATAAAATTAAAAAGTTTTATTTTTTACATTGTATCAACATTTCTGAGAATAGACTAACACTTAAGGTGTAGTCTACTGTTTTTATGTACAGAATTTGATTGGAATAGAAGCCTAATAAACAAATACAGTATAACTTTATCATATCAAGCTAGCATAAATTAAAAAGTTGTTCTGAAGTCAAGAATCCATCATAATTGCCCGCAGGAACTAAGCTTAAAAAAAATAGTTATCCTAGCTTGCCAATTTGTTGATAACTATAAAAAGAGCTTGACATAATAAGGTTTGACCAATACAGAATAATTATTTTTTACTACCACTACATCCACTAGGAAAAATTAGAATTAGAAATTAAATTGAGATTTATTTCTAATGTGCTTTACAAAAAAATAATGTGTAAATTGTTCAAAGATTACCAAATAGAAAATACACAAAGATTTCTTAAAAGCTAAAATTCTTGATAATAATGAAACAAATAAAATAAATAAAAAATGGTCACAACCAAATAAAATAAATTGTCTTAACTGGTAAAGACATATCACCCAACAAAATATTTTATTTATATACAAAATTTGTGCCTGTTAGTCAAAGACTAAACTGACTTTAAAAAAAAAAATTCTTATAATTTGCATTCAATTTAAATAAATCTTTTTTCTTAAATTAGAAATTAACAGTAGCTGTCGGGATCCACTTCCTGGAATTCACTCAATGCCTTGATGGGCTCAATGGCAGCTCTCACAGCAGCTCCTTTCCTAACTTTGGCCCCAATTTCATTGGGATCTTCTCGTCTGACCAATGGCTTCTTAGCAGGTGCTTTCATCTTCCATAAGACCACTGGCTTTTTCTGGAAAAGTTGTTAGAAACAAATTTACAACACACATTATAATGCAGTAAATCAGCATTTCTTGCTGATCAAAGGGAGGGGGATCCAAAAGCAGTTTTTTTCTTTTTCAAGTACTGTAAAGTCAGTTGTATTTGCATGGTTGTTAAAATTTCTTCCTTGAATATTGATCAAATAAAAACAGCATTATTATTTCTGTTTAAAAAGTAACTTATTTAATATTGAGATTTCTTTTCATCTTTGAAGTAGGACCTTTATACCATTTTGGGGAAAAGGTATCTGTAAAAAGATTGACTTATAACATTTTCTTGCAGATATTTTCAGATGTCTCCATCTAAAGTGAATATTCTACCTTGCCTTTTTCATAGCAGACAGGTCTAATTTCTCCTTTTCACAGTACCATAGTTCTGATAATGTCTTTGTTTTTTGTGTGACCAAAGCAGGTCCGCTACAAAATGTGTTGCTAAATGCAAAGATAACCTTATGATTATTAAGCACAATGCAAATAAGTGTGCACTACATGTGTCTCTAATGTGTCTCACAATCTGTTTCAACCTTTCCACCCTCTTTATTTGACATTTGCTGTTCTTACTAAGATGAAGTGTATGCTGTAGATGCCAGTAGAATAAAGTTCTGCGGCTCAAAATGCAAGAAATCTTTGGTTTATAATGCTCCTGCAGACCACTCAGGTTCCTACTGTGGCTGTGCACATACTTTATTTTTTATTGGGGGGGAAAAAAAAAAGGGGGGGGGGGGAGTTCATAAGCTTAATGTTAGGAAACACAGCAGTAAACCATGCCATGATTATGATTTATTTGACAACTCTATATTTGATATCAAAAAGGGAGATTCAAATTAAGTACAAATACTTAAGATATTAATGTACTTACATTTGATCCCTTGGTGTACTGCAGACAAAAAATAAAACAAGGATATATAGTTCAGCATGAAGTGACAGTGACAGACAGAATACAGCAGAATACAGAATACATCATTTTAATCGTTCCTGTTGTATTAGAATTAGATAGTTAAATAATTTATAGAATTCTTCAAGTACCTTAGTGGAAGCTACGTAACAAGCCTTTACAGTTAGTACGACAGCATTCATTAAATTCTTAGCAGCATGAATAAGCGATGTAGCACTGTCCAACTGGAAATAAAAGATAAAGGCTTTTAAAATAAGATTTAAATTTTTATCAGATTGTTAGCTTTACAATTTTCCCAGAAATTAGGAGAGTATGTTATTATTTCTATGTCGTAAAAAAATAAATTCTTAAACATAATATTAATATTGAATATTTATTACAAGGAACTGGCAATAGTTATTTTAGAAAATTGCTTTGATAACTTTGTTAAGACAGTAAAGATATTTCTCTCAAAATTAATATTCTTTTAAACTTTCAAATTCAAAGTTATTAACAAATCATTAAAATAGAACGAAACAATGTAAAAATAATAATAATTAATAATAAGTCCAAAAAAACAACAACAAAAAAACACGCAACAAAAGTTGAACACCTTTCTGGCACGAACAATGTCTAATATGTTTTTTCCCTGAAAACAAGTCAAAATAAATTTTTTAACACAGTATAACAGACATGACATAGTTATTTATTTTTATGTGCATCAGTGAAACCAAAATCTTTCTCTGCCTGGAAGTCATACAACTATCTAAAACCTGGTTAACAGGCCACATCAGCAAAAAGAATCCTCAATTCAATCAGAACAGAACTATTACAGCTTCAGTATGCACTGTGGATAGATGTTTCCTGGGCAAATATAGCATCAGGTCATTGTAGAGATATAGCCCACAGCCATAGTCTGGGCATCTTTGATGTACATGTAATAACTAATTAAGAATTAGTTTTCATACTGGTAAAAAAAAATATTTTTTGCATAATAATAAAATATTCTTTTTCACTTTTTTTTATAGAATACAATTATAATAATTAAAATATGATAAATATGACCATGGCTATTGAACCAATAGTCACATATTAGTTCACAGGTCTAGTAGTTTTTTTTTGTTTTTACTTTGACCTAATCAAAGGTAAGCAATATAAGCAACTTATCTTTCCAGACCTTAGTCTCTAATGCAGGTACAGGTTATTAAGTTTTTTATTTTCTTATCTGTTTTTATGAAATACAGACATTACTTCAAAAAAGAAGATGATTATGTCAATTGTCTAATTCATGTCTGTGACTTTTAGCTATAAGGCTAGGTCTGAAATTCAGTCACCACAGTGTAAAAGTTTCACAGAGCACACCAGAATATTACTGTCAACAGTAACTTGTGAAAACAACTTTCCCAGAGCTAAATAATTTACTGTTTTATAGTACATTTAATTTTGAAAAGCTTACCCCTGAGACTATCAATTCTCCACTGACACTTTGGACATCAGCCTTGACTTTACTGGTTATATTTAGCTGATGACAATACAGAGCTATACGCTGCAAGTAAGCCTCAAGATCTTTTTTGGACTGTGAATCTGGACACTGAAGTGATTCAATGGTTAGAATAAATATCTCATATATGCAAATAGTCACAACATATACTAAGCATTACATTTTTAAAATCTTTTTTTTACCTGATCAGCAATTGTTGTTGCCAGTTTGTCAAGATTTGTTCCATGCTCAGATATTTTCTTAGCAGCATTTATTACATCCATTGTGCTCTTCAATGGTCCTCTTCCCCTGCAATGGCAAAGAATAAAGTTAATAAAAAAAAGTATACAATATATAAACCTAAGTCAAAATATTTTGTAACAATATCTGAAAGTTAACCTTTATTTCAACTTGTTTAATATAAGTAACTATCAAATCTTTTAGGTAAAAGCAAAGAAATATAGGTGTTGATTTACAAAAGTTGGGTTATATATGCTTTACAATTAAGATGAAATAAAGAACTGACAAAACAAAAACAGTTTTGATAAATTACTTTCTATTCATGACCATTAAAAAAAAAAAAGTTTAATGTCATTGACCTAGTGAATTCCAATGTTGTCATTTACCTAGTGAAGTCTGTCATTTCCATCATGATCATACACATCTGCTTGGCCATAACTATGATGTCATTACCACTGTCATCCCATTTGGCTACTTCAATATCTAGCAAAGCTTTTTCTTTCCTAAACTGTTCTACCTGTTGTAGAATGACCTCCCTTTCCTCTTCTGGTAGCCTTCTCATCAAGGCTCGATCACTCTTTCCATAGTAATCATCATGGTCTGCCACACTTGCTGAAAACAAATTGAAATACTTTTGAATAAATTGAATACTTTAAACAGTTAAATTACAATCAAGCTTTTTTTAAATAATGAATCCAAGATAAATGTAAGACTTAGAGGTAAACAAACTTACAAGGAGCATAGGTATAGTCATCATTCTCATACAATTCACTGTCTGAGTCATCATAGTCAGTCTGAAAACAACAATAAATCTTACAACTTAGCACAAACTAAACTTTAGATTGAGACATATAAACCAGTTTGAAACCTGGTGGTATTTAAATTCAATGAAAATGTTTTGGCAAGTTCTAATAAAATGGGCTTTTTTTCAAATGTGTTTAGGGTGTTATTAGTTTTTACACTCAGAATTAAAATGACTTTTAATATTAAGCAGATTATTTCATAGATTTCTTAGTGTCATGTACAAAAACTATCAACCCTTCTGAGATAAAATATGTATATTATGAAAAGTCATAACTAAGGTGATAAGTTCATTAGTAAGGAAGATTTTTTAAAGAAGAAATTTGTGGAATATTGCACATTATCATAGTGAGAGCTATAACTTCTGAGTAGATATGAGGGACGAGTATTAACAAAGGGTCTACATGTAAAACTTGGTGAAGATATTTTAGATCAGGATTTTTGGGCGTACTTGAGATTAGTGGGGGAAAGTAAATTATGTTGGCAATTTACCATATAAACATATGAGCTTTATATCATCTATGTCAGAAAGTAAAAGAAAAAAAATCTTTTATGATCCTTTACAAGTTAATTTAAAAAATTTATTACCCTAAATATAACTAGTTTTCTTTATAATACAATGTAACTATGATTGTAATAAAGAGACTTATTAAACCTTTCAATATTTAATTGTAATCAGAACAAATAATTTTTTATATAAACCTTTAAACACTGATTTTTTTGGCTTACCCTGCTAGCCAGTACTGCTTGGCGAATCTCTCTTACACCATCATAAACCAGACGTGAAGCTTCAATAAACTGATTCTCATCCACATCTCTAGTTGGACTAGAGTTAAGAGCATCAACAGCCATCTCAACTTTTTCAGCAAAATGTGGCATTACTGAATATACAAATAAATATATGCATATATAAAAACATATAAACAAATATAGCTATTCAAATAAAATAGTATCTAGAAACTAAAAAGAGAAATTAGGGACCATCGTAGTCGCTACAATCAGTTCACAATTGGAACAGATTTCTTTCTGGACTTACTTTGATCTCTAAGCTCCATTACTGCTTCCATTACTCTCTCTGTATATTGTCCTGGCTCATAGTTCTCCATTTCAGCTGCCACCACATTACACACTCTAGCAGATCGTCCTCTGATAGCTCCGGCTGTTCTGTCAAGGGTGTCAGGGTCATTTTCCTGAAGGGCGATGACACATTTATTGACATCTTCCAGAATGTGATTTTCTAAAACAATAAAACATAGTATCAGTGAAAATGTGTATACATAGAATTATTAGTAATGAATGAATTCTACCTACACATTGAATCATTTTAGTAATGAATGAATTCTACCAACCAGAAACAGCCAAAAAGTCATGAATGGTTGTTATGTCATCCACAGCCTCTGTTAGAAGGCGCACCTGTTTTTCCCATGCTTCCTTAAACACATCCATGTTCTCTTGAGCAGCTTTAGATCTAGGGCGAGCTGCCAAAACTCTGGCTGCATTAATCACCTGCAGGAATATCGACAAACAAACAAAAAAATGTTTTTAAGGCAATGTGATATGATTCTCTTGTCGAAATGCTATAAATTAAAAATTTTAAATATCTTCACCACCACTCTAAGCCCCTGATTGACACTGCTAAATTTTTTTGTAGAAAAGATATAAACCTGAGAACATAGGTTATCAATCTCTGATGCAGCCATTCTTACTAGCTTCACACCTTCTTCACTGTTTGACATGGAGCAGGCTAGGTTAGCAACCTATAAATATAGATCAGAGAGTTACAACCTCTGTTGACATCTTAATCAAAAATCAGATAAAGAAAAAACACACTGAGCTAAATGCAGCTATGCCCTATTACTGCCAATAATTTCAATGCTATGCTCTACTATGACCAATAGTGAGAATGTAATTTTAATATAATGTATGCCCCACTACCTCGACTAGTTTGCTGGCATGTTCCATAAACACTTGTGCATATTCCTCAACTCCCCTTTCATCTCCAGCTTTGGCTGCTTCAATAAGAACAAGTAAAGGAACATTGGTCTCCAGGAATGTGTCAGACACATGATCAACAACAGCTTTGCGCAACTGTAAATGAGATTTTTTTTAAAATGCAGGAAATATAAAATCATGTAAACACACAAAAAATACTGAATAATTTTATCTTACTTTTAAGTAATTTAAGAAGTGCCTGCTTACTGACCTGTCGCCTCAAGTCTCTGGTCTTTTTTGTCATATTGTCGACAGCTTGTTCAAGTTCTTCACTTCTTTCCTTTTTACCAGCCTGTACGAAACAAAATGAAAAAGAATGCTAACCTTAACACTTCAGCAAAAAAGTAAATTGAACAAAAAAATGAATTATGATTTGGAATTTAATAAGGCTGTTTTTTTGTTTTTGGTTTTTACTCAGAAAAAATATTTTTTAAATTATACTAAAGCATGTGACATTATTATTAATACTTATGGAACATACACATAAACTCACACAAAAAGAGCTTAAATAAAGTTATATCAATAGTTACATTTGTATAAAATCTTAGAAGAATTTGCATTTTAACTATTATTTTAGCACATTGAATAGTGTCATAAGGATTTTAACAAAACTTTTAAAAGAATTCAGATAAAAACATTTTTTTTTCTTTTGAAGCTGAACTGTACATTCATAGGACTTACATCTTGTTCTACATATGCTTAAAAAACAATAACTTTGGAAATGATTGAGAAATAAACACAAAAATTAGTATACAAGGAGCCAACTTTGTATGCGCCATGCTGAAATTAAAATAGCAGCAATCAATGCTCAATCAGAAGTTTAAATATTAGAAGTGAAACAGCATGAAAGTGTGCCAACAGTTACTTGTGAATAAATCACAAAAATGTTTAATAATTTCAAAGCATCAGTCTGTAATAAAAGCTATTCAGCACAATTACACTAACAATCATACATTATTATTAGTTAAACTAAAAATCATACATGTTTGAAAAAAAAAAAAACAGAATTGGGAGGTCCGGATCTTAAAAAGAAACATAAAGATGAAGATTCACTTGCAAGTGATAACAAAAAAATTGAAAAATTATAAAAACTGGGAATAAGAGAAAATCTTTAAAAAAAAACAAAAAAACTACAACTACTAAAATTACAATGAATTAATACTAATGATGTTATTTAGTTAATTTAGTACCACTATACTAACATCAAGAGAAAGTGAGCTTGGGGCTAGTAGCTATAACTCTATTCAAATATTTTTAATTTCTGAGACTTTTGAAGAAACTGGACTGTATCTCTAAGGCATTTGATAAAATGCCTTGCTTCCTTGAGTTACTTAACTTAGTAAAACTGAAGAACCTGATACAAAATGCACTCAAACATGCTAACATCATATGAACTTATGCTGTGCTTTTACCTTATTTACATTCTTAGGTTTCCCACACTGTAGTATGATCAAACAAGAGTAATAGTATAGACTATCCATTATAGCGGTGTGTGTACATCTTTAATAATTCTAATAAGCAAAGGTTTGTAAAAATGCATGCTTATGAAAAGTAGGTTCAAAGACTCAAAAAAAAAACAACAAAGATTTACTGCTGCAGGGGTAAACGACTGTATAGAAAATACGAAAAAACATGCATATATGTAACCCTGCCGGACCAAGTAAAACAAAGGACGTTTGGGCCACGAGGCCTTCATCAGCTACAAAACAAACAAAAAATAAAAAACAATTAACACAAAATAGTCTTAAGTTAACTTATCTGTCCGATGTTGTTCTCTATCGAGGCAGAAAAGAAATGAGCTGCGCTGGTGTAAAAGCGCGGGAAAACGGAAGGGGGCGGAGATGTCAGGCAAAGATGAATGGGAAAAGGGGGTACCGTAGTGTTAGTGCCCATCGCTTATTAAATAAAAGTGTGTTGGTTGTTGATCCCGTTAGGTTGGAGGGTGCTTTTACACCAGCGCAGCTCATTTCTTTTCTGCCTCGATAGAGAACAACATCGGACAGATAAGTTAACTTAAGACTATTTTGTGTTAATTGTTTTTTATTTTTTGTTTGTTTTGTAGCTGATGAAGGCCTCGTGGCCCAAACGTCCTTTGTTTTACTTGGTCCGGCAGGGTTACATATATGCATGTTTTTTCGTATTTTTTATGAAAAGTAGACTTAAGCCTTTTTCTGTGCTTAAAAATTAAATGTAGTAGACAGTTTTTACATAAAGATCCATTACAGTATGGATCTTTTTATAGCTTATAGAAAATTGAGTGAATATAAAGCATGTGCCTTTTTTTTTTTTAATTATGAGAGCTAAGAATTGATGCAGGCAAGAGTTAATACCATCTAGAAGAAATTCTCTCAACTTCTGATATTTTCAATTTCGGTCTGAAACTGAACAACTATAAGCAAATAAGATTTAAATAATGTATTGAAAACTCTGTTAGCTGCCTTCATTAACTCTATAAGAACACAAGACAGTTTGCATAATAGGATCACAAGAATAGCTTACATTGTTCATGTACTCTGTCAGTAGGTCCTGGAGTGCTTGCCTGACTGCATTACACTCTTGTACTATTCTTTCTCTCCTGTCATCTCTAGTGCAGGAGGAGTCAGCCATCAAAGCAGCTCCACTGATAATACTTTCAACACGCTCCTCAAGTGACGGCCTGCTTCTGACTTCATTATATGACAAAGGGTCCATGATTATCTTGCGCTGCAAATAAATTACACATGTTGACAAACGTTTCAAACGACAAACAAATATTAAAAAGATTTTCAAAGTACAAATATCTTTTTGGTTTGAGGTGAAATGGAAAATAAAATCTGAAGAAAATGATAGTTTTTATATTTATACAAAAATATTTTTGATTCAAAAGAAGAAAAAACTCACATCAAGTTCATCTAAGGCTGCAGCCAATTCACCAGGTCCTTCATATGGGTGCACATCAGACTGACCAGAGGCTTGAGCTACATCTGAAATAGTGTTCACAGCATCACACACTTGCTTATAGGCATAGTCACGATTTGAACGGGCAGCAGCTAATTCTGGATGTCTCACATAGGCCTAAAGAAGTATCAATTCAAAATATTATAAGCTGAGGGCCATAACAAAGTAAAACCTCATACTATTTAAACATTAATTAACACAATTAACAATGTTCATATCTGTACATGACAACTCCATAGGTTTTCCAGATTTGTTCTTATGTCAAAGCAAAATAATATAGCTACTAATACATTAGCTTTTAACCTTGGAGGTATTCATCCAATTAATATTATTGTAATACTGTTCATCCACTAAATTTATATCTGTACATATTTTTGTTTCACTATAAGGAGGCAATGCTAACAAAGCATAAAATTGTAGGTTTTTATAATCATTAGCTAAGTTGCTTTTTGATCTAAAACTCATAACAATTTCCAAAGTATTCCCACAAAGTTATATGGTGTTTTTTAAAGACTTTCTGAGAGGCTAGTTTAGAGGATTTTAGGTGTCATGAAGATTGTATTCTCCACAAATAGATGAGGGCTGTAGGGGGACTACATAGTGTGATCTGCTATTTAATGAGTTTAAAGGATGTGTATCGTGCTGGTGTTGAGTGGCCACTGATAAAGATTTCTAATGATTGGTTTGAACATCACCACACCTTCACATGATTTCTAATAATACGGTTTTCAAAAGAGGGTAGACTCCTTAATAAGATAGGCAAACTATTGGTAAATAAAAAACACCAAAGCTAAATTTAGTACAGTAGCCAACAATAAAAGCAGACATGCAAGAACGTGATACTTGAACTAAAATCATCATCCACAGTATGAAATGCAGAAGAACTGATTACCAACCTTAGAAGTTGTCAGTAGGACCATACTATTCTTCTTTAGTAAAGCCCTTGCTGCTGCCAACTCTTCTTGTCTACGAGGATCTTTCAAATCCTACAAACATATACAGTTTTTTTTTTATGAATTTGTTTAAAGTATATAATAAATCACAATTTTCAAATACTTAAAATGCTTTCATTACATTTAATGTTTTATTTTTTTATGTTATTTAAATGATTTAAATTATTTTTAAGAACTATGAAAAGTAAAGCATGATTTTTTACAAGTAAAATGTCATTGCAGCTTGTACATATTAATGATTAATGAGTAACAAGCTCTAGAGTGCTAAGTATCTTACTGCCTGCCGTCTAGCAGCTCTGTCAGTCAGTTCTGCCATATCTCTTCCAAAATCCCTGAAAGCATTCATAAGATCTTGCTGACTAGTTGCATTTAGTATGCTGTCTAAATCTCCTTCAACCTGAAATGTTACATAAAAAGATTTATGAAGTAGGTTAAAGTCAAAAGGAATGATTTATACAAATACTGATGCATTTTTTAATCCCTAATCAGAGAAATGTGAGTTTGTCAAATAAATAAATAAATACAGAAAAATTCTCTTAATCACATAGAGAATAATTCTCTTAACTGAAAAACCTAGATCTAAATACACTAATAAATAAATGGGGCCATTAATGGCATAATGATTGAATGATTTTTCCAATTTTATTAAAATAAATTGTCCTTTGAAGCATCTTAGCTTAACAGATGCTAGTGAAAATATTTAGACCTTCTGAGTGCTGGTAAAGCTACTAACATGTTTTAGTAATCATCTTTTATTTGCAAGCATCAATAAATGAAAAGATATATTTTATAACAGGAAACATGCTAGAGGGAGACAATCATGGAAACATTTTTTAATTACTTACTGATTGCAGTGATTTGAGCAATAAATGCACATCCACCATATCAGCTAAAATCAAAAGTCTTGTAACTGCTGACAAAAGGGCTCTTGCTGCTCGCACCATAGCACCTCTCTTAGCTGAAGAACAGGGATCTGCAGCAAATTCTTGAGAGGCCTCATCCATAGCTTCTCCTGAACATATAACAGTTATAAGGTTGATTGAGTTTCAGATCATAATATAACAACAATGCCTCTTTATTTTATAGTTTGCATGAAACTGGTGTGAATATATATTTTGATATATTTGTATAGTTGTAACGTTTTGTTTTGTGTAATGCACAAGTTGTAAGACAAATTTCCTCATGGATAATAGTATTATTATAAGTTAATAGAAGATCTTATTTATTCTAGATTAGCCTACACTGAATTATTTTACTATATTATTACTTTAGATATATTAGAATAGATTATGTAACCAAGTTTAAGAAAGATTGTAATTATTACTCAGGGAAAATTAACAAGAGAATGTTCTGTAGTCCCCAGTTTTATTATCAATCTGGTAAGTCAAGTGCTAAATCACTTTTCAACAACCTATTTATGATTCACAAAAGTGTTGAATGTTTTATTTGTTTGTGTTTTGTTTCAAAGTGTCACCAGAATAAATATTACTGCCTTCCTCCTTGCTTTTTTTTTTTTTTTTTTTTTAAATAAAATGGTCTTTTATCTTTGCACTGAAAGATTACCTGTTTTTCTGACTTCTTCAATGGCAGCCAACATATCATTTTCTACTTCAGGGTAATCATGAGCTATTTGTTCTCCTTGATAGATGAAATTTTCAGTGGCTCTCTGGACTGCAGCACTAAGCACATGGGCTTTCTTTGATCTGCCTTTTTTCTTGTTAGATGGCCCATTTTGATTTACTAGAGTAGTGACCTGAGTAAAAGAATTACTCAAAGATAGATGATCTATGTAACTAGATCTTGAAGCAAAGAATATGTTTCTAAACTACAAATATTCGACACAGGAAGTACTCAGCCTAACAGTTACCTTTACACTGGGATAGGCAGACAGACAGTAGATTTCAACTGAAAAGATTTGGTTTTATTGACAAACAAAAAATACACAAGAATCATTGACATTGCAGCACCACTATTTCAAACATTAAAAAATAAAAAACAAAAAAAAACAACTAATATTGAAACAAATAACACATAAAAATTTGCTCTTACAGGGATGATTTGACTTTGGAAAGTTCAATAAAATTACAACATATATCCTTTTGTGATATGGACCTATTAAGTGGTGACATCTGACCTGACATTTTTGTGTTCTTGATCATACCTAAGAAGATTACCAGAGCACAGTGCTGCTACAGACCTGCCTCGTCATTTGAAAATTCCAAATTGGACAATGTTATTGGGACTACAATGATTTTTTTTCCCATTAACTATTGTTTATCCTGGCAGTACCAAAGAATGCTTTTGTTTACAATAATAATAATTTTTTACCTGTGTCACCAAAGGTTCCAAAGTTTTTTCAACTGACTTTGTCCTGATCTCTAAATTTTTTGGATTCCATTTAATCTGTAAGGAGCCTTGATTTGATAAAGGGCTCAGTGACATTTCTAATGTTTCAGAAATGTATTTAAATTTGCTGCTTTAGAACAACCTAGCCAGTCAGCTGAAAAAATTATACAAGTATTAGCAAATATATTTTTTCTTATTAAATTTGAATTAGAAACAAAGTTCAATTACTAGTTTATGAGTTTACTCTTTATAGAAAAAAAAATAATTTTTAAATAGGTTTTCAAACAATGATATAAAAAACATGGTATAAAACCAAATTTAAATTTAAGTATTGAAATATTTGTTCACATGTTGTCTTGCATATATATGATATCGGTCTCTGTCAATAATGGTTGGTGTCAGACTGACTTCAGTGACTGAGTGAGGCACAGACAACACCATCAACTGACACACACAGTCCAGTCTCACACACTTCATGTCACACTCAGTAGATCTAAATTGTCTAAATGACTGTTTAAATAGTTGTATTTTATTATAAAATAATAAATATTTATTTTTAACATTATTTACTATTATTATTATTACTATTTAGTATTATTAACAGTGTCAGTGAGTGTCACTGAAACACTAACAGTACTAACTATAAACTAACAGTAGTAACACTACTAACTATTTTAGTATTACTATAACTTTAACTTATAACTAACTTAACTAACAGTAACATCTGAGAGATTTTTTGACTTTTCATTCAATTATTTCAATGAGTCACAGATGACACGGTGACTCACGAAAAAAAACAATCTTTGAAATACAACATACCTAGCTAGATCTAGTATCTATAGACCTATTAGGGTATTCTAGATCTAGACTGTATTATAATTGGATCTCTATGAATATTTGGATGTAGATCTAGATCTATAACTTATAACCTAGATCTATATATAACTAAAATCTAGTCTAGATCAATAACAATACAGGCTACTTTATTTCCGGTTCAAAATGGACGATTTAACTTGTTGCCAAATGAAAATACGGATGCGTCGGATCCTATACTTAAATGCGCTCCTTCGGATATAATAATAAAAAAATACGTCCTAAGCGTATATGTGTGTTAATCTAGTCGCGCATGTTAATTACATACTTAGGTATCCCTGGTTGATTCGGGCAACCCGTTCCATGCTCTAATGAGCTCTTTTAAGAATTAGACTTTTTTTTTGCAAGCTTAGAGGAGGACGGCGCTACAGAGGTGCCCCCGTAAACGCTATAAAGATCCACTCAGGGACCATTTCGCCTTCGCCCTCACTGACATGGAGAAAAGTACCTTGCAGCAGATGGCCTCTGAGAAAAATAGTTGGAGAGCCCTCACAAAAGCTGCGGGACAAACATTTGAGACTCAAAGAAGTCAGGCGCAAAAGACAGAAAACCGTCAGCGGACAACGGCTTTGTCGGCATAATATTCGGGACAATATGCAGGTCGCAACTGGGTCTGCGTAGTTAAGTGAAACACTGCACTCAGCCTTAGTCTTCGGAATCGAAGACATTGCCATTATTATCATTAGGCTATACAAAAATTATGTCAAATAATTTGCAGTGATAACACACACAAAATAATCTCTTTGTCATGACTTTCTTTCAAATCCTAAGAATAGTCCCTTTTTAAATTATTGAATATTAAAACCTACTGTTTTTAGGTTTAATTTTAAATTTATTTTTATTTTTAATGCTGAATTAATTACAAAATGAAATTAAGCTAATGGGAACCTTTTGCCTCCTGCAGTCCGACAATATTAGAAATATCGAACTTTAAATTAGCCAAAGCAAGGCGAAAGTCTCCTCTTATAGTAGCTACATCCAGTCTGTTTCTTTGCTATTTTTTTTAAAGTTTGTTACGCACTAAATCTAGGTTAACCATGTATGTTGATTGAAAAGCTAAAATATAATTCTATTTTCGACCACAGTTTTGGAATTTTACTGAAACATGTAAGTGCAGCCATATCTCTGCTCTTTTTTTTCTGAAGACATAATTTTGTACATCTATTTTTTCCTGCAACTCAATTTGAACATCAGTAACAGAAGTTTAATAATTGTCAATTATATTTAGTTTTTATTTAAGCCTATTTATTTACATCCTAAAATGTAAGCATCATTTCTTCACAGAGCATTGTTAGGTGAATCGCATAAATATCGATGTCCTTAGGCAGTAATTCATTTATCATGTGAGATATATAGTAAAACTTTTAAAAATAGATTTAATATCTCGATAAAAAGAAAATGATATAATCAATGAAAGTCAATTTCTTTCCTTGCAGTCGGAGGCTGGTTTCATTCATTTGTGTTAGTTGCCTACCATGTAAAACAAATATATATATATATATATATTTATATACATGGGCGTAGCCAGGATTTTTTTTCGGGGGGGGGGGGGTTGATTTTTGTTCTCCCCCCCCCCGCCCCCGGGCGAAATTTTTTAAAATATGTATGTGTGTGTGTGTGTACATAATCTTTATTACAATCTGACCCTTCATTCTTTCGGAAGACGTTTATTGTGTCCTAAAATTGGTTCTTCCTGGAGTTAGTGTAAAAATTGTATACTCCCCGCCATTGCTAGCAAGGGGGAAGAGGGGAGCGCCAAGAGCTCCCTCAGCGCGGGGCAGAGCCCCGCCGCCAAGTACGATTTCTGGTATTGAAAGACAACAAATTGCATATTCTGAGGTATCTACAGTCATTTTCCTGCTATTAAAAAGTTTTATTTCAAAAACCTAAAGTGCTATTTTTACAAACTTAGACCCTCCCGTGCCGTTCGGCGCATTTGCCGTCAAGCTGTTTCCACAAAAATCTGTCACTGGTAATGTCTAAAGCGTCTTCCCACATGCTCTGAGGACCTCCATGATTGTGTGGAGCCAAGTTGTACTAGGATGTCATCGCAACTCTTTTTATGCGTAATTCATTTTGTCAGAGAACATGTCCCGCAAACCTCATGCGACGCACTGTCACAATCTTACTAGGGAGTCGACTCCCAGTTCGGCATAGATTTCCTTGATTTAGATCCGATCTCTATAGCTGACTCCTAAAATCTATCATAGCCATCTTTGTTGAGCCCCATTTAGTGTTTTTCAATTTCGGCAGATGACTATTCACTGCACTTTATTAATGGAGCCCCGCCACTGGTAGAAATGTGTAATCTCTCTTGAATTCGCTCTTGGAATTAGGTGACTGTAGTTTGCTTTAGATTTTATATGGAAAAGGAAAGTTTTATCGTCAAAATCATCTGTTGGAGGGTTTTAAACTAAAAAATCTCTGGAGTTTTTTTTTTTTTTAATTCAAAATCCCATTTAGCTATAGAATTCGGTAACTGTAGTTTCCTTTAGAATAATATTGAAAATAGAGGTTTTAGATCTCAAAACGCTCTGTAAGGGAATTTTAAACTCAAAACCATCTGGAGTGGTTTTAAACTTTAAAAGAAAAGCCACCTGTAGGAGAGGGGTTTAAAATAAAAAAACACCTAATTGGCTTGGCAGCGCTCAAATAATTTTAGTGTGTATTTGCTTTTTTTTTTTTTTTTTTACATTGAAGAGGTATTTTTTAAGCATCAAGCCCCTTTGAAGGGGGGTTTAAACTCAAAACCCCTTTTGGCAACGCTCATAGCATTTTGAGTGCGTAATTTGCTTTTTTTTTCCCATTGAAGATGTATTTTGTAGCTTAAAACCCCGCTGGATGGGGGGTTTAAACCCCAAACCCCATTGGGTTACGCTCATAGATTTTAGAGTGTGTAATTTGCTTATATTCAAAAAGTATTTTTTAGCTTTAAACTCTACTGGAGGGGAGTTTAAACTCAAAACCCCTTTGACTACACTCGTAGAATTTGAGTGTATAATTTGCTTTGTTTTTAATATTAAAGAGGTATTATTTACCTTCAAACCCCGCTGAAGGGGGGTTTAAACTCAAAACTGAGTTGCCACCGTATGTCCATATATAATATGGATAACTATCTCACTGAAGTGTGTAATATATATAGTTTCAGTTTTATATAATTTACTCTTTCACGTCTTTTTCCATAACATTTTTGTGGAACTGTCTTAAGTCAACAGTGCTAAAATAAAGCCCGTTACATATGTATCACGAATGTTTCTAACATTTTAGTATCGGCCCTACCGATCCCTTATCGAAAAATGCAATTTATCAAACTCAGAATGTGAAAAAAAAAAAGGGGGGGGGAATTAACAGCTTACATACCACCTCTCCTTTTACAGCTCCTTGCTGGGTGTGGAGCCAACGTATCTTTTGAAAGCAGATTATAGAGACGCACTATATATAGGCCTAAACATCTAGAATATAGGTCTTGATCTAGATTTATTTATAACCTGTAGAAATAGAATAATAGATTTGCAGACTGTTTTCGACTGAGCCAGCAATTCAACGAATTTTTATCTACCCGCCGATTCTTTTTTTTTTTTCACATTAATTTTAAAATCTAATGGTGGTAATTAATAGGACTAATAGGCCAATAACCGGTACTTTAATATATATTTAAAATATCTGTCTATAAATACTATAATGTTCACAGAGAGACGCTAGAACATTTTATTTAGAACCACATGTAAAAATCCACATTCCTGTTCTGCCTAGATCTAGATCTAGATTATCGGTTGGTATGAAACAAAAACCTGGCTATTATTCCATTTCTGAACTCTAAATATAGCAGTTTCGTAATAACAACAAGTACATCTTCCGCCATATTTGTTGTTCTGGACTAACAGAAAATGTTATTGTTAATAATTAAATTATAGTTTTTATAACTTAGTTGTTTTAGTTTAAAAAAACAAGGAGAGGCAACAATGTCTGTCGACAGCGTTGCTAATAACTCATTTGATATGAGGCAGAATAAGCTTATGGCCGGCAACAATAAAAATTTATTTGCTCAAGTGACGCAAAGATTTGGTGTTCTTGCGGTTCCTGGTCAAGGATTAAATGACATTTCACAAGTTACAGAAGAGAGCACTCAAACAATTTCTAATTCCCCTTTAGATCAAGTTAGACGTGATGCAGAATTCATGGCGGAAGATGTCGTTTTAAATTTTGTGGAAGAAAGTCCAAAAAAAGCTCCCAACAGATACTGTAAAACCTTAAGAAGAACTGTAAAAGAACTGTCTGATCGACATGATTTAGTCTTCAAAGGAATGGTAAACAGATTAAAACTAGATGAAAATAATGCGTTTCAAACATTTGTTATTGTCGCAGATGAGATATTTGAAGATGGACAGGTGAACTGGGGAAGAATAGTTGCTGTTTATACCTTTGCCTCAAGGGTGGCTAAATATTATTCAGACACTGTTAGTAAATGTGAGATTGATAAAGTGAGTGATCCAATGGTAAAGACGAAATCTCAACAAAAGAAAATCGCACTATTTGTGGGAAAGTATGTTGCAAACAAACTTGGAAAGTGGATTCTTGATCATGGAGGCTGGGTAATTTTTTTTTGTTGAAAATATTGAAATGCTTAATATTTTAAGATAATATTTTTTAATAGACTTACACTTAATGACTTATCTTAGTGCTTCTAAAGTACATTAAAAAATGGTGCCTGGTGGAATTTAGTGTCTTTGTTTTACTTTAAATTTGTTTATTGGAGGAGAGATTTCAATGTTAAACCATCACTTGCCCCAGCATTGCCAAGGAGGTTTGAGGCTAAAACTCCCTAAATGAAAAAAAACTAAAGCAAACTAGTCACCGAATTACATGAGCGTAGCCATGGAAGGTTTAAATCTCCCCCTGGGCATTTAGTGTAGGCTCGGTGTTTCCTCAGGCTTGTTTTAAAAATATAAAGTCGCTGCATTTTGAGGGAGTTTTCGGTCTTGGCAATTTTCTCCAATACTGACATAAAAGAAAACATCTAGGTCTGAAGACTGTAACGGCAATATCCATGGGACAAGGTGGGGTTGGCCAATGGTTCATGCTCAGCCATCCATAGAGCTCTCCAAATGGAACTTTTCTGCAGTAGAAAGCTTAAAATGGACTGTGCCCTGGGTGTGGAATGGTCACATCCTGGATCCAGGCCCCTTCGCGATATCACATTCACCAGATCCAGAAAAAAACCACTTCATGATGGGTTTATATCTAGTATTAGAATGTAGTGAGACAAGGACCTCCGTCTGGTGTAGTGCAATCCAGACCTCCATCAAAAAGCACCTAGAGGGGGGGAAGGAGAAGAAGAAGAAGAAATCTCCCCCCTCAAGAGGGTTTTGTGTTGTAAAATCCCCCTCTTCAATAAAAAAAACTAAATTTAAAGCCAACTACAGTTACCAAAATCCATGATATTACCCGGGGGTGTGTGTGGGGGGGAGTTGAAAACCCTAGGCAGATAAAAACCTTTTATACTGCTTTGATGAGCGGGACATGTAGTCTGCATGCCAGACAATCGCCTTCCCAAATGACTTCTGTACAGGGAGTTGTATGCAGGAAAGCTTTCCCAGGGAGGTCAATACAAGTGCTACAAAGACACTCTCAAGAGCTCCTTCAAGGAATGCAATATCAACATTCACGGCTGGGAAGCACTAGCTCTCCATCGCTCCTCATGGTGTGAATCTGTTAGTTAAGGAGTCTCAAAATTTAAAGCAAGAAGTGGCCAGGTTGAAAGAGTGGCGAACCAACAAAAAGCTGAGAGAAGAAGCAAGCCTATCTGCAACTGACCAAACCGACGCTTTTTAAAGCGAAGATTGGACTGTACAGTCACCTTTGAGTCCATAGGAAATGAGAAATGTGCCCATCTTTGATCAGAATGGTGGAGCTATATAATATACAGTGATGGGAATTTTCCGACAATATATATATATATATATATATATATATATATATATATATATATATACACACATATAGTAGACTATAGACATAGCCAGACATTATCAAATTGCTTAAAAAATGAATGGGGTTACTTAATTTGTAAAATTTATCACTATCTAAGAAGCCTAAGATAATTTTTTTTTTATATATCACCAAAAACTCCAGTAGACTAATGCTAGATCTTGTCAAATTATGTGAAGTAAAAGATGGCATATATGGACATAATTGTACAGAACTAGATACCACCTACTTTTTAATATTTTTGTACCAGCTACTGATTTAATCAAAAGTAATACATATCTTTAATTTGATGTTATGCAAGACATTTTTATTTGAATTATAGGAAACGTTTTTGACAGGCTCTGTTTATTAAATAGAATTTTCAGCATAACCTGTTGGATGTAACAGTTCCTTTTTTTTTTTAATCAATAAAGGGCAATAGTGCCATTATTGTTAAAAAAAGGCAAAGTTAAAATTTTATACTATTATTGTTATTTGGCCATAAGTGCAAGTGTCCAGCAGTCTAGTTGGATACCAATGAAAACCCCCTGCCTTTTCTTGTGTATAAAACAAAATTTTACACACAAAGAAATTAAATTAACTCCTAACATTTCTGGTGTTGTTAAGTGTTCTGCTACATTTACTCATTTCAAAATGGGTCAAGCAACATTACTGCTATTTGTCTATTTATTTCTTACTTTATTACAATTAGTTCAGTACAATTTATTTATTAGTATTACCATAACACAGTCAAATAAAAAATAAATGTTAAGTTTTTAATTTGTACATACTGCTATTAAAAAATGTTATCATCCTTGTCCAGCATGGAATCATCAATAACATTAACAATATGACTTGCCTATATATATATAAAATATATATATATATATACTAATTTGTAGAATATTTGTTGTTTGAACTTTAAAAAAAAATTTTTCCTGAGCTACATGATTCTGAATTTTTTCCTTTTATTTCAATATTTGATATATTACCTTTTTGACTCTGTAATGACGCTCTTTTTTGTGTGTATTTTGCTTGTTTCTGGTAGTAATAACATGGATAATTTTTTAATTTTCAAACATCAATATTAAAACAAATTATAATGTTTTATAAAAATTACTTTGTACTGTTTAACTTGGCATGCATTCCCCTTTGTTTCTATACCAAAAATATCATTTTCCGATAACAAACAAAATCTAGTTATATACAAGTTTAATGAAAACTTTTTTTACACTCTAAAAATGCAAAAACATTTATTGCGTCCAAATTTGGGTGATAAAATTTAGAATGATTTCTATGTTTTTTGTGCCTATCAACTCATCACTATGTGGGTGTAGGAAATTGCATCTTAAATTTAGTTGCCACCACTCTGCAGAACTCTCTAGCAGGGCAATTTATAATGACATTTTCTGTGTATGATGTGTTTCCTTAGTTACAGGTGACCATTGTTACTCTGTTAACCTCTTGTTCTAGCAAGGTTGTTTTTTTTTTTCTTATATCTTATGATGTGATTAGGTTGAAGGCTTTAACTAAATGTCACAGTCTTGACACATTTAAGTGGCTTGAAAACTTCATTTATTTCTGCAAAATATAAAATCCACACAAATTCTTTAATATTTTATTCTTAATATTTTCAGGATGCTTTTGTTGAGTACTTTCCAGACCAAGGAGAGTTTGAAGAGAAGATGTGGAAAGGTGTGCTGTTTACTGCTATTGGTCTTGGTGCACTTGCTACTGTTGTTGCCTCAAGATAAATTTAATCATAGATTTTCTATCTTAAATTCTTTGTACATGCACATTATTATTTATGGCTGTTGCAGGAAAAGTACCAGTAATTTTTTTTATATTTGGAGGGGAAAATGTTCTTAATTTTCCACACTTATATTTTTTAAGTCTCTTTGATTTTTTTTTGAGGAGGGGACGAGAAACCATGTGTTATATTCATCACTGTTAAGGAAAATAAGAATAAAACTGTACAAAGTTTATGTGCAATAAACTGCTCTCAGTGCGGTTGTCAATCAGAAATGAGGAAATAGGTTTCAATTGGTTTTAAGTTTATATGCTTCCTTGATCCCACAATGAGCATGTCTATTCAAATATAGGCTAATTTATATTGTAGTGAATAGAAATAGTAATAACAAATTAATATTATTTAACAATATTCCTTCTACGTCTAGTATAATGTATTTATTTATTTTTTAAAAATGAATGCTTCAATTTAAGAATGTTAATAATATCAGTACATAATTATAGGAATACCTTTTTTTTTTAAATATGGTAGTCATATTTATACTGTTTTCATGTTTATTATATTTCTGTTCAAAATATTTTAACCTAATGAATGTTTTATTTAACAGCAAATGTACCAAAATTAATTCGATAAATATTCAAATGAATAATTAAAATTAGACTACCTAGTAGTCTGTACCAAAACTTTTTTTTTTATTCAAGAAAAATCTTTTGTGCTGCCAATCCTGCAATGCTGGAGCTAAAATGAACATCCCAATCTTTGCCTAAACTTTCTACAGATTCTTATCTGGTATTTTAGCGCCCCCCCCCCCCCCCCCCCCAATTGTCAATAGCTTAAATCCTTCAGCCACTTGTTCGCACTACACTTTTAGCAGACTTAAAAAAAAATGTTGCCGAGCCTATTATGAAACAAAAATTTAAATATCTAGATACTGGTATGTATTTTTTAAAAAGATTGTACAAAGAATATCATAAAATACTACCAGTAATGCATAGCTAAAAGCTATATTTTTTTTATTAAACAGTTCCTAATTTTGCTAAGCCGAGTATTTCCCCAAATATATTTTAGCAGACATTACATTAACCTATTGTAAAAACGAGACATGGTGAAGCCAGAAAACCCTAAACTAGTGAGAAATCTTTTTTTTTTTTTTTTAAATTTAAGTAAATTCTTTTTCATGTCAGTTTTCATTTATACATTATCTTTTTTTCTGTAATATCTATGTACAAAATATAAAGGCACATATTCCTTTAATATCCCATGCTTTAATACATCATCTTTTAAAAGACGGCGTATCTGATCCAAACTATTTTTCGGGTGGCTTTTAACATTTAGGGCTAGAGGTATCTTGCTGGCAAAATAGCAGGTTGTAGAATTCTAATGTCTTCTATAAAAAAAAATGAATATTTGGCATTCATGGAAGGAATTTTAACTATCAAATTTAAGGAGCATTGTGGGTAAAATCATCAAGCATAAGGTCATTGTAATAAATGAGAAAAATCAAAATGAGAGGACATAAGTAATGTAAATAAATATTGATATACAACTATTTTAAAGTATAAAGTAATTGGAAAGAAAAAATAGTTTTTAAATTTATTAAAAGTTAGTATGGTAATAACATTACATTAAATAACATTGCTATAACATTACAATAGCATAAAACGGTTACCTACGCCTCTGGAAATCATCAACTTTCATATATATTATTTCCACTTTTATTGTTATTGTTGTCTAGTATTTGATATGGATATAATTGAATTTTCAGTCTTGTTAATTCAACATATAAATAACCACTAGCAGTAGATAATATTTCTTGTAAATCTCCCATATATATATATAAATTCCTAAAGGCCCCAAAATGTAACATTTCAAAATCTTTTTGTTTAAAGCAATATATTTTTCAGGTTGCTGTCCAGGCTGATGAAAATTTGCTTGGCAGCTTGCAATTTTAAAAAATTTCTGCAACTGATTCAGATTTATCTGTTGCTCATTGACTGATTAAATAAAATTATTAGATTTGCTACATAAGTGTGTAAACGAAAAATGCTTAAACCGGTTCTTTATGGTTAGGGTTATCCTAAGTTTACCTAGTTGCTAACTGTGAAAGGTATTGGAATTTTTTTAGTGTGTATAGTTTGAAATTTTAAAATCTGGATACAAAAACCGTTCCATTCCAATTAAATATTTTGTTTGGTTTTGCCTTTTTTTTTATCAGGACATAGCTTTTTTTTTTTTTATTTTAAGGACAATTTTGGTTTTTGTTGTGTTGTCAAATCAGGTAGATTTTGAAATAAAACACTGCACATTTAGCAATTAAGCCATTTTTGTTTGTTTGTTTGCAAAAATATGTTTTTGTTGATCATTTGTAAATGTTGTAAGTTTCTATGTATATATAAAATGATAAATAAATTACACATAATAATATTTTGACAAGCATTAAATCCATTGATTGACTAATGCTCACATAACTATTGATATTGGTAGGCATCTTCTTATTTTTATTTATTATTTCCAATATAATTACTTCTCAGGCCATTTAAGTTAACAGAAGTTACTTAAATTTAAAAAAAAATGTATTTCATTGCCTAAAAATGTTAACCGAATATGAAAAAAATTACATTACAATCTAGATACTTTTTTTTTTTTAAATGGTGTCATGAAATACATGTTGATACAGTCATACAGGACTTTTTAGCAGCTTTCACATCCTTTTCCTAACAGGTCTAATACAAATACTTTTTAGACATTTGATAGACTGAATCTCATTAAAGTAAAATACTATATTTGGCTCAATTCTAAAGATTGTAGTTCAGATTATGTAATACAGGTAGTTCATTCATTTAATAACTTTTATAACTTAACGGTATAATTTTATCTTGCTTACCTGTAAAATTTGTTCACTTTACTAATGATTTATATACTCTCTTTAAATAAATGTAGTAATAGTGGTAGGACTCTTTAAATATTTTTGTTATGAAATAAAATCAAGTTGATTGTCT
The DNA here is from genome assembly GCA_030265305.1 of Biomphalaria pfeifferi. Taxonomy (NCBI): domain Eukaryota; kingdom Metazoa; phylum Mollusca; class Gastropoda; family Planorbidae; genus Biomphalaria; species Biomphalaria pfeifferi. The sequence goes on from JASAOG010000071.1 coordinate 1,479,641, forward strand.
TTCCTTTGGTTTAACTAATTTATGTGTGGAATGCATTAGGTTTAGACATTGTAGTGAAACTATAAATCAGTGGCCCAGATTTTCCTTTGAAAAGCAGCTGGTTGGACAATATGGACTGTACCAACCAGCCTGTTGCAATGGTACGTTAATGCATGGTTACAGGTGAATAGCTTTAAGTAATTATCACATCATCCCCCATGATTCAAGGGTCCAGTAGATTGAAATGGTGTAGCTATATAATTATGAATGATTAAATACAAGAAAAACAAAACCTCCTTTATACAACTTATAGAGAGCAATTATTTTGCTCTAAATAACTAATGAATGTTAGATTTAAAAAAAAAAAAAAAGGCGCACTAAAGTCCTGGTTAAGCAAATGTATAAATCTACTAGACTTTTTAATATTCTAATGATAAGCCTTTAGATTTAGAAGACTTCTGCAAAATAATCTTGAACATTAATTTATTAAACTCTTTAATAGGGCCTACATTACAAAAAATTGCATTGATGGACAATTAATCTACTGGAGCTTAAAGGTTGCCATGCTTTGTTTTATTGTTAATTACTGAAAGCAAAATACTTAATGTGTGAACTTGCATACAATTATTCACTATACCTAAAAAAAATAAAATTAATTGCAATTAATTTTTTTTGTTCAATATCAAAAAGGGAAATAAATCATACCATACTGACATGTTTTTACATGGAGCTCTTCCCCTTGGATAAGCTTTTTAAAAATATATATTCTTGTTCTTAACACTTTTTAATTGTGTATCTTTCTTACTATAGCTAGCTTAGTGCACTGCAGTCCTATTTCTTTTCATGGGGCTTCTAACTCGAACCCCCTTGATATTATTATGCTAGACATCCGACACTGACTGCTCTGAACCATGAATGATTTAAAATTGTCTAGTTTTTCTTAACCATGGTGTTGATTGACTGAAGTGCTTCATTAGCATCCTCCAGATACAGTAATTTCCCAATATTAACCACCTTAATACTGCTACGCGAGTCTAAGTAGATCATATTCCAGAACTATTGCAACACCAAACCAAATAAAGCGTCTGGACCTGATGGTATTCCAGCTAGATTACTCAAAGAACTAAGCAATGAGCTAGCCCCAGTGTTCAAAATACTCTTTCAAGCATCGCTTAACCAGGGCAGAGTACCAAAGGACTGGAAAGAAGCTAATGTCACCCCCCTATTTAAAAAAGGAGAAAAATCTGATCCAGGAAACTACAGACCAGTATCACTTACCAGCATCACATGTAAAATACTAGAACACATAATATGTAGCAATATCATAAACCACTTAGACAAACATAATGTCCTCACCCCATACCAACATGGCTTTAGGAAATATAGATCATGTGAAACACAACTAATAGGACAAATTGATTTTTCAAAACGTTTAGATAATAGTGAACAAATAGATGCTGTCTTACTAGATTTTTCCAAGGCTTTTGACAAAGTTCACCACCATAGTTTGCTTAAAAAATTAAAATATTTCGGCATTAATGGTCCACTGGTTCAGTGGATTAAAGATTTTCTGATAGGGAGAGAACAAACTGTAATAATAAATGGCTCTAAATCAACACCAATAACAGTAAACTCAGGTGTACCTCAAGGAACAGTCTTGGGTCCACTACTATTTTTAATTTACATAAATGATTTACCAAATTGCATTAGTTCAGGAACAAAAGTCAGATTATTTGCAGATGATTGCATAATATATAGAACAATAAAAACAAAACAAGACACAGATATTTTACAAAGAGAATTAGATGAATTACAGAAATGGGAATCAAATTGGAGCATGTCTTTCCACCCAGAAAAATGTCAGTTGTTAAGAGTAACAAAAAAACTAAAACAAATTAATTCCACTTATCTTATTCATGGCAAACCAGTAACACAGACTAAAAACTCAAAATACCTAGGTGTTATAATAAATGAAAAACTGTCATGGAATCCACATATTGATGAAACTATAAAAAAATCAAACAAAGCATTAGGATTTATTAAAAGAAATTTCTATAAATCAAATAAGAACATAAAACTAAAATGTTATTTAACCTTGGTTAGGCCAATAATAGAATATGCATCCACCGTGTGGGACCCCTCAACTCAAGAAAACATTAAGAAACTGGAACAGACACAAAATAGAGCAGTGAGATTCATAACAAACGAATATTCACATTTGACTAGGGTAACACCATTAGTAAAATCACTAAATTTAGAAAGCCTTCAGGACAGAAGACTCAAAAGTAAAGTAGCAATTATACATAAAACACTGAACCATAATCTTCAAATACAAAAACAAAATTTAATAAAATACTCTGAAAGACACAAAAATAAAGGCACATTCCTCGTCCCATATGCTAGGACAAATTTGTACAAATACTCCTTCTTCCCTAGTGCTATTAGAGCATGGAATGGGTTGCCTGAGCTAGCCAGAAAAACCAGTGACTTGGCAGAATTTAAGTCATTGGTTAATATGCATGACTAAATGCATGACGCGTAGGACGTAATCATCTTCTTTTTTGAAGTAACGTCTGTATTATATAAGATAAGATGTATTAGTGTGGTACAAAAAACAAATAAGATAATTTCTGTTTCATGTTGTATGGTAGAATATACAGATTAACTTATTAAAAATGCCAATCTGAATGAAATGCTTCAAAGGAGTTACCCCCCCAAAAAATTAACATACCCGTAATTTAAATTATTAATAATATGAACTAGTAATTTAATGTGCAAGTAATAACCTACATGTAGAACATGACTTTAATTGTGCAAAATATTGTAAATAATGTGTATTAAAAGAAAAGAGAACTGAAAAATTACAAACTTGTTAATTAAATTATTGTAGGGTAACATACATTAATTGAAAAACAACATGAATGAGAAATTTAGTTCAAATTTTATGATACAGGTATTTTTAATTAATCAACTTTTTTTCTTCATTATTTTTCACAACTATAAATTAAAATACACATTTGTTCTTTTAGCTTAGTGCTGTTCAACTGCAACAGTGCTAGTTAACAAATTAATATCCATAGGATATATATATATATGGGGCGGGGGAGGAGTGTCCACATCATAGTTTATGGAATATTCTTTAGCATACTGTCATCATATAAATTTACATTTTTCTCCTCATTAACATTTTATCAGACTTCTCTATGCTTATATCTGGTCTCAAAATGGGCCTTCTAAATGGTCTGTCTTTACCACCAAATCGCAACTGACCAGATTCTCGTTTTCCTCCAAGGCCTCCACCTAGCCTACGAGGAATCCACCCTTTTAAGGTTCTTTCTTTTTCTAAGTCAACGAGTACTTCAAAGTCATCAATGAGTGTTTTATTACCAGATCGAACAGCATTTCTGGCTTGGTACTCATCCCCAAACTCAACAAAGGCATAACATTTAGAAAAGCCTGTAATTATGTCTTTCACAACTCTAGCACGAACTATGCTTCCATATTGCTTCATAACCTTTTTAATACTTTCTTCTGTAGAATTTGGACTCAGACGGCCAATAAATACAGTACATTCTGGAATGCCTTGAACATATCTGTTTGGCTTATATGTACTGCCCATTGCTCTCGAAATAGCTCTGTCATGTGGGTACTCATCTGTGCCATCAATACTGCCAGCTTTCAGTGGATCATATAAATCTAAAAAAACTGGTGTAAATGCCTCCATGTTGATTAAATCTGTTAAAAAGAATTAAAGGGCTTAAGAGAATTATTTTTTAAAACTATATAACATAAACAACAATTAAAAGTAGACAAGCACATAGACCATGTTTATAAATCAAAATTACAGGTTTGTTACTGTTTTTTTTTTCTGTGAATAATAAATATACTAATGCTGATAAACTTTCATTCCAAAGAGATAAGTTGACAAAAAATTATCCATTATGTCAGTGAGTTGGTCGTTGTTCTTGCCACATGACACCCTTGTTAACCGCGAGCCAGAGAAACATATGACATTAATATCATCTGCCCCATAGATCGCAGGTTCTGAAATGGGTACCTTAGGTCAGTGAGCAGAGTTATATACAAAATTGTTAAGTCCATCTCCTAGCAATATTTGCAATGTTTAAGAACCAGTATTGATTTATTATTTCTACACATAAATGGACTTGATAAAGCTCTTCATTGTTTAAATTATTAGGGCTTGAGATCAATGGCCAAAATAAATTTATCAATCCTTTTTTTTTTTTCTTAACATCCATTGCTGAACCCATAGTTTGGTGAAAATAAAATCAAGAATAATTAGTACTTTTTACAATAGCACTCCTCCTCATCATCATCAAACTCCAGTTGAGTGAGGGCTTGAGAGGCTTAAATCCTCTCTTGCAAAAGCCCTGGACAGAAACCCTGCTGTCTTGCATAGTGCATACATGTCACCATACAGGTCGAGAATTTTTGGTTCCCAGACCTGTTGAGGCGGAGATCAGCAAGTCTGGGACAGTCAAATAGAATATGAGGCACGGTTTCCTCTTCTTACCCGCAGCGGGGGCACTGCAAATCAAAATTTGTCCTTAGCCATGAGAAATATGAGCCAACAGGACAGTGGCCTGTCCTGCACTGTGCTATAATAGCTTGCTTAGGCCTGGAAAGCCTCCACCACGTGGAAGTGCGGTCAGGGTGCTTCATGCGCTCCCAGACTCCACAGCCTTTTTGGGACTTGGCACTCAAACCACTTTTCCATTTCTGTTTTTTGAATTATAGCCAGAGCATGATGAAAACTTACAGCCTGTTCAGTGGGTGGAATTTGGCCAAGGAGTCTGCAATAGTGTTGCCAGTCACACCTATGTGACTTGGTACCCACTGCATTATTACAGGGGTGCCATAGCGCTGCTTTATGTTGTGTGAAGCCATGATGACATTGTCGATATTGGGGGGCCATGGTCCAGGGCTTTGCAAAGCCAGTAGTACAGATTTTGAGTCACTGACCACAACAATCTATGTTGCCCTCAAATGTCCCTCGCAGAGTTGAGAGTCAATGACCTTTAAGGCTTCACAGACTGCATTGGTCTCCGCATCAAAGAAATAGCACTAGACTTCTAAAAATATTAACTTTTCTTCAAGTCCTAGGCAATGGGAAAAGGATGAAATTTTCATGAATCAAAATATTTTGATATATCCCTATGCCTTACAAAATTAAGACGTTATCATAAATCATGATATTTACATTACAATAATTACATGATAAAAGAATAGATATTAATTATAAATTATTGATAATAAATTATTAGAATATGATTATTTAGATACATTTATTCTATATAACTTTTTTTACTATATTTAACTATATTGAATATTCATTATATTGAATTATTGTCTTTAGTCGTATAGATGATAATTTAGATCTATTTAATTTATATATATTATAGTTCATTAATTCAATAATTGTCAATGGAAATTAAATGATTAACTTTTATTGAAAATTCATACTTAGATCTAGACTTTATTTGATAGATGGAGAAAGATAGTCTACGAATCTTGCAGTCCAGCAGACTAAGGCTCAAAAGGGATAGGTAAAAAAAGGTAAACACATATGAGTAAACACTGAGTCTGAGAATAATAAATAAATATCAATAAGAAACACTTGCAGAACTCTTTTTGAGGTAAAAGTAAGAAGCGTTTACTAGATCCAGACCATAGACCTATATATCTTGCTTTCCAGAAAAGGATGGGCTTAGGTTAAGGGCGAGAATGTGAGATCTAAGTGTTGCACGCATCTTCCTCCGGCGCAAGTCACTAGTCATTCCCCCCCCCCCCCCCCAATACAACTAAGCGCAAAGCCCTCAGCCCCCTGATGACAAAAGTGGTCATCATCGAACCACGATGGACGAACCATAATAATAATTTAATCTATATAGGTCTATGATCCAGACTATGTCGGATAAACTATTTTAAATATATTTTAAAGGTTTATAGATCTAAGACTAGAGAAACAGAAATGTATACATACTACAAACGTGGCAAAAATAATAATGTCTTTGAGTCCGCGGATTAATGAGGAATGCAGTATTTTCAGTGGCTACGCAGCCCCGGCTACGACCTACATATACATACCTACTTTGCCACATCGATCCATCGCAGACATAACGATTGTCCGCCGGTGGTCGATTTAGATTTTCTTTTCGCTCTCTACGATATACGTCTGTCATCGGCACTGGATTTTCTTTTGGCTCAAAATATCTAATTGTGTATCCCTCGGCCTTTGTAATTAAGTGATCTCCAGGTGGTAAAAATTATACCTTATCAGTTATCAATGACCAGTGTCACTTGGGAGTGTAGTCACTGTATTAGGTGGTGGGTGGAACAGATGAAGACATTAAACGTCGTATAAACCTAGCGCGTCAGACATTTACACACCTATAACCAACCAGGAAATCTCCCCACATCTCTAACAAGACTAAAATAAGAATGTAACAAGGTTACAAAGACAGTTTGTTTGGAAACACAAACTCAAAATCGGCCCCCGAAGAGGTCCACCCAGGCAGGTAAAAAGGCAGGTATCAATATTTTCAGAAAGAACATCAGAATTTAATTTTATCAAACTCAAATGACAGAGAAGAATGGAGAAAGAAGGTTAGCAGATCTTGTGTGGTTTCCCAGCGGTCCAAAGGATAGGTGAATTGTTTTGTAAAGGGTCAATCTCTTATTCAAATCCCAAAAAAAGAAAAAAACATTCCTTTTTAGTTCAGTGTCTTTCGGCAATAGTGCAGCGCTGCAGTTCACACAATAATATGTAAAACTACTTATTAATTGTTGTTTTAAATTATGTCTAACTTATATATATACTAAATAGATTTTTTTTCTCTTTAAAAAAAAAAGTAAACATTACAATTGGGTAACTGTAGTAGTTAGTAGGATAGAACTTACACAACGTAGCAATACAAATGTAAAAAAAAATATTTTTTTTTGACAAAAAATCTAAAACCATTTGAATAAGTGTGTTAAAAATATTGCAAATTGCCACTTCCCCTACTAAAGAGCCTCCCGTGTTTGTTACTATTAATAGTGAATAGTTGTAAAAGTGGTGTATTTTTATGAAAAACTGCTTGCATAAGTGATTTTAAAAATTAGATTTTTCGCTTTTAGAAAAGAAAAAAAGTAGCCGTTGCATCAGAACTTGAATGGACTAAAATATTATTCGGATTTTCACTATTTTTTTTTTTTGTAGTTTACGAGATCTAAACGGGACGTACGGTCAGACATTTCACAGAAAACTAATAGCGTCTTTTCCCCTTTCGGAAGCCGCTTAAAAAATGTCAATAGGTGGTCTTACTGTATGGTTCTGAATCATGGAGAAAACTGAAGCATAAGCAACGACAAAAAAGTACAGACCACCATCAACAGATGTCTGAGAAATATCTTAAAAATACACTGGTACGACAAAATAGAAATCACCATATTGTGGGAGATATGGGCGGACATAGAAATACAGAAGTGCAGATCTTAGAGGGAAGGTGGAAATGGTCTTAAGAAAAGATACTAACAACAGAGCTATACAGGCCTTAGACTGCTCTAACCCCCAGGGCACAAGACGTAGAGGAAGACAAAAAAAAACAACAACTGGGAAGCTATTAAAAAAAAACTAGTAAGAGACCGTGGAGAGTAGCGTGTTTTTACTGAGGCCCTATGTTCCACGAGGAACGCAAAGAAAAGATGATGAATGACCAATGTCTATATGCTACTATAGAATTGTGGTATGGGCTTAGACTGTCCACAGTCGTTCGGCTGTCTCGAATGTCCCATGTTCGAAACCTGCCCGCTGCCTTCCCCCGTCGTTCTTCCAGGAGTTTTGGGCTAAGAAGATGTATATAATTAGCTTCATAATATGAAAGAACATTCAACATCCGAACATGCAAAATATTTTACAAAACATTTTACAATTCTAGATCTAGATTATTCTAGATCCACAGATCACAAACCTATATACATATTATATATATATTGTTACGATTTTCTCTATCAGGCCTTCTGTAAACACTGCCAAACACAACACAGCACATCTACAAAGAACTTGAAAACAAGAACTTCAAGAAACAATGTGGCGGTTTAATGAGGTAGTTCTGAATCTCTGACCTACTTTATAAAAAGTCACGTGACTGTGGTCTTATACATGGCAATATCTTAATTCCTATGATAAGATGCAGATCTAGATTTAGTGCTAGCCTAGATCTAATAGACCTACTAAATAATCATAAAAATTATTGTAACATACTTTTTATTGCTTAAAGATGTAAATCTGTAGATCTAGACTATTTTCATTTTTAAATTACAATGAAATCAATGAGGTCATTAATGTAAACAACACACCCACGTGACTGAGAAGAGATCCGGAACTACCCCATTCTGTGGCATTAATAGCCAATTCAACACAATTGGCTACACTAACTTCGTATGCTTTCTTGTAATTAACAGAACTGCCTAACTTAACATTAGCTACTAGACTCTCTTGCTCGTACAGCTACATTAAGTACATTCCGGAGGACTCACATGGTACGGCACCGTCCTTACTGCCTCGACTTTCCTTTGCCTTTGTAACACATTGTCTCGAGTCCGTGATCACATGACCACAACACGGGTCATACTTGCGTTTATTAGCAGTACTGTCCACTGTTCAATAGCCCTTGGCCTGAGTCGTATGTGTCAGTAGGCCGCACACATTAACCCTTTCAGTCCGCCACTGGAGTTATACCGGCACCTTTGACATAGTCACGGAGGTCACGGTTATACTCCCCATAATATGTACAGACCAGTCATAGAAGATCATATAGACATAAAGTGATATATAGGTCTGTGATCCAGACATAGTATTAGACGAAATTATATGTCAGTGAGAGGTTAAAAGTTTAAAGAGCATGTAGGCTTTGACCCTGTGACCAGCTTTATCATATCCTGACATTCACATTGTTACGATTGTGTTTGTTAAACGAGCCGCTTCGAATTAGATTCTAAATCTTGATATAGAATCTAGATATTTAGAATCTATATAGACTCTAAATATAAGTATAAGAGTAAGTATCTATGTAGCTAGACACAAGAGTCATACATATACTTGAAAGGGGTTGTCAACCTGTCACATGTGGCATGATGTAGATCGCGACCCCCCCCCCCCCTTTGAGGGTCGAATAACAAATGGCCAAGGGTCGCCTACGGCCATCAAATTATGGATTTTTTTTGTCTATTCTAACGTGTACCATTTGACATTGTAAAAAGTTTTTCCGTTTAATGTTACAATTTTATCATTGTCATAAATAATGCAGACAAATCAATCAGAATGACTTCAACAAATGGAATTGTCGCAGCCTAAATATTTTTAACAGTTAAATTTAGTTTAAATTAATGCATAACATAACGCCAGAATCATCTGGGACGTCCTAACGTAATTGAAAAGCTATTTCATTTATAATTAATCGTTTAAAAAGATTATTTATTGAAGGTAATATTTCATTATGGAACAATCCATTAACATGGATCTCGATCAAAAGAACGTCAATAAAAAATTTTTTAAAATTTCTACGGCATGATTTTACTTCACTAGTTGAAGCAGGAATTCAAAAACCCCAGTGCGTCATTTGTAAAGAAGTTTTAAAAGCCTAATCTATAAAACCCTAACCCTAACGTCATTATGATAGCAAACGTCGTTGACGAGGATAACAAGAATTTGAGACATAAGGTTAGGTAGATAAATGATGGTGATTTTAAAAACAAGTTTCTTTTTCGCCAAACTCTTGAAACGACTACATCAGCACCTGATGTATAAGAGAAAGTTGTTTCATTTTCAAAATCTCTTGGAAAAATATTAGTGTCGTCTGCAAAACTGATGCTCCAAGTTTTCTAGCATGTTGGTCTGAATTTTAACATTTGCCATAAGAAATTTAAGTAGCAATGAAAAAATGTCACTGCAAGGATCACCAAGTCTTAATTTGTTTGGTTTTTTTAAAATCCGATCCTTCCAAAAAAAGTTGGAGATTGACAAACAAAATTGAAGGAAAACATTTTGCCAATCTTCTCTGCTCTCTATGAGGAAAACGACATTGAACCTCACAAATAGATACATTAAAATTTATTTCAAAGATCATTTGCTAATACTTGCTGACAAAATAACGTCATATTTCCAAATCTACTTAACATCACGATTGCACATGTCAGAAGTTTAGTCATAAACTGTATTTTATACTCAATAGTGATTCAGCGAAAAATTATTTCTTCTCTGTCAGTCACACAAGTTTGGTTCTGGTGTTTGCCGTTATATACGGATTTATCTGAGTTGCCTTTTCAAAAACCATTTCCAATAAAATATTTTTGCGAAACAAGCTTTCCAGTTAGTTAACAAGAAAAACACAATCAAAAAATGACATTCGTTGTGATCTTGCAAAGACTGTCCCGAGAATTCCTGAAATGATGAATCAGAAACAAGACCAGACTGCCACAACAATATTGTAATGAACTATTGTTTCACCATGCTTTTCAAATTGCCACATAAGTATGCAACATGATATAATATATCTTTGAATTGAACAAATATTATAATATAATATAGCTGTTATGTTAATAAAATAATCATTCTGCACCTTGCTGTCCCATAGTACCAACACAACACATTAGTAAGTATTTGGCCTCTACGCAACAACCATACAACGCTAGCCCACTGCTGACTCTAGACTAGTGCAGATTCTACCTACAAGCCCATTACTAACTCCCTGTAGAGAAGTAAGAATGACAAATTGAAAGGACCAATCTAATACACTAAGGCAGCGAAACAACTGCAAAACAGGGGTACACAGACAAACTTCAAAGAAACGTTATATCAGTGTAGTAACAGAAAAACTCCATCAAGCTATGCAGCAAAGAAGGTGCATTAAAAAATTGTGCACCTAACAAGAATTGGTGCTATAATAATATAACCTACTTACCGAAAAGTACCTTCCAACCAAATATTTAGTTATTGACAAGTGAAGTCACTTGAACTCTATGAAATATGAAAGAGAAACACACAGTAGCTCAAAATGCTAGTGAGAAGACTCATATATCAAATTGAACCAGGATGGTAAAGAAAAACAGATTTGATTAATACTCAATCTGTTGTTTTTTTTGGTTTTAGATAATCTTGCATTTTAATAATTATTTTATTAGATCTATAAAATATATTAAATTTCTCTAAGAGAAAAGGTTGCCCTGTATCAGTCATATAATGTTGTTAACTACCTTCTACTTTTACTATAATTCTACAAAAGGAAAATAACTGACAACTGCTATTCTGTTGGAACATTTTATGGGGCTGTGGGGGGTTGGGAATGATGAGGGCAGTAAGAGGGTGACACACAGCATGAGCTAACCACACCAGGTAACTAGTTGCACTATCCCTGGGTTTAGCTATGCCAATGATGAGATCTAGATCTAGAAACTTGATTATAGAGCCAGGTCTAGTCTATATAACTAGAGATTCACCAAAATCACCAATAAAACAGTATGAAAGTACGCATAAGTAGTCCCTCCACATTAGGCATTACTACCAATTTATGATATTCTTTGGCCTAATAATTCTTTTGTTTGTTTGTTATAGGCACTTTATGATGGAAGATTTTAAAAGCACAGGTAACAAAGCATGTTTTGTCATAATTTGATTTTTTTTTTTGGCATTTATATGCTGTGGAAGTCTTGTCAATGTGCATTACCAGGTCAGCTAGTTCTTCTTCTGTCCCTGCTAGGCCGTTAATGTCATCTGCGAAGCGCAAGTTAGTAATTCTTCTTCCTCCAATGCTAACAGTATCTTCATAGCCCTCGAGTGCATCTTCCATTTTCCTTTCAAGGAAGATATTGAAGAGTGTTGGTGACAGTAGGCAGCTTTGTCTTACTCCAACTGTGGTTTAGAACCAGTCCCCAATATTATTGTTGAAGTACATCGCACTGGTGGCATCATTGTAGAGGTTCTGGATCTGTATCAGGATTACTTATCCTTAAGTGTCTTGAGAAGCTGGAGACTGACAAAAATTGTTGTTTAGTAATTCTTCTTCCTCCAATGCTAACAGTATCTTCATAGCCCTTGAGTGCATCTTCCATTTTCCTTTCAAGGAAGATATTGAAGAGTGTTGGTGACAGTAGGCAGCCTTGTCTTACTCCAACTGTGGTTTAGAACCAGTCCCCAATATTATTGTTGAAGTACATCGCACTGGTGGCATCATTGTAGAGGTTCTGGATCTGTATCAGGATTACTTATCCTTAAGTGTCTTGAGAAGCTGGAGACTGACAAAAATTGTTGTTTAGCTGATGGTGCCAAATTTTAAGAATTAATAGTGAAATTCACTAATTTGACTTTTGAAAATTGTAAATTTGTGTATATTTTAAAGCATTGTATGTAACGATTTTAAAATAAGGTTTTATTATTTTATAGAACATCCTCATTTGAGGTACAATCCTCTACGTGATGACTGGATTGTTGTGTCACCTCACAGAGCTAAACGACCTTGGCAAGGGCAAGTGGAGAAACTTGTCCAAGAAGATATTCCTCGCCACGATCCTAAAAATCCACTTTGCCCAGGAGCGACACGTCCAAACGGACAGGTGGCTATTTGAAAATTTAATACAAAATTAGTCAAAATTTTCTTTAAGCATGACAACTTAATGTTTTTAATTCAATGTTATGATTTTCTCAGGTCAATCCAGATTATACCAACACTTATGTTTTTGACAATGATTTTCCTGCTTTACTCCCTGGAGGACCAGATCCACGTAATTCTTTTTTTTATACATTAGATATATTGTTAAAATAACACTTCTCAGTTTGAAAACCAAAGAAAGAACAACAAAAAAAAAACAAATACTTTACCTTTAGAATAGAAATTGTCTATTAACCTTATTTTAAGAGAACGTATTCTCTCTTTCTTAGCTGCTAGTGATGATCCATTGTTCCAGTCTGCTCCTGCTCATGGCAAGTGTAGAGTCATATGTTTCCACCCTTGGTCTGATTTGACCTTGCCCTTGATGGAAGTCAAAGATATTCGTGTAGTGGTGGACACTTGGATAGCAGAAAATATTTTGTTAGGAAAACAATTTGAATGGGTGCAGGTATTAATATTATTAAATTTTTTTTTTTTAAGTATTCCATTATTATGCATATTTAGAGATTCTAATTATTCATACAGTCAAACCTCATTGTCTCAAAACTATCTGAATTGGATCTCATAAGTTTAGAAAAAATTATGAGCATTGTCTGTACAAAAAAAAAAGGTTAGATTTTAGTTGTTTTTGTATTATTTGTGTGTGTATGTGAACTTGATTTCAGTTTGAGTTTCTAGCTTCTTATTGTGCAAACTTCACCCTTTGTTACATCCTTTTGTTCCTTTCCTGTGGTTTAAAAGTGCAGAGTGGTGTGCATGTTCTGATGAATGTGACGAAAATGAAGTATGATTTCAGAGAAAAATAACTGACAGCATAAATGCAAGTTTCCATTGTTTTTTTTTTTAAATTGGGATTTTGGTTTTTAGAAATTACTAAAGATAATGATTTTGAACTAGTTAGCTTTTATGTCTCTGGTTGTATTTTGCACAGAAAATACAGCATCTCTTAGATCTATCATTAGTTTTTTGTTTTTTTTAATACAGATATTTGAAAATCGTGGAGCTGTAATGGGGTGCTCAAACCCTCACCCACATTGCCAGGCAAGTGTTTTAATACAATATATGTTGTTAATTGTAAAGATAAAATTAGCTATAAGTATCCTTTAGGCAAAAATGAACTTAATCTCCAGCTAGTCTTTCCATGATGTTTTATTTATTAACGACATAAAAAAATTGATGCTTTAAGAGAATTGAATTTACCTAGAACTGAAAGTATAGTAGGGGGCATATTGGCTTAGTGTTATGATCTTGGCTTCTGAACGGAAGGGTCTTGGGTTAGAATCTTAGTGAAGACTTGGATATTAAACAAATTTATAGTAGATTCTGTACAATTTTCTGTATTAAGAAAACCAAAATGAACAAAAAAATGTATCCTTCCTTTATTGCTCATGAAATCAGGTGTGGTCCTGCTCATTTCTTCCCAATGAAGTTGCTGTGAAAGAACGTATGCAAAAGAACTATTTGAAAACTCACGGAAAGCCAATGCTGGTGGATTACTTGGAAAAAGAACTTATTAAGAAAGTAAGAATGTGAGAATTTAGAGAACCAATTTAAAAAAAAAAAAAAAAAAAAAAACTTTAATTAAAAATTTGAAATTTAATAAGTTTAAAGTTAGGTATTTTTTTTTAATCAAAATGCAGTTGTTAGTATAGAATGACTGTGTTTCATCAAAAAGGACACTTAGTAGAGCCATACTCTAAAGAAACCTTACCACCTACATACACGCATTAAAAGTGACCCTTGTTTGTGAGAAGCCTGTGTTTTTCCATTAGGCTCATTTTGATTTTGGGGCTTAAGTCATCTCTACCTCAATGTCTATAGTTTGACTTGTCATCTCTCTACATAGTGTGGTGTAGGGCTCTGTCAATTTCTTATTCAACTATAAATATATGATTTTTAAAAAAATGTTCTTCTCCCCAGGAAAGGCTAGTTTTGGAATCTAAACATTGGGTTTGGCTTGTTCCTTACTGGGCAGTTTGGCCTTTTGAAACAATGCTGCTACCTAGACGTCATGTCTTAAGACTGGAAGATCTCAAAGAAGAGGAGAAAGATGGTAAGTTATAAAATAGTGTAGCACATCTTTTAACAAAATTCTTTACAGCATTTATATATACAATGTTTTGTTAAGAAAAAAATAAATATTTTCGTAAAGGCTAACATAGCTCTAAACAAAATCCTTTTCTACCATTTTAATCATGTGTAGTTTAGTAAAGAGGCTCAGTGGTGAAATGCTTGGCTTCCAAGCCAAGAGGTCTTGGGTTTGAATTCTGGTGAAGACTGGGATTTTTAATTTCGGGATCTATAGGGTGCCTCTGAGTCCACCCAGCTCTAATGGGTACCTGACATTATTTAGGGAAAATTAAAGATGGCCCACTAAATCAGATGACCTTTACATCATCTGCCCCATAAATTAGAAGGTCGGTAACTGGTACTTTACTTTTACTTAATGAGTTAAGTAAAAGAAGATTATATTTAATGTTATTTAAAATGTCATTTAACTAAACTTTTATGAAATATTCCAAATATTTCAACTAAATATAGAATAATTTAAGTTAAGTTTATCTCTAGAACTATGCTATCCAATAGCCTTATGTGAAACTATGTTTGCTAAAAACCTCAGAACCTCATATTCATCTAATGTTAAATTTTCATCTCAAGATTCTAATACCTATTATTTGTGAATTTTAGATTTGAGTCAAATTATGAAACAGCTACTTACTGTTTATGACAATTTGTTTGAAGTTTCATTTCCTTATTGTATGGGATGGCATGGTGAGTTAAGTGCTTGGCTAGAACATCTACATTCTACTGTTCCATTAACTCTTTCTCTCCTAATCGACGATAGCCTTGTTGATTTAAACTCATTAAATTAAATTAATGTTTGATTTTATAAACTTTACTTTATCTTATATATAAAGAGCCTGCATTCCCCTTTAATTCTATACCAAATAAAACATTTTCTCATTACAAACAAAAACGTTATTTAAGCTTAAACAAAAAAGGTAGTGAAATAATACTGATCAAAATGAATAATTCCATCCAAACATGGAAAATAATTAAGGAGAGAAAGAGTTAATTTTCATTTTTTGTACTTATAATATATTCCTTAAAATGATATTTTAGAAGTGATTAAACATAATTTTTATCTTTTTTTTCTATGTTAAGACATATGAGAATCCTGCATTTAATATGCATTTGCTATCACCCAGAACTTCAATTATATCAAGATTAAAAAAAACAAACTCATAAAATTCTGCTTCAACTATTAAAAAATATTTATATTTGAATATTTCATTTGATACTTATTTCTAAGATGTTTTAATAAATGAAGTTGCTGGTGGTATTTGTCCAGTACATAATTAGAAACCAAATAAAGTCACTACTCTTCTTAAACTTTGTTTTATCACTCACTTTTTATTTCCATAGGTGCACCCACTGGGAAATATTTTAATGATGACATGTCACACTGGCAACTTCATGCTGTTTTCTATCCTCCATTATTGAGGTCAGCAACGGTTAAGAAATTCATGGTAGGATTTGAAATGCTGGCTTCAGCTCAAAGAGACATGACTGCAGAGCAGGTATTGTGTATTTTAATTTTTTATTTTTTTTTAAATGTTTTCATTTTCTATAATTAGTGTTCAAAATGTTTTAACTAGATAGTCATACCATAGGCAAGATGATCAATTATACTGTGTAAGGAAATGAAAGGTGAAAAGAGTCCAAAATGTTTTTTATAACTCTTAATTTTTCAAACTACTCTGTTCTTAAAATTTCTTCTTCTTCTTTAAGCACCTTTTAAATACATCCAGGATGTTCTGCTTGGTACTTATTCTTCATTTGAATTACTTTGGTCTTTGAAAGCACTACACTTTTAATAAATTTCATCATGTTCTGTTTATAAAATTAAGCAAGGTAAAAGTATCTTATGATTAAAGGATATCAGGAAATTCAAGGGACAAGGTTTTGGCAGGACATGTTTTTGATGGTGTGTTAAATTACATGTTAAAATCCTGACCATTGTTTTTTCTTCACAAATGCCTAGTTCACTTACTTGGATATAAATCTATTTTCTTTACGTGTTAACTCGAATATTACTCCTGCCTTAAGTTTCTTGATTTGATGATAATATTCTTAAGGTTTGAGAGTGTCAAGTATATCCTTCTTATTACTGATTTTTTTAAACTTACGATGCGTACTTAGCCACTGTGTATCAGGCCAGGCCGACATTTTACACCCATAGGCTTAATTCTATGCTTTTTTATTACAGAAACCATGATAAAATCAGTAGGCCTAATAATTAAGGAAGTTGTTTCTTACATACTTTGCGAAATAAAATAAAACAAAAATGTGCGTGTGTGTGTGTGTGCGTATTCTCAATGAGCTTGCTTATATTTTAGAATTAAAAGTGTCTTATGCTGAATTACATACAACTACATTCTCATGAAAAGAAATTTACTTTTACTTTCTGCATAGCCTTAGCTGATGAAGTTTTGTGTGGTTATAGCTTTAGTTCTTTTTATATTGTTGGCTTAAGTTAAGCTAATCTAATTTTTTATTTATTTTCAGGCTACAGAGCGTCTACGAAATTTGCCTTTGGTGCATTATAAGAAAAGTTCTGAGAAAATAACTAATGGTAACAGTTAAAAAGTATCACCCACCAATAAAAAAGTCATTTCTTTTTGTTGCATTTATAATGATTTCAGAAAATTACAGCCTTTTAATAAAAGAAAAAAAATAATTTTAGAGTCTTCATACATTTCCAGAATTGTTTATTATTTGAGACCAAAGTTAATTATTGGTTGCTAGTCTTATAGTGATATTTTGTAATATTATGTTTGTTAGTGTGGGCTTGAAGCTCCATCAAAGAATAAGGAAGAAAAAGTCTTCTACTTTACTAGATGTGACTCTTTTTTTTTCAATGTTAACAGAATCAAGTTTGTTCAGTTTTTAGTCTTAGAAACAATATTGTGATATCAGTTTTTGTGGCATTAGTTTTGAATTTTGTATCAAAGAATAAGGAAGGAAATAGTTACTACTTTTTTAGATGTGATTTGTTTCTTCCTTTTTTTTTTTATGTTAATGTATCCAAGTTGTTTTGCTATTATCCTTATATTTTTTTTTTATGATTATGTAAGCAATTTATTTTCCGTTCTTCCTTATGTTCAATGGTGACTTTAGACAATATTGTTTATAAAATCTCATCACTGTAAGGTTTTGAGAATTGATTTAAATATGCTTTTGGTCTTGTAATAATATTGGGCATAACAAATTTTGTTTTCACTGTTATCAGTTTCATGTAATAGAATTATATGCTTATCTTTACACTTCTTATGTTATGGGATGAAGATTTTTAATGAGATATTTTTAAACAATTCTAAATGACCATCATGTTCAAAGACATCAACCAATGTTCATCTTTTGACCCTATCTTGGGTAACATCATCTTCTAGTTGGAAAGTAAGACTATTTTTTTAGCCTTTTTCTTCAATTGGTCTTTACTATTAAAAAATAATGAAGGTTAAAGCTATAAAGTTCCCCTTTCAGACCTGATGATGATAAGGTCATCTATTAACAAGGGTTTTATGTGACCAGCACAACGACCAACTGCCTTTACTTTTCCCCAGCTAAAGCCAAACTGGGTGGACTTAGAGGCACCCTAAAGTTTCCGAAATTAAAAATACCAGTCTTCAACCATATTCAAACTCCAGACCCCTGGTTTGGAAGCCAAGTGCTTAACCACTCAGCCACCGCACCTCTATGTTTATTCTGTACTTCTCTCATTTTTCTTGTTAGTTTACTTGATGAATCTCACGAAGTGGTGCTCACAAGACACTTCATTTTATCAAAACTTCATTTCACTAATTGATATTCATGCAGTAGGTAATACTTGTGTGTGTATAATATTGTTACTCAGAGTGCTCTTGGCATCTTATATTTCAACTCAAGAAAGTTTGAAAATTTTCACCATGTCTTTAAAATGACTTTGCATATTGTCATATTACGGGTATTAATTTATATAAATCTTATTTTTTATTCTATATACATGAAATGTGGTGTTATTCTATTAAACAAACTCAATACGACAATTTCTTATTGGCATTGTTTTCAAACTGTAACAGCAAGATGTGCTTCCAACTTAAATCTATCTTTGTTTTGCTTCAGAAAATCTTTTTATAAACAGATCTATTCGAATAAGCAAAATTTAATGCTGAGTTGTTGTTTTTTTGTCTATTTTATGTGAGGAAATTAACTGCAAATTAGCAATTTTTTAATATTTGATTATGCATTTGGTTGCTGGGGTTATTTGATAAAATGAAGTATCTAACTTTGTTTTTCTTTCAATGTTTTGTAAGAATTATAATAATGGTCCTCAGAATGCTAAGCTAATTTTTACAAATTAAAAATTATTTCTAGATATAATCAAAATTGTGACAAGAATGTTTGTTATTATAAAATTTAATATAAAACTTACAATAAGACCCAAAGAAACGCTACTGCAGATGAAGGGTTCACACAAGAATAGAACTTATATTTACCTCAGTAAACAAGAACAGAACTTTTATGAACATTTATCTCAGTAAACTAATATCAAAAATAAATAATTTTTTGCTTTAGCAATTTGGTTTTCCTAAATTGAATAATTATGTTAGAAATTACTTATGATGTTTTTATGCAACTAATTTGTAAGTTCTACAAAACTTTACTTAATACTAAACTGAAAGGATGAGATGTTACTTGATTTTATATTAAGTTTTACTTGGAATGGTAGAACAGGTTTCGGAAAGACAAATATATTTTCCAGACCTAATTATGTATTGTTTATAGTTGGTTTAAAGTTTTAATTTAAAAGCAATACAATTTCTAAAAAGTTAAAAGTAAAGATCATCTTTTGGACCTTGCAACCTACTGGACAGATGACGTACATGTTTATGTCATTTGTTTTAGTGGCCCACTGTTACCAGCACAAGGACCAACTGCCTTTACTTTTCCACATCAGAGTTGGGTGAAATGGGGTGCCATAAATATACCAAAATTCAAAATACCATTCTTCACTATTATTTAAACATGTGACCCCTTAAGCCAAGCATTTTACCACTCAGCCACCATCAACAATAAAAGGTATATATTTGTATCTTTTCAGCATTGAAGAAGAAATTAAAGTACAAAATTGGTTTTTAGTAATATAATATCTGGTATCACATAAATGTAACTTTTATAAATAGATCAATACTTTTTTGAAAGCCAATATTTCCTACATAATGATGTACAAGTGTTCAAAGCTGATTTAAAAAAAAAAAAAATTATAATAATGAAACAAAAAAATACTTTTCTTTTAGTTTTTGATACCAGTATATGAATTTAAATCTAAAAAAGTTCACAAATGACAATTAGCTTAAAGTGTATGTGTATTGGAGAAAGATTTCAAAATCTAAGCACTACAATGCATGTGTATTGGAGAGAGATTTCAAAATCTAAGCACTACAGAACAAAACATTGAATTCTGATTTTTTTTTTTCCCTCTACAACTTTGTCTTAGGTGCAATGTCCCATTATCTTAGGTCAATCAATCAAATCTTGGTTTTAACTTATTACTGTCTCTATATTTTCCTTTTTTTTACCTCTAAATTTATACTTTTTATTTTAAATCATATATATTTTGTACTTTTAAATTACTAAATAGAATAATTTGTGTCATTGTCAAATTATTTATGACTTTTGTATTTCATAAATCATTATAATTTCTACTTTAAAAAATTAATCATGAAACCATGACTTAATCTTGCATTTAGTGGTTAAATGCATAACAGCTGTCATCCGAATGTTTTAGGTTTTTATCCTTGAATACGTAACATTCTTTGTAATAAGAATTTATTTTCATCCTTATTACCTTATATAAGAAGCATACATTTCTGACACCAATTCTTACCTTTGATACACATTACAACATTTACTACCACCTACTACCACATTAAAGTGAATTATAGTTCTAGATAATGTAAGGTAATAAGTAAAGCAATGATTACTGTGAAATAAAATACAAAGTTTTTATAATTTTATTTGTACATTAAAAAGTTGACATTAATTATAGAATGCATATTTTATAGCTCAAAAATGACAATGAAAAATAGTGCTCATTGTACTGACATGAAAATAATGTACAACGGAAAAAGAATCCAATCACCTACTGAATTCCTAGTTTAGTAGTTTAGTATATCAAACAATTCCACAATCACAACAAGCCATTCCATTGGTTCTTGTAATCAACAATAAGTGCTAACATCAACAAAAGTGTGACATAAGTTCAGATTTAACTTTCCTAATAAGTAGTAGAAACCTACTAGGGACTCGGCAAACAAAAAACATCACCAAGAAAATGATCCACTGATTCATTTCATATAAAAATAAACATCCTCGCCAACAAAATAGTCTACTCCTTATGTATCACACAAGTAATTCACTCCTATCAGGTAACAATATGAAAGACAAATCTTAGCATTTATTTTTTAAGTGTGTGGAGAGAGTTCTACATTTTTCTGCAATGGATTTGTATAAATGAGACAAAGAAGACCTTGGGTGAATGCAGTGCAGACAAAAATATTTAACAAATAAGAGAAGATGAAACTCATATTCCCCAAATACTGTGATCTCATAGCAAGTCATCTTCTGTTGCTCAGAATTGGACAAAAACTATGGCCTTTAGCTGCCACACAGGATGGGACAAACTTTTTGTGCATTTAATGCAACCTGAACTGAAGAAAAATTTAGCATTATTTAAGGTAAACATACATTACACATGTAGCAACATACAACACAATCTCTAAAAATCCTTCAGTTTAACATGCAAGACCCTGGGTTGCATACTACAAGGCAATCACATTCAATATTCCATGTTGATTCTATGACACCTGGATTACATAGCTAAATGAATCTTACTGAAATATGATATGCAGACCTCTACTTATTTATTCCATTTACAATATGCCTTAAACCTGCATGACACTACAAGATATGATATTTATAAACATGCATGGATGCAGAAAAACATTTGTAAAGGTCAAGTAAAAATTAATTCATATAATTTCTCTTAAATTAAGTTAAAATTAAATTAATCCAATCGATTCCTAATCAACCAGCAATCCATTACATTAATTTTGATTAATGTATATGCATAATGGCATCAATAACATCTAAATAGATATTTAAATCCAACTATCTATTGGATGTACATTCAAATGACATATTGAGAATAAGCAATACTTATTGGTAATGCAAAACAATACTGTTACATAAACAAGAAAAAACGTTTCCATAAACTTATATTTCCTATAACACAGTTGCTAGGTCCGATATATCACGAACAAAACCTCTGCCCATGATCGACAAATTTTGGTGATTGTGTAACACATCAGAGCAAGGGAAACAATTACATTGGTATAAAAGTGTATGTCATGTCAGTGATGTTATATAAGCTTCATTACAGGCCCAAATCCTTTCTTCTTGAAAACAACCAAATAAGGTTTTCCAATGCCCTTTTAGTATTTGTTTTACATGTTTCAGATGTTCCTTCAGAATTGAAGATAGTCCAAACCTCCCTCAGAATGATGGGGGATGGGCAGGGTATGAATCGAGGATCATCGAGACAATCAAACAACAATCCAGCACGCTTACTGCATGACCAGGCAGCCA
The DNA here is from genome assembly GCA_030265305.1 of Biomphalaria pfeifferi. Lineage (NCBI taxonomy): Eukaryota > Metazoa > Mollusca > Gastropoda > Planorbidae > Biomphalaria > Biomphalaria pfeifferi. The sequence goes on from JASAOG010000071.1 coordinate 1,501,978, forward strand.
GTTTATACTTTTGAAAATGATCAGCATTATGGCAATCAAACTAAGTGACTGTGTTAAAACACAAATTTTTGTTCAATATGCCATCTTCACCTTAATGATGACCATCATTCACACTGGTGTCAGTCAAGATCTTACTTTGGGAAACATTTTAATGAGTAATAAAAACATTAACACATCAATTCCTATTTTCTGGAACAGCAGCTCTAAGCAACCAAACTATACACACATTGAGAGATTTTTTTTTATTGATTTATCAATCACAAGAATGACCCAGTGCTAAGTCTTTTTTTATTTTGCTGAGGTAATTATATTGGCAGAGTTTAAGCTACATATATTGTGCATTATGTCCTCAATCCCCCAAACTAAGTGTGATCAATTAAACAGCATGATTACATTAAATAAGAAATAAGTCTCATGGTCTGGCAAGAGATAAACATAAACACAATAAATGAACTAAATGACATCTGATCAATAGTGCTAAAAATAAGATGTACATAGCTAGAACATAAGTAAGCACTGAGCTAGAAAGTCCAGATAGGAAACCAAGGTCAGCACTGGATCGAGCTAGATTTTAGGATGTTATACTAAACAATGCTAGTAAGTTCAATGAACTCAACATTTGATGAGATTTTTTTGTATATAAATTTTCTTACATAAACAAGTTTTTGCCATGGTCCTTATTTCATTTACTGTTCAATTTTACCTAAGAATTTCTGATATGAAAATTATAATATGTTAAAATCATCAACAGTGATAAAAAAAATCACTCATTCATACAAAACTCATTTGTAAAAAAAAATATTTTAAAATAGTAGTTGGTAAATGCGAGAGTCATTTAAGGCACATCACATAAGAAGAGATGTTAATTTTTATGTGCAACAAGGACACAAGATCTTGAGACATCATCACTAACCTACATTAACTCTCCAACACAAATTGATTTTACTGGCTCGTGATCTTTTTTTTTTTTTTAATTCCCTCTAAAAAGTTATTTGGGAGAAAAACAAAGATAAATGAATACCAACACCCACAACAAATCTTTTTTTTTTTTTGGTACGAAGGTAGAAAAACTTCATAAAATCACACACAAAAAAAAATGATCCAGAGAAAAAAAGACAATTTAACTAAATGTCTAGTTCTCATTATTACATGAAAAGAAAATATATTTTAATTTACTTCCTTCTATAAAAAATACATTGAAATATTTACTAGGATACAATCTATTTCAATAAATTTTTTAAAAGTATACTGTTATTAATTTTTTTTTTAAACAGTAAATATTCAGCTCGATATATTTTACAGACAATAGCTTTAAATTTACTTTCTGCAAAGAGTGTAAAAAATTAATTTTAAAACAATTTAAATTTCAAGGACTTGTATTTAAATTAACAAAAAGTTTAGTACATAGCCTGGAGGTAAAGATGAGCCAAATTCATTACTCTATAATAAATAATTGACAATAGGTCACATGTAACTTTTACTGTAGCTATATTACAATCTTCACTCAACAACACAATCCGCTGATGTTTATTTTATACAGTCACAGAGCGGAGATGGTTCAGTTTTGAAAGGACTTCACTGAATCTGGGACGATTTTCAGGATTCATTTCCCATGCTTGCTTCATGATGGCAAATATCTCCACAGGACAGCCTTCTGGTGCCTCCATTCTGTATCCTTTTTCCACGTGCATGACAACATCAGACAAAGGCTGAAAAACAAAATAAATGCAGTTTTTTAATTTTTTTGAGGTCTTAAGTTATGGTCTTGACCAAATTGTAACAATCTGTCCTCTTGTCCAACCAAATTGTAACAATCTGTCCTCTTGTCCAACCAAATTGTAGCAACATGTCCTCTAGTCCAACCAAATTGTAACAATCTGTCCTCTTGTCCAACCAAATTGTAGCAACATGTCCTCTAGTCCAACCAAATTGTAACAATCTGTCTTCTTGTCTAACTAAATTGTAACAATCTATCCTCTTGTCCAACCAAATTGTAACAATCTGTCCTCTTGTCCAACCAAATTGTAGCAATCTGTCCTCTTGTCCAACCAAATTGTAGCAACCTGTCCTCTTGTCCAACCCAATTGCATTACATTAGAGAATTCAGTAAATTCTATATATGCTCTTGGTCATGAAACAGTCTGATTTGGTACATGGCATATCTGTACATTGTAAGTAGCAGCAATAAGACAAGAATGATTGAGAATTAGGTGAGCAGACAAATGAGAAAATAATGTTGAAGTGGGGAAAAAAAAAGGATGCAGCTTTTGATGGACAAAAAAAGCAGACCAAGAAGTAGTTGTGAAACAATCTAATTCAAATCAACAATATACGGATTAGTTCAACCAGTTTTAAGGATGCTTTGGTCAGAATAGATCAAAAGGTCCTTTTAAATAGAAACTAAAACCGTCAACAATATAAAACTATGGAACAAAGGGAAAAATAAACAGTTTCTTCCATTTAACTAACAAGAAAATTTAAATGCTTGAACTTGTTTTAAAAAAACAAACAAACACATGTGTTTTAGACAATGAAGTAACTATCCACTTATCTCTTATTACTTCTCAGCCTTTCCCTACTCTCTGAATACATTTTCCCTCCTAGCAAAACTATTTTCATGATAGTCACCTATTTGATCGAGTAAGTATGTGGTATAATGTCTCGTGAGATGATCTTTTCTATAGAATGTCTTGTGAGAGTCTACTTTTTTGGCATTCTGTGAACATGACCAAGCCAGCCAAGGCGTCTGCTGCTGATGACAGCATGGATGTCCTGCCACCCTGCTCTTTACGATACTTCCTCATTGAATATTCTATCTCGCCACCTTATTTTTTAAAATCTGCCTTAAGCATCAGAGGTGGAAGTAATTCAGCTTTATTTTCCTACCAAGAATAGGTTGACCATGTTTCACTACCATATAGCAGAGTGCTCATCACACAGAGCCAGTAGACTAGGGCTTTAGTATTGGCAGTCAGCAAGGTATTGTTCCACATTCTTTTGGCAGCCATGACATGGTGCACATAGCCTTGGCTCTCCTGTTGCTAATGTTTTTATCCTATTGTGCATTGTTGGAGATGATGGAGCCAAAATAACAAAAATGGTCAACAATTACCACCCCGTTAATAGTCTCATGAGGTGCAGTGCTTGTATTCTGAACTAGTATTTGGTCTAGTTTTGATTAATATTTAAGACAAACTTTTGGCATGCCGCAGATGGTTTGTTAACCAGGGTCTAAAGCTGAGTAGCAGATTCAGCAACAATAGCTGCCTCATCAGTGCATTTCTACTTTTCATTTGTGCCCTAAATCTAGATATATGGAAGAGTTATCCAGACGATCTTGTAATGTATTGTTATAAACCTGGTGGTGGCACAGAGAGGGGTAGTGGTACGAGTGTAGTCAGCCAACGCAAATCGCCCCAGGCCAGCGCTAGACGAGCGGTCAACCGTGACGAGTTATGATGGTCGGCCGAGACGAGCGTCAACATGATGGTTCGGGAAGGATCGATGCCGTGAACAGAGCTAAGGAGCGTCATGAGAGTTGTAGTCATCTGACCACCTAGAAAGTCGAGCGGCGTTCTGTCCGGTTCGAGAAGGCCAGTAGGGACCCTATATAAGAGCGGAGGTGTCGCAGTTAAGACGGTTCACGACAGGGGTTCAGAACACGGTCGACTACAGCACAGTTCAACGGTGTGGTTCTGTACGGATCATTGCGACGGTTCAGTGCGGAGTACTGTAAAGTACAGTTGAGACGACTGGCGTCTTGATCTTGGTCTGTGATCGAGTCCGACACAACGAGCCCAGTGTGTGAAGTCAGTCCTGAACTGTTGAACCCAGTGCAAGCCCGGAACGAGACGGAGAGGCCAGTGCAAGAGTTGATACTGCGGTACGGTGTTATCGGAGAGATATTTGTACAGTGTACGTGTTGCCAATTGTATAGTATTGGCTGTTATTTATTCAACTATTAAAGTGTTACGTTACTCTGGAGCCCTGAGTTGTCAAGTTCTTTACGTTGGTTGTGTATGGTGCAGTTTGTAGAGAGCCTGGATAGTGAGATTTGTAACAGTATGGAGAAATACACATTCGTTGATATTGCTGAAAATATAATGCACTGGCAGGAAAAGAATATGACAGAGTAGGTGGAAGAACAAGTCCCTGCCTGGGCTCCATTAAATTTCATTGTAGATTTTACTTCCTCATGAAAACACTCAATAAACTTTAGTAGTTTGGGATAGGAGGAAATCTGCACTTTTGGTGAGCTCCTTAACAGTTCAATATCCTCAATAAATGACGACGAGGACATTTCTATTAGATGGAAAAAACTAAGAAATGCAATCTGCAGCTCAGTACTTACTGCCTTTGGTCCTCAAAAACACAAAAATAATAGACACTTTTAGGCGAATCTTATGCAGATGGAACCTAACATTGAGAAAAAGAGATCTGCACACCTTGTTCACAAGGCAGGCAAACCCTAGCCAAAATGTCTATAACTTTTGGAAAGATACCTGCAACAGAATTTAAGAAAGTCCTGAGGAAATAGTAAAGCTCTGTTTGATGGCATAAAAGCGGCCTTGGGTCCAACAGTGTCTAAAACTGCTCCCTTTCTATCAAAATTAGGGCTTAAACCAAGCAGCAAGAACAATGGACAGAACACTACCTCAATATCTAAGGCACACAGAATACAGCATTTGCCTGGCCTCTCTACCAGATCTTCCAGTATTGGGATGCCTAGATGAGCTACTGAGCCCTGATGATCTTTAAAAAGCAATCAATAGCATGAAAAATAGAAAATCTCTGGTGAGTGATGGCATTCCAAAGGCCAACCAAAAATTTCTGCTCCCAGAACTATCTTATCTCCTCAACAGCAACTAGGAATAAGATCATGTCCCACACGACATGCATGTTGCAAATATAGTCACAATTATAAGAACAAAGGTATCTCCTCCTCATTGTTAGCTAAATATTTGCTAGAATGGCACAGCAAAGAAAATGCTTACAACTCATTTTAAACTTTGAGACCGGTACATTTCTAGAATATCTACTACATACAAATGTTCTACGTTAAAAATCATTAAACACATTATAACTTTTATCTACAGCCAGATACTCTCACAAATATGCTCATCAAAAATATTCTCAAACCCCCTAATGCAGACTACATAGGCACAAAAAACCCATTACAATTAACCTCCACCCAGTACTTCAAACTATCCATAGTAACCTGGTGCCAGTACTTTTTCTGACATCACTTTTACAGCAATTCTTTCTTTTTAGTCTAACACTAAGCATATTCCAGGGTACAAGTCTTAAATATATTCTAACTATCCTTTCATTCATTTTAAGTCTTTGGATTAATTATATCCTTATGTAATAATTAAGTCTTGACGTGTATCTGATATGTAAAGGAATTAAGTACTTTTGTCAACTGGCTATTATTAACTGTAAAAAAAAAACACTTACTACTCTGGGATATGGTACACGTCCAAAGGAATAAATCTCCCACAGAAGTATACCAAAACTCCACATGTCTGACTTGTTGGTAAAAATCTGGAATAAAAAAGTAACAGGAGTCAGCTAATTATGATTTAAATAAATCTCTTATAAAAACAAGGCTATTTATTATAGCTTTGAGAAACAGCACTTCTGGTACTGTAAACAGGTATTTAAAAAAAAAAAGATATTTACATTATTTCTTAGAGATTCTGGTGCAGTCCATTTGATGGGAAATTTCTGACTTGAAGTTTGATTAAAACCACCAATGTTAGCAAGACCAAAATCTGAGACCTGTAATGGCAATTTAGAAAAACATCCTTCAGACAATGAAGCACATCTCTGGAAAGTGAATTCAGAGAAGTAACGTGGAAATGTAACAGAGAATTGAATATAAATTTATTAACCTTTGCAGTGCCATCATCGTGGACCAAAACATTCCTAGCAGCTAAGTCTCTATGTACAAGTGATTTACTCTCCAAATAATCCATAGCAGCACAGGTGTCTCTGAGGACAAAATATACAAAATCATTTAAGAAGCAAACAATAGTAGGAATGTATAACCAGAAAAACTATATGAATATGTATACAATTGGACATAATCAGTGTGTAAACATTAGAATTTAAGACCAAAAAAGTAAATAAAAAGCCATTGCAAAAGTGTAACAATTTAGGACAAATTATATGTAGTAATTAAAATAACAAAAATGTGTAAATATTCTGATTTTATTTAAATAATTAGATTGCCTGGTACACAGAATAATCAAAGGGATATTATGAGTATAAAATAAAGATAAAAATAAGTTTACATGTAGAGAAAAGTAATGCAATAGCACTTACGTAGCAAAATTTATTTGATCTTTTTTAGTAATGATGTTTCTGCCTCTGGTTCTAAGATATTCCACTAAATTTCCCCTGCCTACAAACTCAGTGACCAATATTGCTGTGTCTGACAAAACAATGCCAATAAGTCTGACTAGGTTTGGATGTCGTAATGACCTATTGAAAAAAACATAACAATTGTCTATATATGTATATTAGAAATTGGATACCAAGTTTTGATTTAGTATAATATATATCATATAACATAGAATACTTTATATTTAAAGCTAATAGAGAGATAATGTATTTACATACGTCATTAAAGCAGCTTCTTTCATAAATTGTTCATTTCCTCGATCTTGGTCTTTGAGCACCTTTGCAGCTATAGCTTGGCCTTTGTAAAATCCTTTATAAACATCTGGCAAAAACAATAGTTTAAAGGGATTAATGATTGGTTTGTTTCATGTTGTTGTTTCTGTCACATGGGCAGAGAATAAAACAAAGTTCTGCTTAAAAGTGAAGTTGTTGAGAAGAACAAAGCTACAGATTAAATCCTGTGCAGTCAAACAGCTGACGGTGCTGTTTTGCATTGGATAGAAATGGCAATGCTCAGGGCAGAAAATAATGAAGGGACAACATTAAATGTTAAATCACTGATAAACAGGTCTTCATCTAGTACCAATTACATTATCTCTAGCCAAAAAAAAAAAAGGTTATTTAATTTTAATTATTTTACATATTGATCTAACAAGTTCCACTGTTTCACATATTTATGTCCAGTTCAGTTTTTAATGCTTGTTACACTTATTACTATGTGGTTTATTTAAGTTCCACACCTACATATAAACATCTTTCTTTGTCACCATTTCCTTTTCTGTTGTCAACAACAAACGAATCATGAGTACAGGATGCTTCCTGCTTATTTTTTCCTAACGCTTCAAAAGTCCCTACACTAAAGAGATTTGTAAAATCTTAGAAACTACACAATTTTAAGATGGACAAAATAATTATTTAAATTTTCTCTCTGCGGCTAATCTAAATAGTTTACCAGAGTGATCTCCCATTGGAATGGTAGTATAGAGCATCATGTACATAAATGAAATGACTGACCATTAAAGCATCTCATAATTTAATTGTGATACTAGACTTGATTAAGTTCACATATATTACAGAATACTACAATACTCGACTAAATCTATCTAGATCTAGCGAGATTTTATGCCTGGGCATTTACAAAATTAGACCTATACTATATGTGTGCAATCAATAGGCATCAGGCAAGTTTACTAAAAGAAAACAATACTTGTAGTGATGTGCAAATTTTTTTATACTAAAACAATCTGGCACACTAGTTTAATTTTGTTTTTCATTACCAGCTCTGAGATCTAAAAAAATAATAGAATAAATAATGATAAAACTTTGTCTATTTATTACAAAGGTGTCTTTCAATTGCTAAGAAATTGACTATGGCATGTCCCTTTTAATAGTGCAGATGTCATAAATGCTAAAACGTTTTAATTTTCTTTTGTTTTGTGTGTGAAAATTTTAAAAAAAAAATTCTTCAAACATGGCTTGAAAATAACACATCCATATCTATCTGCAACTAAAAAAGGTGCTACATAATCATATATGGTGTCAAATGAAAGATAAATGAAGCCTCTTGGAACTGTTAAAACAGACAATAACTTATGATGATCACTGATTAAAACAGAATTTAATATAGGCTCTCTAGTAGGCAAGAACATCACTGCTTGTTGCTTCTACCCATTCTTTACAAGAACATTAAATATAATCAATAAATATATCAGTCAAAACTACTTCAGGATTATCTGCATTTAATCTCTAGGATCTATGAGTCTGCCTTTTTTTTTTTATTATTGCCTTACACTTAGATCTACCACCAGTGAAAGATTTTAAAAAATTATAGCTCTACAATTATCATCTCAACTGCTTTAATCACAATCTTCGCCACCATTTTAATCCTATGATAGATCTAGATTGTCGTCATCGCAATCCCTCTATGATAATATATAAAATAATTATGCAGTCTTTTTGGTAGAATATCTTTTGGGTTCCTTCGATAAAGTTTACAGTGTGTGAGTTTGCTTTTTTTTAAAGGAAAAAAAAAAGGGAGGGGGGAGAGAGAAAAGCACTACTAAAAAAATGTCATAGCAAACAAAGATTCAAATGTTTTTAAGACAATATAATGAAATAAAAGTAGCATAAAAATGTCTATGTTTTTGGTGATGTCTTACAGTTCAATGGATAGAAGGAACACAGTAGATAAGTTAATAAACCATTCTCTACCTAGCAATGGAATAGATGCACAGCAACATAGCTAGGTAGTCTATAATGTTAATCAAAACTAAAGCACAAATAGGATTAAGAAGTCATCTTAATTATAATACCATTCAAACTTCTTGAAATAAACACAACCAATTTTATTATCAGTGTATAGTTGCTGAGCAACATTAATTATGTAAAATAACTAAAATCCTTTTAAAAGAGTTTAAGGTAAAAAAACTCTGGTGATCATTTAGTCGTTTGCTAGAGGCCTGAACAAGTTTACTAGTGAACTAAATGTAAACGTAATAATGAGGCTGAGTGGCTTGGTTTCTGAACCGAGGTGTCCCAGGTGAAAATCCTGGTGAAGACTGGGATCTTTAATTTTCAGTATCTTTAGGGGGCCTCTGAGTCTACATAGCTCTGATGGGTACCTGAGATTAGTTGGGGAAAAAGTAAAGGTTGTTGGTCATTCTACTGGCCACATGACACCCTTGTTAACTGTGAGCCACAGAAACAGATGACCTTTACATCATCTGCCCATGGATTGCAAGGTCTGAGAGGGGAACTTTACTTTTTTTTTTTTTTTAAGATAGATATAGGCTAGTCTTGTTTCCTTCTAGATCTAGACACAAAGAACTACCATATTGCCTTTGTTGAAACATGTAACTAACAACTTTTGGATTGGTAGATGTCATTCTTACATTATGTGAGGTGTCTATACTACAGGTTCATACAGGTGCAATGCAAGGCTTACCTCCGAAATCGCCCTTTCCAATAAGTTCTCCAAGCTCCAAGTCACTTCTATTGATGACCCATCCACCTTTTTGGAAGTCTTGCATGCTAACTGTTACAAAATTATTGCCTTGTTTAGTAACAGGCCGAATTAATCTTGTACATAGACCATCAGCATCTGCCTTGTAATGCTAGAAAAAAATCAATTTCTATCCTTAGTTTTTTCTCATATCAAATTCTATCACATACGTCTAATAACAATGCATACAAAAACAAAAAAGCAGGAATTAATCAAACATTTCATCTTGTGATCTACAGCTAAATAGAGTTTCAACAAAAGAAATAAATCCCTGAATTTCAAAGCTTTATGTAAAAGAGGATATAAACTTCAAATCTATTAACATCTGTATAAGATTTAGTGATTTTAATCAGTTGTTGTTTTTTCATGCTAAAAGAAGAAGTAGGTAATGTTTACATCTCAGTAAACAAAAAACTTTATTACATGCCACAAAAAAAAAAATGAAGGTAGCGTTTCTAAATGAAGCATGAACAATTTAACTAACCAAAACAAAACCATTTTAACAATTGATACCCGAGCTTAACTTAAGGCTTTTCAATTTTCAAAACAATCTTTAAAAAAAAAAAAGGTAATTGTTTCTGAATGAGATTAGCAGTAAGGAAGAAATTATAACCATAAAATGCAAGACACTTTTAAGATACATTTTCTTCAGTCTAAAGAATCAAAGCCAGAGAAACCTTGATTTTCAATATGCAGACCAAATTAACAAGCTCTTAAAGAAGATTTTAAGCAGTTAGAATTTCATCAAGTAAAATAACTAAATACTATACCAAAGGGTACCGAGCACAGATTCACATTTAATTTAATCATAACATCACCAATTCATTAAGAACATATATTTTTGTAAAACAATTCTCTAGCTTTAAATTAGAAAAAAAAAATGGGCCCACCTTTTTCAAATCAATTCCATAAACAAGATGTTAGCATTAGTAGTTATTAAATGTGCAATCAAAAACCTTTTTTTTCCAGCATTCAAAAACTAACTACTACAGAATAAAAACTATGACTAATACTTAAGCAAAAACTTTAAAATAGAAAAAACATGCAGAATTTTAGTAATTATGTCTTTTAAAGATTTATCTACGACTTCATTTGTTGTCTTATTATTTGATTTTTTTCTTCTTTCAAAAGTGCCTAAAACTACTTTAACAAATTATCACTATTAAACTCATGTAAGTAAAAGATTACATAGGAGCAGAATAAGACCTATATCACACCTTTAACTCTTCTTATCAATCATAACCCTAAAAGTGCATCTCTATCCTTACCAAAGAAAATCTATATTAAAAACTTTGTACCTGAACAAGTTCTTCCAAAGTGGTGAAAAACTCTTCATTATCTATGGACAGTTTGTTGTCTGCATATTTAATGTGGTAATGCTCTACTCTATCCTGGAAGCATACACACAGGGTGTAGTCCCCAACAAAATTGTTGCTATCTCTGACCAAAAACAAACCTGTTTCTCTGGGGTTCAGAAGCCTTTCCGCATCTAGACGACTTATTTTACCATGGTACCATCTATGACAAATATATCAGAGGCAAGTATGCTTTTAATTGATCTACACTCCTAATAAGTTTTTATAAACTACTTAGATGATAAAATTGTGTTCAGTAAGGTAAGAACAGATGTGTTACATTTATATTTTATCTGATTATCTAACTAAAGCAAGCAATCAAGAACATGAAGTTATTAAAGATCACACACTATACAGCACACAATCCATTAGCATCATGTTGACAATCAAATCTCTTTTTTGTCCAGGCAATTATGCATTCAAAACACTAACAACAATAATCAGAATGAAGTTAGTTTTACTTTCATACACTGAAAATTCAATAGACACAAGAGAATACATGCAGATTAAGATTCAAACAACATAGGGACTAAAAACTTGTATCCAAACTGAGGAGATGCAGATTAAAAACTTGGATTCACAAAAGTCAGAGGAATATTAGTGTTGTTTTTTTTTTTTTGGTTATTGACATACTGACTAAAAGTGCACAAACCATGAAGAGGGAAGAAATATACCTCAACCAGTTCCAAGAGAGAATCAAAAGCACAATCCCCCCCATCCACAAATACCATCCCATCAGGCCCTGTCAGAATACGGTAGTGATCTATTCTGTTATCACAACTGACTGACAGAGTGCGATCACCTACATAATGGATACTGTCACGAATGAGGAAAACCCCATCTTCCTGATTGGCTAATAGAGCTTCAGTTTCTTCTCTGGTAATATGTCCATGGAACCAGCTAAAGAATTAAAAATATTCAAGATCAACTAATCTTCACCATTGATTTTCTAACCATACTACAGCACATATAGAACAACATAATAAATGCATAAATGATTATTTAAAAAAATATTTAGCATAGAATGAAACTTATGGTAAAATGTCACAAGAAAATTACATACGGCATTGCATGTAAAGATACAACTTTTCTAAGTTTGACATAGTTGGCAGGTATCATTCCTTCTGCACCAATGGAATTTTTCGCTTTGTACCAATTAGGATCCTATTAAAAAAATTAATTAATTAAGAAATGTTTAAATGGCATTATTGAAATCCTGAACATAGGCCTTGATATATAAATTTAATTTAAATTTTAGTCAATAAAAAATTGTTTTCTAAAATTTAGTATTTTAAAATAATTTGAACACATAAAATGGTTACTATTTAAAAAAAAAAAAAAAGTGAACACATTGCTTTAAGATGTACTTAAATGAGATTTTTTTTTTACTAACTGTTGTTGATTTGACAATAACAAGTAAATCTCCTTTTTGAAATGGCAAGTCATCTTTGGAACGACCAGGAAAATCAAACAGCCCAACGACTTCATCTCCTTGATTCCATGTAACCTAAGTCAATACACAACAAAATTTTACAGTAAAAAATGCTTCCTTTAAAGAAACTAAATCTTAGATTGTTAAGATGTAAATGATTTATTAATTATATTATTTGCTATAAATATTAAAAATGATTGGATTAATTTTCCAGAAATTTCACATCAAGGGAATACCACATATCATGTTAGAAATAACATTTTTAAGATTATTTACATTGCTTAACTTTAATGAATAGAACATTATTTTGATAAACACAATATGAAAGAAAACTCATGGAAATTTTTAAATTTAAAAGACTGCTAAAACTACTTACGGTATGATTTATATCACCCATTGGCATTATATTAAGTTGACGATCGTTTCTGGCAAATCGTATATTTTCACTCTGTTGCATTTACTTTTTATTTTTCTATAACAGAAAAAAATATTAATGTATTTTATGTATATATATATCTGGACAACTTCCTGCAATGATAACTGACAGAACTGAATATGGCTGTATTTTTTTAAATGGCTGAATATTAGGCTGGAGCTACTATCTGGAGCATCCCTAGTATATATATATATGTATTATTAATATTATAAAATCTATATTCTAGGTCTGAATCAAGTAGTGTTAAGACTGTCTTAGTCTTAGACTTACACTTAGACTTTAGTCACTTGCCAGTATTGCCAATAGCCAATACAATAGATATCTTATAGACAATATACTAGAGTTAGAGTGTCACTAGAGTCTAGACTAGTCTAGAGCATTAATAAAATTATTGAATTATAAATATAGAGCCTTTAGAGTTAAAGAGGTCTATTTTTTAATTATTTTTTTTATAGTTTATAGATCTAGACTCCTAGAGTCTATATAAAAAGTATATTAATACTCTATATACCTCTTGTTATAATCTTACTCTTGTACTAGAACAACTAGATCTAGAAGTTATAATATAACTGTATAACTACCATAACTAGATCTATAATAATACTAATTCTAATAATAAATTATTATTAGTTACTAGATTTCTATACCTTACTAATTAGTAAATAATGTCATAACATATTTTATTATTAAATCTAGATTATTCTAGATTAAATCGAGATCTATATAACTATATATAATATTGTATACTTAATTAGACATAATATTACATATATAATATTATAATATATAGAGTAGTATAATAAATCTAAAAGCTATAACTCTAGTATAGTCTATATATAATATAAATAATATAATAGCAGGGGCAGACTGGATGTCAAAATCAGCCCAGGCATTTCTATACAGTACATTTCGTAAATTGTATATCATATGATGGGCCTCCAATTACATGCCTATCTGTTCTCAAAAGCATCATGTTTTTTTTTATGACGTATCGATAACTGTATGCATGCTCTATCTATCTATTGCACTATATCTTTAAAAGAAATATATAGGATTTATGTAGCTTTCGAATCGCTATGTTTGTTGGCCCTAAAGGATGAAGCCTACTTAATAGTGCTGTCTAAGGATGTAGGCTATTACATAGTTTTTGAACATGTGTTAGATTAAATTAGTATTACACTTTTAGATAAGACTTAATTTACTTAACAATAAGTTAATAGAGAACTCACTCAGTCAGAGACTCTAAAGTAGTCTAGATCTAAATTGAAAATTGGAGAAATTACTTTAGCTTTATAGTTTACTTTACTTTAGTATTTACATTTAAGTTTACTTTACTTTAGTATTTACATTTAAGTTTACTTTACTTTAATATTTACATTATTACATTTACACTAACTTTACAGTTACTAGAAAAATCTGGACTAGGATTAGACTAGAGCTACTCAGGCTGACTAGGCTACTGTCTCTACTATGCTAGCTGCTAGATCTAGATATTCTAGATCAGTAGAGATCTAATCTAGATCTATATAAAACTTAAATCTTAATATAAGTATATAATCTATAACTATAACTGCTAAACTAGTATAACTTTTATGACTATTATTAGTATTATACAGGAACGGACTGGCTAATATGGATATGATTATATGGGCATTTGGACTAGCCTAATGCCCAGTGGGCCGGTACTCTAATGGGCCTATAAAGGTCTCATGAATGCCACTAAGGCACGCATAAAATTGTTAAAGGTTTTATAATATTCTCTTATATAAGGGGCTATGCCGCTATATGAGCGTCAAGTTAAATACATCTTTTACAGATAACTACACTACTACAGTGACTTACAGTTACACTACTAAAAAGTTACAGTCTTAAGACTTAACTTTTAAACTTTATAGATCTAGCCCTAGCAGTCTAACTGTCTAGCTAGAGCTTAGAACTAGACTTTTACTTGAGTCTAGAGTTAGACTAGAGTCACAGTCACTGACTCACAATACTAGATATAATACTTTTTATTTTATTACATACCAGGCCAGGGCCAGGGTAACCAAGTTCCAAGTCTGACCAAGTGTAACAAAGAATTACATAACTAACTTCATTATATATGTGTTGTTTTAAATAAACTTTTTAATAGAGTCGATAGTAAACTGTCACTGTAGAGTAGATTAACTAGATCTAGATCTCGACTAGACTAAATTGATTCAGGAAGTAGAATTGTCAATGAAGTGTTTAAGTTCTTAAGAGGAAGTAGAATCTAATAATTTGTAACCTTTCGGTCAAAAGCGCCTCTAGTATGAATGAATGAGGATACTCTAATTACCGTCCCCAAAATAAACTAAAGCTACAAGACTTATAAAGTAAAAATAAATGTAAATAAACTAAAGACTAACACCATATTAAATATCTAGTATATATATATATATATATATATATATATGGCTGCCTGGTCGTGCGGTTTGCACGCTGCGCTGTCGTTCAGATTTATCGATGGTCCCGGGCTCAAACCCTGCCCGCTCCCATCCCCCGTCGTCCTGCTGGAGGTTTGGACTAGGAAGTAATTATCTTCAACTCTGAAGGAACATCCGAAACATGTAAAACATTTTACAAACAAACACACACACACACATATATATATATATGTCATCATTGGCCTCCTTCAGTCATAGAACGACTATGTTTCATCTCAGAGCACACTTCCTCATGTGGCTGTGGAGCCCTATTTTGGAGAGACACTCCCGTCCACAGATAACGCAGGTTAAGGTGGCTTTTGCTTCGGTGGTAGAGGAGCTGGCCGTTTTTCGGATTGTACGTTTTTCTTCCTGAGCTGAGACCCATGTACTTTCACTGTCCATAGCTTTCTTGGTCACTGTCTCTCTCCATCTGTTGCGGTCTAGAGCTATGTCTTCCCAATTGTCAGTATTGATGTTCACTGATTTGAGGTCACGTTTTATTACATCTATGTAACGGAGGTTACATTCATTCATTCATATATATATATATATACACGATTGATTCGACTCTAAATCAACTATACTAGCACCTGTTATCAGAGCAAAGAGAGATGCACTCGCTACATACAAGGCAATGCAATCTGTTAACTTTGAAAGAAGCTAGAGCCACTGTGCAGAGGAAAGCACGGATCTGTGCCAATGAATACTGGATAGAGCTCAGAGAGAATATTCGGCTCGCTGCTCAAGCTGGCAATTTAAGAGGAATGTATGAAGGAATCAAAAAAGGCTCTAGGACCTGTCCAAAACAAGTCAGCACCTCTCAAATCAACCACTGGGGAAACTATCACAGACAAGAGTGAACAAATGCACAGATGGGTCGAACATTACTCCAATCTCTAAGCCACAACAAGCTCAGTCTCTGCTTCAGCCCTTAACGCTATCAATCAATTACCCACAATGAATGAACTAGTACCCACCCTATTAGAACTCAACAAAGCCATGGACAGCGAGAGATACTGAGATGTGACAGTATCCCCCCAGATCTTCTGAAACAATGCAAAACTACACTACGCCAACCTCTACATGAACTGCTTTGCAAATGATGGCAATAAGATGCTGTGCCACAGGATCTACGGGATGCAAAGATCATCACCCTGTACAAGAACAAGGTAACAGAAGCGACTGCAACAACTACAGGGGAATCTCTCTCCTAAGCATTGTAGGCAAAATCTTTGCTCGAGTGATACTTCCCAGGCTACAAAAAGTTGCTGATCGAGTCTATTCAAAATCACAGTGCGGCTATCGCTCAGGGAGATCCACAATTGACATGATTTTCTCCACCCGTCAATTTCAGAAAAAGTGCAGAGAGCAAAGAATGCCTTTGTACATTGCATTCATCGATCTGACAAAGTCCTTTGATCTAGTCAGCAGAAAAGACTACTTTAAAATCTTACAGTTAATAGGCTGTCCACCCAAGCTGCTAAATATTATTGTCTCTTTCAACCAAAATATGGTGGTTAGAGTACAGTTCAACGGCGCCTGCTCCGAAAGTTTCAGTATAAACAACGGAGTCAAACAAGGATGTATCCTGGCCCCAACCCTCTGTGGAATACTCTTTTCAATGCTAATCCACAACACGTTTGACAAATCCACGGTAGGCATATATCTTCATTCCAGATTCGATAGCAAACTTCTAAATATTGTTAGACTGAAGGCCAAAACTAAACCCAGAACAACCCTCATAAGTGATATGCTCTTCGCGGACGACGCAGCGGTAGTGGCACACTCAAAAGAGGAGCTTCAGTCACTAATGTCCTGCTTCTCTAAGGCTTGCAAAGTATGGCCTAACCATTAGCACAAAGAAAACTAATGTTATGGGACCACCTACTACAGCACGACCATCCATCCTCATTGATGATAACAATCTAGATGCCGTAAACGAATTCTGCTACATTGGATCTACAATCCAAGGCGACCTGTCACTAGAAGAGGAGATGAAAAAACGCATAGGGAAGGCCGCATCAACCTTCGCTAGACTCCGACCAAGAGTTTGGGAAAACCAGAAGCCTACCACAGCGACCAAAATGGTCTACAAGGCATGCGTCCTTAGCACGTATACGGCAGCGAGACGTGGACAACCTACACAAAACAAGAGAGAAAACTAAACTCATTCCACTTGCGCTGCCTTCGAAGGATCTTAAAAATAACATGGAAAGAATGAGTGTGTAATACTGAGATCCTCACGAGAACAGGCCTTCCCAGCATCTTTCTCAGGCAACGCCGCCTGCGCTGGCTCGGACATGTTCAACGGATGGAGTACAGTCGCATCCCGAAAATCATTCTGTACGGGCAACTTGCGTCTTGCCCAAGAAAAACTGGTCGCCCCCAACTCCGTTACGTTGATGTGATAAAAAAGGGATTTAAAATCAGTAGACATTGATACTGACCATTAGTGGGAAGACATAGCCTTAGACCGCACTAGTTGGAGAGAGACGGTGACCAAGAAAGCTATAGAAAGCGAGAAAACATGGGTCTCGATTCTTGAAGAAAATCGTGTCACACGGAAAATGGCCAGCTCCTCTACCACCAAAGCTAAAGCCACCTGGACATGCAATATATGTGGACGGGAGTGTCTCTCCAAAATAGGGCTCCACAGCCATATGAAAAAGTGTTCAAGATGAACCATAGTCTGAAGGAGGCCAATGAATGAATGAATGAATGAATATATATATATATATACAGCTGTGTGATTATTTTGTTTGGGTTTTGTTGTTGATCCAAATAATATAGTACGATCTCTCACGTGCTGGACCTGGAGCAGACTATGACAGTGATGTATAGACACCCAGACAGAGACATTAGTTGACACCAACACTACGAAAACTCGAGAGAAACAATAAACTTGAAAACAATAGGGGTCGAAATACCACGGTCAGTGATACAGGCAGGACACATCGCGGATCTTTAGATTTATGTAGGGAAAATGGGGTATTAGCAGAGTCCAGGTGACAAGACAATAATTAGAGAATAAATTAGCTTAAGGAATATAAAGTCAGAAACAGTTTGAAATAAGGGGGAGACGACTCAAACACGGCTAGGTGCTGGACCAGACCGATGTTGTAGGAGTCGATGTCGTATTGTGGAATACGGACATGTGTTGTATGTTGTAGAAGTCAATGTAGTATTGGGATATACGACTTGTGTTGTGGTTGTTAGATACAGGAACAGTATCAGTGCTTTTCTTAAGGACACGCGGTAAGACGAAACTATTCATCTTTTCTTGAATGCACGTAGAAAGCTATGAGTTGATTGGTTGATTAAGTACTTGTAAGTGTCTGTCAATTTATATCTAGGTGACGGTCAGCGATTTATACAAGTACATATCACATCAAGACTATACGGACTGTGACGTGGGCTCCAGGATCCGTGCTAAGACAAGAGAGAGAGAGAGAGAGAGAGAGAGAAACTGTCCAGTGTGGCTTGCTATTTGTACCCAGCATCAATTTATATGTAACTATGTTGTTTTAGCCTTTCATGATTAGATAAGTCCGAATTTTTCGTACCATTATTCATTTCTATTATTCATTTCTTATGTGTTTGTATTCATTACATTGTTTTATTTGCTTAATTAACCAACCAAATTAATCACATTATTATTTCAATTATATCCAATTATGGTGGTTAATATATCAATAATTAAACACCTATTTTAATGACACTATTGTGTTCGGAGATCCTAATTTGTCACATTAGACATTGTTGTGCTCTTAACTTCATCGTCACCTTTTTGTATTAGTTCCAATCATTATAACTTGTTGGCTAGACAAGGCGAGAATCATCCTAGACATCTTGCCATCAAGAGCCGATAAGCTGATATTCAGTTTCTTGACAATATATATATATATATATATATTGAAATAATTTGAGGACTCCAATGAACGAAGTTTTAACTGTTGGGAATCGAATACACACACAAAAACGCATTTACACAGTTGGAGCTATTTGGTACATATTTTTAAAAAGTAAATAGGATCCCCTAAACACTTTTTAAATCAGATTAATCTTAGTGGAACTTCGTCTTGGAGGGCTGGGCGTAGCACTGCTAAAAAAACATCACCAGCTACAAAAACAGCAAAGCAAGAGAAATCGTGGACCTGGAAGAAGATGTAAGCCCTTCCTCCATCGGCCGATGAAAGTCATCTGCAAGCCGATTCGACACGTCGAAGACCATAGTCTCCACCAGGACTATCACCACCATTAGTAGGGGCCTACATGGAACGCCCGGACCATGCACGAAACTAGAAAGACAAAACTAGTGGTAGCAGAGATGACCAAGTTCAACGTTGCCATCTAAGGAATCAGCGCATCAAAATGGACTGGTTCCACTAAGAAGCGACTGAATTCCAGCGAGCTACTAGGCTGCTGTTTTCAGGACACAAGCAAGAGGATGCTACGCACGCCCAGGAAGTAGCCATAATGCTGTCCAAGCAAGCATGAAAGCGCTTATAGGGTGGGTGGCGCATGCCCATAGATCATAACAGGTTCCTTCCATACAAAGTACGCTCCAACGAACGACAACTTCTACAACAGACTGCTTACTACATTACAAGGCAGACTAATTAAGAACATCGTCATTATTTTGGGCGACCTCAGCGCCAATGTCGGCAATGACAACAAAGTATGCCTATACGAGTAGACAATGGAGAAAGATTCGCCAACAAGCAACATAATTATTGGAGGAACTGTCTTTCCACACAAAAGGACACAAAATGCAATTGGATATCACCATCTGAAATTGTCTAGTAGTGTTGTGCGTCACACTTGGAACACTAAGGCCAGCAAAAGCGAACAAAAGCTCCCTTTCACCAGTCTGAATTGTACAGCAAGTTCCTCCTTCCCGCTATCCTGTCCAACAGGGGGTGAGACTCGGGTTTGTTTTGCGTTCACTTCCAATGGACACGGGCACTCCCGACCCGCGGACTAGAGACGCGGCCGAAGGCCGCAACACTGGGACCCCCGTCGTATTCGTATACTGTACTAGGCTAACCGTGCGGGACACACCGTTTATGTAACGGTCCCTTGAGGGACGGCGCCTGGATGTTGACAGATCACTGTGGGAATTTTACATCCCCGCACAGTGCAATGGAGATGCTCTCGCACCCCTTCAGGCACTCTCGCGGGAGCCTTGTTTCATTACCCTTTGGCCTAGCCGTCCCCTCTCACGCTCGTTTCCACCCGGGCGACACTATGAGGCAGGGCAGCAAGCCCGGTATTGTATATCACCAGACCTGTCACCTGTCGCAGTCGATTTGAATGTAAGCTTTAAATATCTTCTTATCTTATATAATACAGACGTTACTTCAAAAAAGAAGATGATTACGTCCTACGCGTCATGCAAATATGTGTTGCAAAACTAAACAATGCGTCTATTTTTATCGGAAAATGGATGGGCAATGCCTAAATACTTTTAGTTTTTCCATAAGGTCTAACGGTCTAACCATTACAGAGCACAAAATTGAAAACTAAAAGTAGCAGCAAACTGTTTCGCAATAGTGACTCTACTATTACTATAGTCTAATTGTTGTATTTATGCCTTAATCTAACTTATGATGTGGTGCAAACATGAGGTAATTAAACCTACCAAAAATATTAAAAACTCGTCATCGCAAAAAATGCGAAAAGCGAAGCAAAACAACCGATGATCGATTGATCATATTAAATTTTAGTTTTTTTTTTTTTTAGAGTAGACACTACTCTACTCTAGATTTGATTTAGATTTTAATCTAGATCTATAAATCTATATAGATCTAGATCTGGCGTCATGATATGGTCTCTGGATTTTACCACCTAACCTATGCTTAGAAGAAATTACCAAGCTTGAGTAAGACTAAGTGTCACTAAGTCGTCTAAGACGTCTAAGAGTAACTAGGCTAGTCAGTCTTGTAGATCTAGTAGTAGAGTCTAGTAGTCAAGTAGTGTCACGAGTAAGACAGAGTAAGAGCCAAGCCCAAGACTCTAAAAAAACTCTTAAGATGTAAGACTTAACTCAAAACTGTCTTAAGACTACCAAGCCAAGACAATATTATACTTATTATCTAATAGTGTGTATAGACCTATTTAATTTATCAATGATCATCTACTAGAAATCTAGATTTAGATCTCTAGATCTAATCATCTGCATCACGATGTTATTATCATTTATTATGTATTTTTATCAAATTTATGTATATATTCAAATAATCATTTTGTAATACTTAGATAATACTAGTACTAGTGATCTAATAGGAACTATTCATTTATAGATCTAGATATTCTAAGATATAATTATAATTCTAATTATTCTAGATCTAATTACTCTTTATTGAGTCAAAGCCAAAGAGAGAGAAAGTCATAGATCTATATCTATATATTTATTAATAATTTATTCTATTACTATTAAATAATAGAAATATAAATAGACATTAATAGATATCAAGATCTAAAAATAATAATATTATTAATCTACTACATTATAATTATAGATCTAGTAAATTCTAGTACTAAATTTTTGTACTTTAGATGTACACATGTGTGCTTGTTCACTTTTGTACTTGTTCACTTGTGTGCGTGTGTAGATAGACTACTATGCTTTCTGTATTAAAATATTACCCATTTTAGACCTTGCGATCTATAGCATAGGGCAGGTGATGTAAAGGTCATCTGTTTCTGTGGCCCACCATTAACGAGAGTGTCATGTGGCTAGCACACTGACCAACTCTGTATTAGTGTACTCTCTGTACTCTACATTCAAGGGTTAAAATAAAAAATTACAATTATTACAACCAAATTGATATTTCCTTTTTTTTTTTAGATTACACATGCCAAAATAAATATAGTGTGGGGAACATGAAGAGGGCATTAAATTGGGGTCTTTGGAAAATGCATATTTTCACTCTAGGCCTGAAATGATGGTCTAAAAAAATGTTTGCATTGTCCACTACTGTACATTGCTTGCCTTTTGATTAAAAGATGCAAAAAGAAAAATGGTAAAACCAACCAAAGGTACTATATCTAGAATTCAAAAGTTAAACAGAGTGGGGATGGGTCATTAATCAACTGGAGGATGCAAACAAAAAGTTAGGGGCTGCTATTGTAATAAAAGAGGGCTGAAAGTGGGCATGTGTGGGGGTTCCAGTCAAAAAGCAACATAGAATATATTAAATATATCATATCTCAATATTGAATTGAGAAGCTGAAGAAAAGAGAAAAGTCAGAGATTGTACATAGGACTAACTTTTTTGGTTGGGGGGGGGGGGGGGGTGGAAAAGTAAAAAGTTACTCTAGAATTCCTGGGCTGATAGCATGTATGTGTTTGGATGGGGAAGGTATAATGTGGGCTGTTCCAAATCAAGTCAGAAGTCTATGTCATAGAACATTAAAATTCACAAGGTGAAAAAATACATTTAAAAAAAAGAGTTCTAGAGAAAGAGAGAAGGTTGGCTGTTTCATTTCATTCTAACCTACAGTAATTCACGGACTAAAAAGTATGTGAAGGGAATCGTCAAAATGTGGCCCATATTTTGAGAAATGTAGAAAAAAAACATATATGAAGGGGATGTTCCAGTCATGATGAACAATATAAAACCTGGGAATAAATCAAGCAGTTTAGCCAGTGTGTAATGCTAGTTTATTTATATTTTTAAGTTTTAAATTAATCTTAATATCTACTCCCTGATTTTATAACTATTTATATATGATGAAAAGTACATTTTAAAAAATCTTATGGCATTATTAGTATAAAAATCAGATAATTGCCTTTTTTTTTTCATTGGAGACAGTTACAGTAATTTTTTAAATTAATTATTCTTATTTCTGTTAAAAACAGCATCCTAAAGACTTAGATTTATCTGTGATATTTAACATCTTATTTTTATTTTATTTTTAGTAATCTTTTCCTGGCTTTGCCAAACTAGCAACTACTTAACTGGTGATCTACTTGAATGTACTGTCAAAGAGACAAGTGATTACTAAAAATTAAACTGCAAGTTTATTTTCAAATGACCATCATTTTATGGCAATGGTTTACTGATTGAGACTCTCTCAGTTCAACATAAAAGTCCAAATAGTACCAAAAAAAAAATGGATGAGGTTTGTATTAAGTTATGCTAATTTAGAGAGACTAGTCCAATGTATGTCTTTGTAGTTTGGTTGCTGTTAATTATAATTTAGCATTTAGTTTATAACATGCAGTTGAATAAGACTATATCATTACTTATAATTCATTAGATTTATTATCTTATTAATCCTTTTTGTACTTAGCAGCTAGAGTCAGAGAGCATAAAGACTTTCTATGCCATTGATGATATAAATGTACTCGTATCTGAGAGTTTTCCCTCAAGACTTAGTGATCCATAAGACAGATAACATTTAGTTGACTTGTTTTTATGACTTTTGGTATATAAGGATGTTGTGTAGCTAATGACCAACCATGTAGTATGCCGGATATCCATTTGAAACTGCGTAAACTGAGATAAGTTGTCTTTATCTTGTAAATACCCAAGAACTCAAACCTCTGATTTTGGGATGATTAGCTCAGATCTACCATATCTTGGCATAGACTTTAAATATTTCCAGTACAGGCATCAAATGTTAGGAATTCGTTATCAGACCACCAGCTTCATGATGTTTATATTGTCAATGCACTTTGATTCTGAAGATTCATTTTTTCAACAGGTTATAAAAATGAACATTCAAGACATCAATCCACATGTTGTGTGTTCTTTATGCAATGGATACTTTATAGATGCCACAACTATAACTGAATGTTTACACACATGTATGTATAGCACTTTCAACTAAAAGTTAACTATGTCATCAATGATAAAATTCATCATGATGAAATACAACCCCTGCAGCACTCATATTGTTTATCCTTAGCCGAGTGCTCTTTGAACTTAATGCTAACGTTATTAATGAATTTATTGTATTGCATGCTTCCTCAGTTTGCAAAAGCTGCATTGTCAAATACTTGATGAATTGCAAACATTGTCCACAATGCCAGCTGAAAGTTCATGAGACACATCCCTTGTTTCTACTACGTCCAGACAGAACTTTACAAGATATTGTCTACAAGTTGATACCAAACCTTTTTGAAAGTAAGAAAAAAACTTAAATTGTTATTTTTTCTTAAAGTTATTTTAATTTTTCATAAAATAGTTCCTTTAAATGAAAATAAAACCACTAGCTTCATCATTTGAACACATAAAATCAGGATGGAAATGTCTTACAGATAATCCTTCCTTATAAATGTCTAATAATGTCTTTTGACCCAATCGATCTGGGCATATAGCATACATTATAGAAATGCATACATATATTTATGTTGCTCACCACTTTTATGTATTTGCTACAGATGAGGAGCTTCGCAGAGAAGAATTTAACAAATCTAGAGGGATGGCTGTTGACAAGAAGCCAGGAAATAAAACAGGTACATCTTACTGTTGAAGTATTTTGTCTTGTAGAATAAGAAGCGACCAGAAAAAAAATCTGTTCCAAAATCACACATTTTTAAATATAACTATTAATTATGTCAGAAGATTAGTTTGGATATTTCTGTTATCTTATGCTGTTTTATCATTAATTACATTGTCATTTCGGTTGGATTTTTAAGTAGAGTTTTGGAAATTAAACTAAAATGGCATATTTTTTAATTATAGAGGAGCCAGTGATTCCAAAGTTGTCAAGCATTATCAATAACCATGATGGACACTTATATAAAAATGATGAACAGATTTGTCTATGTTTAGAGAGATATAGGTCAGTAAAACCTAGATAACAATGACTTAAAAAACTCTGTTCAACATTGATTTTTGTTTTGAATGAAAACACATTGATATTATTAGTTAGTTTCATTTGAAACATCAATTTACAAACATACTAGAAAATGTTATGTGCTAATAAAAAAATGCAGAAGTTATATGTTGTTTTATTAAATTAAAAAAGATTGTTTTATAATATTTTTATTTTCATTATGTTATATTAAAGGTAAATTAATAAAAATATGAAGATTCTTATGTTAGTAATTCTTTTTTTAAGCAGATCTCAAGGAATTTCTCACTGTGGAAAAATTCTTCCTCTTCGTTCTTTGGACAGAAAATTTTTAAGATGCTCAATTCGAGTCCTAGTTTCTCACCTGAAGGCTATGCTTTATAAAAAATTAGCTATCCCTTCTGATGTACAGGTCTGAAGATGATTTGCTAAAAATTTTAAGTTCTGTTTGTTTTATGTTGTCAATTTTTATTTACATATAGTTTTGTTTTAATGCCTTTTAAGTTAACTAAAAATTTACTGATCTATACTCTTTTTTTTTTTTTTTTTAAACTATTGAAAATATTTGAAATGGTGCAAATTTGTTTTAAACGGAAACTGCATAAATAGCATAATATTAATTAATTTATCAAACTGAGTTTCTCCTGTTATAAATGCGTCTATTGAATTATATCAAATCTAGGTTGAAGTAATATGTGATCGTGAAGTTTTGGCTGATGAAGTTTCAATGAAGCAAATTTTCCTTATGAATTGGTTTGGTAAGGTATGTAACAAGATTAAGAAATTCAAATTTATTTGTTCAAGATTAGACATACGCAGTTTAGCTCTTTGAAACTTTTAAACTAATTTTTTTAATGACAGAAAAAAATTTCAGTTATTCTGTTTTTGTTTCTTTGTTCAGGAAACTCCAATGGTGCTATACTACAGATTTCGTGAAACATCAGAACTGGGCAATACATAAACAAATCATATCTGAGTGTAAATATAGTCTGCATATCTGAGTGTAAATATAGTCTGCTTTGGACTTTGTCATTTATTTCGTTTCAACAACATATATTTTAACAACCTGAGCAAGTTGTTACCGCTGAGCAATTACCAAATACGTCCAAAAAAAATTTATTGGAAAGTGTTTAAGTAGTATCTAAAATTTTGTAATTGAGTTGATTCTGATTGGCTAATTTGACATAATGTATTCTTTTTTTTTTTTTACATCTGCAACAATTCCTTTTCTTTGCAAATGAATCCTGGATATTTACCTGGATTAAAGAAATAGAAAAATAAATTACTTATTGTTAAGTTTGAAGCATTATTCCTTTCATGAAACTGTGTTTTATTACTGACAAATACTAAATGTATATATTTGTTTACTGTATTTAGAAAAGTAAAAAAAAGAAACATGTCAGCTTCTCAAATTGTTGGTATCTAAAAGTTAAAAAAAAAAAAGTATGAATGTTGCTATTGAAGATTTTAAATAGCTCCATTACTCAACTCTCTTTTTCTGGGTTTTTTGTTTTGTTCTATCTGAAATGCTTCATACACACAAATGGTGAGACTTTAAAACTGATAACTCTGGCACTAAACACAAAATTTAAAATTCAATACTGACAGTTTTTATATATTTTTTTCTTGTTTAACCTTTACATTCTTCTGGTTCTAGTTGCCCTGGATCTCACTGTTGGGATGTTGGAGCACTCCCCTAGCTGGCTGGAGGGGAAACCTGCTGCTTCTCCTTTACCATCTCCAGAAAGATATTTTTTTTCTAGTATGCAAAACACTCAAAAATGATCAGCATGGGTAGCCCCTTTTCAGAACATACACTACAGAATTTTGGATTCAGAACATTGTAAATTTATATGCTATAAAAAATATAATTATATATTTCTAAGTTTCGTTTCTTTTTCATTACATTATTGACACCCTTCTAGACCCCTTTAGACAAACTTAAAACTAGTATGGAAACCTAATATTAATCGCTTGTTTCTGGTACAATTTGACACCATAAATATGTTTATAACAATCTTTCTACACGGTAAGCCTGAGAGTTTGAAAAATGTCAATGCATATTTTTCAATTTAATAATTTGTACATGTGGCTAAAACTTGATTGTCAATCATTGAAAAATATGATGATAAAGTAAGTTACATTAAATGATAGTAATACTGATCTAAATCATTTTGTAATATATTGTATATAGTTTACATGCAAAGTAGTTTTAAAATGTCTTGTATCATATGTGATATGTTAAAAATCCAGGGTAATTTGTATCAGAAATGATACTTGAAGGTCAGTAATATATCCATCAATTGTTTTTGTTGTTGTTTTTAGTTTAATTTTTTGTTTCTGTAAATTAGCAAAGGTAGTGATTATTGAAAGTGTCTCTGAACTTCTTAAACCCAAGGTCATTAAGTAGCAATCAAAACCTAACCACTGATCCACCCAATACGAAATGATAAATATTTTATGACTCAAGAGACTATTTGCTCTATTCTTAAATAATTTTTTTCTTAAAATATGTAACATTGCTTCTTAAATAACTGCAAATTTAAGAGTGCAAAATTAGCAATTTCGTCATGGAGAATTGGCTTTTAAAGATTTGACCTGAAGAAAATTGTCAATATTAGATCAAACTTTTACTAGCTTTGCTTGAAACATTTCTCTCAACACATTTACATTTATTGTAAGGGACTTTCTTTGAATAGACTTTAAAACTTGTACGATTCAGGGACTATTAATGTTGGTTTTCAGTGAAGTCTTTGTGTTCATTGATTTCTGCCTCATTGTAACCTTTTTGGTGTGTTCATACATAGTGACTTGGACTCATTGTGTGTAGCTTTTCTTAAATATTGTTTTGAGTTTTCTTGTGGCATATGAAGCTACTTATTCCCGAATAGAATAACATTCTTCTGTAATTCAATCTAGTAGTTTAATAACGTAACGAATGAAAGTAGACATCCTTGTTTAACTTCAGTTGTTATTGTTACCTGACACTCTTCTGACAGTGTATGTGGCTTTATTTTTTTAGTAGCTACTTTTTAGCATATTATTGTCCCTTTCTGAATATAGTTAAAAATATAAGCTTATTTAATTCTATTTGGTAAGTAGTGGTAATGTTCCATCCTTAGTTCTTTGGCTATCCAATTCATATTATGTTCTTAGTATTCTTTCTAATTACCATGTTAGTGATGTTATATTTGGTTTTGTGGATTTATTCTTTTCAGACTTTCTTAATACAATTTTAAACGCAATACATGTATATTGCAGGATTCTTTTTTTTCTGAACAATATCCAAACGAAAAAGATTAATTATGAAAACTTTTATATTTTTGTAGCCTTGGTTGTGTACAAAATAAATATTACAGCAAATAATATTTAATTTATTTATTTGTGCGCAATTAAAAACTTAATATTATATTGGTAATCACTGTGCACAGCTATTGCAAACTTAACTTACCTCTAAGATGTTTGACTATTTTAAATACTTTTATATTGTAAAATAAATGACTGATGATTTACATTAAGATTTATATCATTTTTATTGTTTAAAATCTTTTGTTTATCTGTCACAAGATAAATTTAATTCAGTAAAAATCACATGAAACAGAATTGCAAGAAAAACAAGAAGACATCACAAGTTCATTACCATCAATCTGACACCCCATTTGTTTTCTTGTATGCTACATCAATCTTAATAACATTCATACATCAATCAATGAAATAAAACAAGCATGCTTTGCTAACAAATATTTATGTAATTATATTACACATTCACACTCACCCCCCAACATTATGACTTTAGCAATAACATTAAATCATGTATATACACATTCAATGGGAATACTTGGTCACAAATCAGCCACTCTCTGTCTGTAATGAAGTAAGAGGGGTGCATCCTGTAATAAGAACAGTAAAGAAACAAAAAAAAAAAAATCACTGACTCTTAATCATGAGCAAGGCTTTTAGTGATCAAATAATAAATAAAACATTAAAACACATGAAATGGTTAAAAACATTCTAGTAATAATTCTGTTGCTTAGATTTTAAGATCGTAGTTTCGTATTTTAAAATTTTTTTTTTTAACTGTTCTGATATAAAGTAAATCTTATGGGAAAAGTTGAGAGAAGTCTAAGTTAAACTTTGGCCTACACAAGTACAGAGGGTCAATGAAACTGAACATAAGCCTACCCCCACTCCAGAGCATTAGTCTTAGTTGCTGACAGAAATAATGTTTTCAAATACCTTAGATCTCCATCGTGTCACAGACACAAATTTTAAAGTATGGTCCTTGCCTAATATTTCTTCATTGCACAATATATCTACCTGCAAGAACAGATTCAATGAAACAAATTTAGAGAACAAGTCAGCACACTGTTTCAATAGTCCCTACTCATTTAAACCGTAGTTTTTAAAAAAATGGTTTTAACGTTTCACAATGGGGTGCCTTTAAATGAAAATAGCAGACAATATAGCAACCATCATTAACTTAAAACTTTCATCTATTTCCTCTGACATTTTTCATAGCTAGAAATTGAAAGATAGTGATTGATCTTTTAAACTGAAAAACAAACAATACGGCTGAAACTTGGGCTGCAAATATCTGAAAGTTTGTAAGAATCCTAGGAAAACACTTTTTTTTTTGTTAAGACAGGGATGCATTAATATTTTTCTTTCCAGCTCGAAATAATGATTTAAATTAAACAGAGTGGGACAATGTGCTAACTACCCAATACTCTCTCATTCTACTGATGTTAGAAACATCCACTGCCCAAAGAAAAAAAAAGTTATATTGGATTTAAATTTTGCAAATAAAATTCCTGCCTTACCTCTTTGAATCTATTGATATTATTATAAAGCTTGAGTGCTACAAATTTCTTCAAATGTGTGATTGTTGCCTGAGATGAAATGCGTAGATATCTTCTCTTTAAATGCTTTAAATTTGGGGCTCTGCACTCTAAACATATATTGACTTGCTCATCACTACGATGGTGATCTTCATCTTCATGGTTTTCCTGACTTTGACTTTTATTGCACTCATTACTATTTTCATCATTGACTGCATGGGGGAAAAAAAAAGAAGATTAAAGCAAAAAAAAAAAAAGGGCTTAGTTTACGTTGTTGTATAAAAAAAAAGTTTTCCTTGCTCACCTATACTAGAAGGTACAGATAATCCTCTTTTTCTGTAAAAATCTTGCATACGCTGGAATTCTTCTGTGAAAAAAGAAAACAAAAAAAGGTAAACAAAAAATACATTTTAAAATCTTGCCAACAGTTGGAATTTTTTTTTCATTATTATTGTTAAAAAAAAAAGTTATATAAATTTAAGTCTATTTACATATAAATAATTTATGCAATAAATAATTCTTACTTTCTTGCAAATTTGGTACCAGCTTATATACAATGTCTTGCATGGTTCTGTCAAAACTAGAAATAACAAAGAAAATAAATCAATTACGACTACCTAATTTATTAATTGAAAACAAAATATTTCACAGAAAATAAAATATTGTATTCCCAATTACAAGAAAGTAAGAAAATTTGAAAGACTAACCTTATATAGTTAAGAGGGTAACTTTGATGTATTTCAATATGGCATTTTGGGCATGTGTTTTTCTCCTCTAAGTATTTTACAATGCAACTTTTGCAAACTGAAAATAAAATTGTTCACATCATAAGGAATGTTTTAAATGTCATGGCATCAAGTTAAGTAAGTATCAATATTTGACACAAAATCACATGAGGTACATTACCATGATACTTACAAGTGTGTAAACATTCTGTGATGGTGGTAGAGTCAATTAAATATCCTTTGCAAATATAACAAGTAATAAAAGGGTTGACTGTTTTCAGTCGAACTTTTCTTTCCATCATTTTGTTTTATTAGTCCATAGAATCTGTAAAAAAAAAAAAACCCATATTATTAAATCTGTAACAAAAAACCCTTTAAATCTCAGTTTGGTCATATTTGAAATGTTTACATTCATACATATTACTAAAAGTGGTAATTTACTCTATTAGATGTAATATATATTCAAAGTTATTTTGATAAGTAGGGATACAAGGAAAGCATTAAGTTTCAGAACAATGTGGTGAAAAGATCATTCATTTTGTCTTGGAGCAGTAAATTCTTGTACGAGGCAAGGTGGCTGAGTGGTAAAGCACTTGTCTTCCAATCCTGGTGAAAACTGGGATTTTTTACTTTCCATCTGAGTCCATACAGCTCTAATCTGACATTAGCTGGGGAAAAGTAAAGGTGGTTGTTTTTTGTGCTGGACCATTGAAACAGATGACCTTTCCATCATCTGCTCCATAGATTGCATAGTCTGAAAGGGCAACTTTACTCTACTTTAGTTAACTCCTGTACAAATAAATAAATAAATAAATAAATATATATATATATATATATATATATATATATATATATATATAATAAATATATATATTGTTACGATCTCTCCTAATTAAGCATTCTGTAAACACACAACACAAGAACCTGACAACAAGAGCTCCAAATAATCTGGTCCTTTAATAAGGGTCAAGTAAATAGATAACAGCCAATACGAGACAATTGGCAACACATCAACAACTAAAAATGCTTCACTGTACATAACCGTACTAAACTCTACTGTCTCTATCTCTTCCTGGACTCATACATTCACTTGAGGAATCCACCAGGACCGACTTCATGGCCGACTAACAGTCCTGGTCTCCTCGCTGTCCTGTCTTGAACTACCCTGCCTTACACGCTGTGTCTCTGGTCCACGCAGGCTTATCATCACATGACCATAACACGGGTCATATTTGCATGCAAAGTTCATACCAGTACTGTCTCTTGTCCATCAACATAGCACACTAACTGTCTTTCTCGCCTGTGTCACACAAGTAAGCTGATCGTACAGTTAACCCTATCGCGACGCCAATAGGGTTACAACAATATATATATATATATATATATGGAAAATCAGTATCTATATAAGGAAGAAAGGACAATTGAGAAGAAAACCCAAAAATTCAGCAAAGAAACAATGTTTTACAAAAAATAAGCTTTTTAATAGTTCAGTGTCTTGTAGAAACTAATTCAGCACTTCGTGGCACTTGATGGCTTCAACCAAAGAGTGGACATTTTTTGAGGAATTGGTCAAATTGTTAGAACAGTACGAATCATGCCCAGAAGATAATAATTTTAAAATGTATAATAAGAGATACAATGTATTATATTGATTACTTAGGGGAAGAAAAAAAAAGGAAATGTAGAACATTGCACTCATTGATCATTATGTTTATGGTTTGAATTGTGCTGTTCAAAAGAGGCGATTGCCTTTTGTATTGCACTAATAGTTCCGATCACTGTTAAATAGGGTGAGAAAAAGTTTTTCCAAGAGGAAATTAATATTTTATTTTTTTTTTAAATTAAAAAACTATTAATATGCAAACACGTTTTAACAGCTGACAATAAATAAGTCTCTACAGAGCGAGATATTGTCCACTCTCTGAACTGTTCACAAAACTGTTTAAAGAAGTTTACAGAACGCTACAGAAATTGCTCTCTGTAGGCTATACTTTAGCTAGTTATTGGTTTATTTAGATAGAGATCATACTTGTAAGTTTTTAATAAATTCCGTGCTTGAAAACATTTCTTCTGTGTTATTGTTTTATTTTTATTTCATTTTGGGCCTACAAATTCATTTCACCTAGGGACTCCAGTTAGTATTACCTAAAAGGCCTAAGGCAAGACCAGCCCTGATACCAGTCTGGTCACGTTTATCATAAAATACTCATTAATACTGACAATACTGAGAATGGGATGACTGTCCCACTCTTGAGTCTAGTACACTAGATCTAGTTCACTAGTTTAACTAGTTACTGAATTTGAGTTACAGATCTTGATATCTAGATCTATATATTATATTAGTCTAGTTTGTAGACAGTAAACAGTGAACCATAATCTTCAAATACAAAATTTAATAAAATACTCAGAAAGACACAAAGATAAAGGCACATTCCTCATCCATGATATATGCATTTGTACAAATGCCCCTTCTTCCCTGTTGCTATTAGAGTTTATTAGAGCATGGAATGGATTGCCTGAGCTAGCCAGGAAAACCAGTGACTTGGCAGAATTTAAGTCATTGGTTAATTAATTAATATGCATGACGTGTAGGACATAATCATCTTTTTTGAAGCAATGTCTGTATTATATAAGTACTTAAGATAAGAAGATAAGATAAGAGTGATAGATTAGATCAGTAGACTGAGTAGTAGTCCTAAGACAGTAGTGTACCAGTCTAGTACTAATAGTACTAAGTACTGGATACTAGATTCTAAATAAATTTTTATTATAAATAAATCTCTAGTTTTAGTAGATTAGATTATAATTGGTTATTATTAGATAGTATCTTCTTATCTTATCTTATATAATACAGACGTTACTTCAAAAAAGAAGATGATTACGTCCTACACGTCATACATATTAACCAATGACTTAAATTCTGCCAAGTCACTGGTTTTTCTGGCTAGCTCAGGCAACCCATTCCATGCTCTAATAGCACTAGGGAAGAAGGAGTATTTGTACAAATTTGTCCTAGCATAGGGGACGAGGAATGTGCCTTTATTTTTGTGTCTTTCAGAGTATTTTATTAAATTTTGTTTTTGTATTTGAAGATTATGGTTCAGTGTCTTATGTATAATTGCTACTTTAGTTTTGAGTCTTCTGTCCTGAAGGCTTTCTAAATTTAGTGATTTTACTAATGGTGTTACTCTAGTCAAATGTGAATATTCGTTTGTTATGAATCTCACTGCTCTATTTTGTGTTTGTTCCAGTTTCTTAATGTTTTCTTGAGTTGAGGGGTCCCAAACGGTGGATGCATATTCTATTATTGGCCTAACCAAGGTTAAACAACATTTTAGTTTTATGTTCTTATTTGATTTATAGAAATTTCTTTTAATAAATCCTAATGCTTTGTTTGATTTTTTGATAGTTTCATCAATATGTGGATTCCATGCCAGTTTTTCATTTTTTATAACACCTAGGTATTTTGCGTTTTTAGTCTGTGTTACTGGTTTGCCATGAATAAGATAAGTGGAATTAATTTGTTTTAGTTTTTTTGTTACTCTTAACAACTGACATTTTTCTGGGTGGAAAGACATGCTCCAATTTGATTCCCATTACTGTAATTCATCTAATTCTTTTTGTAAAATATCTGTGTCTTGTGTTGTTTTTATTGTTCTATATATTATGCAATCGTCTGCAAATAATCTGACTTTTGTTCCTGAACTAATGCAATTTGGTAAATCATTTATGTAAATTAAAAATAGTAGTGGACCAAAGCTGTTCCTTGAGTTTACTGTTATTGGTGTTGATTTAGAGCCATTTATTATTACAGTTTGTTCTCTCCCTATCAGAAAATCTTTAATCCACTGATGCAGTGGACCATTAATGCTGGAATATTTTAATTTTTTAAGCAAACTATGGTGGTGAACTTTGTCAAAAGCCTTGGAAAAATCTAGTAAGATAGCATCTATTTGTTCACTATTATCTAAACCTTTTGAAAAATTATCAATTAGTCCTATTAGTTGTGTTTCACATGATCTATATTTCCTAAAGCCATGTTGGTATGAGGTGAGAACATTATGTTTGTCTAAGTGCTTTATGATGTTGCTACATATTATGTGTTCTAGGATTTTACATGTGATGCTGGTCTGTAGTTTCCTGGATCAGATTTTTCTCCTTTTTTAAATAGGGGGGTGACATTGGCTTCTTTCCAGTCCTTTGGTACTCTGCCCTGGTTAAGCGATGCCTGAAAGAGTATTTTGAACACTGGGGCTAGTTCATTGCTTAGTTCTTTGAGTAATCTAGCTGGAATACCATCAGGTCCAGATGCTTTATTTGGTTTGGTGTTGGATAATAGTTTTTGAATTCCATTTTCTTGTACTACTAAATCTTCTATGTTGTCTACTTGGTTCAAATTAAGAAATATGTCTTTGTCTCCTGGGGCTGAGAATGCTGATGCAAAGTATTTGTTTAGGATGTTTGCTTTAGTTTCATTATCATTATGTATTATGTTATGTTCATCTTTTAATGGCGCTATGCCTGTTGTTTCCATTTTCTTAGACTTAATGTATGACCATAGGTTTTTGTTGTTATCTTTAGATATTACATTGTTTATGTATTCACTCTGCAGCTGTCTGCTTACTTTTTGGGTTAGGTGTTTAATTTTTATATACTTTTTGTAAACTCTTTCTGCCTTGGTTTCTTTAAATTTTCTATATAGGTTTTCCTTGTGTTTACAAAGCTTCTTTAGTCTATTATTAAACCAGCATTTATTTATTTTGTTTGATGTGTATTTAGTTGGTATATGATTTTCTATAATGCTTTTAAGATGGTTTTTAATGAAATTCCAGAGGTCATCGACTGGTTGGTTAATGTCTTTTTCTAATAAGAATGTTTGTTGAAAGTTTAATGCAGCTTGGTGTAGTTGTGTTAGGTTACATTTATTCCAGAGTAAGATTTTTCTTTTGGGTTTTGAATTGGCTACTGCTTTTATCTGACTGTGTATTTTTATGATCTCATGGTCTGATAGACCAGGGATAATATCATAATCAACTACTAATCCAGGTCTGTTGGTTAAGAAGAGATCTAATGTGTTGTTTAATCTAGTTGGCTTTTTAATGATTTGATCTAAAATTAGGTTTTGTAAAGTTTCTATGAAAAGCTCATTTATGTCCTTAAGGTTTTGGTGTTTATCTATGGTTAGTGTTTTCCAATTTATATCAGGTAGGTTGAAATCACCCATAATCCAAAAAACTGCATTTTTATATGTCTCTAGTATTAGACTAATAAATAAATAATTAGACTATTTAGCAATTTAGGATTTTAGCAATCAGTATAACTATTACCCTAGGCCCTAGAATCTATCTAGATTATTCTAGATCTACTCTAGATTAGGATAATATAGAATTAGATCTATATATTCTAAGACTATAACTTAAGGCTAATCATCTGATTCAGATTTATCAACAGAGTTAGACTCTAATATAGAATTAGATCTATATATTCTAAGACTATAACTTAAGGCTAATCATCTGATTCAGATTCATCAACAGAGTTAGACTCTATAGTCTCTGCCTGACACTATAAAATAAAATTATGATATTAATTAATAATATTATCATCATTGATCTGATCATGTCCGATGGTCGTGCTGATCACTACTGATCTTTAAATAATTTTATTAATTTATTATTTTTATATGATATGTATAATTTTTCTTAATTAAACTTTTATTGGACTTTAAGAGATGGAGGCATTTTTACATCTTAAATTATGGTATTCGTTGTTTTAAAACAAAAAAAGTTACCTGATTTAGAGTCTAGTAGGCTATGACTAGATCCATGAATACAATACGCGATAAATTCATCTGATACGTTCGTTTGTAATCAACAAAGAGAAAACTGATTTATTTTTGTTGCGGAAGCCATGATTCCGGAAACCGATTATTTTTCTTATCTTTTTTTCTATTGGTTGATTAGTTGCGCTAGAACAAACTTTGATCCGCGGGTCGATTTGAGCCACCATATGAGTTATAATCTAGCACAGCGGTTCTCAACCTTTTGAGATTCAAGGACCACTTAAAAATGTGTGTCTCAGCCACGGACCACTACTAAAAATTTTGCTACTGGCGCACTAGAAATTTATATAGTTTTATAAAAAAAATATAAAGTTGATATTTAAAATCATTTATTATATATTTTAATAAATGTTTCAACCTTTTCATCCTTTTGTAATGAACAAATATCAATAGTTCGGATTAGAAACAATGCTACATCTAATTTTAGTGCGAGCCTTCAGCTTGCAAATTTGAGCACAGCTTGTCCAAACGAGGTGTAATGCTTGAAAGACTCAGTCGGAGTTCATCTTCGACTTCAAGCCGTGAACGATATTTTGTTTTAATTGTAACCAGTGCAGAAAATCCACATTCACAAAGATATGATGTTGCAAAGGGTAAAATTATTTTGAAAGCTTTCTGAGACAGTTCTGGATACTCATGCGAAGCTTGTGTCCAAAACTTCATCAAGCTCACTCTCGGATGCATCATCTTCAACGTAGTATCACTGGTCAGTTCAATGAATTGGTTTAATTCCGATGGTGGTAAATTTAATGAATCAATGTGTGCAAGAAACGGACTGGAAACCCACGAAAAACTCTCAACGTTCAAATCACCAAAGTAGAAGTTAAATTGATCCAGCAATGATTGAACATGTTCAGAAATCAATTTCACCAACTCGGGCTGGTTGATTTCAGCCTTTTCTGGTTTCTCGGTGAATTCATGCAATTGATCAAACATTTCAAAGTTACCCTGAAATAATCTTGTCTTCCACAGAGCAAGTTTTTTCGTAAAAGCAGACACTTTATCACTGAGGGTAATTAAGTTTGTTTGCTTCCCTTGCAGAGATGAATTGAGTTTATTCAGCTGTTTAAAAATGTCGGCCAAGTAAGCCAGAACAGCAACCCATGAATTTTCATTCAAATGAACAACAAGCTGTGAATTTTTACTAACAAGAAACTCTCGCACATCATCACGTAATTCAAACAGTCTGTTAAACACTTTTCCACTTGATAACCAGCGAACTTCAGTGTGCATCAGTAACTGCTCATGATCAAAATCCATATTCGAACATAATGAAGCAAAGAGACGAGAATTCAATGGATGAGCCTTGATGAAATTAACAATTTTTGGCTTGATCAAAAATAGATTTCAAGTCCGCGTTCATTCTTTTACTCGCAAGACTTTCCCGATGAATCATACAGTGCGTAAATGTGGCAGTTGGCACATTAGAATGCACACGTTCCCACAAGCCTGTTCGTTTTCCAGTCATTGCTGCAGCACCATCCGTGCACACACCAGGACCTTTCGATGCCATTGGCTGCCATAAAATTATCAAGGATAGCAAAAAGTTCTGCACTTGTTGTGTGACCTGGACAAGCTTTACAAAACAAAAAATCTTCTTCAATTTCATCCATCCAGATATATCTGACATAAGCCATTAATTGTGCCTGGCTGGAAACATCCGTTGATTCGTCCTATTGAATAGCAAATTGTTTAGAATCTTGCAGCCTTGAAATCAACTGTTCTTCAACGTCAGCTGCCGCCAAAGCTATACGTCGTTGAATTGTGTCGTTTGAAAGTGGAATTGTTTTCAGTTTACTTGCCAAGGCATCACCAAACATCTCTCGACACATCAATAGCTGCAGGCATTATCAGAGTTTCTGCAATTGTGTGAGGCTTTTTGGCCTGTACAACTCGGATAGCCACTAAAAATGATGCTCTTAAAGCCTTCTCATTGACTTTAGTTGCTTGGAGTATGCAAGTCTTCTGAATACCAAGTGAATGTTTCTTGCTCATAAAACATTCCAATGGTTTCTCCGAGCAGTCA
This sequence comes from Biomphalaria pfeifferi, assembly GCA_030265305.1. Classification (NCBI taxonomy): domain Eukaryota; kingdom Metazoa; phylum Mollusca; class Gastropoda; family Planorbidae; genus Biomphalaria; species Biomphalaria pfeifferi. The sequence goes on from JASAOG010000071.1 coordinate 1,540,289, forward strand.
GTATGATTCGTTTTAAGATGTCTTCGGAGTTTCGCAGGTTTCATCACTTCATTTGCAAGAATTTGTAAACATATTACACACTGTGGTCTGGGTTGATTGCTTACTAAGACGCATATAAACCCAAAGCGCAAATACTTTTCATCATACCGTCGTATGGGAGTTCGTCTTTTTTTCTCCGGAACTGCATTTGATTCACACTCAGGTTGTGAAGATGAGTCAGAGAAATCATCATCGTTGTCCTTATTTTCGGTTGCTTTCTTTATTAAAAATGTATCCATGAGTTCAATCAATTTAATTATTTTGATTAGTTTTCAAATAAAAAAGCGTATTTTTGAATGTCAATATAAACGGGAAGACGCCAGGGCCCATCTGATTTCCGGTGTAACTAAAACTTAGAGTAAACATAAAATCGAAACGCACTTTTGCGCTATCGCCATCTAGCGATTTAAAATCAATAATCTATACTAATAAAAGGCAAAGCCCTGACTCACTGACTCATCACTAATTCTGAAACTTCCCGTGTAGGTACAAGGGTGAAATTTGGCAGGCGCATTCCCTACAGCTTACTTACAAAAGTGCAGCAGGTTTCGTTTCCCAATCGTACGCGTAACGGTCGACAACGTCCGCCATGTTGAACGTTCGTATTTATGGAGCCATCTTCACGAAACTTGGTACGCGGCTTCCCTGCGCTAACCGAAACCGATGTACGTCCGCCATGTTGAACTTTCGTATTTATGGTCTTCTGCCAAATGGAGAACCCCTTAAATCTCTGGGAAAAACATAGAGACAGCATGGCAGAAGATGTTAGGAGACAGACTGAAAGAGATCATGGAGGAACAGAAGTCCAACAGTGGTTGCCTATGATCTACAACAAGTGTCTTCAGTTGCTTGAGAACTACGTCATTGCTATCGGAGGTCTCTCTGTCGATCATTACGGGCTGCTTTCACCTTCGAGAGAACTGGCAGAGGTTATGTCGAATCCCGAGTACTTGAGGGAAACCTCTTACGACACCTCGGAGTTGGCCAATGTAGTCTCAAACAACGAGCCTTTGCTGAATGGTGACCAAAAGAGAGTTTACGAGCAAGTCATGAGGAGCGTTGTCTCGGGCACTGGCACGGTGTTTTTTCTTGATGCTCCAGGAGGAACTGGCAAGACATTCCTCATAAACCTTCTGCTTGCGAAAGTCCGAGCGGAAGGTGACATTGCTGTAGCTGTGGCTTCTTCTGGCATTGCAGCAACTCTTCTTCAGGGTGGGAGAACTGCTCATTCAGCTTTCAAGCTACCTCTCAACCTCAGCCACACCACTGATTCGCCCTCCACGTGCAACATATCAAAGCAGAGCAACATGGCTGAAGTGCTAAGACAGTGCAAGCTGATTGTCTGGGATGAGTCCACCATGGCACACAGAGGGGGTGTCGAGGCTTTGGACAGGACCCTCCAAGACATCCGAAACACGTATGGGAGGCTTGACAGTGTTGCTGGCTGGAGACTTTCGGCAAACCCTACCAGTCGTGCCCAGAGGAACACGCGCCGACGAAGTGAAAGCCTGTCTGAAGTCTTCGTACCTGTGGCGTCAAATCACTGTCGTCACTTTAAGAATAAACATGAGGGTTCATCTGAATGGCGACACAAGAGCCGGAGAGTTCTCTGATCTTCTGATGAGTATTGGTGATGGCAGCTTCAGTCAAGAAAATTATAAAATAGCAATTCCCTCAAATCTCTGTCTCCTGGTGAAGACCTTGCAAAACCTTCGTTACAATGTTTATCCCAATCTAAGAACTCTCCAGCATATAGACGTGTCATGGTTGAGGGAGAGAGCTATCCTAACACCACGAAACGACATGACCACGGCCATAAACCACGTTTTACTCCAAGAACTCCCCTCACAATCTAAAACATACCAGTCTGTGGATTCAGTTGTGGAAATGGAAGACGCGGTGCACTATCCGGTAGAGTTTCTCAACTCTCTGAATCCTCCAGGCACTCCTGAGCATCGTCTCATTTTGAAGGTTGGGGCACCGATAATGTTGCTGAGGAACTTGCAGCCACCTAAACTGTGCAACGGCACCAGACTTCAAGTCACGTCTCTGCAGAAGAACCTCATTGAGGCAACTATTTTCACTGGCAGTGGCTCAGGAGAGACAGTTTTGATTCCTCGCATCCCCGTCATCCCCTCTGACCTCCCATTTCAATTCAAACGCCTCCGATTCCCAGTAAGGCTCTGCTTCGCCATGACAATCAACAAGTCTCAGGGACAGACACTACAAAAGGTTGGCATTGACTTGAGACAGGACTGCTTCTCACATGGGCAACTGTACGTCGCATGCTCAAGAGTAAGCTCGGCGCAGGGATTGGTCATACTGCAGCCGGAGGGCCGAACTGACAACGTGGTGTACAAAGAGATCCTCAACAAATAACTGTGTATTGGTACATGTATGTTTCTTCTCTATTTCAAAAGGTTTACTTTTCTTCTTAGTAATGAAATATTTAAGGCAGTACATATGACACATTATTTTTACTTATCGGACTAACATTGCAAAAAGCCACACAAAAACTGCGTTGTTCCGGTTATTCCAAAAATACATGCGCTACATTCCCTGCGGTAACACTCCTGGCACAAATGAGAATGTTTTGTTGTTACATGTAGGCCTATTAATTAAAGCAAATTTGAAATGTTAATGCAATAATCCTCCCGCTGCAAAGCGCGGGTATTTTGCTAGTTTTAAAATAAAACTGACTTCATATATTCTTTTTCATGTCTTTAATTCTATTGTTTTTCATATTTTTTATTTTTTAAAAAGCATGCAATTCGGGTTTTTCTCGCGGACCACCGGGCAAATGTCCGCGGACCACTAGTGGGCCGCGGACCACAGGTTGAGAACCGCTGATCTAGCATACAGCTAGTGATTTAGATGTAGAGATAATGAGGGAAGAAAAATCAGAATTAGCAATGCACATAGACTAAAATTTACAAACTAACAGAGGATTTTGCAATATTAACATAAATAAAAAAAGGAGAAAAACTTGATCCAGGAAGCTAAAAACAGTTTCTCTCAGTATAGTAGGCTATCACATGTTAAATACGAGATTTAGAATGGCATGTATTTGTTTTAGGGCCTACATGTTTCTGGTGTTCCTTCAGAATAGAAGATTATTACATGCTAACCGTGACGTTAAAGTCACATGACGCAAACTTCCCCCATTACGCTGTGTAAAGCGGTGGACAGGGTTTGAACCTGGGACAAGAATCCAGAGCACATAGTCCTACCACATGAAGAGGCAGCTATCCATGTATTATGAACCTAGCGACAACATTTAGAATTAGATAAGCCTAAACAATGTGCTCAGAGGAGTAGGCTACTTAAGGAAGAGAAACACTTTAAAGAAAACAAGACATAGGCTAGTTAATTTAAAAAACTAGCCTTTCAATTTATTTTGTGAAACATGTCAACAAATCCAAGACTGTTTAACTACTGTTTAAAATATTTCTTATACAAAGCGACTTTTCATTTGCGCAAGCAGAAATTATGTGAGACGCTCTATGTACATTTTATTCGGATAGTAAAAAAAAAATATTTGCTTCAAAGGAAAGTCTATGGTCCCATGCGTTCATCAGCTAAAACTTTCGACGTTAGCATTAATAGCCAATAATTGGGGAAGCGAAGAAACAAATCTTCGCGAGTAACAGATTTCTTTTGAACCACATAGAACATATATCAGTAAGGTATATACGATGACATTCCAAAAAAAAAAAAAAAGTATGCTTTAATTGTTCTTCTTCGTTCTCATTGTTATGTTGGAGTGTTCAGATGACTAAACCAATACATGAGATGAACTGCGCAGTGGTTTCCAAATCAGGGAGCTCTCCATATAGTTTCCTTTCTATTGGGGTGTTTTGGGGCCAATGTCTTATATGGGCCTCTTGGTATAGAGAGCAGTTTTGGAGGACGTGGTCTGCATTCTCTGGTGATACTCCACATGGGCAGATTTCACTGGTTCCAATTTTGAGCTTCCGGTACATGTGTTAATTGTTCTTCAATATGAAAGAGTTTGTGTTTAAACCAGAAGATACGAAGGATTGCCATTGCTAACACAGCAAAAGCCTGACATTTTCACAATCTTGCCCAAATGTCTACCGGACTGAAGACCACCCCATCCTTTAAAAAAAAAAAAAGTCCATCTTTTGCGTACGTCTGGTAACCTTACCTTACGATTATTTAGGTAAGGAGTATAGTTATTTTAAAAGTAAAAATCACTTGTATACACAATTAGGGTTTGATGTGAATGAAAAGTAAACGAATGATATTAATCCAAAACTTTATTTGTAGAATTAGAAGTCGTATCGGACCTTAGAATCATGTGTTGCTTCATCATATTCTTTTTACAGCATTAGTCCGTAGACTTACTTCTGGAGGACCTTGCTCTATGTGCTATTTCTTAGATACCTCGATCGATCTAATCTTGAGAGTTACCATATCAAGTATTAGGGCTGTTATCTGTTATGATGTCATCCCTAATACTGAGGTCCAAAATGTTTGTTTAGGTGTCACCAATACTGCATTATTTCTTACTACGTTACCACTGCCACGAATCGTTAATAAGCGCAGTTTTTGGTGCACACACTCAAATCATTAGAAAAGAGACTAAGCTTTAACATGCTAAAATTCTAGATTAGTCTGGATGACAGATGCGCCATTTGTTACGCGCTCGTTTCAAATGAGCTAGTGCTGAAAGAATCATTTTTACATGGATAGCATTTCGAGCTAAGTAGGCAAATTTTCTTTTACGAATCTAGATCCGTAGACTTACTTTAGATACTTTTTACTGATCCAATCAAATGGAAGTCAAAACTTCCCACAGGCTGATGGGGGATGGCAGCGGGAAGGGCATGAACCAGAGACCACCAAGACGACCAAACGATAGTCCAGGCGCATATAGATATTTATTTTTTAGTCTTCCTATTTTATTAAGTACAGACGTTGCTTCAAAAGAGATCATTACGTTATACACGTATCCATGGCATCAACAAGAATGGATAAGTCAGTCAACCAAAACAGAAATAATTTATATCATGATAACACGAGTAACTAGTGGGAAAATCTAGCACCAAATATAGGCCTAGAATATGTTATGCTTATTATCTTAATGGGGAAAAAAAAAAGATTATCTCAACAAGATATTACTGATTCTTACTTTAAAACAAAAATAACTTAATTAAAATTTTTTTTTTTTTACTTTGAAAAATTATAACGGTCGAACTAGAGTTTTCCCAGCGTGGCAAACGAGCAAGCAATTTTTTTCCCCAACAAAATACAGCATCAAATTTCTAGGAAAATTGTTAGAGCCGGTTTTGAGATCCATGTCCGCCGAGAAGTTTCCACTAAGTAACGAGTTGAATAGAGGTATTGTAAAAATGCTCATTTAAAAACTCTAAATAAGTTAAGGTTGAAAGTGTAGTCAAGGTAGACTTTTTTAATAATGTTTAAAAACTAATTCAGATTTTAAAATATATAATTTAAATAAATGTGTTAATGTATTATAAAAATTTAACGGACTCCTATAAAAAAAAAAAAAAAGGATTTGAGATTCACAAGCATTCTCGATATTGTATGATGCTGTTCTTAGAATCGTAATTAATATCAAGTCCAGGCAGGTCAGTTTTGTCTCAGGTATAATGGATGGCCTAACCAATTAAATATAGGCAGCATTTAAACTTGTCTACCTTTTTATGTGTCCATTTTAGTGTGTCAAGAAGCAATCTTACTTTGAGTGGATAAGAAAAAAATCACCCCCAAAAATGTATAAGTTTGTAAAACATCTCAGTAACTGTAGATATACAAAATTCATGATAAGATAAGATTCTGATTAATTTGAACTAGAAGTGTTGGTTTTAAAAGAATGTCCTATACAGAAGTTATGATTAATATTTTAAAAATGCAGCAAGAAAAAAAAACAAACTTTTTAACTAGATATAAATATAACAAAAAAAACTATCTAATTAAAATTGTTAATTTTTTTTTTTATTCACAAAATCTCAATCTTACAAAATAATAGCCACATCAAAATATGCTCAACAATACTCACAATAGCTCTATTATCAAACATACTGCTGTTCACTTAATGACTTTTGCAAATTGATGTAAGCTAATTTAAGCTATCGATTTAAATAGCATAAATTAAAAAAAACAAACATGTATCAGCAACAAGTTTCATTTATTCAACTTGTTTTTAAGATAAAACAAAATAGAGAACATATACATTAAACTTAACATATGATCTGTCTCTTTTTTTGTTTTAGTTGAATTAAAACACGGTCATCTTATTGAAAGAAAATTATAATTTGTCCATGATTCCTAATCTAACATTTATAAGAAAACTCTGTCAGGTTTTAAATACTTGATGCGAGGATCCTGAAAAATAAATATAAGTCAGTTAAAGCAAATGCATTAATTAGGACATATTTTCTTAATGAGATGTACATATTTATCTATCTGTAAGCAAATATAAAAATTTTTCATTCATTTTTGAACAGTAACTTTAAGGCTTTAACCCTTTATCTGTCAAAATCAGCATTTTATGGTGTTATTTTTTATGATGTTATATGCTGCTATTTTCATGTATCTAAAATAACTGCATAGAAGTCCAATTTTCTTTTAAAACTAAAGCTTATGAGCACTATTACAGGAAGATTACTTTTAAGTCCAATCTTTGGTTTGAAATTGATTTTTTACCCAGAAAACATCTTATTTTTTTCCTCACATTGATTTCCCATTGGAAATAGATAATAGAGAACAATAAAGGCTATTTCTTCAATTACCTGGCTATTCCATATTCAGAAAGGTATTTCCATTTTCTTTTTTAAAAATAAAGTTTAATCCTTTTTGTATAAAAAGTGTATAGTAGACTAAAAAAATAAACATACAGAAGAAACAAATATTCTTTACTGAGGCAAACAAAGATTTGTGATTACTGTGGATGATAAGCAATTACTAGACTGCTTTATACTATCTAAGGTCTTACTGTTTGTAATGTTTCATAGTAGATCTCTTCATCATATCCATCTAGAACTAATTCTGGTGCCTCAAAAGGTTTGTAGAAAGTGAAGATTTCATCAAGCTTTTGTGTGTTATTAGGTGAGCAGCTTTGAAAGACAAGAAAATACATTTTATAACAAGTTAAATAAAAAAAAAAACATTTTTAAAAGCCTGGCATATAAAGAGTGAAATAGCAATAAAATCTTAAATTTTTAACTAGCACAAGTCTTATATAAATGTATAAATATCATATATAGTGTATGCTTATATATGATACATAATTTGTACTCCTTTCTGGTGAAGCACAAAATTTAGCATAATTAAGCACATTTTCCATCTTAAAAAAATTAAAAAAGACTAATTCAATTATTAGTAAAATATTTGATTGATTCGCGTGTTGTCATTGACAATGAATAATTGCGCAAAGTTTCAACTTGATCGAAGAAGGGGAAGTGGTAGAAATAATGTGTAAAAGATTTGACAAGACAGAGTTGATAAAAGTGAGGTACAAATATATACTCTAAGAAATGACAAACAATACACCCAAGAAGTTTACAAAATGAACTTGGTTTTAAAGAACTTACAAGCTGCGCATGTTGTTGTAATCTGTGTTGTGCAAATATTTCCAGTCTTCAAAGCGTTGCTCATGTTCACGAGGTGCATTGCCCAGATCTAAACTTTCCATCTCTTCGACAACCTAAAAATAAAGTTAAGCCAATGAATGAAATGATCAGTAGTAGCTATCTTTAATTACGTGAAATGTGGTGGTTTTGTGGTAAAGGAATGGGTTGAAGATTTAAATAGAATTCTAGCAGGAATTTTTAGATGATGTGAGCTCTCCCAGTTATGACAGTTGCTGGGAAAGTAAAAAAAAAACACAAAAAGAAGCTTGGATTGGGTTAGTCACAGCTGATTCTTTGGTATCTTCCAAAAAACTATTGTCCTTAAGTTTATGGAATAGTTTAACTACTATCTATAAGACTGCTAAGTTTCTAAGTCTCTTCACCACAGACAAAAATAAAAATTATCATTACAACTTTTCATGAAGCCACTGTTAGCAATCTTGCAAATGATAAATCCCACTGGTACAGCAAAACGGTATCTCATAAACACAGATTGAACTAATGATTAATATTTTATGGTATATCAGATACAAGTTAATGGTATACCAGATACAACTAACAACTTTTGATGATCTAGTTCATAAAAGTTGTCTCAGTAAAAGTGTTTAAATCTTCTTAAAGGAGAATTCTAACCCATAACACTAATTATATCATATTTGGAAAGATGTGAACAACTCTATGTCGGGGCTAAAAATAAATGATTTAAGAACTCTTTTGATCCACTTTCAGAAGTGCCACAAGTATAGCAGCTCAATGCATCATTCTTTATGGTTTCAATATTTTATACTCGTTCAAACATTTTGTTCTTATGTGTCAATTTTTATATAGCTACTAATAATTGTGTGGGGACAAACACATTGTCAATCATTTATTTATTTGAATCAATAAAATCAGATTTATAAGGATGCTCTTACCAAACCAAAATCTAGCACAGGATTCTCTGTCAAGTTATAACTCAAAATTTCACAATGATTCCTTGCCAAATAAAGAAGAGAAAAAAAAAAGTTAACATTAAAGACCTTTAAAAAATGTACAGTGAAAATACTTAGTTATTTCATTTTTTTAGTCCTAATAATTTGTAGAGATTTTGTCCAGGTATCATGTTTAGGTTATCTTTTTTTTTTCCTGTTGCTGGGTAGGTGGTGGTCAAATGCTAGTTAATCTGTAGTTTGACAAAGTGTTCTTTGCTTCTTATGTTCTTAAATCTTTTTTCTCTATTACACTGTGTTGGTTGTTTGTTTGAATGTTGTCTTCCAGCCTCTTTCCACAGCCTTTAATGCTCCCCATATTGTGCCTTCACTTTCGTAATAGCAGAGTATATTTTACATTTCCCATAGGTACTATTCAAATGTGTCATTGATTAGACATGGCTTTGATTTTGAATTGTCTAGGGAAATTTTACCTTGTGTGTTTTGCTGGCTGTGATTTGTACTGAGAGACGGTTGTCCATGAAAGACATAATATATCTAGTATATAGTGAGCTTTTTGGAGCCTCAGGATGTTTAAGATATAATAATTTACCTCATGTGAGGGAGATAGACTGTTTTATAAACCTCATTCATTGTGTTCAAGAATTCATCAGTCAGAACTGGACTGTTTACTTCCCATGGCTGAAATATTTTATATTTCCAATTACTAATAGGTGTCTTAAAACAATAATCCAAACAATATACAAGAATGAGTGTAAAATTTGCTGTTTTGTATTAGTAGTACAAGACATTAACATTACCATTACAAAAACTTAACAAAGCTCATACAAATCTGTAAAAAAATTAAAGAAGGGAGTAGTAAATAAAAGAGGTAGTCAGGTGATTAGATTAGACAACACAAGAAATTTTTATTGATTATTTAAAAAATAGAATCACATATGGTGTAGTTATTACCTTTACAGTGATATTATTCAAATAACCTAAACTAATTAGAGTTTATTTTAGATAAATAAGATAGAACTTTTTAAAAAATAACATTTCTTACTGAAAAGAGAGGCATAAAGAACAATTACATTCTTATAAAGTTAAAAACCTTTTAAAAAAAAATTAACCTACCACATTCCGTTTTTTTATTCGGTCACGGACAAAACTCACTGGAGCATCTAAATATATGATGAGATGTGGATGCCAAAAATAATCAGTTGCCACTTCATACTGATACTTATAAGCTTTTAAAGCTGAAAAAAAAACAACTTTAAAAATGTACAGGCAAACAAAATCATAATTATGCAATTTATAATATAACTTTTTTTCTATTATATTACTAGGAGATTGAAAACATTGCTATTAGATACACAAAGTTTAAGATACTGTAATTCATAATGACTAACATAAATGAAAAGCTTACTGTAACTTGATTTTAAAAAAATGCTGAATCTAAAAAAATACCAGCTTGGCTCATGTATCCTTGTTTGGCCAGAGTATGAGCAAACACAATATCAGACCACATGCCTCTGTTCATGACTATGCCTTGACCTGTACAACAAAAAGATTGGAATGGGCTTACAAAAAAGATTATGTAAGATTGGGTCAAAGAGACAGCAAATGAAAGCAAGTAACAGCATAACATAGCAGTGCGTTTTTTAATTGTATGTAATATTTGGAAAATAGTTGCACATATATCTATAGATATATATAATATTCCATTTTTTAAATCTAGTAGATAAAGAAAAGCTACAGCTGTTAGAATCATTTAAAGGTGAAATTTATTTTCACAGTAGTTTACTAAAAATTCTAAGTCACTATTCACTATAGTTAAGCAAAATAAGATGAAAATGCAGTATCATGTCTATTTCATACTTATTAGTACCTTGACTTGTACACATAATAATTTTAGTCTTAAAGATTTAGGATTATAGCAGTATTTTACATGACTGACATGACCATACAACCCTATATTTTGTTGTCAACAAAGCTGATGTTTATCTGGGTCTGAGGGCAAATTTGATATTTATACTCTATCATTTATAGCAATTAATATGATCAATAAACATTAATAGACAAAGGTTTTGTTTTTCACTTTCTGAAAAACTGATCTACTATTTTACCTGTGCTTAAGAAATGAGCCATCACTTTCTGTGCAAATCTGTATAATTTGCGTCTGAAAAGTATGTACTGTTCCCTTGGGAAGTTATCTAAAATTTTCTTAGGTGCTTTTCTAGAGTAGAATTTTTCAAAATCACAGGTGCGAGTTTTCACAGGTACTCGAGGATCAAATTCTCGTAAATCAAACCCTTTTTCTGGGATCAAATCACACATATCACTATTGGTGAAATCAGGTACGTAAAGCATATCAAATTCTTTTGCAATTTTTTGGCCAAGCTCTGTTTTTCCAGAGGCTACATTTCCATCGATAATGATTATTTTGCTGTTATCATCGAGACGGCTGTCTACTCTATCAAAGGGGATATGCCAGTATCGAAAGCCTTTTTCTTTGTATGGCCATGGTTTCTTTCGTTGTGGAGGGGATCCACCGTACGCTGTTAAGTGTGCAACATGAATTGAACTTGGTGCTATTAGACTGTTTGAAGTACCTTTTATCAACAAAGAGGGCTTTTTAGTTGATAAGCGCAAAATTAGCGAGGTTCTCGCTAATAATAGCGACATTTTCCGTAAAATTTGAGGGGACAGCACTAATAATCTGTGTAATGTCACCCTCACAGCCCCGGAAATCGGTAAAAACAACAAGACCAGTTACTCCCGAACCAAAGAGCTCTTCTATTTTACAAGTAAATAAAAAAGCAGCAATCAGATTTTCGCATTGTTCCTTATTCTGGAACCATTAGGCCCTCATTAGGGCTGTATCATTGGCTGTGTCTAGAATATAGATCTATAAATTACATTTAAAGACATTCCTTCAAAAGAAAAGATAATTACGTCTACGCTCTTAAGTCAGAAATTATTAAGTCGGTAAAAAAAAGTTACATCGTAACACATTTTCAGTCTAATTAAATTATTGTGTAGTCCAAAGACTAAAATATAAGGCTTGTCTTCGTGTCCGAAGATTAATGAAGAATGCAGTATTTCCCGTGGCTACGCAGCCCCAGCTGTGATCTACATATTTTGCCACATCCATGCCTAATATACAAATTTATATACATATTAAAAGTTACTTTACTATAATAATAATGATAATAAAGCTTGTCTTCGAGTCCGAAGATTAGTGGGAATGCAGAGAAAAAAAACTTTTTTGTTTAGAAAACAAAGCTTATATTATGTGATGCAATTGTATTAATTAGTTTGGATCAGAAATTCAATTAAATTTGTAATAGATCTAGACTAACAATAAATAAACCAGTGCGATTAGAAATATTTTTACCATTTGTTTTTGTCTAGCGCTTTTAGCTTTATCAATAGGGCTACGCTATGACTCTATACCTTGTGTGGAACAGTTGAAATAGGGGTGGGTAGAAAGAAAGGGATATCTGTGTGAAAGTACGTGAAGTACTTATGAAAATAGAAGGTTTAGTTATCTATTTTTACTTTCAAACTTTTAAGAGGCTAGAGAGAAAGCTTTAAAAGGGGAATAATTCAACTTATACCACAACATATCAGTCGAGTACAATTTCTTTCTCTTGTTCGATACCAAACAAAATAATTAATTACCAATAGTTAATTAACTAATTGTTTTCTTTTTAAATTGAATATTGTTTTGTGAGGTAAAAGAAATAATTGTGCGAAATTTACGCTTGATCCAAGATTGGGTGTGGATAAATAAAGTGTAAAAACTTTTATCCAGACAGGCAGACAGAGTTGATATAAGCTTTGTCAAAAAGCTAAACAAAATTGTGCTCATCCAAGTGTCCAACACTTAGGCCTAGCTCAGTGGAGGATTATCTTTTTCCAAGGACCCGTGTCTCACGGTGCTTATAAATTATCTTTAAATTAAGTGTTTTTCTTCAAAAACTGCCTACTTTGACAACTAAATTATAGGCTATATCCTATAGCCCTGAATGTATGGCCGATATTTCCCAAGACAGATGTTCATTCGGGTATCTTTTGTAACCCAAAAGACTTGATTATAAGTATTCTATTAAGTCTAAAACATACATTACAGACAGGCCAACGAGCTAAGAGCACATCACGCGAAGCGTATGATTTTAAAAAAAGTTGTTAAAAGTGCAGTCTTTTGTTCTTTATAAAAACGACACCAAAAAGTATCATCTGTGTCGAATCGTGGGTCGAATAATAAGGAGAAGTTCATCTTAAAACGTTGCTATAGCATATCCACTGAGATTACATCTACTTAGAATATTATATTATATATCTGCTGAGATTACACCATCTTCTTTTTTGAAGTAACGTCTGTATTATATAAGATTACAGAGGAAACAAAACCATGATAAAGATACACAAATAAAACAAATTGAAATAACAACACATTTCATTCATGCATATATGTGTTCATAACCATCTTTTTATTTGACAAAATGATCTTATCAGGTCAAGGACACGTGACGTTCTATCATGAAATTATTATGGCGATGTTTACTACTGAGTTTTCAGATTTAAAAAAAGTGTTTCGTTCGCGTGCAATACTTTTACGACAATTATTGAAATTAATTTAAAATGTCAACCGAAAACTGCTCCGTTTGCACTTAAATCATTGTGCTTTAATAAACCCAGATATTAACACTGTTAAATTTAGCTTAATGTTGTCAATAAATATATTCTATATTATTGTTGAATGATAGTTATACGTGGATGTCTCAGAAGTTAAATACTCTTTTTTTTCTCTTTGTGTTAAGCTGTTTGTTCCGAGAACTGAACAGTTTCTGCAGTTATTTATTTGTTATCCCATCTGTCATTGGAACCCATTGCACTAACTACCCGACGTAGTATGTCTTCATGCTCCCACCCCAAGCTCATCCTCCGGAAATGATATCGCCAGCACGGATTTAAACTGTTAGCGGACACTGTTGATGTTGTTGCCAAGGATAGCACCGAGGAGGACCGGGAAAGCAACTTGATCTCTGTTGGGCTCTACGGCTCGCTGTGGATGTATTCAAGCACATTGGGAAGACCACGCACTACGCATGCGCTCAACGCGCTACGGTAGAGACTAAGATCATGAGCATCGTACCTGTGGACGAGAATAAAAAAAAAACGTAGATATAGGTTTGAATTTGATTATTTTTTACAAAATTATATCAACCCACTCTGTCTATTCAAAAGTTTGAACACGTTATTTCTCCCACACCCAAATTCGGATCAATCTGAAACTGCACAATTATTCATTGGCGAATACAATATATGAATCAGTTAAACAAAATTAACCATTTTATTAATTACTAACTATTAATCGATTATTTTGTTTGATGTCGAAAAGGGAAATTGATTCTTCAGTATTCAGTGATATGGCTGAATATTAGTTTTTTTTTTTGTCCCCTTAGATAATTGTACACATATTTCTCCCAAACTCATTCTTAAATCACGTTGAAACTTTAAAAAAAATATTTATTGTACCTAACAAATCGCGAATCGAACAAAAAAAATATTGTTATTTGTGGTATTTTTGTATGATATTGAAAAAGGAAATAACTTATACACTATTGAGATATATAGTTAGTTATACATGTACGGTTCTCCCCCTTAGATAGGCTTTTTTTAAAAATAGTATTTTACTATTTTGCTTTTCCCCCCACGAACACGCTTTCCTTCACTGGAAGATCAAGATGTTTTTTAACAAATAATAAAAAACAAAAACAAAAAAACAATTAACGAAATAAATTTGCATTATTTATAAGCCTAGGTTTTTTTTCTATTTAAAATGAAAAAAAAACATAAAAGGTAACACTCCTTTTAATAGGGCTTTAGGAACAATTGACACATCATTTTAAATATTTTGAAAAAATCGAATAAATATATATTACAAGCCCCATCAACCATTTAACACATATAGGCTATTACACCACAGCTCCACCCTTCCATACACACACACACAAAAGGTCCCCAAAACAGCCACTGCACATACATAGGCCTATATTAAGAAAGTGAATTGCTTAATTGTACCACTCATCCGCTTTGGAGTCGTAACATTCCACATTAAAGATAGTCGTCACGCCGTTGAAACCACCGATGACAAAAACCATTTCGTCGATTACCTGGAAAGACAGAATGTTAAAGATGTGAGTTACTGATAGTGACCAATTACTGACTGGAAACAAAATATCAACAAAATCCTAGAAAACTCTTTTTTTTTTTCCCCTTTTAAAGTTTGAAGACAGTTAAATGTGTTTTAATTTTGAAAGTCGTAAACATTTAAAAACACGAGTAGCAAGAGGGCAACTTCAAAAACTACAGTATTAAGCCATCCCCACGTGATGGACGTTTTTGAATTAGGTCTACTTTTGTATAGCACCGCTTTACATGCCTTCTGGTTCAAATCCCTTTAGTGGATATTGGGAGGGGGCGGATGATCATAAATGTGTGTGTGGAGTAAGCTTTTTTTTTTGGGGGGGGGGAGGAACTGATTTAGAGCTCACCAAATGCAACTCAACTGGAGTAGAGATTCGAACTAGAGCCCCCTTGATAGGAAGCTAAGGTAATCAGCCGCTCACACACACACACACACCATTTTACATTAATATAACGCTAGGGTCAGTATCTAAGCAACGTCTGCTGACCATTGAAAGTATTTTAGCAACGCAAAATTAAAAATGTATTAGCCAAATCAACAGTTCAAGAAACATGCGATACATTTTAATAGTATTGCCGTATTTGTTAAAAGTCTTGAAAAGTATATAGATCTAGGGTTACGTGGTTAAGTGTCTGTCCACGTCATTTCCTCTCAAAAGCTGTTTGACCTAATCTATTTAAGTTCAGATTGCCTCAATATCACAAATGAAGATTCACCACTATAAGCACTGACCTCTATTGCAAAGTTACTCCTAGGGCTATACATTTCTGGAATGGTGGACCATGTCTTTTTTACTGGACAGTAACGCTCTCCAGTGTTCATTCGGGTAATCCCATTGAATCCTCCCAGAGCGTAGATCATACCATTGTAAGCAATGACACCAACTCCACTGCGTCTGTTTCTCATTGGACTGGGTTAGAATTATAAATATGAACTTTTGGTATTATTTGTTCTTAGCCAAAAATAAAATAAAAATAAATAAAACATCCGCTGTTGACACTTATTGGAAACAAGCTGTATTCTTAAAACACCAAAATCAGTCCAATGCGTGCCGGACTGTAGAGTGTAGCCCCGACCTAAAAATGAATAATGCCCTCCTTTAGCTTGACGTAACTAAAGCACGAACTCTAAGAATCTAATGTAAAAAAGCCTTTCTGATTTAATTTTAGACTGAGCAGAAGTATCGAAAAGACGGATAGCAGATCACCACGAGCCGGATAGCACATCACATGAGCAGGACTTAGCACATCACAATGAGCAGGATAGCACATCACCATGAGCAGGATAGCACATCGTCACGAGCAGGATAGCACATAATATGAGCCTGATAGGAGCCAAATAGCACATCATCACTAGCCAGATATTGTTCGCGGGCTGTAGTATGGGACTCGCTGCCCTATATCTATATATATAATTCAATTCATGGCTGAACAGTTTGGACACCAAGAAGTAATGGAAAAATCACTCTTTTATTTCTGTAAGTCGGACTAGAGTTACCCACGTATTTTTAGCGGCGAAAAAAAAAAAGAGGGGAAGGGGAAAAAAGTAGTCTACTCTGTATTCAACCGTCACTAAATAGCAGGGCCGGACTTAACCATTGTGGAACCCTAAGAGAAACGGATTTCGAGGGGCCAAGTTTATGTAGGGATACGGATAATAAGTGAAAATTAAGAGTTTGTATTAGAAAATAAAGTCGTCTTTGCATTTTATTCATTTATTACTACGTACAGAATTACTTTACGAGCCTTGCTTGTAGCGAAGTCATAAAGTATATTAAAAAAATTCCATTTCCTACATAGAAAGCTCAACAGCAAGAATTACCAAATGTTTCAATCTATCTACGAGAATTGTTGATCTCAAGGAATTCTTCATTAGTTTGAGGCGCGAGAAGCTTTTTTTACCAGATTCCACAATTACGGGTATTGCATAATGCGTTTTTTTTTTATCGTGCGTAGGATTGGCTTTTTCCATATTGAAAGACAACCCAAAATGACAATTTTGTCTAATATATTTCAGGAGATTTGTATGAGTTTTTAAAGATTTTAATAATTTTCGGAGATTTCCGGGACTTTTTCGTACATTTGGCAATTTCAGGAGATTTTCAGGAGCTCTTGGTAAATCAGGAGGCCGCTACGCCCTGGGTCGACTAGTTATTCATAAAAAAACATCATGGTTAGGAACTCTTCGAGCCGTGGTTACGATACTATGAAAGTAGGCGGGAGGATATTGTACTTCCCCAAACCAGGTCAGCTTGACCACTGAGTGTAAGGTGCAGAAGTATACAAATCAGCTGTTAGGAAAGTAAAACTAGACTACCTGATCAGTGTCCACTGTGCTGTTGTTGGATCGTAATACTCGACTGTATTTAGACACTCCTGACCGTTAAAACCACCACAAATGTAGATTCTGCCTGAAGGAAAACGTACATTGTGTCAAGCCCTGAAGACAAAGTAATTGTGCAGAAGGCTCGATTTGGTAGTTTAGCTTAGTTTAATCTTTGATTTGGCTCGATTTGGTAGTTTAGCTTAGTTTAATCTTTGATTTGGCTCGATTTGGTAGTTTAGCTTAGTTTAATCTCTGATTTGGCTCGATTTGGTAGTTTAGCTTAGTTTAATCTCTGATTTGGCTCGATTAGGTAGTGTAGTTTAGTTTAATCTTTGATTTGGCTCGATTTGGTAGTGTAGTTTAGTTTAATCTCTGACTAGGCTTGATTTGGTAGTGTAGTTTAGTTTAATCTTTGATTTGGCTCGATTTTGTAGTTTACTCTTTGATTTACGGCTTATGTTGCGAAAAACAAAAAGAGCAATATATAGAAAAAGGGAATTAATCATTTCTAATTTTTCTGCATTGTTGCCACTAAAAAACTGGCAACACTCGTATACTAATAACAAAGCATTTTTAAATATTGATAGATGGTTTGTGTGTGTATGTGGGCGTTTGTGTGTATGTAAAAAACAGTTACCCTTTCAGATCATGCGGTCTATAGGTCTATAGGGCAGATGATGTTTCTTTGGCTCACAGTTAATGAGGGTGTCATGTGGTCAGCACAACGACTAACCACCTTAACCTTTCCCAAACTAATGTCAGAGGCGCCCCAAAGATTCTGAAATAAAAAATCATAGCCTTCACCAGGATTCGAACCCGTGATCCCCGGTTCGGAAACCAAGTGCTTTACCACTCAGCCACCGCGCCTCATACAAGAGTTTACTGCTTGCATGTACGTGTGTTTATTGTAGCCTATTAGTGTGTTCGTGTGGAGACTTGAAAATGTTAATAAAATGTTAGAACACCCACCGCCCATAGTTGTTGCCCTTGCATCACTTCGCTGGTGGTTCATAGACTGTATAAAGCTCCATTGATTTGTTTGTCTATTGAATCGTTCAACTGAGTGGAGCCGAAGTTGTCCATCGAATCCTCCCATGGCATAGATCAAACCTTCCAGTTCAGCAACGCTGACATAACATCTATAGCAACATTTCAATTTTGTACAAACTTACGTTATTAAACAAGTCGAATTCATTGTTGAAAAAAAAACAACTACACAAAAACAAAACATTAAAAAAACAACATAATACCTTGTCATGATCATATAAAAGTAATAGAATCAGGAGCGGACTGGGCGTCAAAATCGGCCCGGGCGTTTCTATAAAATTCGGCCCACAAATTCTCTATCATGTGATGGGCATCCATTTCTAGGTGTATCGGTCCTTAAAAATCATTAAGTTTGATAATGTATCGATATGCATGCGTACAGTGAACTCTATATCTTAATAAGCAATATAGCGTATTTTTAAATCCGCTATTATGTAGGCCCTAAAAAGATTGAAGCTTACTAGTAGCACTGTCTACATTTTACATTTTATTTTCGGAAAATGTGTTAGATTAAAATAGTATTACACTGTAATGTCTGTGACAGATTTTTTAAACACAACGCTCTGAGGGCCTTTTATAAAAATAAAATTTAATAAGAATATTATATAACCTTTAACAACTTGATATGTGCCATAGTGACTTCGATCAGGCAATTTCGGTGGCCCTACCGGCCCATTTGGGTACCGGCCCACCGGGCATTTGCCCAAATGCTCATATAGCCAGTCCGCCCCTGAATAGAATCAATAGTGAAACAAAGTATTGTAAGTTATTATGGAGCGTTAGCTATACTAGTGGTAAGCTAATGGTGGTAGTCTACAAAATATTGTTATAAACCTGGTGGTGGCACAGATGGGGGTATTGTAGTCAGCCGACGCAAATCGCCACAGGCCAGCGCTAGACGAGCGGTCAACCGTGACGAGTTACGACGGTCAGCCCAGTCGAGTGTCAACAGGACGGTTCGGGAAGGATCGCCATCGTGAACAGAGCTCAGGAGCGTCACGAGGAATGTAGTCATGTGACGAAGCTAGAAACGTCGAGCGATGTTCCGTCGGGTTCTAGAAGGCCATTAGAGACCCTATATAATAGCGGAGGTGTCGCAGTCAAGACGGTCGAAAAAAGGGGTTCACGAGAGACGGTTCACGGCAGGGGTTCAGAACACGGTCGATTACAGCACAGTTCAACGGTGTGGTTCTGTACGGATCATTACGACGGTTCAGTGCGGAGTACTGTCAAGTACAGTTGAGACGACTGGCGTCTTGATCTTGGTCTGCGATCGAGTCCGACACAACGAGCCTAGTGTGTGAAGTCAGTCCTGAACTGTTTAACCCAGTGAAAGCCCGGAACGAGACGGAGAGGCCAGTGCAAGAGTTGATACGGCGGAACGGTGTTATCGGAGAGATATTTGTACAGTGCACGTGTTGCCAAGTGTACAGTATTGGCTGTTATTTATTCAACTATTAAAGCGTCACGTTACTTTGGAGCCCTGAGTTGTCAAGTTCTTTAAGCTGGTGGTGTATGGTGCAGTTTGCAGAGAGCCTGGATAGTGAGATTCGTAACAAAATGTAGGAAAGTAAATAGAACTTTGATGATGTTGTTGCCAGTGACGTAGCAGAGTTTATAAGTCTTTAATTAATATGCAGGATAAGATAAGCATGTGGATACGCGTAGGACGTAATTATCTTCTCTTTTGATGGAACTTATGTAATTTATAACTAAGATACCGTATTTTATAAGAAAGAAAAATGTAAATGTGATGGTTATGTTCGATTTAGCACTTAGAACTTTGCTGTGCTGCTAATATTTGGCTTAGCACCTAGATAGAACATTTCTGCGCTGTAATGTATGATTAGCACTTTGATAGCGCTTTGATGGAACTTTTCTATGCTGGTTATATTTGGTTTATAACTCTGATAGAGACTTTCTGTGCTGGTATGTTTGGTTTAGCACTTAGATAGAACTTTACTGTGCTGGTAATGTTTGCTTTAGCCTTAGCACTTAGAACCTTTCTGTGCTGGTAATGTTTGGTTTAGCACATAGATAGAACTTTTCTATGCTGGTAATGTTTGATTTAGTACATAGATAATTTTTTCTGTAATGTTTTGTTTAGCACTTTGATAAAACATTTCTGTGCTGGTAATATTTGTTTAGCACTGATAAGAGAACGTTACTGTTGTTTGGCAATGAAAATATTAAGAACTATGCTTTGCGGTGTGTTGGGTTTAACATTTGAGTTTTTGTTGTGCAATACGGACACTATCTTATGGTACATCAGGAAACAAAGAATCATTTACAGTTTCAACAAGACATGATTTAATAGCTTCAAGCCCAAATACCTTTTCGAATTCATAGGTGCCATTTCAGACCAGATTTTCGTCACAGCGTTGAAGACACGGCAACTGTTGAAGTACTCAACACCATCGAATCCGCCAATAACGAATATACAGTGGTCAATGGTCACACATCCGTGGTAAGCCCTAGCACCTGGAAATTGGACATGCTATTCATTTGGACTTACGACTGAATAGTGTTGTCTAACTTATGGCAACGTTTTACGGATTGCATGTTTTTATAGAGTTCAGTACGCATGAAATTATTGTGAAGTTTAAACATTCAAGGGCTTAGTCGTAACAGGCAACACGCGACAACTAAAAAAAATAGTGCTCGTATACTATTTGTTGTTTTACATTGCGTAGACTCTTGTGGAAAATTGTAACAATAAATTTGAAAGAAAAGTGTATAGATGTTTGTAATTAAAAGTAAACTTTGTCAAAAGTTTTATGAAATACTGTCAAAGAGAAAGCGGTATTAATATATTCGCCAATTACCAAAAGATCATTTTTTTCTCTCTTTTTTTTCATTCGTCGTAGTACCACCAATCAAAAGTGAAAACGACCAAGTCACTATTTCTTACAGCGGCGTCACAGGGTGGGTGTCACGAAGTACGGTTTGCTTATAATGTCAGTCATAATCACACCATAACAAAAAAAAAAGACGTTGGTCATGTGTTTCTCTGGCAAAGGGTTAACGAGCAGGGTGTCATGTAGCCAGCACAACAACCAACCGCCTTTACTTTCCCCAACTAAAGTCAGGTACTTTATAGATTGAATGTAGTACTTGTGTCTATTTTTCTACCTTTATACCATACATGGCGTGGTAGTAACCTGAAAGAAGCGTGGTCGAGAGGCTAAGTACGCTTGAACTTGGCTTGGCTAGGCTACCTATGAAGGGGGGTCGAGGTTCGACACCCGACTCGAACAGAGTTGTGTTTATTGCAGCAAGGAAAACCTTCTCCCAGAAACCCCCTCCCCCACTGCTCCACAAATAAGATTGGACCATCATGCTACAAGCATGAAAGTAGCGCTATATAAAAAAGTATAATTTAATTTAAGACTGCCCAATTCTTAAACATGGTGGCACTTAATAAAGAAGGAATGGCCTCGTGTTTAGATCATTCTCAAAAACTGTTCAATCAATACTACGGTCTACGAAGTGCTGTGATTCTAATAGCGATGTAGAATCTGAGAGTGAGTGTGTGCGTGCTTGTGTGATCCTTAAAACAAAACAGAAAAGAAATAAACGAAACATTTTATGAGCTCACCAACGTCATGGTGTTTGGAGACCACCCAGGAGTCCGCCTTTGTATCATAGACCTCAACCAAGTTGGTGGGCGTACCCCCGCTCCAGCCTCCCACCACAAACAGGAGCTCATGTGGCACACGCGGGCGGGACATGCGGTTGGAAGGGTCGGTGGTGCGCTGATCGTCCCAGTCGAGGTCACAGAGCAGGCGCAGTGCTTCCACGACTATGGACTTAGCTGCCTCACACTCCTTGACATATCTGTGGGGTTTCACCTTCAAGAAAAGAATGTGATAAACATGAAAATAGTTTAAAAACAGGGTCGGATTTAAGGGCGGGCAAGTGGGGTTTCAGCCCCGGGGAGGGGTGGTTCTCCAAAATAGGGGCCCTTCACTAAAGAGAAAAATATATCGGAATTTTGACGGTTTAGAAACTTTTAAGTATTTTTTTTCTCATTTTCAACGCTAACTCTTTACATCCCACGTCGGGTGGCAACAATGGTGTTATTAAAAAGTGTCCGCTTGTAGTTACAGTATGCTCGGAATATGTAAATACTTGTACAAGGCTTTACCCTTCACATACACTTTTTAAAATATTGTTGTTAATGTGCATTTCCCCCCCTTTATAAGCTTTGTGTTTTTTTTAAGTATTATTTTTATACTTTGTTGATTATCCTGTCCTGACTCATAAGCTATTTTTTTTTTTTTTTTTACAATTTTATACTGAATTACGTAGACTTCATAAGCTTGGATATTTGACATTTTGGGTTTTTGGCAAATGGACACAATTTAGGCCATTTCGTGCCCTTAATCCCTCAAGGGCCATTCCCCCTTCATATCTCAAGAGTTAATTTTATACAGTTAAGTCATAAGCTTGGAATAGTATGGGTTATTAGCTAACATAAGTACGAGTCTTTAAATGGGAATGCACTTTTTCAGATTGCCTTATAAATACAAATCATTATTGACAGTACTCTCCCTTGATTCTACCTTTTCAATGAATGTTCTGGTGGTGATGATTCCCAACCTGATGCACATCAAGAGTCTGGCCATCTCCTGTTTCCTCGTGTCCGGACTGTGGTCGATCCATCGCACAACCGCATCAAACACCATTTCCTCATTTCTGACGTTAAGATAGTCGGAGTCCAGTATTTCACAAAGCTTGGTGGGTCGGGGAAGAGCAGCATAATTTATAAGAAAATGTATTTTAAACGGGTGGGTTTCAATTACTTAGGTATTGGTAGTAATCTTAAAAAGTGCAGACACTAAAGTTGACACTGATTAAGATAAACGGAAAGGCGATGTACCAATGTAAGTTCACATAAGTTAAACCAGCGGTTCTCAACCTTTTATGCTCGGTGACCCCTTTTTACAATCCCCCACCCCACACACATACATCAATAGAGGAATAGACAATAACAACCCATATTTTCAATGGTCTTAGGCGACCCCTGGCAAATCGTCAATCGACCCCCAAGGGGGTCGCGAGCCACAGGTTGAGAACCCCTACGTTAAACGGAGAATAAACATTAAAACCTATACATAATTCAAGTTCGTGTAAATAAATGAGAAAAGAGACATGCATAGGAATATTTTTTTGAAAGAAAGATTCAAGCATTGTTTGTATAATGCAATGGGGGAAAAAATAATAGAAATGTGTAGGCCTAATGTCAAAAAAGTTTTTTTTGCCTGAAAACGCTCTCCTCTGGTCTTACACGTTTGTATTTTTAATTGTCTCGTTATTTAGACTTACTTATGGAGCTCCTGAGAACCAATACGCTTTGGTATATCTTTTTAGTCAGTTGGTTTAAAGGGGTCGAATTTGAATCCCGTTGTAGATGGGATTTTCAATTCAAGATGTGACTGAGCTGAGTTGAGCTTGCTGAGCGCACAAAAGGCAATACATCCCATCCCCACCTCACGCCAAATCCACAAAAGAGATAGGACTGGAACAGTGAACATTTCTATAAGAGCATAAGTGTGAGCAGGTCAGGGTGGCGCTACTGAGTGAGGCCTTTTTGTTATCTGCTGCTCAACATTTATTCATTTATAACACTAGGCAGGTGGTAGCTCTACTGGGTGGGCCCAAACTGTGCACCTCGGTCTGGGACCAAGGGGCTAGAGTCGCCTAAGCAACCAGACAGCACAATCAAACTAAACTAAACTAAACTAGCTAACTAAAAATAAAATAACACATTGAAATTATAAAAGGAACTTATATATATTCTTATTTACATGAAACCAAAACAACAGTAATAAAACTAAATATACACACTACTAAACGATTGATCAACCCTACGTAACTGAACCTAACAAATAAAGCAGCTATTTGGCAAAACTACAACAGTAAGCTACTTGCAGCAGCAATAATTACTACGGCAGCTAGGGGGCAACAGCTATAAGGCAACAGCAATAACTGCGGCAGACAGGCAGTAATAACTGCGCAGGCAGTTAGGCAGGAATTATAGCGGGCGGTCCCAGCTGAAATTATACAACACACAATTAGCTTTATACAGGCACCACTGTCAGCACTGACCACTGGTCAAGACAAAA
Source organism: Biomphalaria pfeifferi (assembly GCA_030265305.1). Lineage (NCBI taxonomy): Eukaryota > Metazoa > Mollusca > Gastropoda > Planorbidae > Biomphalaria > Biomphalaria pfeifferi. The sequence continues at coordinate 1,564,575 of JASAOG010000071.1, forward strand.
GAGAGCTCGGCGTGGTTCCGGAGCTAGCTATAACTGGTCAGCGCGAACGTATCGGAGAGCATGACGTCACGCTAATTATCTAAAACTAAACTGGACTACCGATTTCCCTAATTTGTACCTAGCCGTACACAACAATAAAATCTAGCAAATTACTAAAGACACGGACTACACAACATTATATACCAAATTAAACAGCATTAAAAAAGAGAATCTTAAAATTTAAATCCTACAAACATACAAAAAGGAAGATAAAAAGTTATTTCTATTCTAAACTCCTATGGGGGCTCTATACCGTTTACAGACCTGCACATAAACTGATATTAAAAAATAACAACCAATCCAACGCTAATGCCAAAGACAAAAATAAGCAGAACTAACCAGGGACAAAAAATAGGAAAGATCATCCACAGCTCTAAGGCTTGTTAACTATTTTAAAAACTACTTTTCCTCTACGAGTAAAACACAAATAACAGAAAAAGACTAAAACTAGCAGAAAGTTATAAATAGCGGAAACTACAAAATACTCAGCACTGAACTATAAAAATTAAAAAGGACACTAAATTACAAACATCATAGCCCTGGCCTATATAAATAATATAAATTAGATAAAATTAGGTCGAAAATTAGATCTAGGAGCCCCAGCTCACATTAGCAAGGAAGGGAGGCACGGTGGCTGAGCGGTAAAGCGCTTAGCTTCTGAACCGGGGTCCCGGGTTAAAATCAAGCTGAAGACTGGGATTTTAAATTTCGAAATCTTTGGGCGCCTCTGAATCTACGGTTGGTCGTTGTGCTGGCCACATTACACCCTAATTAACAGTAGGCCACAGATGACCCTTACATCATGAACACAAGCTCTGAAAGGGGAACTTTACCTTTATAAGCAAGGAAGCGCGCTATACATAAGCAATACTAATAATAACAATTTTTAGGTAACATAGAAACATAGAAAAAAAAATCACTGAGAAAAAATGACGATACCCTGAACGTACTTGATCAATAGGCATTTCCAAAAACTCTTGGCTTGTGGTGGCCACATCTTGAAATCTTCTAAGCACAAAATTGTGAGACTCTTTTTCCAGGTCACGACACGAGTAGGTCTGAGCAAAGTTGCGGATTCCAATACAGTTCTCTGGGCTGATGTTCTTTTTGAGAAACTCGCAGCATGGTTTCACCAAACCGGAAACAAGAAACCGATCAGCAGCAGGCAGAAGTTCTTCTATGTTGTTCCAACTTAACTGATGATACGAAACGAAAGACATATATCTTACACGTAAACAAAGTTGTACGATTAGTGCGCATAATACCCGCATATTATATATACCTGTAAACTATGAGTGAGTCTGGTGTGAATGTACATTTAGTTTTTATAGTGTAATGAACAAATTGTAAGGCAATTTTCCTTACGGACAATAAAGATTATTATTATTATTATATGTTACCATATCTTTAAAGCTGTAAACTTTGTTTTAGACTCACGAATTCAACATGCCAAACAATTCCTTACTCTACTATTGTAACTTTTCAACAAAATTAGGCATAGATCGTTAACGGGTATTTTTAATAAAACAAAAAACAACAAAAAAACAACAACAAACAAACATTGAAAGGGATATTAATAAGCAATCTAAAGCAATCAAAATGTTAAGAAGTCTAAACAGCTTACAGTTGTTGTTTTTTTGAATGTAAACCATTTTTTTTTAATTTAAAAAAAAAGAACAATATCAGAACATCGACACATTTTCGACTTTACTAAATAAGTTGCCAGTTGGCCACTATAAAAAATACATGTAATACAATTCCAAAATTTTGATTTGGTAATGTCGTAATGGTGATGAGCACTAAAAAAGAATTTATATATTTAAGTAACATATCTAGATAAATGGTGCCCAACTTCATATCGACTTGGGCTCTAGATCTATACACATTTCCCATACACGGAAAATGAGCCGAATTGTCGCGAAAAAATCGTCGGGATCAGTTGAATTGTGGGTAGTAGTTTTGAGGAGCCAGATAACACTCAGTCACGATTTTGGCGATTTTGGCCAATAGCTAGAGGTCTGTACGACGTGGCAACGCACTATTGGCCTAAACTGCCCACAGGTTGTGACGTTGCAGGTCACAGTTGATGCCTTCTATAACGAATGGTCTCAATATGACCCGCGGGTCGTAGTTTGGGCATCATCGATCTAGACATATAGGATTTCAACTCCAAACCTTTACATGCCGAGTATATGCGTAATCAATGATGGCTGCCATGCTGTCTGGGCTGACTCCTGAAATACGAATTTCTTGTGTGTTTTGGTCAAACCTGGAGTTGGTAAACAGTGCACGGAAGTATGGACTACATGCGGACAGGATGTTTCGATGAATGGGAAATGACCAGTCGTCTACCTACGAGAACACAAAGAGAGGACCAGATAGAGTTTATATCCTTTCTGTCTAGCAAGCAGTCTATGATACGATTTGGTTGAAACTTGAATACATAATTTTGCTTTCAATATGGTCCCTGCTTTGTGTCTCAGCTTTCACAAGATTCGCACAGTAGGCATAATCTGCTCTTTGTCAACACCTTGCTTGTTCAAATGATGGTTACGTTATTGAAGCAATAAAATACAAAGATTATTGTAAAAAGTTTTTTAAAAAAAAGTAAAGTACCCCTTTCAAAAGTTGTGATCTATAGGGTAGACGATGTAAAGTCTGTTTCTATGGCCGATGGTGAGCGAGAGTGTCATGTGGCCTGGTGGCCAGCACAACGGCCAACTGCCTTAAACTAATCTTATTAAACCCCCCCCCCCCCAACTAATTTCAGGTACACATTATATTTGGGTGAACTTTGGGGTGTCCTAGAATCCCGAAATTTAAAATCCCAGTCTTCAGCGAGATTCGTTTCAGTTGGAAAGCCAAGCGCTCCCATCCTTCTGTAAACCGGATACATAAAAAAGATTGGTATATAATACTATATATAGAGTAGCCAATCTCCAATAATATTTGTAACAATAATGCGAATTCTTAATTATTCTGTAATTGTGACCATAAAAACTATTGTAAACATTGTTTATAGGAAGTTCAGATGGTCCTATATACTAGTCACTAGTTAGACACTGTCAACGCCAGATTTTAATTAAGTCTAAGAAGACAATTAATGACTTCTAAAATTTTTCTTGTCATCTTTTCATCTCTTTTTTTTTCATACATTCTTTTAAAAATATTTTACCGTAGTAGTTCACACAAACATGAAACATAGAAGTTGATCTAATTTTTCAAAATTACAAATGTAAACAATGGCATAGTATGACGGTTCGCATACTAGGTAAATCTATATCTAGCTGGAATTTAATGTTGCTATAGGAATAAGGGTTTTCTTCATTTAATATTTAGTAGAAGATCTCCTTTTAAATCTATGCTAATTAAAGAAATCTACCACCTTAATGATGGCATCACACAGCTCCCCAGTTTTGCGCAATTCAGCAAGAACCTGACAAGCTTGTGTACTGAGCACTTTCTTCATCTCCGAGTCCTGCACTGATGGAGGCTGCGGACGCCCTATGCAGCCGGTCGCCCCGTCCAAAGGGACTTCGTTCGTCATGGCTGCTCTTTACTTGATGTTATGGTCACCCATGACTGGAACTGTCTTTCATTCTTAGAGCTTTTCTTGCAAGGCATGTTGGTTAGCTGGCATGACGAAAGCGCACACTTCCTTCAATGTGAACGTAGTCGAGATGCGTTCATTACAAACTTTTGTGTGGGAATTTCCAAAAGTGAATGACGCATTCACTATAAATAAGGATAAATATATCAGATAGGGTACATAAAACTCATGCCAGCAAACGTGTCTAAACTAGTAGACCGTGCAAGTGATACACAAGTATACTTATTAATAGTGCCTTCAATTTTTTGTTTCTTAGCCTACACGACAAGAATAATTTTTCTCAAATTGTTTAAATTTGAGACGGTTCTCTTAAACATCTCAACATTTATTATTATTATTTTTGTTTGTTTGTAAATTATTCAGCCACCAATTCGTTATAAATGCATTATTTATTGATAGAATCTTACTAATACAATCACACCCCCTCGTCACCACCGCGAGGTTCTCTACACAGAAATCGGACACTGGCGACATCCACAGACTCTTCCCGGTTAGTGCCTACAGATTTGAATTCTTCTATGAAGGTGCGACGGCATGATATGCAGGAAGAGTCCTGTTTTCGTTTTACTAGAATATTTATCCATCCAAAAACATTCCTAACATCATACGAATCATCTAGTTCCCACACATTATTTCATTCATATCTCTATATTTAGTAGTCTAATCAGCTTTGACATTGCTTTCTGCTGCGAAACTCAAGCGTCATAGTAGAAGTCTAAATTGAGTTTTTAACAGACGATTTAACAGGAAAATTGAAATATTTCACATCCAATAGGAAACAGAACAAAGTAAATGACTTTTCCCCCCCTTAAAAACAGAAGAGCAAATAATTTTTTTGTTTGCAAGGCCAAAGAACAAAAAAAAAATCTTACTTCTTTTTTAGAAGGTCAAAGAACAACGTAAATAACTTCTTTCTAACAATGCTAAAAAATAAATAAATAAATAAATGAACTTGCACAACAGAACAGTCATCAGTTTACCTTAACTTTATTTAGGCCTAAACATTGATTTAGTATTAACAGCACACAATAAGGCTTGTCTTCGAGTCGAAGATTAGTGAGAAATGCAGTATTTCCCGTGGTTGCGCCGCCCCAGCTGTGACCTACATATTTTGACATATCCATTCTAACAGCACATAGAGTGGATGCTAATTTTGATATTATTATTTCGTTCATGGAACACCATTACATCACAATCAAAACATTAGCAAATAAACATAAGTTGTAAAAGTTGACTCTCATGCCAACTTAAGTTTAATGTTTAAGGTTTAAATGACTGGACTAGCTGCTCCCATCTAGTCTCTGAAGCTATCCTGTCGGCTGACCAGAAGGTTTCTAGTGCTTGCCAACCATGTTTACTAGTGGTCAGGACATAATGATTGCTGGGGTCCATGTGATGAGTGTAGGCGCCCATCACAAGGCTCTGCACCATGCGGGCGGCCACGCAGGTCCTGAAGGCGAGTCTCTCACTTTCTGTGAGCTTTAGCTTGGACTGGTAACCCGCAAGTATGTAGCCTGGAATGTCCAAAAGAGGCACTTTTGAGAACGTCATCAGCATGTAGCAGACCAATATAGCCAGGTCGTAGAGGGGATAACTCAAGGCGGTGTCCTGAAAGTCGAGTAAACCGCACACTTGAACGTCGTCAGCTTCTAGTGGAGATAATTCAGATTTGTTCAAAGGTTGTAACACAAGAATGTTTTGTTCATTCAAGTCTCCGTGTATTTGACCTGAGAAGAAAGCAACATCAACAACATGATTTCATCGATATTTTAAACTTACAGTAACTAAAGTTTCCCTTTCAGATCTTGCGATCTAGAGGACACGTGATGTTAAAGTCTTCTGTTTCTTTGGCCAACGGTTAATAAGCATGATGCCATGTGGCCAGCACATAGACCAACCGTCTTTACTTTCCCGAATTTAATAGCTGAGTGCACTCAGGAGCGCACTAAAAATACAGAAATTCCAAATCCTAGCTTTCACCAAGATTAGAACCAAAGACTCAGGTTCGGAATCCAAGCGCTTAAACACCAAGCCACTGCGCTTCCCCCCCCCCTCTTCATATTTTGACTTCCAAACGACAATAATTAGGGCCTATGGCCTATGTAAAGAAAACAAACTTCACAAACATTTAGCAAGATTCGTCAAAACGCGCCACCTTGACCTCATAGGCTTCAATACATCCCAATAGAAAAATAACTGTATGGAAAGCTATTTGATCTGAAGACCACTGCTTATTTCATCTCAAAAATAGAACTAGTTTTTTGAATTCCCCAACATGATAATGAAAACGCAGAAGAATTCGTAAAAATATAATATCACAAATATTCTACTAATATTGCTATCTTTTCCGATAGTGAAAAAACACAGTGATTGATACAGAATCAGACTTCTCTCAACTTGCAAAAGAAAACTTGGAAGTTTTTCAATTTTAAAAATCTAAAAACAATACCATTCTAATTTTTTATCAGATTTTATATTCGAACATTAAAAAAGCTTTTAATTTAAAAAGCAAAATAAATTGTAGGCTACAATATAACGTTTTTGAATTTTCATGTTTATCTCGAAGACCATTTGGCGCCAACATATGAGTGTCGCCCAGGACATCACAGACCTGCTAATGGTGACAGTAAAAAAAATGACTAGTAGATCTTTTAGAGATTTTCATCTATGGCTCAAAAACTATAAATTTTTGGCGTATCCGATTACGGTGTACAGAATAAAATAAGGGTTGATAAGCTATGTCTTTTTTTTTTTAGTTACATGACAACTTTATGAACTATTGAAAACTGCCGGCGTACAGAATAAAGGAAATACTGATAAAGTTATTTTTTTTTTTTTTAAAGTTACATGGTAATTTTGTGCACTGTTTAGAATGTGTCTAAATTCTTCTGTTTATAGCTTAATTTAGTTTAATCATGGTCTAATTAAAGTTTTTGTCCTTGACATTATTCAATTTATCGCTAAGGTCCCAAATATCAATTAAATGTGATACTAAATTCTCTTAAGTAAAATATAGATCTATATTTATGATCATGAAAAGTTGACGGTTAAATAAAAAAGGAAATGTATTTAAAAAAAAAACGAACATTTTTGTGCAAGCGGTTGTCAGAACTTACTCTTTCTAAAGCCAGATTTACGGGGAATAACTTCGTCTTTGAATGCCTGGACAACACCCTCACAAACATTTCTCAAGTTGACGTCTTTGACAACATACATTATATCCGTTAGTTTTACCACTGTGTTCAGACTCCATGTACAGTCAAATGTCTCATAGAAAGAATGTGAGAAATCCTGAAAACATAAAAGTAAACGATGGTTGAAGCTAACCTTTACACACAAAAAAAAAATATAAAAAAAAATAAAAATAAAGTTTCTAACATTGCATGAAAATGAATAAAAAAAATAGAACTAGTGTTTTAACTATGTTTAGTATCATATACATACAATTGTTGTCAGATCAATTTGCATTTTAGATAGTCAAATGCTATATAACTTTAAATTGATGGACAACTTATTACATAAGTTATCTTAATATTACAGATGTTACATAAAAAATAGAAGATATTTATATCTTATGCATTTCATGTGTCAATCTAGTCAAACATGTTAATAAATGACGTAAACTCTGATAATTTCTCCTTCAAGATTTTATAATTATAACAAATATGTGATCTCGACTCCCTTATTTCTGTTTCGTTAAGTATATATTTGCCACGATTACACTAACTAAATAAGGAAATCGTCCTTATTATCAAACCTTCCCCGTCTAATCAAGAGATAGTCCATAACAAGTGGTTTCCAAACATATATTATATTATATTTTGGTGAATCGTTTTAGAATGTCTGAACACTTGTCTACCTGTGGGCAGTTTAGACTAATAGCTTGTTTCCATGTCACAGGTGTGTACGACATGACAACGATCTATTGGTCTAAACTGCCTACAGGTTGTGACGTTGCAAGTCAGTGTTGAGGACGTTTCAGTTAACCGCGCTGGACTGTAGTTCGGTCGTCCCAATGGTCTAAGGTTCATAACTCTCGCTGCCATTCCCCGTCGTCCAACGGGAGGTTTGGACTAGGATGTAGATTATCTTCAACTCTGAAGGAACATCCGAACATGTAAAACATTTTACAAACACCCAAGCTCTATAAGATGCGCCACAATCACGATAATATTGAATAATAATAACAACACATGCAATGATACTAACGCAACCAACCTCTAAGGCACTAGTGAGTTCAGCGACGTATTGGCCAAGTCTGTAGAGAAATCTGGGCGTCAGTGAGATGTTTTGTAATATCTCGCCAGATATAAAAGTTCTCATAGACACCAGGTGACTAACATCCTCACCTGAAATAAAATGGACGAAATCATGTACTAGCATGACTAACTTCTAGAACGTTTTCTGCTACTCTTGACTAGAGAAATCCATCAGACTAAGCTTACCGTTTTTATTTTGTACTGTAAGCTTGGTAAATGTGTCCCCATTGATGGCCATGATAGTGGCCTGACAGTGCACGCCTTTCTTTAAAAGATGTTCCATGACATGTAGCTGGGCATCTGTAATGACCTAATTTACAATTTAGCAGGTTTAAGAAACTGGGGCTCAGGGTGATAAGAAAATTGGGGGAAAAAAAGAAACAAATTAAAAGGAAGAAAGAAAAAAAAAAGCGATTTAAAAAAAAGTTCCATTAATTCATTGAGTGCGAGGGATGTGTCTATGAAATTATTTATGTATGTGCTAACATTACACACCGGCTACGCCCATTAATTTGTTCTCAGACACCGCATACAGTTTTTTGACCATGCATTCACCGAAGGCCACAATCGAATGTCCTGTTCCTTCCCCTTCCTTTATTTTATATTAATTTGTTTTTATTTATTTTTTATTTGACCCCTTCTGAATGACCCCTGCTTCCACGTTGCATTTATTATAACCGTGAAGTCTACAGAACATGAATATTTAAAATAACACCAACTCCCCTCCCCAAAGAATTAAGTAAAGTTCCCCGCTCAGACCTTGCGATTTTTCGGGCAGATGATGTAAAGGTGTTCTGTTTCTGTGGCTCACGATTAACAAGGGTGTCATGTGACCAGCAGAATGACCAACCGCCTTTACTTTTTCCCCAACTATTGTCAGGCACCCACTCGAGCTGGGTGGACTCAGAGGCGCCATAAAGATCCCGAAATTAAAAATCCCATTCTTCACCAAGATTCGGACCCCCACCTCGACGACAACGGCTAAGTCTGCATTATATGTCGCAAAATATGCAGGTGGCAACTGGGTTTTCGTTGTCCAGTGAAGTACTGCATTCATCCTTAATCTTCAGAATCGATGATCATGCCCAATATAAATATAATATATATATTTTATTCTAGGTTCAAGCAAACAGACCTGCGCCGCAGTCTGCGCATTAAATCTCTGAAGTTAGAGTGAACTATTGCGTCATCTTCGTACTTTCGAAAAACTACGACTGCTATGTCTTCGGAAGTCTTCGTGACTTATGGGAAAGATCGGCTTAGTTTCTAATATAGCCTACTTGTGACTTATGGGAAAGATCGGCTTAGTTTCTAAAATAGCCTACTTGTAACTTATGGGAAAGATCGGCTTAGTTTCTAATATAGCCGAATTACCTAAATAGTCCGGCCTCTGTGAATCTCGACAATTGATGACTTTGAGGAAGTAACCATTATCTGAGACTTGGTCCAAGTGAGGATTGCAGTGAGCAGGACTGACCTTGACATGTAAGTTTAGGTCATCGTACCCATTCAATGGACGTGTGCCAGTCAAAGTTAGTCCGTACTGGTCTTTAAGTAACTCCTTGATGGTGTCTGTACTGGCCACATACGGTTTTAATGCTTCATTGGGCAGCTGGTCATTGTCCCGTAGAAGGACATCACTTCATTAGGAATATAAAAATACACAGGAATACACACACCATCGTTAATACCCATGAATGCACACACGATTGTTTATACACAAAAATACGCCTACACATTAGACAGTTAATACACAGGAATACGCACATACTTGTTTATACACAATACACACATGATTGTTTATAGACAGGAATACACACATGATTGTTTATACACAATATACACATGATTGTTTACAGACAGGAATACACACATGATTGTTTACAGACAGGAATACACTGTTTACAGACAGGAATACACACATGATTGTTTATAGACAGGAATACACACATTATTTTTAAAACACATGAATACACAGATGATCATTAATACATTACCATAAGACAAAAGTTGTATTGTGGCCTATTATTCATTTATTGTAATTCAAACAAAATTGCGAAACAAACATGGACATTGGCGCGAGAATGCACCACGTAAGGCAGAGCTTCTGTGATATACGGTATACCAGGGTGCTGCCAGACCAGTACAACGACCTGCATTTTAACGTGCAATATCGCAATCATTAGTTGTCAATCAAATTTGGTAGGACTCGGTAAGGCATTTGTATTTGAATCTGGCTACCCCCCCCCCCCCCTCCTCAGGCTTACGTTTATATTTACTTTAGAAAGACTAAAGAAAAAGTAGTACAATTGTTCTTTACATTGCTAATACCTTAGACACAATAAATCAATGAGTTTTAGGTTTCAATAAGCTTAGGGCCAGTTAGGGGCCACTTGACGGCCGCTACATCCTACCAGCTACGAGATCGAAGTGTTGGGGATTTTTTTAGTTCATCTTTTTTCTTTCTTTTTTCGCCTCTCTCTCTCTGTCTCTCTCTCTGTCTCTCTCTCTGTCTCTCTCTCTGTCTCTGTCTCTCTCTCCCTCTGTCTCTCTCTCTCTGTCTCTCTTTTTCTGTCTCTCTCTCTGTCTCTCTCTCTGTCTGTCTGTCTCTCTCTGTCTCTCTCTATCTCGCTATCTTAATAAAGATAACAATGTTTGCTTTTACCTCGACATTGTCCAATTCAGATATCCTTATAAAATGCTTACAGTCGTAAACTTTATCTGGGAAAAGAATGTATACCGGTACATATATCATTACAAGGAATCCAATCTAATAGATATACATATACTAACATGCTTTTGTAATACATTACTTGTCTACATTTGGTAGTATGACAATTTAAAAAAAATATAATGTGTATTTTACATTCATGTACCAATACTTAACCTACTGACCTACATAGTAGGTCATGAGCATTGAAATGACTGATACAGACCTACTGTGGATAAATAGGTCGATGTACAAAACAGTTGCATTTCGTTATAAGTTGTGAAGAAGGATTTTTTTTTTTCAATTTAGTTTTGATGAGTTTTGAAGTGTTAATAATCCTCGGCATTATTCAAATGTGGCTCATAAATGCGGGGGGTAAACTCGCAAATCATTATTACATCAAAGAACACTACTTACATGTCACGTGGGCACACAACGTATAACACCATTAGAACTGCTTAACATCCACACGTCACTGTAAGGGAGAATACTTTGTAAATTTCTAGTCACTGGTTTAGTCTAAATATATTTCCACAAGATAAAGCCTGAGACAAGATTATAATTTAACATTCCATTCGTCACCTCGTCTCCACACGACTTATGCTAAGGTTGTGTTGACACAAGAAAAACCGATAAATGACCTAGCTGTCTCTCTCCTCCTCCCCTCCCCCCCCCCCGTCTCTCGCTGTCACGTTCACACCCTCTTGGCTTGGACTTCAAGCGTACTGCCTGGCATCATGAATCAGGTTAAAGTTAGTCTTGTGAAGAGCTTTTTTTTTTGCGAATTGAATCGTTGCCGAATGTAAATTTGTCCTGGCAGTAGCCAACAATACAAACCTTTTTGTTCAGAGGACATTTTGTCGTTTTGTAAATCTCTCAGGGTTATTAAATCATTGAAATCATTGAAACACTGTAAAGAAGTGTCCTACTGCTATTTCTACCAGACCATTCTTCGGCGTCCATATCAAGCTTGAGCTCAAATACATGCGAAAAACATCAAAATAAGCTCATCTAATCTTATCTTATATGATACAGACGTTACTTCAAAAAAGAAGGTGATTACGTCCTACGCGTCATGCATTTAGTCATGCATATTAACCAATGACTTAAATTCTGCCAAGTTACTGGTTTTCCTGGCTAGCTCAGGCAACCCATTCCATGCTCTAAAAGCACTACGAAAGAAAGAGCATTAGTACAAATTTGTCCTAGCATATGGGACGAGGAATGTGCCTTTATCTTTGTATCTGAGTATTTTATACTCTCTCTGTGGCATTTTACGTCTCGAGAGACGATCTTTTCCCTTTGCAACTTTTTGTGTGACTAAGAGACCAATCCTTGATACACAGCTGCGATCGCAGGTTGGGCGGGCATATATAATCACCAGGCGCCGTTGCATTTTCACCCTTCTTTCTGCTTCTGTTATGTATGACATCTGCAATCTGTGACCCATCCTCTCTCCATGTGGATCTATCCAGTGCTACCTCTTCCCAGCTGCCAGTGTCGATTTTGAAGAGCTTCATGTCGCGTTTACATGCATCCGTATAACGTAAAAGTGGGCGACCAGCGGCTCTCCTGCTTTCTATCAGATCGCCATACAGGATGTCCTGTGGAAGTCGACCTACTGGCATTCTACGAACGTGGCCAAGCCAGCCAAGGCGTCTGCTGTTGATAACAGAGCGGATGTCCTGGCACCCTGCTCTTTGTAGCACTTCCTCATTGGTTATCTTATCTTGCCACTTTACTTTAAAGATCCGCCTTAGGCATCGGAGGTGGAAGACATTCATCTTTTTTTCCTGCCATGAGTAGGTTGACCATGTTTCACTTCAGTACAGCAAGGTGCTCAACACACAGGTCCGGTAGACTAGGGCTTTAGTACTGTTAGTCAGCAATATGTTGTCCCACACTCTTTTCTGCAACTGTGACATGGTGGCCATTGCCTTGGCTATCCTGTTGTTTATGTCTTTATCCAGTAGAGTGTTGTTGGATATGATGGAGCCAAGGTAACAAAAGTGATCAACAATTTCTAGTGGTTGCCATTAATGCTTACTTGAGGTGCAGTGTTTGTGTTTTGGACAAGTATCTTAGTCTTGCTTTGACTGATGTTTAAGCCGAACTTCTGGCAAGCAGCAGATAGTTTGTCAACCAGGGACTGTAGCTGAATATCAGAATCAGCCACAATAGCTGCATCATCAGCATACAGGAGTTCCCTGATGAGTAGCTTCCTAACCTTAGTTTTTGCCCGCAGCTTTGATACATTAAATAATTTTCCAGAGGATCTTGTATGGAGAAACACACCTTCGTTTATGTCGTTGTACGCATAATGCAGTAGACAGGAGAAGAATATGCCAAACAGAGTAGGTGCGAGCACAGATCCCTGCTTGACACCACTGCAAACCTCAAAAAGTGCTGATTGGGCTCCATTGAATTTGACAGTGCATTTAGTTTCCTCGTGAAAGCACTCAATGAACTTCAGTAGTTTGGGAGGGCAACCTATTTTCCTCATGAGTTTGAAAAGGCCACTTCTGCTGAACATGTCAAAAGCTTTAGTCAGATCAACAAAAACGATGTAAAGGGGTCTGTCTCTCTCTCTGAATTTCTCCTGCAGTAGTCGTAGAGAAGATATCATGTCTATAGTTGATCTACCACTCCTGAATCCACACTGAGACTCCTGGTAGACTCTAGAAGCTATCACTTGCAGCCTTGATAGTGCCACTCTAGCAAAGATTTTGTCCACTATACTGAGGAGAGAGATAGCCCTATAATTGTTGCAGTCACTCCGATCCCCTTTGTTCTTGTATATTGTGACTATAGTTGCGTCACACATGTCCTGTGGGACATGACCTGTTTCCCAACAGCGGCAGAGGAGAATATAGAGTTCAGGGAGCAGGAGTGAGATATTTTATTAAATTTAGTGATTTTACTAAAGGTGTTACTCTAGTCAAATGGGAATATTCGTTTGTTATGAATCTCACTGCTCTACTTTGTGTCTGTTCCAGTTTCTTAATGTTTTTTTGAGTTAAGGGGTCCCAAACAGAGAATGCATATTCTATTATTGGCCTAACCAAGGTTAAATAACATTTTAGTTTTATGTTCTTATTTGATTTATAGAAATTTCTTTTAATAAACCCTATGCTTTGTTTGATTTTTTGATAGTTTCATCAATATGTGAATTCCATGACAGTCTTTCATTTATTATAACACCTAAGTATTTTCGTTTTTAGTCTGTGTTACTGGTTTACCATGAATAAGATAAGTGGAATTTGTTTTAGTTTTTTTGTTACTCTTAATAACTGACATTTTTCTGGGTGGAAAGACATGCTCTAATTTGATTCCCATTTCTGTAATTCATCTAATTCTCTTTGTAAAATTACTGTATCTGTCTTTGTTTTTATTGTTCTATATATCATGCAATCGTCTGCAAATAATCTGATAAACAGTGAGTGATGGTTACTGATCAGTCATGTACAATAGAAGCCTGACTTTAGCGGTTCCCGAAAGGGAAAAAAACGCTTTTAGTTTTGTGTGGTCTGTCCGTCTAAACAGCTTAGAAAAGGATTCTGAAAATTCGATATCTTGAAAGTTCTGATGCATCGGCAAAATTTTTTCTTTTTGTTTTTAAAACTAAACTTTGAATCATAAAATACACCATTTTAAAAGTATTTCTATGTTTTATTTTACGATTCATTAGAATCAACTTGCAACTTCTGATGTGACTAAATTCACTATGCTCATCCACAGTTAAAGATAAGGCACCTGTAATCCAGACACTGCAGCATTTCCATATGCGATCCATGACTCTTCCTTAAGACATATTTTTTTTTTGTTAAAAAAGGATGCATTTTGAATGTAGATGATAAGGATATATTTAAAAAAAAAGATTTGATAAGCAGTGACTAAATGCTGGCAGTATTCTATCCAACTAATCCACACTCTTTGACTGTTTTAGTCACTTTGATAGGCTATGAATAAGAAATTGGGCCTTTACCAGCCATCGAATTGATGAAAATTTAATAACATTGGCCAGGCTCATATTGAACCACATCCATATGAAAATCAGCTCATTGAATGTATACAATTTTTCACTCGTATGTCCCTTGCCTTTCGTCTTAGGGGTGCTGTGACAGTTCGCGTAACAAATCCCTCCGCCACTTTTCTTGGTCAGCAAGAGAGAGGCTCGTTCACTCTTTTATGTGATCCAGCCAGCTTTTCTTTAGACGAATCTCTCTTCGTGCTCTCTCCACTGTACATTCAAGAATGACTTTTGGTAGTGAGTCATGTCTTACAACTGTGATGCCCAACCTTGCTCGTCCCGCGGGCCATTTTAATTTCTGACACTCTTGTCGCGGACTTCATCAACCCAACAACAACAACAAAACGACATGTAATTAGCCTGAAACTTTTAGAAAGTAGAAACCTGTGGATCTAGTACCCGTAGTTTAACAATCGTTTATTCTCGGCTCAAATCAATAATACCGTTTATATGTTGTTCTATTTTTGAAACAGCCACACTTTCTTTATGGCAAAAACCTTGTTGGCCTTTTACAATGTTCCAAACAAGAAAAGAGGCGTTCACTTTTCCTTTTATATTCCACATTCAGAGTCCCATCTCGTAAACGCATAAATGTTAAAGGCCATGGTTCCAATCCATTAGAGAAAAAAAATTAGAACCCTTACGTAGGTAAAGATAATTTTTTCAACCACTTAATTTTATACACCGACGTTTTGGCGGGCCGGATGGAACCAAGTCTCGGGACGGATCTCGCCCGCGGGTCGGATTTTGGGCATCTCTGTCTTACAACATGACCGAACCAGCACAGCTCTCGTCTCTTCACTTTCTTTTGGCCAGCGAGAGGGTTGACGTGTAACAACAAAACTCGTCTTCTTTTCCTGGAATCGGATACGCGGTATTTCTAAACATTTAAACAATGTAATAATAAGATAACAACCAAGGCCGGATTTAGACTTATTAAAGCCCTAAGCTATTTGAGATATGAGGCCCATTGTAATCAACCGAATTTAGACTTGTTAAAGCCCTAAGCTATTTGAGATATGGGGCACATTGTAATCGACCTGATACAGCCTTAAGCTATTTGAGATATGAGGCCCATTGTAATCAACCGAATTTAGACTTATTAAAGCCCTAAGCTATTTGAGATATGAGGCCCATTGTAATCAACCGAATTTAGACTTGTTAAAGCCCTAAGCTATTTGAGATATGGGGCACATTGTAATCGACCTGATACAGCCCTAAGCTGTTTGAGATATGAGGCCCATTGTAATCAACCGAATTTAGACATGTTAAAGCCCTAAGCTATTTGAGATACGGGGCCCATTGTAATCAACATAACGCAATGTTTTCTTTGCAAAATGATTGAAAATAGCCCTGGAATAATTTTTGGGTTTCTAAGCTATAATTTATGTTGTCTGTTGGTGGGATGTTTCGGAATGGCTCTTTCACTGTTACAAATATTTACTCTGCTAAAAAAAAAATTGACTGAGATTCACGCATTATACTCTCGTGCTGAAACTTTTCTTTGTTGTTAGAGTCTTTTTGAAGTTTTCCAGTAACTTCAAGACTTTTGTTTTCATCGTTTATGCAAAGTTCCCTTGCAAAATACTCTTACTTCTCTTGAGAAAAACAGAAAAAAATATTCCATTCCATGTAAATCTGGGTAACTGTAGGTCTAGCTATTTTGAGTGGCATATAGACATGAGCTGTGGTGTTTTGGTAGAGCAAGTATAATCTAACACGTTCCAGTCAAGACCCAAACAATCAGTAATAAAACTATCATATGATATTATTAAATATTAAGACAACTCAAAGTACATGTTTAAGTGTTAACAGAAAGTATTTTACTGTTGAGATAGAATCATTTCACAAATTCACAATAAAATGGAAACCTGATATGATTTTTGGCAAGGGAAATAATAATCTATTCTTACCAACAAGTTAGCCTAATACACATAATAAAAATTAATCATACAAAAATTGTTAACCTAGTAATAGAATGTGTACAAACTCAATTTTACTAACAAGATAACATGATACACAATGTACAAAACCAAGCAGCATTAAAGTATAGTCAACTTTATAAGTCAACTTGACTTGATATAACTCTCGCATTGCCTGATTTATCATTTGTTATAATTATTAACTTTTAAGATGCATAACACATGTGTATATCACTGATAGTTTCACAGATTAATTTATTTTCTATATATTGCATTTATAAACAATAAATATAAAAAAAAATAGTAACAATATCACAGATCAAAACCATAGATACATGTGCTTACTTTCACTTATGAAGGTTTACAGGTTTGCAATTAAGTAATCAGACGTTTAGTATGGTCACTTACTTGTAATACATGATAAATATAGAAATGATTTGGTTCAACTTTGAATGAAGAAGCAAAATTTGCATAAATATTTCATTACCTAAAATCCTAAATTTACCATATGTAACTATTGAGAACCATTGGCTATAAATTTGCTTTTGTTTTTATTTATCAGTAGCATTATGAACTTTTATTGTAATAATTATTGCACTCATCAGGTGTCCTAATTACTCTTTGACCCTATTGAGATGGTTTACTTAAAGTTTTATTTTCTGATCACTAACAACAATGACCTCCCCATCTTCAGCAATAGCAGAATATGGTGTGTTTAGTAATGGGGTTTCTTCAACAAAAACTTTCTCATCATGCAACTGGTTAAGAAGGACTTCATCATTTTGTAATTGTTGAACCAATGATGTTATTTCCTTCATCATTGGTTAGTATCCTTTCTTTACATACTAACTCTTTGCTGTCTAATATAGGATCATTAGCTCCATCAGAATATGGCGTATTCAATAATGCGGCTTCTCCAACAATATCTTCCTTATCATGCAACTGGTTAAGAAGTACTTCAAGTCTTTGTAATGATTGTTGATGTTGGATGTTATTTCCTTCATCATTGGTTAATATCATTTCTTTATAGACAATCTCTTTGGTGTCTAACATAGGGTCAATTACTTCATCACAGTCTGGCTTCAAATCTAAGCATTGAGTTTTTTCCTTTTCTCCATCATTTAATTTGTCCCATTTGGATGTTAATTCTTTCTCTACACTGGCTAACTCTTCTTGTTGTGGCAAAAGTGGTGCTAACTCTGTTTCTTTTCCTGGAAGTAATTCAAGATTTTTTTCAGCCTCGTTTAATAGAAAGATTTGTTGCAGTAAACTCTTATATTCTTCTGCTGGTAATGTGTCAAGACCTCTGTCTGCCTCAAGTAAGTCAGCGATCATTTCCATGTAACGGTTTTCCAAATCAGAATAAACAATGTCCACTTCTTGGTCAAAGAGTTGTCTTTCTTTCTGAGCTTCCCTGCTTAATATGGACTTTCTTTCAAAGTACCCAGAGTGTGACAGTTTTGAAAGGTCCTTGTTATTGGCTGACTGCGTCCCTCCGTCTTGATTGGAGATTAACTTCTTCAGTTGACTGGGGTTTCGTTTAAAGAAAGAGCTTTCTTCTGAGTTTGATGCTCTGCTTTCATACCTCGAGTTACCTTGAATATGATCTATGGATAAGCCATCTTCACTCTCTACTATTGACTTCTCTGAATCCCTGGTCACTGGTCGTGATTTGCTGGTTGCATATGACTCAGCTCCATCGAGACCAAACAAAGCCTCGAGTTCTTTATCAGCTGATGGTGTCATGGCAGTTTGACTGAAATGATCAGGACTGGTGCATCCCTCTGCTGTCCAGACGCGTAGTCTAGGTGTTGCTGGATGAGACGAGGGAGGTGATCCCTGCACTCTGGATCTGATCAATCTAAGCTTGTTATCTCTCTTTACATCTAAAATCTACTCATGAGGAAAAAAAAATGAAAGTATTAATTAATTTTCATAGGAGAAAATCAAAATTGAAAAAACATTTTTTAACAATTTTAATTAATTTTTACACAAATTAAATGTCCTTATGACTACTTTTCTGTCGATATTGGGTACTTATATATCTACACTTATGTTGGCTTAGTTTGCATGTAGACTGAATGTTCTAATCCAGTGTTTCCCAAACTGTGTTATGCAGAACCCTGATGTTCCACAAGGCCTGAATAGGTGTTCTACAAACTACTGAAATAATCAACTAGTAGGTCACCTGGTGAATTAATCTCTCTAAAAATTAAGCAAATGTGTTCGACTCAGAATGTGCGAAGTGTGCCTTTAAAGAAAAACGTTTGGGAAACAGTGTTCTAAGCCATTAATGGCACAAGTTCACATTTTGGTAGGTAAATGGAAGAGATATAGCTGCTCCATACTGTGAAAGTAAAGACACTGCGTGGCTAAGACAGTGAAAGTACAGACACTCAGTTGGCTAAGATTGTGAAAGTACAGACATTGCATTGGCTAAGACTGTGAAAGTACAGACATTGCATTGGCTAAGACTGTGAAAGTACAGACACTCAGTTGGCTAAGACTGTGAAAGTACAGACAGTGGGTAGGCTAAGACTGTGAAAGTACAGACATTGCATTGGCTAAGACTGTGAAAGTACAGACACTCAGTTGGCTAAGACTATGAAAGTACAGACAGTGGGTAGGCTAAGACAGACTGTGAGACATTTTCCCTGGCCATAATAATGTTTTAAGATACCAAGGGGGAACATGATGACAGGATTAACAGAAGAAAAGATGGTAGAAAAGCTTTATTTAAGGATTGAGTTTCAATCTGAATACACTAATGGGGGCATCTCCTTACCAGATGGAGTGGCACTCTCCACTTTGTAAACTGTACTGGGCAGATGACATAAAAGTTATCTGATTCTTTGGCCAACGGTAAATGAGGAAGTCATATGGACAGAAAAAAGGCCAACTACTTTACTTTCAATAACTAATTCAAAGTATCCTTTAAAGTTGGCGGACTCAGGAGAAGCCCTTAAAATCCTGAAATTAAAAATCCCAGTCTTCACTGAGATTTGAACCTTGGAAACTCTGTTTGGAAGCCAAGCCCTTTACCACTTGGAAACCAAACTCTCCACTAGGTAAGACTTATTAAATGATGGTAATGTTAATGAATGGTTAGGTGGTGAGCTACTAAGCAAAAATATTTTTTTTGTAATTTGAGTCTGCAAACCTCTTTGTCCACCTCTGTTTGACAAACCATTTGTGCCAGATGCTCTTGCTTGCTTTCATCTTCTTCATTGATGAGAATCTGCGAGGCTATGACATTTCTAGTGCAGAGTTTCACAATCTCAGCTTTGATCTGTTTCACTGTATCCATATCTTCAGATATGCTGACACCAAATTTTGTTAATGCTGTCTTCATTTCCCTTAAAACAGAACAAATAGCCTTTAAAAAAAATGTAACAAAACTTTTGCAAATATGAATAAAAAAAATTATAGGCCTTTATTTATTAGTTGTTTTTATATTTGTTCATTAAAATATCTTTCATAAACAAGAAGCACTAAGAAAACTATCATTATAAAAATATTACGTGTGATATTCCAAATTTAGCATTATTAAAAACTGCCCACTATTCTCAAAGAAAAAGGATGAGTGACTTCGTAACTTAACAAAACAAATTTAGGTAACTATAGCAAAATTGAAAATACTCAGTGGAAACCAGATTATATTGAGACAACAACTAGCTATAATAAAAAGGACTACATTCTGATATTGTTTATTTTCATTACTGTGTTTGTCAAGTATAAAAATTGTATTAACTTGTTGTAAGCTATGTCTCATATTTGCATCTAAACATATAACAGTTCGTTGCAGACAGTAACTGCAGACTCTTCAGACATATGACCAACCAAAGACAGCACTAAAAGTTAGCTTTTGTTTAGCTTTTTTTAGATCATCAATAAGGCCAAAGTTTGCTGAACAATATAATATCTCTTCAAAGGCACTAAAAAAAAATTATGTAATCATAACCAGATACAGAATCATGGATATTCTTATGACTAGTAAAATCAGTGAGGAGAACAGTAACCCGCCAAATCAAAAATAGAGTTATAGGTCAAACAGATAAAAGTTCATAGGAAGGACTATGTATTTCCTAAATAGATAGCAATGGATTGTTAATTCATTTTTGTTACAATGTATCCTTCCTAAATGTGTGCAAATATTATTTCTCTGGAAAAATACTTACTCTCTAACCATTTCATTGGACTCTACTAACAATCGCTCTTGCAATGCCAAAATTACTTCTTCATTCCTGGCATCAAGCAACATGAGGGAATGGCAAGCCTCTGCTCGGACTCCTGCCTCATCTTCATATCTCAGTGCCCAAAGTAATGTCTCTTTTATATCTTCATTCAGTTCTCCTATTTTTCCTAAAGCTGAAGAAACAGAAAAGATAATACATTTTTTTAGGATGAACTGTTTGGAAGACTTGCATAGTAGTGGTAATGGCCACATTTAAATTTTGTGCAAGAAAGAACAATGCAATTTACTGGAGTTTTGATAATCTAAGGATTCATTAAGCCTCCCTTAATAACAAATGATCAAAATGCAAATTTAGTTGTCTTCAGTTAGGGGAGGGGAGAATAGAAAATGGAAATGTATTTGATGAAGTGGGGTCCAAAGGTACAGAAACATTTGTCAGTGCTGTATAGATTATGGTGGAAAATGGTTAAGCTTGCCCTGGATGTGGCAAAATAGGAATTTCACAGCTGGGGCTGCCTAGCCACAAGAAATACTGCATTCCTCATTAATCTTCGAACTTGAAGACAAGCCTTATTATTATTATTGATTATGCAAAAAAAAAAGTATTTTTTATTCTACCAGTTTTCTATTTAACTGCTAGTTCAGCTACTTTGACATGCATATCAAAATCTCCAAATCTACTTGATAACCAAATATAAATATTTCCTGAGATTATAGCTTTCCTTCTTCAGTCTGCTTATGGCAGTTTGTATTGTCATGACCAAAATAATGAAGTGAGATCTATCCTACAGTAAAATAAACATTGTTTCTGTTTTGTCTGTTATAAAGTTGACCCTAATATCATTATTTGCTGCCCATGTACATTTTTTCTGTAGTAAATTATATTGAAAAATTATATTTAAAATAGATTGGAAAAAGTTACATGTTGATAAAATGTTTTATATGTTTCAGATTTTCCTCAGAGTTCAAGATCGTCTACTTCCTAGTTCAAATCTCCCACAGAATGACAGGAATGGCAATGGGTAGGGTATGAACATAAGACCATTGAGAAAACCCAAAGTCAGTCCTGCACGCATATTGCATGACCAGGCAGCCATCCTGTATATTAATGGTTCATAATCTGAGCACTGCTTAATTAAATTGGGCAAAGTGAATAACCTATAAAATTACCTTGCATTGCAAAGGCTTTTACTTGCCAAATAGGATCAAAAGAAGCCAGATGAATAAGCCTATTAAGAATTTGGTCTTCTTTTATTTTAAGATTTGCACAAGTTCTGCAAACCTCAATTCTGATAGAGACATATGGTTCAGCAAAACATTCTAGAAAAGCTGGAAGCAGTTTGCCTGTCATTAGACCTGAATGTTAAACAGATTTTCAAGCAAATTTTTAAAACATAAAATTGAATATTAAAGGGTAAATGTTTGGAGTATCAAATAAAAACTGAGGCAATAAAAACTTATATAAAAAATATAAATATGAATATATCAGTAAAAACTAACTAACCCAATTGCCCTATTTTGTTGAGAGCTTCAACTTTGGCTCTTTCCGAGCCTGTCATCAACTGATGACGTATGTTGTCATGCACATCTCTGCCATGGCCAGCCTTTCCTAGACATTGAGCTGCTGCTTTACGAACTTCTTCATGCCAATCGTGCCACATTAGCTCAGACAGCTTCTGACTGATATCCTGAGGAAATATTGCATTATGGGAAATGTAAGTCAAAAGTTTGTAGACATATTTGGATTTTTTCATGATCAAAGATGAGCAAAGTTCTCATTTCCCATGAACTCGAAGATGACTGTAAAGTCTAATTCTCGCTTTGAAAAGCTGGCTGCATATGTGGCATGGGAAGATTTGGTTAGTCGCAGATAGGCCTGCTTCTTTTCTCAGCTTTTTTGTTAGTTCGGCGCTCTTTCATGCTGGGGAATTGTATAAGCCAATGTTTTCTGCATATTCTGATGGAGGGGAGACGCAGAGTTTGATTTATGGTCTCTTTACATTTTCTGCACCAGCTTTGGAAGCTTTTATAGGCGTCATGATGTTCTTTTGGAGAGATGCTTTGTATTGTATTGACTGATACCATTTGTCCATATGTACAGTTCTATGCCAGAAGTGCAGCACTTGTATTGTTTCTTACAAGATCTACTATGTGCATTCCTCTTTTCAACTATATAAAAGATTGCTTTTAACTATTTGCTCATCTTTCACCCTGAATAAATGCAAAGAATGTATAAGGAAAATGGCCTCTTCACATTAGTCTTTTCTAAAACATCATTTGCATTTCTGTTTAGGTATGGATGCAGGTACATTTTTACTATACAAAAATGAAATCATTTTAAAATTAAAGATATTTACTTAAATAAAACTTAAAAGCATAATACAGTAACATTATTTCTCTGAAACACTACAGTACAAAAAATATACTCACTTGATTAATTGTACCAAATAATGTTGGCAGTAATTTACAAGCCATAACTCTGTGTCGCCAACTGTTACTGTTAAGCTGTTCTGCCACCATGCAATGCACAAGTGTCTAAAATGTATCAAAGCAGCCAAAATATTTATTCTTTTTAGAATTTAAATATAAAATGAGCTTTACAATTGACAATAGTGTTTGGTAGCAGAGAATTAATGTTTGAAAGGAAAATAACACATTTTTCAACTCAGATTGTATTAGCTCAATACCCAGCTATTAATATGAAAAAAGAAAGAAAAAAGCAGTTTTAAAAGTAGCTTTAAACTAATTTTAGCACATTACGAAGGGACTGCTTATAGTTTGACAGCTTTAAACGCTTTAAAGACCAGCTTAGATGCCAACTAGCTAGTTTTAACTGACACAAAAGAGAGTCCCTGGCAGCTTTCTAACAAGACAGCTGGAGGTTTCTCACAAAGACCACGAGATACACATTTGAGAACAAAAGAAAATTCACTGCTGATGACAGATGTATAGGGCAAAAAGAGAACCTTGATCACCCCAGGACAACAGTTATGTCTGCGCTGGATATAGCAAAATATGTAGTTTAGCTGGGACTGCCTGGTCACATGAAATACTGTACTCCTCATTAACTTTATTATATTTTGTTTGAGCATTTGAAATTTATACTATATATTAGTCTATATAATTAAAAACAGAATTTTAAATTTAATTTTGAAAATGATAATAGTCACATAATTCGATTTATAACATTTCAAAAAAGTTTTAGCATTCAATATTCTATTACATGCCTCACTATGAAAGCTACTCACAGTATGATTGCTCAACTTTGCAAGTAAATGTGCTCCTTGCTCAAATTTGTGCTGGTCCTCAGTTGTCATTATTTGTTTAAGAATCTCGGCAACAACATCTGAATCTGCCTCACCATAATGAGCTAGACACTGAGCTGCAGCCCAGCGGTCAACAGGAGCATCACTAATTAACATTTGCTGAAGTCTCTCTTTTGACTAGCAAGACACAAAAGTAAAGTATTATTTTATTGCGGGAGAATACAAATCTTAAGATGATGTGTTATGTCAAAATATTACATAGCTGCTTGAGGACAAAAAGCAACAACCAAACTAAATAACTCCAAGTAGTATGGTTTAATGGTATCGCCTAAACATTACTGTAAAATTACTGAACTGGACAGAACAAAACTTTCAACTCTTTCCATAGACATGTTCAACAAAAGCTTTTTGAGATGTACAAACACAACCCAATTATACATACTCAAGGTTCTGATTATTCATCATGTAGTAAGCTGGACTTTGTCAAATGTGTTGGCCAGTAACGCACAGCTAGTTCTACTTACACCATTACTTCATTTATAACAACAAGTCTAATGAATGTTCAAGAACTACAACTTACTTTATCTGTAGGTTTGTTAAATGAGAAAAGCGCTATCGCTGCTGCCTTTCTCACTTGGTCATGACTATCTTCTAGCAGACATTCTAAAGCTACAAAGAGTTTTTCAGGCAGGTCAAAATTGAAGTCATCATTTGGGTCATCTCTATTTTTGTTTTGTGACATATATTCTGCAGCCTGTTGATGATAAGCATTTTTTACTATCAGAAAGAGCTTTGTACACATTTGTTTACACAATAATCAACAATATATATATATATACGGCCTTCTTCAGTCGCAAAACCACTGTGGATCATCTCATTGGAAACTAGGAAATGCAGTAAATTTTTAAATTTCTTTTAGAGAGAGACAATTTATATACTAGCTATACATGTATTAATTCTTATGTATACAAGATTTTCAACATTAGACCAGAATATATTTATGGGTTTATGCTGAGAATGATCGCCATGTCAAACTTCCCTCTCATGTATGACTGATTAGGCCTATTTAAGCATTAAAATAAGCCATCATTTTTCTACAATGACTTCCACCAACTTCCATCTAAACAATTGAATATTCTTTTTTGGCCAATTAGCATTTTCCTTAGTCTCCTCTACTCATCTGGATTTATTTTCACTTTGAAAGTAACCAATTGGAGACTAGTTCTTGTTATCACCATGATTAAGCTAATGAGATAAAGAGTCAGAGGAATTATTTTTCAAAGATTCCATTTGAAAGCTGCTGTGAAATAACTGACAGAGAAGTTAATCCAAAAATGTTGATAGAATTCTTTAAGTGGAACTTAAGAGGATTTTTAAAAAAGCATGTTAATTACCTTTGCTAATGTGCTAATGGCCTTGATGCGCACATGCGGTTGTATATCCGTCATATCTCGGATCAGGTCATCTGGTGTACTATCAGCATACTGGCTGCTAAGAAACCATTGACTACGCCATGCATTAGCTAGGATAAAAATAATTTATTAATTAAGTAATGCATTAATCAAAACTACATTTGATGAGTAAGTAGACTGATCAAGAAGATTAAAAGAAAGCTACAAGTCAACTAAATACAAAGTAAACAATGTGCATTTGAACCATTAGCTGTATATGAAAAGAAACATGTATTTTAACACAACAAAGCTAGAAAGGCAAACTTATTTCTCAAATGATCATAAGTATAATTTTGAAAAAAAAAAAAGATGAAGTAGGTCAAAGTTTTGTTAAGAGCAATGCAAGAAAATGTACACGACTATTTCAAATTATGTCTAAAAGAAAAGAAAATGGATGCCATTTTATGTTTTAATAATATATAATTTTCTTTCATGATATAATTTTTGTTTTGTCAAAAGAGTTATACTGACAATAAAAGTGTGCTGCCTGTCATGGATCAATATAGTGAGTTAACTTTGACCTCATTATAGAAGCAATCATGTCAAAATAAGGTCATATAGTAATCACTTGCTAATTAGCTATGAACCAATCATAGTAATCACTTGCTAATTAGCTAAGAACCAATCAGAGAATGAGGTCAAGAAAAAATCTGTGAGCATCAATGTCTAGAAGGGGGTAGCTAAGAAAATATTTGGAATAGAAGTTTTTAGGATTCTAGAAAAAGACGATTTAAAAAGGCAAAAATTGGGGGAAAGTTAATAAGTCTGGATCCTTGAGTTAGTGTGGGTGCATGAGTTGCTAAGCTAAAGATAGAAAGTTCAGTTGTATCAATACAAATTTTTATTAGTGCAAAGTTGCATCAGCGTAAAGTTGTATCATATTCTAAAGTTGCAACAGTACAACTACAGTGTAACTAAGAAAAATTTGTTTATGGTTTTATTGTCAAGTTAATACTGTATTGAGAATTGTGATTTGTTTTGTGATTTGTGATTTTGGGCACATCGGCACAATTTAGGCCATGTCGTGCCTGCAGTCCCTCAAGGGCCATGAATTGATTGAATTTATGTGTTTGAAAGAGTTCAATAAAGAAAGTTAAAAGAACACAGAAGTTTCTAAAGTCTGTTTTAATAATTGTACATTTACCGGGCAGCTATTATGTTTGAGCCATTGAATATATACAAATGAAAATAAGCATTGTATTGTCAATACAATCCTAAACATTAAACCATCAAAATTGGAACTACAACAGTAACCGTTACAATGCCCTTTAAAGAGATGGAATTTTAATGCTTAGTATGACATTGGTTGCTAAAATGTTTGTAAAATGTTTTACATGTTTTGGATGTTCCTTCAGAGTTGAAGATAGTTTACTTCCTAGTCCAAACCTCCCACAGGAAGATGGAGGATGGGAGCATGCAGGGATTGAACTCGGGACCATTGATAAATCCAAACAACAGTCCAGCATGTAAACCACATGACCCTGCAACCCTCCATGCTCGGGCATTATGAGGTCTTTTAAATGGTAACTGAGCAGTGGGTAGACTACACACAAAAACTTATGAAGATTTATTTGTATAAAATTATTATTATTAAAAATTATATTTTAAAATAAATTAGTAAATAATAATGGTAAAATATCTTTCTTATCCTTGAGGAACTTTGTCTTACAATATGATGATATCAATGATTATCTTATGTTATAACAATGATTTTTATAGTGCTAAAAAAATTCTTTACCTATAGTCAAAAGTGAATTGTTTTCTTTTAAGTTCAGCTTTTCTTCAGGTATCAATGAAACTACAGGTTTCTGTTCACTAACTTTGTGTGGATCTATTAATATACCAGCAGATTCCTATATGAAAGAAAAAAAGCATTAAATATATACTTAAATTTTTTTTTTGGTATTCCTTATCTACATTACACATTAATGATGTTAGGTTGAGCAATTAAACAAATAAATGATTTATTATACTATTTTAATTGCGTGACTGAAGAATTTTACATCAATGATTTCAGGAAGCGCAGTCCATTTTCTATAACCAATGGAAGGCAGGTTGATAGATTTTTCTATGACATTCGTCTGACTTGATGGAAACCAAGATTCAGGTGGTGCTGGAACTTCTTGCTGCAAATGCTTAAGAAACTTGTGATCAGTTTCCATAACTATTACATTGGGATCACCTCTAGGATTAAAAACTTGCTTGTTTCCTTCAAGAAGTCAAAGAATTGAACATCAATTAAAATGAAAAAAAAGAAAGGTAGCAAAAGTTAAAAAATTACTATAACAGTCAAGAAGTGAAATTTCCCATGAAACCCTAGAAGTTCTCAATGTTTACATGTTACTAGGTCAAGGAATAACTTGTTTTGGTTTTATGTGGCCATCAACCACCTTTAATTTACTTAATTGCTAATGGGTGCCCATTTAGAGCTAAGTTGTCTCAGAGACTGACAGTTCATAAATCAAATGATAAATACAGATTCTAACTCTTCATAACCTTTGAATCTGTGTCTGGATGCTAAATGATTAAAAATCCCTGTCCCTAATTTAAAAAAAAAAAAAAAAAAAGCAGAACTTACAATTGATAGAAATTAAAATGCAAAACACAATCTAATTCCTTCAAACATTATGGAAAACAACAAGAAGAAAAAAACAACAAAAAAACATAATTTTTTAGATCGATAAATAAATAAAAATTCTTTTGACTATTTAAGTTCATTTTGTTATATGTTTTTTCAATTTATCTTCTTTATTTAAATTTCAATAATTTAGTCTTTTTTATTTATGAATGATTCACATCTACTTGAAGCATAAATATATGTTACTATCTACTACCAGTGAGCCACTCTTGTTGAAATTCATTGTCAGTTATATAAACTTTATCTCCAACACGAGGGCTAAGTAGATCTTGTAATCTAATGGGTTTAGGTTCCTGAAGCTCTCGTGTGACAATCTGTGCAGTTGAATTAATTAAACCTGTCAACAAAAAGCACATAAATTATATCTACTTTTTAATAGGTAGTATATATATTTAAATTACCCTAATCTTCTTCTTATCTAATAAAATACAGACATTACTTAAAAAAAAAAAGATGATTGTGTCCTACGTATGTCCCTATGTTAATCTAGTCATGCATGTTAATCAATGACTTAAACTCTGCCAAATAACTGGTTTTCCTGGCTGACTCATGTAACACATTCCATGCTCTAATAGTACTAGGGAAGAGGGAGGATTTGTACAAATATCCAAAGCCCCTCTTCACTGACTCATGACTAATTCTAATGCTTAGTTAACCAGAGGAGGAGCAAAGCAAATAGAAAATAAATATAAAACTTATATAAAAATTTAAAACCATAAATATTTCTTTTCAATTTGCATGAGAAGTGTCCTTTGATGCGGACACTTCTAACCCATACAATATCCTAAACACCATCCCAAAACAAACTCACCAACCACTAGCCAGATCCACTCCTGTTAAACCTAAATCTACTAAAATTAATACAACAGCCTCACTAAACAAACCTACTAAAGAAGTAATACCAAAATACCTTAAAACCTTAGTAATAAACTTTCAAAGCATTAGGAACAAAAAAGCAGACTTAGAAATTTTATTAGAATGTGAGAAACCAGACATAATTGCAGGAACAGAAACTTGGCTACATCCTGAAATTTATAATGCAGAAATTTTCAATAGTAATTACGAAATTTTTAGAAAAGATAGGGCTGATAATCATGGAGGAGTTCTTTTAGCAATAAAAAACACTCTTATAGCAGAAGAAATTACCTTACCTAACTCAAAAAATATAGAATCTACATTTTGTAAAATTAATACCACCTCAACATCCCTAATAATAGGCAGCATTTACGGACCACCAAATTCTAGTTTAGAATACATGCAGGAACTATGTAATCAGATTACTACACTTAAAGAGACAAATAAAAATGCAGTTTTTTGGATTATGGGTGATTTCAACCTACCTGATATAAATTGGAAAACACTAACCATAGATAAACACCAAAACCTTAAGGACATAAATGAGCTTTTCATAGAAACTTTACACAACCTAAGTTTAGATCAAATCATTAAAAAGCCAACTAGATTAAACAACACATTAGATCTCTTCTTAACCAACAGACCTGGATTAGTAGTTGATTATGATATTATCCCTGGTCTATCAGACCATGAGATCATAAAAATACACAGTCAGATAAAAGCAGTAGCCTAAACAAAACCCAAAAGAAAAATCTTACTCTTGAATAAATGTAACCTAACACAACTACACCAAGCTGCATTAAACTTTCAACAAACATTCTTATTAGAAAAAGACATTAACCAACCAGTCGATGACCTCTGGAATTTCATCAAAAACCATCTTAAAAGCATTATAGAAAATCATATACCAACTAAATACACATCAAGCAAAATAAATAAATGCTGGTTTAATAATAGACTAAAGAAGCTTTGTAAACACAAGGAAAACCTATATAGAAAATTTAAAGAAACCAAGGCAGAAAGAGTTCACAAAAAGTATATAAAAATTAAACACCTAACCCAAAAAGTAAGGAGACAGCTGCAGAGTGAATACATAAACAATGTAATATCTAAAGATAACAACAAAAACCTATGGTCATACATTAATTCTAAGAAAATGGAAACAACAGGCATAGCGCCATTAAAAGATGAACATAACATAATACATAATGATAATGAAACTAAAGCAAACATCCTAAACAAATACTTTGCATCAGCATTCTCAGCCCCAGGAGACAAAGACATATTTCTTAATTTGAACCAAGTAGACAACATAGAAGATTTAGTAGTACAAGAAAATGGAATTCAAAAACTATTATCCAACACCAAACCAAATAAAGCATCTGGACCTGATGATATTCCAGCTAGATTACTCAAAGAACTAAGCAATGAGCTAGCCCCAGTGTTCAAAATACTCTTTCAGGCATCGCTTAACCAGGGCAGAGTACCAAAGGACTGGAAAGAAGCTAATGTCACCCCCCTATTTAAAAAAGGAGAAAAATCTGATCCAGGAAACTACAGACCAGTATCACTTACCAGCATCACATGTAAAATCCTAGAACACATAATATGTAGCAACATCATAAACCACTTAGACAAACATAATGTTATCACCCCATACCAACATGGCTTTAGGAAATATAGATCATGTGAAACACAACTAATAGGACTAATTGATGATTTTTCAAAAGGTTTAGATAATAGTGAACAAATAGATGCTATTTTACTAGATTTTTCCAAGGCTTTTGACAAAGTTCACCACCATAGTTTGCTTAAAAAATTAAAATATTTCGGCATTAATGGTCCACTGCATCAGTGGATTAAAGATTTTCTGATAGAGAGAGAACAAACTGTAATAATAAATGGCTCTAAATCAACACCAATAACAGTAAACTCAGGTGTACCTCAAGGAACAGTCTTGGGTCCACTACTATTTTTAATTTACATAAATGATTTACCAAATTGCATTAGTTCAGGAACAAAAGTCAGATTATTTGCAGATGATTGCATAATATATAGAACAATAAAAACAACACAAGACACAGATATTTTACAAAGAGAATCAGATGAATTACAGAAATGGGAATCCAATTGGAGCATGTCTTTCCACCCAGAAAAATGTCAGTTGTTAAGAGTAACAAAAAAACTAAAACAAATTAATTCCACTTATCTTATTCATGGCAAACCAGTAACACAGACTAAAAACGCAAAATACCTCGGTGTTATAATAAATGAAAAACTGTCATGGAATCCACATATTGATGAAACTACAAAAAAATCCAACAAAGCATTAGGGTTTATTAAAAGAAATTTCCATAAATCAAATAAGAACATAAAACTAAAATGTTATTTAACCTTGGTTAGGCCAATAATAGAATATGCATCCACCGTTTGGGACCCCTCAACTCAAGAAAACATTAAGAAACTGGAACAAACACAAAATAGAGCAGTGAGATTCATAACAAACGAATATTCACATTTGACTAGAGTAACACCATTAGTAAAATCACTAAATTTAGAAAGCCTTCAGGACAGAAGACTCAAAAGTAAAGTAGCAATTATACATAAAACACTGAACCATAATCTTCAAATACAAAAACAAAACTTAATAAAATACTCTGAAAGACACAAAAATAAAGGCACATTCCTCGTCCCCTATGCTAGGACAAATTTGTACAAATACTCCTTCTTCCCTAGTGCTATTAGAGCATGGAATGGGTTGCCTGAGCTAGCCAGAAAAACCAGTGACTTGGCAGAATTTAAGTCATTGGTTAATATGCATGACTAAATGCATGATGCGTAGGACGTAATCATCTTCTTTTTTGAAGTAACGTCTGTATTATATAAGATAAGATAAGATAAGAGATAAAATCATCCTAACAATTTTGTAAACAAGTGAAGTTTTGCTTTATTTATTAAAAATATTCTTAAATATACATTTACAATAAACAACTATTACTCAAAAACCCATTGTTTACTATATATCATAATGAATCCAAGTAACCAATAAACAAAACAAAAAAATCTTTATAGTTTCAAATACTGAACAAATACCAACCAGCCTCTTCTTTGATTTCCGCTTTTTTTTTATTTCTTATTCCCAAAGGCTGTCTATAAAAAGGTGCTTGGTTCTCATCAGAGTAAGGATCCGATGCTTCATTTTTGCTTGCAATGTCCACTGCTGATAGTAATCTGTCAATTGAAATGTAACAAATTTTTGCAAGGTATATCCTGACATCGAGCAGATAATGACTATGCTTCATTGGTTTACAACACCAATAACACGGTTTTTAAAACTAATTGAAATAAAACAGATTAAAATATATTAAAAATTAATACTTACAAAGCTTCTGGCTTGATCCATTTTCTTTTGGGCTTTTCCATTTGATCCATTTCTTCCTCTCCATCACTTAATTCCTCACGTACCAAGTCAGTGTGTGTTGGTGGTCCATACCAAGATTCAAGAAGACTGGACAGTTTTTCTTTCTGTCTGTCTGGTGGTAAACATGTGTGGACTATCCAGTTAGCTGTCAACTCACTCAATCCAGATAACAGATAGTCATCCCAATCTTCCTTGTGTTGTTTGGATTTTTTTTCTGAAACCAATGATTGGCTAGAATTGAGTTTATCTGGATTACAGTGTTTTTCTGGTTGGTCTTTGTTTGTGTTTAATGGGTCCTGCAAGTCACTGCTTTGCGACACTTTTTTACAATTTTGTGATCTTTTATTTAGTTGTTGGTCTGAACATGCAGTTATAAAGAAAGATTCATTATCGGTGGAAGGCTCGCCACTTAATTTAGAGTTCTTTGAGTTTTGTGCTGATATCAATGCTTGTTTATGCATTTGAGTAGCTTTATCTTTAACATCTTTGTGTAGTGGAGGAAGTATTTGTAGCATTGAGTTCTGTTTTGATGTTGTAGTAGAGAAATGTTGGTTGTTTCGACTTCTACTAATAGGTCTTCTAGATATAACATCACCAGGCTTAAAAATGTCTTCAAAATATTTGCTGCTGTACGGCATCATAAAAAGACACCTGTCTTCAACAACATCTTGAGAAAATTTAATATCTGAGCTTAACATATTTACATACATTTTGTTGGCAGGGTTCATGTCTTGTGGGAAAATAGTCACAGCATTGTTATCTTTGTTAAAGGATTCTTTTCCTATTTTTGGAATATGCACTCCTACAGCACATGGAAATAAATTGGTCCAACCTATATTCTTACTGGCCATTTTGTGCAGATAGATAGATCTAGTAGAGAATCTATATAGACTTAATTATAGATAAAAATAAAAGTAACAATTTTATGTTCAGAAATCATTACAATTACTAATTTAGTCAATTACTACCACTTGATTCTGTATAATTACTAGACTCTCTCTATGAATGCCATGATGAATCATTCATTCATTGACATTTCGTTTACACATAAGTGGGAAACGACCTTTTGTCTCGATAACTTAACGACAAAAAATAAAGAAAAAAAAGTGAAATGTCACTAAATGTGCGTGTGCAGCTTATTGTTGTTAAAACACCAGCCATTTTTATGAACGCAAATGTTGCTAAGAAGCTTACTAGTTTTTAAACATAAAAGAGTTCTTGATATTTATAACTAAGACGATTATGAAGTTACTCAGATACCTGAGATGAACTCCAATTGGTAATAAAACTGGAAGGATGGACCGTTTCGGTCCGGGCGACGCATTAAATGTTGCCAGACTCCACGGGCTTTGTTGGAGCCATCCCAGGATTTCAACCACTTTATGTACCCATTCACGGATTAATGACACCTAGATCTAATGATATTTAGAATTATTTTAAATATATTTGCATTTTTACATGTAAATACTGTGGGCACACCTTATATCTATAGATGTCCGCGGGCCGCATAAAACACTCCGGCGGGCCGCATGTGGCAGGCGTGTCATAATTTGCCCACCCCTGCTCTAGATTCCAGTATTTCTAGATCTAGATCTAACATTTTATAAAATTTATATTTAAAAAAAGGTTTCTTGCTTTAATTTCTTTTAATTTTTTTTTGAAAGTTTGTTTCTTATTGAGCGGTGTTTATGTGAGCTTGTGACTTTTAGTACAATCAGTCAATTTAACAAGTCTTCAGGATAGAAGACTTAAAAGTAAAGTAGCAATTATACATAAAACACTGAACCATAATCTTCAAATACAAAATTTAATAAAATACTCAGAAAGACACAAAGATAAATTGGCACATTTCTCATTCCATATCCTAGGACAAATTTGTACAAATGATCTTTCTTCCCTAGCGCTATTATAGCATGAAATGCGTTGCCTGAGTTAGCCAGGAAAACCAGTGACTTTGCAGAATCATCTTCTTTTTTTAATTTCTTCCATATATCGTCTTCCCCATCCCCAACAGGTCCAAAAAAAATAAATAAATCTTTATTGTCCGTAAAGAAATTTCCTTACAATCTGCGCATTACCAGACAAAACATTATAACTATAAAAAAAACAAAACAAAATGTACATTTACACAAGACTCCCTCATAATTTACATGTGAAAAGTTTATATCAGATTGTTTCTATTTAATGATTTGATTCCCAGGGGAACCAAAGAGTGTTTGTGTCTGTTAGTCTTTGTCATGATTCGAGTGAACCATATGGCAGCGCAGCTACTAAAAAATTGAAAGTTGCGCTAAACAAAAACAATAATTTAAAATATTTTTAATTGCAAAGATTTCTTATTGTTAGAAGCTATTTACCTTTTTTACAAATTTTGTTTTTGTTTAAAGTTGTTTTTTTTTTAATTTGACTTCTTTTCAGATTTCAATTAGAGGGAGAAACGAAACATTAAAACATCTAGCCCTTAAAAAATATAATGACATCTACTTATTTTATTCGTGCTATACTAGTATATACTAAAAAACAACAACAACTGTACATTAAATTAAATTAATGACTCAAAAGAAAAAAAAAGTAAATAAAAGGACCTTTTTTTTTCTTCAGGCCAAACCAATTACAGAGTTTAAAATTACTCTGTTTTGAACAGAACATCTCAATAAAACCAAAGGTGAAAAAACAAAACAAAATACTAACACAAAAAACAATAAACAAAGAAACCCAGAACAGAAACAATATTTTATAACAATTACAAAAGACCAATGATACAAACGAAAAAGGTACGATAGAAGACAAACTAAAATATACAAACTAAAAGGTATCAATGTTTGAAATACCTCATCTCATGAAATGAAAGAGCCTATGCCTACAAGAAAAGAGGACATCGTAAAGACCAATGGAATGACCAAAGAAAAAAGGTCTACTCATCCGCCCCCCATTAATCCTTATTTAAAGCAGGAAATAACAAATTTCTACCAACCGCCAAGAAATCAAAATAAAAATAGATCTGGTTAGTATAGTTCCATGGTTAGAGTAGAAATAAGAAATATATTGATTTATAATGTAGAACCAAAAAGTTAAAAAGATTTGATAAGAAAGACATTTTTAGGTTAGAGATTAATGAGTAGCTCTAGACTCTAGATGATTTTTATGCGTGACGGAAAACTATAAATAGCAAGCTTTTTGGTGTATCCGGTGTACAAAATAATAATAATAACGAATTTTATTTCTCTTCGTAGGTCAAGTAGTTAAAAACCCAACAAACTTTCCCTTGACAATTTAATATTATGGTTTAAGATTAAGTAGTCTTCTTCCAATACATAATGATACTCCTCACTATTTTGATACAGTCACTCATCCATTTTACAGATCTATCTCAAGAATTTTGCCTTGTAATTAACATTTAATACACAATAAAACCAAATCATTTTTCATACTTGTGAATTATGAGAACTTACAAATAAAAATAAAAACAAAAAAAAAAAAAAAACTCGACTCTGGCAGTGCCAGAGAATGAATACTCGTTTGTTTTTATCATAATAATAATTATTATAAGACTTGACTTCGAGTCCGAAGATTTTTTAGGAGTGCAGTACTTAACGTAGTTATGAAGCCCTGATGCGACATATATTTTGCCATACCACCGTAGACATAATTATTGTTCGCCTGTGGCCGATTTAGATTCTCTTTTGCCCTCTATATCTGTACTCGGCAGTGGATTGAGATCTCCGGCTGTCTCGTTCGGAAGCCGTCTGCAGCCAGGTGCTCTCTTGCTCTCTTCAATGTCAGCTAAAGCAAGATTGTCTTTGAAACGTTTCCGTGGCCATATTGGGGAAATGTTTCCGTCTTGCATTTTTCAAAAATGAATGCCTAGGGCTTACGTACGTGCTCTCTGTGTTCCTTCTTAATTATCAGTAGCTATACTAGTAGTAAATGATTTGTAATTTTTTATTTTTAGCAACTGCTATTAGTTTTGTATTGCCTATCTATCCATCCGCCCCGTGTCGATCGCAAAAACTTCAAAAGATTGTTGAAAATCCGACATCCAATATTTTAGATACAAAGTTCTGATGCAACGGCTACTTTTTTGTTTTTAAAGCGAACCATTTAATTTTTAAAATTAAATATGCAAGCAGTTGTTTTCATAAAATACACCATTTGACCACTATTCGCTATTTATAGTAAAAAAAAACAACAACAAAAACATTGGGGGCTATCCCGGTTTTGTTATATTAATCAGGAATACAATACATATATATATAGACGTTCTTTAAAGAAATGTGTAATACGGTAATATCGTAGTCCTATATTGTCTTATAATTGAAAGATAACAAAAAAAATTAAATAACAAAAGGTGCTATATCTAAAATTCAACAACAACTAGCCTTAGCTGACATATAAGAGAGCAAGTGGTTGCATGTAGTCTCAGAACGAGACAGCTAAAGGTCACTCAAGAAGGCCGCGGGAGACACATTTGAGACCAAAAGAAAATCCGCTACCGAAGAAAGACGCAGACGGCGAAACGAAAATCTAAATCGACCACCTGCGGACAATGGTTATGCTTGCCCTGGCGGTGGCAAAATATGTAGGTCACAGCCAGGGCTGCGCAGCAACCAGAAATACTGCATTCCTTAGAACCAGTCTTCGACAGGACTTGGTTGATGAAGGGGAGGATCCCGAGACCTACCTGTTTCAAGTAGAACCAGATATTTGTGAGCTCCTGAACACCATGCAGAACTTGTTACGTGAAGAACTTAGTACCTTGCGGGATTCGATGAATCATTCTATGGACAAACTGATACGTAAGGTGCGAGGCCAGATCAATCCTTTAAGAGAGAAGAGTCCAACATCATTCAACAACAATGAACCGTTACTCATTCAAGACAGTGGCTGTACTGATAGTTACAAAGAATGCGTCGATCTTAACATTATGTATGTTAATGTGTGTGTGTGTGTCTACATAACTAATCTTTATTACATTTTGACTCTTCATTTTTTATTTATCATTTATTGTACCTTAGAATAGGTTCTTCTTGGACATAGTGAAAAGACTGTAGACACCCTGCACCTGTGAGCTCCACCAACGGGTTCGAGGCAGCCACCAAGTACTATTTTCGGTATTTGAAACAAAAAGAAAAAGCAAATTCTGAGGTATCTATTGCAATATCCTGCTATTAAAACATTTTAGTTCAAAAACCAAATCTGCTATTCACTGCACTTTATTAATGGAGCCCAGCGACTGGTAGAAATTCTTGGCAACCCTCATGGAGTTTGGTGACTGTAGTTTGCTTTAGATTTTATATCGAAAAGGGAAGTTTTATAGTCAAAACCATCTATTGGAGGGTTTTAAACTAAAAAAAAGTTTTAAAGTTTAAAAAAAACCTACTCAAACTCCCTTGGCTACCCTCATAGAATTGTGTGTGTGTAGTTTGCTATAATTTTTTTTACTGAAGAGGTCGTTTTTAGCTTCAAACCCCGCTAAGAGGGGGTTTAAACTCAAAACTCTCTGGAGAAGATTTTAACTTAAAGCCTTCTGGAGGGTTCCAGCTACCCGTCTCCTCATGGTGGCGCATCCGTGGAAACGTCTAGTAGTGGAACTAGATAGGCTAAGTACGAGTAGCGAACCAGGCCCGGCCGGGTTTCTCTGGGTGAGCTTCTTTTTTCTCTCACTCGGGGTTGGGATGGAAAAAACGCCCGGCAGCCAGTCCAAAAGTCCGCCACGCCGTTCCAGGCAGGGGGCCGTCATAAAAGAGCCATGGAGTGGCGGTCCTTATACGGAACAGTGGCGGTAACAGTATAGGAATATGAGATAATCTTCCCCTCAGTAAGCACTGTTCTCGGCAACTTCTAGCGAGTGCCCCCCTCCCCCCCCCCCCCCCCCAAGGAACGTGCGCTGCGTATGCGGTACGGTCGGATGGCCCAGTCAGTCACTACCACTGGGAACTCTCAGACAGGAAAGGGGTGAAGAGCCCAATGTTCAGGCCTGGTTGTTGGATAAAGGCCTTTCTAACAATCAACGGGATAATGGCGCCTTCGGCTCCGATTTCCTACTGAACTTTTTTTTTTAAGGTGACTCTTGTATGCTCCTATTATAAGGAAGAGGGGTTTATAAAAAAAAAAATTCGTAGAGGGGTTTAAATTCAAAATCCCTAATGGCTACGCTCATGGAATTTGATGACTGTCGTTAGTATTGTTTTTTTTAGAAGATGGGGGGGGGGGGGGGGGGGGTTAAACCTCAAAACCCCTTGGAGGTGGATTTTAAGGAGGGGCAAGTGATGGTAAAACATTAAAATCACTCATCAAATCTAAATAATATTTTGGTGCGAAAAAATAATAATCGGATTTTCATTTTGTGTAATAAGATTTTACTATTAAGTAACTTTTAGTGCTGCGTCTGATTCTCAATTGACCTTCATGTATTGTTTTGATTAGAGACTCTTTTACTTATATCTTGATCTAGACGATATAAATAGTTGTTTTTACAAAAGATGTGGAACACGGGTAATATTTCAGTAAGTTTAATAGAGTCTATTAAAGTTCAAAGGCAATGCAGAAGACTAAAAATACGTCTCTATAGCATTCTTTTTGTTAAAGAGGCATCAAAGCAAAAGTAAAAAACAAAAAGACAGTTCCTCCTTGATGAAACTGAAAACGTTTTTGTTACAGTGATTACTCTAATTTGAAAAACTAATAATAAATGATTGATAACAAAATAAAAAATATTTTTACCCGGCCTCAATTCCCCTTCTCATCGAAAAAAAAAATCCTTGTTTGGCTAGTTAAAGTTAAAATGCACAAAATGTGCTTGAACGTATATGTATTTGTATAGGAAAATAGTGTCGTTTTTTAGAACAGTGTCCATATATATTAAGCCTATAACAAAACACCCCCCCCCCCCCCAAAAAAAGGAAGTGTATTAAAAAAAAAACAATACCTCCTTTATTGCAGACGTCTTATACTACATTAATGAATATTCGATTAAAAAAAAAACCCAACATTTTTTAGACCTACTCCGCCACATTCACCCTCTTCGAGACATTTGGATAGGCCTACTGGTTAAGCGACTTGATAATATTCTTATGATAGGCCTTTTTATCTAGACTTAGAAGGCGCAAATAAAATGTTCCTGAACATAAATGTATTAAAATCTCTAATGAATAACTTATAGGGCCTAGCCCTACATGTGGAAATACTCTAAGACGTAGGCCTATAGTGACATAGTCTGTTCAAGGTAAATATTTTTTAGTTCTCTATCCAGATTTTTTTTTTTTCATTTTGAAAAATTATAAAGATCCAACTAGAAATTCGCAGTGTAGCAAACTAGCTTGTAATTCTTTTCCCAACGATAATCTTCAACTGACAAATTTCTAGGGAAATTGTTAGAGCCGTTTGTAATTCTTTTCCCGACGATAATCTTCAATCGACAAATTTCTAGGGAACTTGTTAGAGCCGTTTTCGAAAACCACGTCCACCCAGTTCCCATGAATTTTAAAGCTGAATAGAGGAATTGTAAAAAAAAAAAAACCAGTACCATTTTGATATAGTCAACTTTATTTAAAAGATACTATTGTGTCCTATGTAATTAGTTATTAAATTCTTCACCCTTTTTCTGCATTCTCTTGCCTTAAATATCTTTCAATGACAGGCCCCCGTTCATTCTTTAATGTTGTTTTATTATCGCTTTCTCGGCCTGTTTCATTTTCTTTTTCATGCTACTGTTCACTGAATCAAAAGTTTCGTGAGTCCAATCAGCACCGTGTGATATGGTTTAAGTTTGCATTATTTTTAACAGTGGTTAGCAGGTATCGTGTGGCAAAAAGGCCATTATGATGTTTTGAATCGCCTCGTTTGTGATGCGGGCTTTGCGAAGAACTACAAAGTACTCACTTATAAATAATATTTACATACGGTATACATAATATATTATGTAGACTAAAGCAATTTTTTTTTTTAGCTTAGTATTGGTCAAGTGACCTTATCAGGGCAACAAAATGAACACCAACTGAATCCGCAAGCTCCCCCGTTTAACCCATATTATCAACAAGCACCTCCAATGCACCTACCCCCACCTCCACCCAACTTCCAGGCCCCGCCAAATAACCCCTTGATTGCCCCATCAATGGCCGTAAATAACTTACCCCCCCCCCCTCCACGGCCTCCAATGAACCACATGATACATCAACAATGGCTACAACCCAATCATCCCCCCCCCACCAAACTTCCAGGCCCCTCTAATAAACCCAATGGTACCCCACCCACCCAACATCCAGGCGCCGCAAATAAACCCATTGAGAGCCCCATACCAAATGGGGCTTTTTTTTTCCATACATCCCCCACCTTTCAGAACAAACAAGTTGTTCAACTGGCAGAACAAGGAAGTTGAAGATAATAACAATGAAAGAAACACTGGGGTTCCAGCAGAGACTGGAATATTTCAAGACCATGGAACATCTCTGAACTCTGGAAACAATGCATTCAAAGCTGAGGATAACTTAATTGAAGACCAAAGTTTGGCGCAACAGGACAGCTCAATAGACTCAGAGAGTTCATTATCTGACCTATATTGAACTTTGTTTTTTCCTTCATTTGGATAGTGAAATGTTAATAAATTATATATTATTCTTTATAAACAGACAAATAAATTTATATAGATTATAGATCAGTAAATTAATTATTATAATTTAATTAACATGATATTTTCAACTAGGCTACATGTATTTTCTTTTAATTACCATCCAAGAACCCTCTTCTTGTTTTCATAATTTGGATGTTTTCTTGAGCTTTACAATCCATTTTTTGAACAATAAATTGTTTTAGAGCAAACACATTCTTGTTTTTTTTTTTTTTAAATCTACTAGTCCTTTGTAATTGTATATTTGTGCTAAAATATATATATAGTTCCCTTTCAGACCTTGTGGTATTTACGGCAGATGATGTAAAGGTCAAGGGTGTCATGTGGCCAGCTCAATGACAAACCGCCTTTACTTTATCCAATTAATGTCAGGTACCCATTAAAGCTGGGTGGACTCAGATGTGCCAGAAATTCCAGAAAGTAAAAATCCCTGTCTTTGAAATATATATATAATACATAGTAACAGGGCAGTGCCAGGAAGTTGAGATATTAACAATTAATGAAGCAGTTTTGATAAAATTTACCATCTGCAGAGCATAAAAATAACAGTTAGTAAAAATATTATTTTTTTTACTCCTAAACCTGATAGTTTTTTTTCAAAAAAGCTTCTTTTACTATGTTAAACACATAATTAAGTATTAAAATGCAAAATTGAATACTCTTAACTACGATAAATTCAGAAAAAAAAAATCATTTACATGACCTTCATTTAGGCCATTTTAGCAAATAAAAGCCTGTTAGGCACAATTTAAAAAAATAAAAATATGTTTGTAATAATGCCATACTTAAAACATAATTTCATTGTAAAAAGAAGAGAAGCAATAAAAAAAAACTTTTTGAAGGTAGATTATCCCCTTAATGAGCCCAATAATGAATGTAACATTAACCAAAAATATCACACTGAGAGATAGATAAGGAAAGGATAACTTAAACTTTGATTAGTTTAAACACAATGTATTATACAAAAAAGCACAACAGCACAAAGAACAGTCTTAGGTCCACTACTATTTCTATTTACAAAAATGATTTACCAAATCGCATAAGTTCAGAAACAAAGATAGTATATTTACAGATGATTGCATAAGATATACCAGTAGTATAATAAAAACAACACAAGATAAATAAATCTTTTAAAGAGAATTAGATGAATCACAGAAATGGTGATCAAATTTGAGCATGTCTTTCCATCCAGAAAAATGTCAGTTATTAAAGAGTAACAAAAGAAACTTATCTTCAAATACAAAAAAACAGAACCTAATAAAATACTCAGAAAGACACAAAGATAAGGGCACATTCCTTGCTCCATATTCTAGGACAAATCTGTAGTAATACTCCTTCTTCACTAGTACTATTAGAGCATGGAATGGGTTGCCTGAGTCAGTCAGGAAAACCAATAACTTAGCAGAATTTGGCTCTTTTTCTGTCTGTCTATCGCTCTCAGTAGTAGTGATTCTAATATTTTCTTGGTATACTCTAGCAGTTCAGATAATCTCACATTCTGGGCGTTTTCTTCTTCCAAAGCATCTCTGTAAATAAT
This sequence comes from Biomphalaria pfeifferi, assembly GCA_030265305.1. Lineage (NCBI taxonomy): Eukaryota > Metazoa > Mollusca > Gastropoda > Planorbidae > Biomphalaria > Biomphalaria pfeifferi. Next base: position 1,607,134 of record JASAOG010000071.1, read on the forward strand.
CACACTACATTACTGTCACCATATTATTTTCTGACACTATAATAATACTGGTGTGGTTTATGGATGTAGGCATGGTAGTGACACTGGGCTCTTGTGTGCATGTTCTGAGTCTTATAAATGACGCACATAGAAGTTCAGACTCTCTTGTAAATGAGAAAATGACACAACTTGTGGCAGACACAAATAATATGCAAATATGCAACAAAACCACATAGTAAATATGATACACAATTCAAGAATAATCAGTAGTAATCCTTTATAGAACAAGAAAAAAGTAATAGCTTAGTAACTGGTACCAGTCTCAACTGCTTTATAATAACTCCATAGTGGCTGCTTACAATAACTGACTTCTGCTAGCTCTCACTCATAATGACTGTTCTTACTGCCTGTACCAACTAACTGCTATCAAGTCCCTCTATCAACTCACTCAAGGTTAAAAGTGTTCACCTTGTTAAACCATGAGTTGTGAATAACATTCATAATATTAATTCATATATTCAAAGCAGCATCAAAATGAAATATAACACCAATTAATGATCAATTGCTATTGTAATTTTGATATAGGAATGGTTATAATATAAATATAAAAGAGATTTAAAATAAATGCATATTGAATGAATGAACTAAATGGTTAATTATTTAGTAATTAATAGATGTAGGGATTAAAATGAGATTTGAAAAAAAGAAGTCTTGAAGTAAGTGATGGCAACGAGGTGTGGTGGCAGAGTGGTAAAGAGTTCGCTTCCAAACCAAGAGGTCCCAGGTTTGAGTCTTTGTGAAGACTGGAACTTTTAATTCTGGGTTTTAAGGACGCCATCCAATTCTAATAAGTACCTTACTTTAGTTGAGGAAAGTAAAGGTGGTCATTATGCTGGCCTCGTGACACCCTACTCACTAACGGTAGAGCGAAGAAACAGATGCCCATTTTATCATCTCTCCCATGCCTGAAAGGGGATATATTGCCAGTGGTTCTCTTGTCTTGCTTGCAGACATCTCTGTAGGTTAGTCTTGGACAGCTCTTGGGTCTGACTCCCTCCGCAAGCTCAGCGTATAGGATGTCTTTAGGGATTCTTCCATCTGGTATGCGAGTGACATGTCCGAGCCAGCGTAGTCTTCTCTGTGTCAAAAGAGCATATTGGCTCATTTCAAAATGTCCTCCTCGAGGAGATGCCCATTTGCGTTGCAGGCAGCGTAAAAGGAAACTATTTAATCTATGCTCTTGACAAAAGTAGGTTGCCCAGCTCTCAATGCCATAAAGAAGTGTGCTTAGAACACTGGCATTGTAGACTAGGATTTTGGTTGCCCTAATCATTTGGTATTTTCCCAGATGCGCTTGGAGAGTTTTGTTATTGCTGCAGAAACTTTTCCTATTCTTTTTGTCAGCTCAGTGTCTAAATCTAGGTAGCTGGCTATTCTTGCTCCCAAGTAGGTGAATTCCTGCACCAACATAAGTGTGTGATTTCCTATTGTATCGCTGGTATTTCTGTGACATCTTGTGCCAGGATTTTGGTCTTGGAGAGGCTTATTGTAAGGCTAAACTCTTGACAAGCAGCTGCCAGTGCATTCACAAGCCTCTCTAATCTTGTAATAAAATTGACCGCTCCGATTGTAACAGTTATAGAGCATAGCATAGTTGGAAAGGCTTATACTAAAGTAATACTGAAGTGTCTGCAGATCTTGACAGAACGAGTTTACCCAGAATCAAGCCATTTGACTTTGTTTGCCGTATTAGAGAGAATTGGCTTTCCAAACAGGCTATTGAAACTAGTATCAGCTTTTCACAAAAATATGCAGGGCATTGTACAGTTTGACACTTCAGCCTCTAGGCCATTCTTCATCAAGAGCGGAGTAAAACTAGGCTCCAACACTATTTGGCATCTTTTTTCAGTTAAACTCAACAGTGCTTTAAAATCCATGAAAGTATATACCCACAGTAGATCTGATGGAGAGCTATTTAAACTGACACGCCTTAATGCCTAAACGAAAAGATGGCGTATCTTAATTAGGGAACTGCTGTTCAACGATGATGCGGCCCTTGTATCTCAGTTTTACATATCTGAAAAAAAAAAAGTATGTAACATTGTGAATGAATTTCTATAAATTACATAAAAAACATAGAATTATAAATTATATCTGAACAATAATAGCTTAGTATACCAATTGGAAAAGCCCAAGATTATTAGCAAAATATGGTAGAATGAAAAAGGGAAATTACCAGTCATAGAAACTTTAAATATTTTTTTGCCTCTTCCTTCATTAGCAAGGATATGTTTAAAAATGGCTCTGCATGTCTCTATTTCTTCATCTTTATCTTCAGTCTAGCATGAAGATCACACATTTTCTCCTGGAAATTAATCAGAAATAAGGTTATTCTCCAATTAAGTTACTGACATACATTACATATAACTAGTCGACAGGCGGCATAGCATATGCCGCTATTTTGCCTTAGGCCACTGCAACGTATACGATCGCAGTGGGCCCCGCACTTTCATAGGACCTGCGCTAATTCAAGGTGTATAAATTATTAAATTAAACCATTTTATAACTTAAAAAAGATTTCCCGCGCCCTCCAGTCGATTTACCAGGAGCTCCTGGAAATCTCCAGAAATTGCAAAATATACGAAAAAGTCCTTAAAATATACAGAAATATATAGATGAAAATTGTCATTTTGGGGTGTCATTCAATATGGAAAACGCCAATCCATGCGCGATAAATAAAAATGGCATTATGCATTAGCCGTAATTGTGTAATCTCCAGTTATTTATTTATTTATTATAAAAGTAGTCTCTAATACTCCTTATAGAGTTTAGAGTAGTAAGTAGAGATAGATTCTAAATTTAAATTAAACAAGCAGCATTTTTTATTAACAAGTCAAACTCTGCCTGCCCTGGTCGTGCGGTTTGCGCGCTGGACTGTCTTATATAATACAGACATTATCGATGGTCCCGGGTTCAAACCCTGCCCGCTGCCATCCCCCGTCGTCCTGTGGGAGGTTTGGACTAGGAAGTAAACTATCTTCAACTCTGAAGGAACATCCGAAACATATAAAACATTTTACAAACTTGATCTATAGATCAGTATTAAAACCAATAGAGTAGTTACCCTTTAAAAAATTGACTATTCAAACCTATTTGTGATTTAAATAGGTTTGATTGTAGAGCCATATATTCTCGAAAGACATATTCCAGTCAGTGGCGTACCAAGGTACCCGCGGGCCCGTTTTCAAGAATATGTTGATGGGCCCCCCCCCCCCATATGGCAAATATTTTGTGTGACAACGAAATCCATTAGTTTGTACTATGTATCGGTACATATACTAAAAGACATTCCAATGCAAGTTAATGGACACAGCTAACAGAATCATTTAAGACCATATTTAAGTAGGCTACTGTTAAGCAAAGTGAACATAATGCGCAAGCGGCTGCTTTTGTTGAAACAAAATCTGAAGGCTATTGTACTGTCCGCTCAAATTGGAAAACCAACATTGCCGTGGCAAATCGTAAATCATGTAATTTAAAGAAAGATGGAGATATTGGTTCAGGATTGGTTCAGTCAATCCTGCAGACTTCTGGTTCTCACATATACAAAAACCTACAAATGACTCTCTGATTGCATTTCTTTTGGGAGTTCGTCAGTCGGAGTTCACAAAACATTTTCAGAACATATTGATAATTTTATCAACTTTTAATTCTCTTTGAATGTTGTCAACCATGATAGAGGAAATTAGCGCAGATTGGATCTCATTTAGTATTTTTGTTAAAATTGTATTGCCCAACAGGTCTAATATCTCGTTTTGAATCTGTGGGTGGAGGTTAGGCTTTTCTTTTCTTAAGAATGTACTGCTAAGACATTGTCGTTGTTACTTGTGTCACCTAAACGATACTCTTTGCATGATCACTAAAAGGTTGTTGCATGCTAAAGTTGAAGCTAATTTAACATTCATTATGCGATGAATTACTTTCAGTCAGTAGGCCTAATTGCCAACTTCCTCAATGTGCTCCTTGTTGACATCATCCACTTTCTCTTTTATGTTGTCTGTAGGTTTGACAAGCTTAATATTGTTGATGAAGGTAAGTCATTAGTTGATCCTTTTTTTTTTTTTTTGACGTTACAGTTGGAAAACAAACAACATTGGTGCAGTGTCTGGGTATAAGACTTCCTGGGCACATACCAGACGATAAAGCAGCCATTCAAGTGAAAGACACTATTCCATGATAAATGTAATAATCTATCTATCATAAAAAAAATTATTATAAACCTCTTCCCAATCTCAGTCACAATAGGTAGCTAAAAAGTCAACATCTGTAATAGAACACGATGTTTCTTTTGCGTGTTTAATATCTAATGTAAAGTCTAAATCTAGATTTCCAATAATAGAAAAATGAAAACAAAAAGATGCTTACTTTAATTTTTTTTTACTATCAACGGTTTAATTAACCTACATGAAAAAAAAAAAAACAACAACAAAAGAAAGAATGGGAGTGTGGGACCCCAACGTCACTACCAACGCACCGTCACCATGTTACAATAAACCTGATAGAAGCAGTTCCTTATGTGACCGTGCGCTCCCAGAGCTATTTTTAGCGGCCCCCGTAAGGGGAAAAAGCCCCTATTAGGTTTGTGCAAAATGTCCATCTGTCCGTCTGTCCGACTCAGATCTCGAAAACTATAAGAGATATGAAAAATATTATTTTACCATTAAATGCGGCTTGAAAAGTTTAGGTGCCACGGCTACTTTTGGTTTTCTAAAAGCAAACCATTTAATTTATAATATTAATTATGCAAGCAATTTTTTTCATAAAAATACACCAATTCTAAAACAATTACGTAAATGTAAGGGAGGCAATGTTACAATATGGTTACAAAAAGCAACAGGGCTGTTCTGTATTTTCAGTATCACAAAGTCAAATATATTTATAAAATGTACAAGAAATGTTTACAACAAATATAAATAATAGTTAAAGCTGTTGTTTTTTTCTGGTCGACTAGCTGCTATAATTATAAGAAAACATTTCTGTTTGCTTATAAAGGCTAATTATGCACTTTGTATGTAAATATCACGCACATTTTTTTAAATGGACTTTTTAATGCAGCAACTTTTTTGCAGTAGCGTAACGTCGCAACATGCAATGGTGCTAAACCAATTTCTTTAAACTTAAAAAAAAAAAAATTAATTTATTTTTTGTTTAGTGCCCCCATCCGAATAAAAGAAGCTTATTTTCGTGCGTTTTGTCTGTTGGTCGGTCTGTCCGTCACGATTAGATTACCAAATAACACTAAAGGCTATTGTAAATCTGATTTAACCTTTAATTTTTCATTCAGGAATACTCCAATAGTTTTAAGTATCTAGAATACATTGTTCCGGATGTTTTGTGAAAAACAAATCAATGCCAGCGAATATTTGTTTGCTCTTCTAACTTACATTAGATTTTATTTCCATGCTTAAAATTTGCAATAAACACATGATCTTTAATATATTGTTCCGGTTTTTTAATGTAAATAGCATATAAATGCTAAATTAAAATATCTATATTGATTTATATTTCATTAACTATAAAGTTGTTCCGGATATTATTTTATAAAAATAAATTGTGTCTAATGATTGTTTGAAATCGCATAATTGATTAATATTACACTTATATTCTTTGACACTACGTCACTATAGTTTATTTATCAATATCAATTGTTCCGAATTTTTAATTTAAAACAAATTTCAAAAATATCGACAATAGGTTGTTAAGGATTTTAAAATAAGAAAGTAATTTACTAGAAACGATTATTGAAAATCACTTTTTAGACTTATTTTACAGTTAATTTTCTAGGCCAAAGAGTAGCGAAACAAGGATCCCGCGGGAGTGCATAAGGGGGTGTGAGAGCATCGCCATTGCACTATGCGGGGATGTAAAAAAGCTCCCGCAGCGATCTTCAACATCCAGGCGCCGTCCCTCAAGGAACCTTTACATAAATGGCGTGTCCCGCACGGTTAGCCCGGTAGGCCAATAGTATACGAAAACAACGGGGGAATCCAGCGGTGCGGCCTTTGGTCGTTTCTCTAGTCCGCGAGTCCGGATAGTCCTTGTCTATTGGAAGTGAACGCATAAATAAATCTTAAGTTTAACCCCGAGTCTCACCCCCGTCGGACAGGGTGGCGGGAAGGAGGAACTCGCAATCATCCAATTCAGGCTTGTGAAAGGGAGCTTTTGTTGGCTTTTGCTGGCCTTAGTGTTCCAAGTGCGACGCACAACACTAGTAGACAATTTAAGATGATGTTTCGCTACCCATTTGGCCTAATCGTTTCCTCTTACGACAGTTTCCACCCGGGAGCCACTATGAGACAGGTTAGTCAAGGACAGAAAGGTGGTAGTCAAGCTTTCCTTCCGACCCACGCACTGTTGCCAGAGGTACGAGAAAGGAGCCCATGGTGGGGGGTGATGCGCTTGGGTAGGGCGATGTGTGCACGTTGCATTTGAGGCTTTGCCCATACCCTCTATTTGAACGTCCAGGGGCCCAGATGTAGTATTGTCATGGACTTTGACGCTTACAACAACCTGAATGTTGGATCACCGTGATCCTCGAGCTTTCCGGCCTAAGGCTTTTTTCATTACGACCTCACATTCGTTGCAGTTCCCTCTCACAGCACCAGACCAATAGGTATGGCCGGACAGGACGGTACCTCCTTCTTGGGCTCGGCCCAGGCCGATGCAGTCAGTTTGTTAAGTGGACTTTCCGCCCACGCTTGCCAGAGCTAAATCCCATGCCCTGTTCATTAGTTCCCCTCAGTCCGCCCGCGAAGGCCGGGAGGGTTCCCAATCCTCCTAACCCACTTTACTCTAGTTGGGGTTAAGCGTGAGCTTTTTTATGTCTCCGGTAGTTGTACCAAAAAAAAAAAAAGATACTAAAGACTTATATATAGATCTAGATTTAGATATTAAACGTGAATAAGAAAATTTCAGTATCTACCTAAAGTTATTTTTTAAAAAGTTGTTTCCTTTAGCAAATAGGCATTCTAGTTTACTCTGATGTCCCACGCTAGTGGGTGTCACCCGGTGCGTCCGCACCCCCTCACAACGAACTGTGTAGTACGTACTTATCTTTTGAAGTAACGTCAGTAATCTAAGGTCTGTGTTTTTAATATAGGCTGAACTGTGCCTTCCCGGAATTTAAAGCCCCAATAATAAAATGTTCTGTGAAAAGGAATCCAATTTTTCCTGTCTATATATTATATTTCTATAGTTACGGCCTTACATAAATCTACGTGGTGTTGGTACGGTGCGCAAATGTACACTCATTCAAAATAAAAGAGCATCAATTTCCGCCTCAACTCTAATGGTAGATTTGTTTGCTAAGTTAATATACAACAGCAGGATGTGATAGTTCAAATAGTTTAATACCATAACTAGTTACACATATCTACGTATAAATGTACAGGTAAGTGAAGATTCTAGATTGTTGTAATTCAAAATCTTCTATAGACTCAGAAAAATGTATGACCTACCTTTTGCATTTCAGCGCCAATCATTTTCACCTTTGATTTTGATACAGATGGGCCATTTAAATTTGCATCACCTTTCAGTACTTAAAAGTATTTTAATGCAGTGGCTTCACCACCATTGTCTACTTAAAAAACTAAAATACTTTGGCATTAATGGTTCATTACATCAATGGATTTAGGATTTCCTAATATTAAGGAAGAGAACAAACTGTAATTATGAACGGCTACAAATCTACATCAATAATAGCAAACTTGGGTCTACCTCAAGGAACAGTCCAAGCCCACTACTGTTTCGAATTTACATAAATGATCTACATAATTGCATTAGTTCAGGAACAAAAATCAGACTATTTGCAGACGATTGCATAATATAAAGAACAATAAAAAACAACACAAGACACAGAAATTTTACAAAAAAGAATTAAAAGAAGAATTACAGAAATGAAATCAAATTGTAGTATGTCTTTCCACCCAATAAAAAGACCTTTCAGACCTTGTGGTCTGTAGGGCATACGATGTAAAGATCATCTGTTTTTGTGGCCTACTGTTAACGAAGGTGTCATGTGGCCTGCACAACTACCGACCGCCTTTACTTTTCCCCAACCATTGTCAGGTACCCACGAGAGCTGGGTGGACTCAGAAGCGCGCAAACTTAAAAATCCAAGGATTCAAATCCCCGAACCCCAGTTCAGAAGCTAAGCGCTTTCCCGCTCAGCCATCGCGCCTTCAAAACAAATTAAAGCTACTTATTTATTCAAGGTAATCAGTCACACAGACTAAAAACTCAAAATATCTAGGTGTAATAATAAATGAAAAGTTATCATGGAAACCCCATATTGATGAAATTATTGAAGGGTTTCTTAAAAGAAATTTTTGAAAATGAAACAAAAGCATACCCGGTTGCTACAATTAAAATTCTACTTTACTTAAGTGAGGCCAATATAAGAATATGCATCCTCTGTTCGGGATCCTTCAACTCCAAGAAAACATAAAGAATCCTTAATACACAGATACGGTCACAGGTTGGGCATCTGTTATCACCACGCAAACTGTTATTTCTGTTGCATTTTTGTCCATCTCTTCTTTCTACTTCTGGTATGTACTTGTGGATCTATCCAGTGTCTCATTTTCCCAACTGTGTTGATTTTGAAGAGCTTCATGTAGTGTTTGAAAACATAAGTATATCTTATAAGTATGAGATCAGTAGCTCTCCTGCATTCTATTAGATCAGGGGTGGGCAACCTTTTTCCATCGAGGGCCGCATTACAAATGTTTTAGGAATCGGGGGCCGCATATATGTGTATGAAAAATGTAATTACAAATCAGAAAAATTATAGGCTAGCTAACTGTGTAAGCCTATATCTTTTAATTGATATGTATACTGCGTCATACATTTACTTTTCTTTCTTTTTTTTTACACTTCCGATTGAGGAATTAAAACATGAGCCATTTCTGAAGCTAAGTTTACGAATTAAAAAAAAAAAAAATTGCTATATTGTTTTTTTTTTTTTTACATCACGAAATTTTACCACAAATGTACAGTTGTACTTAATGTGAAGTATTTCACTGTTTACACTTGTACGTGCTGTTCCGGAAATGTGGAACTAGCTTACTAGCTGTTATTTTCGTGACTGCTGTCAAATTACAGTCAGTCAGCGCCGACCTGTGATTACACTTGTTTATTTTCAAACAAGAAAAAAAAAATTAAAAGTGTGGAAATATAGATTCTGGCACTTTCTCACTGGGACTTTTCTTGTATCTTGTAATTTGCTTGGAAGTATGCCCTTTGGAGCTGAATCAGCTTCTGTACCAAATGGTGAACTGAGGGCATTGAAAACTGGTTCCAATGTTCACCTTTCAACACAGGAAAATGACAAAACCTGTTTTCACTTGCTTGCCTGGTGAAATGGAAAACGCTTTGTTTGAAAAGATTTAACATGCACATACATATAATGTAGAAACAACCCATTGATATACTCCCGATGTAAAAAGTGAAGTCTGTCTTCCACTCTTCATTACAAATCAATGTCTTTAAAAGAACATAGTTTCTTCCTTGAGATACCATATTCTTCTTAATACCATCTTGCCCATGCTAGGCCAGCGGTTAATACTGTGATACCGAACATCGGAATGTTATGTTTCCAAATCTTTAAGTACTTCTAGGAAATAATTGTGATTAAGTCCTTTTAACTCTGATAGGTTTGATCATAGTTTGACCACTGATATAAATTCGTTAAACAAATATGTTTCATATTCAATGCAACTTTGCGCAAACTTTCTAGTTAAGAGTTTATGGTTGCAATATTGTTCTATTTTTCTCAATCAAAGCACGGGCTCCATCAGTTGTTACTCATGACATCTTGTTCCAAACTAACCAAACACTTTCAACACAGTTCTTCATAACATTAAATAAATACTAACCTGTGTATTTTCTTTGAATGCTTTGAAATTTTGCCAATAATAATAATCTTAGTTTACTTTAAACTTTTTAGAATGACGTGTAGAGACAATGTTTCTTTAGCCCCTTCCTCATAAGTGATAAGAATCAGAACTCTAAAAAATTTATATAAATGTTGAGAATTATTTATTTTGAAATATATTTTCTTTTTTAATATGTATAACCTGTGGGCACACCTGATTTCTTTCGGTGTCGGTGAGGCCCCAAACGTAAGTTATGATACATTTTAACCTTTTTTGGGGGGGGGGGGGGATTTTCTAAATTTTTGCCGACGTTTCGGCGGGTCGGATGGAAGCGCGTCGTGGGCCATATCTGACCCGCGGTCCATATTTTTGGGCATTATTGCATTAGACGTTCTTGCCCTACCATTGTTTTGTTGCTTTTTAAATTTAAAATTTTAATTAACAACAGTGGAACTATTTTTACTTTATACAAGAGTTCTTCATTCTTTGTTTACATAGAAATGACACGCTTTTGGAATAATTTATTTAGACATCTATTTTGTACTTTTTACGATGTAAAAAAACAACAACAACAAAATCGTACAATTCGTAGCCATGACTACGCTAGTCCAAGACATGCCTGGCCGTGCGGTTTGCGCGCTGGACTGTCGTTAAGATTTATCGATGGTCCAGGGTTCAAACCCTGCCCGCTCCCATCCCCCGTCGTCCTGCGGGAGGTTTGGATTAGGAAGTAATTATCTTAAACTCTGAAGGAACATCCGAAACATGTAAAACATTTTACATTTTTACTACCATTTTAATGTTATATAGATTAGATCTAGACAGTCTAATTCTATAATTATAGTATAATTATCACAAATAGTAGGGAGTAGAGTTATACTTATAGATCTAGAGTCTAGAATAACTAAGAATAGTCTAGATCTAGATTTTTTCTAAATAATTTAATTTAGTAAATTTAAATTTAGTAAAATAGTTATACCCTAGTCTAGTTATAACCGTAAAAAATAACAATGATTCCGGCCACAATACCGGTAATGAAGATTTTGATCTCTAGATTGAATTGAGATTCTTAGTTCTAGATAATTAAGATAAGATAGAGTCTTCAATCATTTTTATCAATCTAGAAAGCGGTTCTCAACCTTTCAGCTCTGCAACCACTTTTTAGTTTTTACAAATCTTCAATATGCTGCGACCCCCAACAGTAAATTATTTTCGTTCATAAGTATAAGTAACTGCTTAGGCTAATGTTTATGTTATAATATGTTACAATATATTATATTCTTGAATTATGTAATTCTCCTTATCATCCAATTACAATAAATAAAATAATAACTTTATGACATGCATTTATTTACCTTTCTATTTCTTATTCACATTATCCACATTTCATACACGTGAGACGATTTTCTATATTTAGACTTGATAATGAGCAGGCTGTAATACAAATAATGTATTATTATAAATTGACTGCAAACGCTTGATTCAGATTTGTGTAATTATAGAGGCATTTTTTGCTGCATCTGTATTAATGAGTTCAATAAACTATTTCTGTCTCCTAAACATCTTCAACTTTGACTTTAATTGGAGTTTTGGCAATTGCAAATGGAATGCTAAGTAAATTTGCAAAGTTTTGATGTGTTTGCATATGTTCTTTTACAAAATTATCGATTGCACTTGATCCTTGTAGTGACCTTTTTCTTTGCCTTTTGTAATTTTATCAACATTGTCCTCGTTATAACTATTCGACGATGAATCACAAACTGAGTTCCAATGACTTTTGGTGACTCATTCTGTTGAAATTCAGACCAACCATCAATATTTGGGAGAACATGACAGTTCGTTCACTGACATTTCATTTACCCCCAAAAAGTTTTAATGTTAACAAATTAAACACGCAATGAAAATATATGTCGGTGAACCAGTTGTCTGTGAGCCAGTTGTCAGTGAGCGATATGTCGGGTGAACGAATAGTCATGTGAACGATTTGTTGGTGAAGGAAATGTCAGTGAACGAATTGTCGTGGAACCAATACTTGGAGCACCAGCAATTCAAACACCACTAATATTTTTCAAAACTATTTGACACTTTTCCAGAAATGAATTAATTTTCTTTGACATGTTCACATCATGTCGTGGATTGCAAAAATCTTGAAATGGCCAACATTTATATATGTCAAACCATTCCTCTAAAATACTGTGTATCTATGACAACAAAGTTCGGATGCTAGCTATCAAAATGAAATTGCAGTTATTTCGGCTCCATAGACTTAAAGAACTATGTTGCAAATGACATACTGGAGTTTTTCAATTCTTGCTTTAATGGGGCAGGCAGAGGAAACAGTGGTGCATGGCTTACAACAGTGTTCAAGAACTGCGGGAAGACAACTTGAACTGCATGGGAGCTATGAGGCACTACCTTCAACAACAGAGCTACTTACCAGAGCACTTGGGGAGGCCCATGCTTTCCTGTCCTGCTATCATTATGAGTTCATCCAGTTTCATGTTGTTCAATATGATATATATTTCTATACAAAATTTACGTATAAAAATTGAAATATTATGGATGTGCTGTTCCACCTTTTTCAAAACATTTTTTTTAGTCCACATATTACAGTTTTAACACAATTGGTTGGTTATTGATGTATGTGTGTATTGCTAAGAGAACCCCTGATCTAGAATATTCTATCTTATCTTATCTTATATAATACAGACGTTACTTCAAAAAAGAAGATGATTACGTCCTATGCATCATGCATTTAGTCATGCATATTAATCAATGACTTAAATTCTGCCAAGTCACTGGTTTTCCTAGCTAGCTCAGGCAACCCATTCCATGCTCTAATAGCACTAGGGAAGAAGGAGTATTTGTACAAATTTGTCCTAGCATATGGGACGAGGAATGTGCCTTTATCTTTGTGTCTTTCAGAGTATTTTATTAAATTTTGTTTTTGTATTTGAAGATTATGGTTCCGTGTTTTATGTATAATTGCTACTTTACTTTTGAGTCTTCTGTCCTGAAGGTTTTCTAAATCTAGTGATTTATTCTAGATCTACATCTGGTAATAAGTAGATCTAAAATCTATACTATAATTAGTATAGTTATATTTCTATAAATTATATTAAATATTACTATTGTTAGTCTTAGAATCAGATCTAGATCTATATTAAATATTAAAAAAGTATATTTATAAATAATCATGATTATTTGTTAACATTATTATTATGATCATCTAGAGTAGTTTATAATTAAACCGGATATTACATAAATTCGGACACTCGCTGTTTTTGTGGTCATTACATCTTTATTTTGATAATATTTAATATGTAACAACCGCGCTTTATAATGTGCTTTTCCATTTTCCAATGATTCTAACCTGATTTCCTTCCATTTAGCTATAGATCTTTTTATGTAAGAAAAAGAATTGCAGATTTGTAAGTCAGGTTATGGTTTTTTCCTATTTTAACAGGATGACTTTACCTCTTCCAAAAGTTAAGACTATATTTTTTGATTGGCTAAGTCTATGGTTATGAATCCGGCAATATAATATTTATTCGTTTTCAGAGATGATTTATTTGATTCATAAGCCAAGTTGTTTGATTCCATACAAAAAAAAACTAATAGGGTGTTTGAATTAAATTACGATTTCCTTACCAAAATTTATTTCAAACACCCAGTTTTGGACATTGATGTTAATGATCTTATATTATATATTTTTATTTTTTTTTATAGAGAATTTTGGGCAAATGTTTGGAGTGAGCTTGGTACATTGAATGAAGTTAAATTCCTAGATCTAGACCTTTTAGATAGAGCTAGATTTATATAGGAGAGAGCTAGGATTGAGCTATTTAGGCAAGAATGGCTATCCTAACCTGTACTATACTACAAAAGATCATATGTATTAGAAATTTATTAAATTAATAAACAAAAAAGCACAAACAATCAACACACATCTAATAATGCAAACATAAAATAAGTCTAAAACTCTGTGTAGAAGTCACTATCCCAGTGATCTAATTTTGGTAGAATAAGTGTGTTCATATTTTTATTTTTGTGTTCGTATTTATGCATAATTTGAAAACATCTTAAATTTAATGATTTCATGTGAGGGGCTATGCCTGGGGATCTTAAAATTTAGTTAATGTTAATATAAATCTAGAATTATAATCTGAGTTTATTGATGCCTAAATATAGAGACTGTCTGAAATAAATTTATGGTGTCCGGAATCAAATAATGTGGGTCAAATTTGTCTGAATTAAATGAAAACACATGGCCTCTTTAGCCTTAAATATAATAACAAATATAGATTAAGGGTACAAATAAAAGTAGTCATTCTTATTCTCCTTAAACTAAAGAATTTTCTTTTCTATGTTGAATCATTGTCAAATAATGCGCTATCCAAGTCAAACTTTGAAATTTTGGGTCAAATTTGTCTGAATTAAATGAAAACACATGGCCTCTTTGACCTTAAATATAATAACAAATATAGATTAAGGGTACAAATAAAAGTAGTCATTCTTATTCTCCTTAAACTAAAGAATTTTCTTTTCTATGTTGAATCATTGTCAAATAATGCGCTATCCAAGTCAAACTTTGAAATTTTGGGTCAAATTTGTCTGAATTAAATGAAAACACATGGCCTCTTTGACCTTAAATATAATAACAAATATAGATTAAGGGTACAAATAAAAGTAGTCATTCTTATTCTCCTTAAACTAAAGAATTTTCTTTTCTATGTTGAATCATTGTCAAATAATGCGCTATCCAAGTCAAACTTTGAAATTTTGGCCTATAGGTGTTCGAATAGCATAAACTACTAGGTCTATATTTATACTTATTACATTTTTTTAATTATAGTTTTAGAATGAAAGATGTCCTAGGTAAATATAAAAAGATTATAAATCTAGACCTAAATCCCATCGATTCACATGTACATAATATTTAAGTTTATTTGATAGATAAAGATTTATTACTGGTATCTGCCAAAAAAACTAAAGCAAATAAAAACTACTTACTTTATTTATGGTAAACTAGTCACACAAAATAAAAACTGAAAATATCTAGGTGTAATAATAAATGAAAAGTTATCATGGAATCTCCATATTGATGAAATATTTTAAAATTCATCAAAACTTTGGGGTTTATTTGAAGAATTTGTTACAAATCAAACAAAAAACATAAAATGAAAGGATATTTAGCTTTAGCGAGGCCAATATTAGAATTGGCATCCTCAGTTTAGGATCCCTCAACTCAAGAAAAAATAAAGAAACTAGAACAAATACAAAATAGAGCAGCAAGATTTATAACAAATGAATATTCCAATTTGATTAGAGTAACACTATTAGTAAAATCACTAAACTTAGAGACACTTCAGGAGAAATGATTAAAAATTAAAGTAGCTATAATACATAATACACTAAATCATATATATTTCGTCCATGGTGTCAAGGATGAACATTTTTGTCATCCAGGGGGCTGAGAGCTTTGCACTGGGGTTTTGTACCTCTTTATATGGCTGGTGAGACCTATGTAAGCCCGTAATATTCAGCTGCACACTGGGCAGGTTATTCCAGCTGGAGCTAACGTCATTGCAGACCTTACTTTTTTCTCTGACAGTGATCCTTAAAGGATTACGGGCACGACAAGGCCTAAATTGTGTCGATGTGCCTAATTTCAAAACTCAAACTCCATCTCCTAGGTGGTTGGGTCAATGCTGAAGGCTTTTAGAGAAGCTTTGGGGATGTCCCTGAAGGTTTTTTTTTTGTGAGGGCTTTCCTTCCCATAATTGGTCATGCAGGAGTCGCTTAGGGATGTGGGGGTCTTCCATTCTACAGATGTGGCTTGCCCATCACAGCTGGTACTGCATCAGGATTTTGTGGATGCTTTGCAGGCCCGCTCTACGAAGGACTTTAGTAATTGGTATATTCTCATGCCATTTAACAATCAGTATTTTTCTGAGACAGGTCATGTGGAAGTAGTTCAGTTTTTGCGTGCATGGTTTCTATATTCTGTCCTACTGCCATATTTCTGAGGCATAGAGCAATGTAGGGAGTATGACAGCTTGATAGACACCTAGCTTTGTGTTTGTGGTGATACCTCATCTATTCCAACCATTTTTAGACAGTCTGCCATAGGATGCACTAAAAACTTAAAAAGAAAAACAAAATCCAATGAAATACTCAGAAAGACAAAAAGAGGCACATTTCTTTTTCCTTATGCTAGAACAAATTCATACAAGTGCTCCTTCTTCCCAAGTGCCATTAGAGAATGGAAGGGTTGCCTAAATCAGCCAGGAAAACAAACGACTTAGCAGAGTTTAAGTCATTGATTAACACGCAAGACTAGATTTACACATGAAATGTGTAGGATGTTATTATCTTCTTTGAAGTAACGTCTGTAATATATAAGATAAGATATATATATATTCATTATAATAGTTATAAATCTGATAGTGATAAGATAAAGCCTGATAGTGATAAGATAAAGCCTACTCAGTTGGCCAATAAATAATTATGATTCAATAAGATCATTTGTTTTAAATAACTTTTAACTTGTCACTTATACTAAATTTGGTATATAATTTAAATGTATACCAAATACATTTTAGACTGAAATATACCCAATACTGTAGATTAGAATTAGGAACCTTTGGGCTTAATTAGATAATAATATGATCTATAAATTAATTTAGGCTTAGGCTATCAGGGTCACTAGACTAGGCATAAAGAAATTATCTGATACTTTTAGTATTACTTTTAATATTTCTGCCCTTATTGCATTTAGTAATGCAAAAATAATGGTTAATGTATTATTACATTAATGACCTAAAGAGATCAGAAGAATCATGTTTGTGCAGCCTTTTTGGTGTTGTCGTTTTCCATTTGCAAGCATAATAAGGCTTTGTTGCTTCATTCATGGGGTGAAACAAAAAATTAAGAGCCACTCTACATATCTGTCAGGCACAGTTTGGGACTTAATTCATACTTTAACCATTGGTACCTATTAGATCAATGATTTCTCCTCAATATAGTTCTCACTATTGTTGTCACGATGTTGTTTGAAGAGGTAGACTTGGAGGTGCTGTTGATATGATAGAAACACTACTAAGATGCAATATAATGACAGTGTATTTAATTTTCTTGAGTTTTATTCTTTTAAACTTGAAGTTGAAACAATAAATGTATACACAGTAAATAAGATTTAGTTACAGGATGCTGTGATATTAGTAGTATTAGTAATGATTAAATAAACTAACTAACTTTGTACCCTAACTCAAGCAATATCTCTCACTCTGTCAGCCCTAACTCCAACTGACTCAAACTAAAAGGAAAAAAAAAACTTCAACTACTTCCTTTATAATCTCCTCTCCAAAAATCTCTGGAACCTTCCTTCCACGCCCATGCTATCACAGCTTTCACCTTACTTTTCCCGCCTTTTGTGACCTCACCTAATTCATCACATGGACCTGCACTCATGATCATCTGATCATTCTTTGTCACATTCTTGTGACTAGCCTTGACCTTGTGTCTCACCTACACATTTACAAGCATTTTTTTTTTCTGTGTTTATGACATGCTCGGCGCCTGTCTATTGCACTATCATTGAACTGTTTACAAGTGTTGTGTGTTGCAGGTTGTGGTTGGGTTGTGTCCTAAAATTTTCTTAGTTTAATTTGGTACTATGTGTAGGAAATATGAATGTTCAAGAGATGAATTTTGTAGAGAGAGACAATGAGGAAGTGGGTTTAATCGGAGACTAAGAAAGGGATGTATTTATCAGTGCGTTTTTGTAATTTAAAAAAAAAAATGAAAATGCTTTGTGTGCGTTTTTTTTTTACATTACTATCTCTTTAAATATAATTTCTTTGTAGAACATTCAAGCTTTGTGGCAAAATGCAAAATAGTATTAGGAAATTAAAGATTGGCACCATGTTTTCTCAAATAAAATTGTTATTGTTGATGTCTAAAGCTATTTAACAGAATTAAATACTAATTAGAAAAATCATAATTTAGTTCATACTCCCTTTAAAACTTTATCATTAGGAAAATTTACAAGATGGATGGCTGCCTAGTTGTGTGGTATGCGCTATGTCGTGTGATGGTTAAAGGTGTATAGTCTTAACAATCTGAAAAGGTAAATTCTCAGATACCACAAAAATTAAACCTTAATAAAAGAATCATTGATGAACGGTTATGCACAGTTTAAAATGTGCCAGTTCTAAATAACTATATAAATATATGACAACAAAAACAGTAAGTTTTTAGAATTTGCTGATTAGTTTAGCACTTTGCTTCTGAAACTGAGGTTCTGGGTTCATATTTCCGTGAGACTTGGATTTTAAATTTCGGGAATTTCAGGGTGCTCCTGAGTCCAACATACTCTAATGGGTACCTGACTTAAGTTGGAGAAAATAAAAGTGGTTGGTTGTTGGGCTGGCCACTTGAGACCCTGCTCATTAAACATTGGCAACAAAAACAAATAACCATAACATCATCAGCCTTTGGATTAGAAGGTTTGAAAGTGGAACTTTACTTTTTTCTTTACCTAATTGAAGATCCATTGATTATAATTTTAAATAGTCTTGAACACACCAACCTCATTAAACCTTCATAATTTTTTTTACTTTCTATGACAATATTTAGGTCAAGATTTAGATCTCGCTCCCCAGTTTCAAGGTCAAGAAATGTAAGTGACCGCCCAATACCATTTACTGGAGGAAAAAGGGTTGTAGTTCTGCAAATACCTTATGAAATCAGTTGGCAAGAGCTAAAAGATATGTTTAGAAAAGACGGTGAGTTTTTGGTCAACCTTTAAATGTATATATTCATAGATATATTTATTGTAAACTGGGCATGTTTTTTTTATATTTTTAATGCACCTGTTTTCATGTTTAGAAACGTAACAGCAGTGACCTAGAATGACAAATGTTTTTGAAAGTTACTACTTTGGTGCGTAGCTGAAATTTACTTCAAATTTATTTTTAAATTTTAGTGGGAGATGTCACATATGTGGATCTGTTAAAAACACCAGATGGCAAATCATTGGGTATCGCGTAAGCATTTTTATTTCATTATTTGTAGTTCAAATCCATCTTGAACCATTTTGGAACCTGTATAGCCTATCTTAATGAGGTAGTGTTAATTGATAAAAAATAAAAAAAATCATCTGAGTTACATTATGCATTTTTAGAGATGTGGTAATATTAAATATTTGCAATCATGTATATAAACATTGCAAACTGATAACCTTTTAAAAATATATATATTCTATTTTTTTTAAATACCAAATTTAATCCAGTCAAACTTTGAAGAGAAAATGAAATAAATTTACTACTACATGTACAATATTTATTTTTTGCCCTTTTATTTATTATATACAGGGTGGTTGCTAGAAAAGCGAAAAATTTGAGGGTCTGATAAAATCATGAATAAGAAGCTCCAAAATTCCATACTTAAATATCATGGATTACTGCCCTTGGAGTCTGAAGTGCACAGACAACATTTAGAGCATTTATAATTTAATATGACATATGTCTTTAAAAAACTTAATGCTTTTTAAAATAAATATGTTTGACAAATTTATATATATATAAATAAATAAAAATAAATGTGATTGATGTGAGAAATGTCTATCTATCTATCTATATATATACAGGGTGTGTCAAAAAAATGTATACACACTTTGAACTGTCAAAGACAATTTATTTCCCATTCTACAATGCTAAATTTCTGGACATGGAAAGCCTTATGTCCAATTAGAAAAATAAACGTGATTGATGTGAGAAATGTCTATCTATCTATCTATATATATATACAGGGTGTGTCAAAAAAATGTATACACACTTTGAACTGTCAAAGACAATTTATTTCCCATTCTACAATGCTAAATTTCTGGACATGGAAAGCTTGATGTCCAATTAGAAAAATAAATGTGATTGATGTGAGAAATGTCTATCTATCTATCTATATATATATACAGGGTGTGTCAAAAAAATGTATACACACTTTGAACTGTCAAAGACAATTTATTTCCCATTCTACAATGCTAAATTTCTGGACATGGAAAGCTTAATGTCCAATTAGAAAAATAAATGTGATTGATGTGAGAAATGTCTATCTATCTATCTATCTGTCTGTCTGTCTGTCTGTCTGCCTGCCTGCCTGCCTGCCTCATGTCTGTGCGTGTGTGTATTTATTTATGTACCTACCTACCTATACCTACCTACACCTACCTACCTTTCTAACTATCTATTAATTCCTAATTTTACATAATCTATCTATCTATTCTTAAATTTACAGTAATCTAATCTAATTCCTTCTTTCGATGTATGTCAATTTCTTGAATATAAATTGCAAACAACTTTAACATTATATTTATAATTTTCTATAAACTATTCAGGCATATAAAATTTACTTTAATATAAAGCTTTGTTTCATGATAAATTTTTATACCAGCGTAAGCTAATTGTTCATTTTGATAAATGTACAAATCAAGAAAGGCCAAAATTAGCAAGTAAGGCCATATATTTTGCTGAGTTAATAATTTGCTTTTTAAACTTCCAAAGTATTTTTTGTGTTCATGTGAAAAAAGGATAAAATGTTATTGCTTTTTTTTGTGGATTATTTAAGGTGGCCTCCAGGCTATTGGAAAGGGTCTTGGTTTGGGCGGTCAGCCTTTGACAAATATTGGAGATTTACGAGGTAAATTGTAACATTTGTTAAATTTAGTATGCATATTTTCAATGCTGTTTGTGACGATCACACTTGCCGGGGATTATATTCTCAATCCTTGACAATTCAATGAAATGAAGAAAGAAACATCTCTCTGTATTTTCTTCAAACTTCTTTAATAATACTTCTTCAACTTTTACATCAAATAAACTTCTTAATTCAATAACAACTTGACTTGATACTTCATAAATAAAACTTAAATGATACATGAAACTTCACTTAGTATAACTTCAACTTCAACTACTAAAACTTTACTTAATGGACCCGCTAATATCACAAAACTTATTAGTAATCGAGGACTGTGTGAGGACCAACGCTCTACAAGAACTACTATTATGCGAGGACCCCGTCTGACTGACTTTCCCTTAATTTATACTTTCTTTGATCGTACGTTCCAGAATCCTGGAACTTTCTCCGATAATTATTTTATTAACTTTGACCTTCTAGAAGCTGACGTGTGCTATTTTTTTCCCTTAACCTCTTTCTTCGATTGGATATCTAAAATTAGCTTGTTTACGCTAGACACTTGCACTGGTTTGAACTCAAGCTTCTAGAAACTGGTCGAAATATGTCACAGACTCGACTCGTGACACTGTTGTCTGAATTGAAATACACCTTCTTTTAAGTTGTGCTATCAAAAGAAAAATGCTAAAGAAATAGTTTTTTTCTTTCAGTTATATTGCTCATTGCTTTGATGTTTTAGTGTGGCTAACCAAACTTCATGTTTGCCATTCTATTGAATTTAAGAAAGCATTACATGCTATTAAATATTAATTTTGCAGAGATAGAAAATATCTTCCACATATCTTTTCCATATTAATTTTTTTCGACTTTTTGTACTTAATGCTCTAATGGAGAGAGACAAAATAAAAATCAAACAATGTGCTCATGAATTACAAATGAAAGATTTTCAGCTGTAAGAAAAAAAAAATGCCACTGGTGTGACATTCAGGTTTGTGGTTTATGGTTGTAGACTTTGTCAGGATGGAAAGCTTTTGACAAAGTTCACCACCATAGTTTCCTTAAAAAATTAAAATATTTTGGTATTGATAGTTCATTGCATCAGCGGATTAAAGATTTTTTGATAGGGAGAGAACAAGTGTAATAATAAATGGCTCTAAATCAACACCAATAACAGTAAACTCAGGCGTACCTCAAGGAACAGTCATAGGTCCACTACTATTTTTAATTTACATTAACGATTTGTCACATTGCATTAGTTCAGGAACAAAAGTCAGATTATTCGCAGACGATTGCATAATATATAGAACAATAAAAACAACACAAGACACAGATATTTTACAAAGAGAATTAGATGAATTACAGAAATGGGAATCAAATTGGAGCATGTCTTTCCACCCAGAAAAATGTCAGATATTAAGAGTAACAAAAAAACTAAAATTAATTCCACTTATCTTATTCATAGTAAACCAGTAACACAGACTAAAAACACAAAATGCCTAGATGTTATAATAAATGAAAAACTGTCATGGAATCCCCAAATTGATGAAACTATAAAAAAATCATTAGGGTTTATTAAAAGAAATTTCTATAAATCAAATAAGAACATAAAACTAAAATGTTATTTAACCTTTGTTAGGCCAATAATAGAATATGCATCCTCTGATTGGGACCCCTCACAACAGACACAAAATAGAGCAGTGAGATTATCTTATATAATACAGACGTTACTTCAAAAAAGAAGATGATTATGAAGAAGAAGATTCATTACAAACGAATATTCACATTTGACTAGAGTAACACCTTTAGTAAAATCATTAAATTTAGAAAGCCTTCAGGATAGAAGACTTAAAAGTAAAGTAGCAATTATACATAAAACACTGAACCACAATCTTAAAAATACAAAAACAAAATTTAATAAATTACTCGGACACAACGATAAAGGCACATTTCTCGTTCCATATGCTAGGACTAATTTGTACAAGTGCTCCTTCTTCCCTAGTGCTATTAGAGCATGGAATGTGTTGCCTGAGCTAGCCAGGAAAACCAGTGACTTGGCAGAATTAAAGTCATTGGTTAATATGCATGATACGTAGGACATAATCATCTTCTTTTTTGAAGTAACGTCTGTATTTTATAAGAAAAGATACTGTAAAATGATAGAGATTAACTTGTATCATAGCAGACACAAATATATTTATTACTGCTTGACAACTTTCTCAAGTGATAAAGACTTTCTTTTCATTTAAACAGTAGGATTTTCAGAAGTTGGTTTGAGATCATTCAAATATCCCAATAGTTTGAGTGAAAGCTAGATCCAGGGGTAATTAAAAAGGCCTTCTTTTTATATTTCAACTCACTCTGTCTGACTGTCTGTTTGTTTGTCTGTCTGTGTGGTAGAAAGTTTGAACATACTTTTTCTCCTATTTCCCATTCTTGAATCAAGTTGAAACTTTACACAATTATCTACTGTATCTAACAAGACATGAATAAATAAAAAAAATAAATTAGTTAAATAATTATTTCTTTGATATTGAAATGAATAATTGCTTCTTAATGATAAATGTGAATATATATATGGACTTAATTCCCTTATTGCAATTGGACACACGTTTCCTCCCACTTCCAATTCTCAGATCAAGTTGAAATTTTCATAATTATTTATAGTTTACTGTATGTAAGAATCAATCCAAAAATTAAACAATTAGTTAATCAATTAGTATTAGTTAATTTTGTTATATGTGGCAAGAAGGGAGCTAAATCCTGCCATTTTCTGATTAATTTGCAGTAATTAGTGGTTCTTTCCCTTCGATAAGCTTTGTTTTTAAAAACGTAATCTTTTTTCTTTTGCTTGTTTTCTTTTTTTGTTGTTCTATTGTCCTAGCTGTCCAGTTTAATTTGTTGTGTCTAAATGTCATTATATTACACAAATCAGCTAATTGTTTACTTCCTTTTTATTTCAGAATTTATGTCACTTTACTTAACAATGACACCTACTTTAAATGCCTTAACAGCTATGATAAGATCAATAGTTGGTACCAGTGTCCAATCAGCTATTAATAACATGAGACAGGCCAGCGATATTCAGGTAATTGATAGGCAAATAAAAGGAAAGGTCCCATTTCCAAAGTACACCATTAAGGTAAAAAAAAAAATTTGAATTAGTTTTTTTTTAGAGGAGTAGCCCAACCACCGCATAAGATTTCCTTAAATTATCATCACTGACGCTTTTATTGATGCGCTTTTAGACCCTGAGTTGAAGAAAGCCACAATAGTTAGTGGTAAATGCAAGGCAAGCAAAGCCCTTAACGCTCTGTCATATGAAGCTTCCAAAGACCCATATGGGAGCGCTCACCAAGGTCGAAGGCTGGGCGTCAAAGAGGAAGAATTCGCACAACTTATCAGAAAGGTGACAGAAGCACTGGATGAACGCGAACAACCCAGATTCCAGAAGATTAACCTAGGGTCCCTGTACAATGTTGGAATTGTGGTGAACTTGGCCATATTGAAAGAAGCTGCACTGGAAAATCTCGACAAACCGGAACCTATCATAGATCAGAAATGTATGCACAAACTGGTTCCCAGGGCTACCAGGGAAGCTAGCACGCGCCGACTTCAAGGGGCGGAAACAGGCGACACAGAGAATAGAGCCTCGCAACCGTCATCTTGGTCACCATGCTAGGGCAGAGTAAGAGTCTGAAGGTAGAAGGTAAAATAGATGCTGAAAATTATCGTTTTCTGCTTGACACTCCTCGACCAGTCATTTGGTCAGAAGTCGTGAACAAAAACAATATAACCAAAGTGAACTCATAGTCCTTAAAAATCACCAGTGGTAAGTTGATACCTATACAAGGGTTGATGAGTGTTAAATTCAAGCTCAGGAATCAGTTATTCATTCATAAATTCCTTATAGCCAATATAACCGATGACTGCATTATAGGACTCGATTTTATGCAGAAATTTGGGTTTTCTATTAACATTGGCAGAGGAGCTTTGATATGTGGGGACGTAGAGATTCCTTTGCTAAATGACAAGAATGAGGAAAAGAATGGTTGAATCAGAAGAATCATGTTGACGGAGGATACAAGCTTGCCTGCACTATCTGAATTGATTATTTGGGGAAAATTAGAGCCTGGTCATACAAAAACAAGAACAGCACTGGTTGAGGGCAAGGACGATAACTACAGTGAATTTGCCGTAGGTAAGACGTTGGTCATGATCGATAGAGATCAGAAAGTACTGTTAGAGCTATGAACCTTGACTTGGGTGAAAAAAAAACTAAGCATATGGTTGACCTGATACAAAATTACAGCGATGATAACATCACCAGTGACTGAATCAGCCCACCCGCATATAATAATGCTCCTATTGAAGATTAAGATGAATTTTTCAGATTAACAATATGCCAATGCCAAAAAACTTGATTTGTTTGGTGATATTTTCCCGACTGATGAGACTGAATGCGGGCGGACAAATCTGGTTCAACACAGGAAACACCAGACCAATTTGACATCCACCACATCATCTTCCACTGGCAAAACAACAAAATGCCATGAACATGATAGAATGCATGAGACAACAGGGAGTCATTGAGCCTTCAAATAGTCCTTTTTTTCACCAATAGTCTTAGTGAAAAAAAAGACGGTTCTTTGCGATTTTGTGTAGACTATAGATCGTTGAACGAGGTCACCCATAAGTTATCCTTTACCTAGAATTGACGACACATTTGACACGCTCACAGGAGCACAGATATTCTCTACTCTTGATCTAAAAGCAGTTATCGGCAAGCTAAATGCATCTCGAAGAAAGAGAAAACGGTGTTTCTCTGCAGACAATGGTCTCTGGCAATTTACTGTAAAGCCTTTTGGGCACTCCAATGCTCCGGCCACCTTTGAGCGATTGATGGAGCATGTCTTACATGGACCTAAATGGAAGATCTGCCTTGTCTATCTGGATGACATTATCGTCTTAGGTAAGACGTTTGAAGAGCAGCTTGTAAATCTGAAGGAGGTGTTTCAAAGGATAAGAAGCGCTGGGATGAAACTCAACCCAAAGAAGTGTTCTTTGTTTAGAAGGAGTGTAAAATATCTTGGGCTTATCATGTCAGGGGATGGATTTAGCACTGATCCCAACAAGGTTGATGCAGTAAGGCAATGGCCTACCTCAACGAATATTCATGAATCGTGAAATTTTCTGGGGTTTTGTACTTATTAAAAGATGTTTTGAGCCAAATTTTTTTCCAATGTTTGTAGGATTCTTCATCAACTGACAGAGCAAAAGAAGCAATTTATTTGGACGACGAAATGTCAAGAGGCATTTGAAAGGCTGAAAAACACACTTGCCTCATCCCCCATATTGGCTTACCCGATACCAGACATGGCATTCATACTGGACACAGATGCGAATAGTACTGGAATAGGTACCGTCTTATCCCAAAAAGTGAATGAAACTGAACGAGTCATTGCCTTTTTCAGTCGTAGCTTGTCAAAGGTTGAAAGGAACTACTGTGTCATAAGATGTGAACTCCTGGCTATTGTGGATGCTGTAAAACATTTTCACAAATATTTATATGGACAGAAATATCTTTTAAGAACAGATCATGCAGCTCTCCAATGGTTGCTCTCAGCGTATAATATCTTGAATTGATATTTCTTTAGGCATATGTGAGACAACCAGAATTAGCTGCTGCCCATTCAAATCGTGAATATGCCTATAAGCACGTTGGTGATGCTGTGAACACTATTTCAGATGTAGCTCAAGCCTCTGGTCAGTCTGATGTGCACGCATATAAAGGACCAGGGGAATTGGCTGCAGCCTTAAATAAACTTGATGTGAGTTTTTTCTTCTTTTGAAACTCAGCTCTTAAAAATATTTTTGTATAAAAATAAATATAAAACTCATTTTCTTCAAATTTTATTTTCAATTTCACCTCAAACCAAAAAGATATTTGTACTTTGAAAATCTTTTAAATATTTGTTTGTTGTTTGATATGTTTGTCAACATACAATGTGTAATTTATTTGCAGCACAAGATAATCATGGACCCCTTGTCATATAATTAAGTCAGAAGCAGGCCATCACTTGAGCATGTTGAAAGTATTACCAGTGAAGCTGCTTTGATGGCTGACTTCTCCTGCACTAGAGATGACATGAGAGAAACAATAGTACAAGCACTCCAGGACCTACTTACAGAGTACATGAACAAAGTAAACTGTTCTTGTAATCATGATCCTATTATGCAAACTTGTGTCTCTTATAGAGTTAATGAAGGAAGGTAACAAAGTTTTCAAGACATTTTTAAAAATCTTATTTGCTTCACTTTCAGAAAGAAATTGAAAATATCAGAAGTTGGGAGAATTTCTTCTATATGGTATTAACTCTTGCCTGCATCAATTCTTAGCTCTCATAATTTTTTTGAAAAAAGCTATAGCCCATAGCTATTTAGTCAGTTTATATACCACCAAGTGCGAAACTGCTTTATTGTCCCCCAAATGAGCCCGATCTGCTATGTTTTTCTTTTAGAAATAACATTGACATTTATTCCCATGCAATTTTCTAAATCTTTCAGTCAACATAACAATACTATTAGTATCATAACAATTTGTTTTAAAAAAAATCATGATATCTAAGCCCTCTATATCAAAAAGCTTAGATGTTAAGCTCTGGACACTACACTTAATAAACAACACCAACGCTCTAATACCAGATTCATGAGTGAATTTATTTACACACATGACACATAACATTCCAACATTCACTCCCTTAGTCACGGGGAATCATTCAAGCTACTCATATAAACAATGTCAACATTTGAGCCTTTTGAAGTCTAAAACTGGCAAGCTACGGTACTTTTTTAAAAAAAGCCTCTGACTATAGAAACAGCAAATCAAAAAACATTGCTGACCTAGGAGAAGAGAACCTTTAGCTTGACCATAATCTCTACAAGCAGCCCCAGACAGGCGTTCTGTTGAACAGATTCGCCCAGAACCAAGACACAATTTTTTATGAACCTTTTCTAGATTTTTATAAACAATTATCAGTTAACACTAAATATGATTTTATAATGTGTATATATATATATTGTAGCTAACAAAAAATTTCAAAGATATATATGTAAATAAGTGATGCCCATCATCAGAGTGTCTTTTTCAGCTTTCTTTCTTTTACAGCAGAATGCACTTGCTCTCTGAGCCATTCAATGCTGGTGTTAGGTGAGACAACCTTCTCTTTCACAAGAATTTTTTTCATCCTTTTTACACTTATTCCAAGTCCTTTTCTGTGTTTTTGGACCACATCGGTCAAAATGTCTTGGAATGCTTCACCTAAGAAAAAAAAATGAATATTGAAATTCTTGCGTGATCAAGCAAGTACAAATGACTCCACTTACAGTATAATTATAAATTTAAAATTTTGAGTATTTTAGTTTATAAAAAACAATAACTAATTTTCGTTTTATATATATGTCATAAGTTTTTGCACTCCTGTTAAAATGGGAACATTACCATAAACTCAAGTAAAAAAAAATATTAATGTCTTAGAGCATTTGAAATATAAAAGTAATCATTTATTATAGTGTGAAATATGCAAAGAAGCTACTGAACAAACATAAAAAATTCTTAAACTTAATTGCAAAATTGCAATCTTTCTTTGTTAGTTCTCTTAATGGTTGAGACACTTCGGCTAGATTGTTAAAAAATTTAGACAAATACTGCACCATTCCACATAATTTTCTCGCTTCCTGGCTATTTTCTTGTTTCTTCATTTTCAGAATAGCTTTGATCTTCTTTCTGTCAGGCTTTATGCCTTGCACACTAATGCAGTGTCCCATGAAACTTATCTGGTCTTGTTTCTCTACTGTTTTTGTTTCATTTAATTTAATGCACTTCTCTTTGCATCTCTCTCTTAATCTCTTCAGTTTGTCAGAGTGATCTTTTTCTGCTTCTTCTTTGGACTGACCACATCCCACAATCACGATATCATCAGCCACATTAATGCATCCTTCTAATCCCAACAATGCTTCTGTTAACTTCTTCTGGAATATTTCTCCACTTACACTTAGTCCAAAAGGAAGTCTTGACCATCTGTACCGCCCATAAGGTGTGATCATGGTTGTTAGTAGACTAGACTTTTCATCTAGACGTACATGCCAGTAAGCCTCCTTTACATCTAATTTAGAAAATATTTTAGCATTTAGGAACTGTGGCATTACAGCTTCCAAAGTTGGTAACTTAAAATGTTCTCTTTTTAAAGCAGTGTTGAGATGTCTTGGGTCAATGCAGATCCTTAAATCCCCATTTGGCTTTTGAACCACAGCCATCTGGCTGACCCAATCTGTTGGTTCATTTACAGGAATTAATATTTTCCTTTTTACTAATGTCTCTATTTCTGCTTCCACTTTCTTTTGAAATGCAAATGGTATATTACGACAAGGTGATACTACCGGAGCTATGTTCTCATTGACAGTTAATGACGTTTCACCTAAATCTCCCAGATGACAATCAATAGTGTTTACTTGTGATATGAATCTATCTTCATTTAATGTGATCAGACTTAAACTTTGGCATGTTTTACGGCCTAATAAGCATTGGTAGTGGTTCTCTACAACTGTGAATGTTACCAAATATTTCTTTTTGTTTTTAGGATTCGTTATTATTAAGCTAGCAGTGCCCTCTGTTTTTAATTTGGAATTATTCTACATTGTTAATGTTTGAACAGTCTTCTTAATTTGGGTCTTTTTTACATATTTCTTACATATAATGTTAACATCAGCTCCTGTGTCCAGTTGAAATCTTATTTGTTGACCATTTATCATGAATAGAGCTGTCATTCTGTCCCTATTGATGTTCAACACATTTATTGAGTTTAAGTGTTCCTCTTGGTCAAATTCATCCCTAGCATTATGCATATGTATTTTATTCTCAGTTTTACACTTAACTGCAAAATGATTTTTACCTTTGCATTTATTGCAAATTTTTCCCCAAGCCGTACATGATGTTCTGTTCACTGCATGTCTGCCTCCACAAAACCAGCAATCTATTATGTTGTTTCTGTTGTCAGTTTTCTTTTGTTCTATCTTATCTATCTTCACAACAGTTTCCTTATTTATCTCTGCCAATCCTTTTGCAGTTTGCTCATATGTTTGACACATATCTATACACTTCTTCAATGTAAGACCATCGTGATTCAATAATCTCTCCTGCAGTTTTTCTCCACGGAGAATACGATTTTGTCTCTAATCATTCGATCCTTTTCCTTGAAATTACATTTTTCAGCCTGAGCTCTAAGCTGCGTAATGAACTCATCACAGGATGACACCTTTTCTATGTTCCAAAATCTGAAACTTTCCAGAACTTCATTTTTTCTGGGGTTGCAATAGTCGTGTAATTTCTGTAGTAATATTTGCGGGTCGTTCACATCTTCATTCTCATCATACTGCAACTGCTCACAAATTTCTTGGGCCTGAGGTCCAGCACAATGTAGTATTGTTGCTTTTTGTCTGATTTTAGGTTTTTCTTCAGCTCCTATTGCTAACAGAAACAGTTCCACTTGTCTTCTCCATTGACGAAAGTTTTCACTGACATTACCTTCAGTCACATTTAACTCTGTTGGTGGTTTAAGTAGACCTTCTGCCATCTTCAATTAAAACTTTACTATAGTATATCTACCCCGAGCCTCTCTTAGTCTCTCTATATGCTCTCTAGACTGAGACTGGAAGCTACTAGATTCTAGATCTAGACTTAAGATCTTTTTTTTAAACTAGTTTTATATCACTGATATAAACCTAAATATAATTCTTGTTACCGCTGCCACCATGTTGATTAACATGAACGAATAATAACAAGACTCTGGATATAAATTATATGACATGAAATCAGCTGTTTAATCTAACGCCATCTTGGTTGACAACAACAGTTACAAGGGATGTTACTCCCAAACACCGATTGGTGCAACCTATATAAAACACACATCAACACAGGCATTACTTCAAAAAAGAAGATATGAATGAGAAGTGTTTAGATGGCAATTAATAATTGACTCTGAAAATTATTTACATAGGCCTATTAATACTATACATTTTTTTATTTGTTGGTTCTGGTAAACAAAATGTATGAGAAAATATGAGATGACAAGTAGGTGTCAAAACATTTAAAATCATTCAATGATATTATTTATTTTTAAACGTGAAAATATTAAAAGGTTTCAGGGTTCTTTCGTAATAGCAAACAAGAAAATAAAAATTAGTTAAATATTGTTGTAAATTCAAGGCAAGTACTCAACAGAGGAAGAACAACAGTGATAGTGATTTAATAAATAAAACAAATAACACACAAAAAGAAACAGGATGTCAGGTTTTCTTAGATCTAGTTTTTCTGTTCAAAATAAGTAGGCATTCACCATTATGTCTCTATTTCCTGTCCTTTATTTCCTGCCCTCTATTTTTAACGCTCGTGTGGAACAGTGTGCTAGTGCGCACCATGTATATCAGCGCGGGGACAGAGTTACAACACTACTCCCCCATTTCTCAAACCTGTTCGCCCCGAACAGAACCTGTACTGCTAAGTTATTGGTTTTCCTGTCTGACTCAGGCAACCCATTCCATGCTCTAATAGTACTAGTGAAGAAGGAGTATTACTACAGATTTGTCCTAAAATATGGAGCAAGGAATGTGCCCTTATCTTTGTGTCTTTCTGAGTATTTTATTAGGTTTTGTTTTTATGTATTTGAAGATAAGTTTCTTTTGTTACTCTTTAATAACTGACATTTTTCTGGATGGAAAGACATGCTCAAATTTGATCACCATTTCTGTGATTCATCTAATTCTCTTTAAAAGATTTATTTATCTTGTGTTGTTTTTATTATACTACTGGTATATCTTATGCAATCATCTGTAAATATACTATCTTTGTTTCTGAACTTATGCGATTTGGTAAATCATTTTTGTAAATAGAAATAGTAGTGGACCTAAGACTGTTCTTTGTGCTGTTGTGCTTTTTTGTATAATATATTGTGTTTAAACTAATCAAAGTTTAAGTTATCCTTTCCTTATCTATCTCTCAGTGTGATATTTTTGGTTAATGTTACATTCATTATTGGGCTCATTAAGGGGATAATCTACCTTCAAAAAGTTTTTTTTTTATTGCTTCTCTTTTTTTTACAACGAAATTATGTTTTAAGTATGGCATTATTACAAACATATTTTTATTTTTTTAAATTGTGCCTAACAGGCTTTTATTTGCTAAAATGGCCTAAATGAAGGTCATGTAAATGATTTTTTTCTGAATTTATCATAGTTAAGAGTATTCAATTTTCCATTTTAATACTTAATTATGTGTTCAACATAGTAAAAGAAGCTTTTTTGAAAAAAAACTATCAGGTTTAGGAGTAAAAAAAAATTATTTTTACTAACTGTTATTTTTATGCTCTGCAAATGGTAAATTTTATCAAAACTGCTTCATTAATTGTTAATATCTCAACTTCCTGGCACTGCCCTGTTACTATGTATTATATATATATTTCAAAGACAGGGATTTTTACTTTCTGGAATTTCTGGCACATCTGAGTCCACCCAGCTTTAATGGGTACCTGACATTAATTGGATAAAGTAAAGGCGGTTTGTCATTGAGCTGGCCACATGACACCCTTGACCTTTACATCATCTGCCCTAAATACCACAAGGTCTGAAAGGGGAACTATATATATTTTTTAGCACAAATATACAATTACAATAGGACTAGATTTTAAAAAACAAAACAAGAATGTGTTTGCTCTAAAACAATTTATTGTTCAAAAAATGGATTGTAAAGCTCAAGAAAACATCCAAATTATGAAAACAAGAAGAGGGTTCTTGGATGGTAATTAAAAGAAATTACATGTAGCCTAGTTGAAAATATCATGTTAATTAAATTATAATAATTAATTTACAGATCTATAATCTATATAAATTTATTTGTCTGTTTATAAACAATAATATATAATTTATTAACATTTCACTATCAAAGTGAAGGAAAAAAGAGCGTTCAATATAGGTCAGATAATTAACTCTCTGAGTCTATTGAGGTGTCCTGTTGCATCTCCTCAACGCAAAGCGCCACGCTTTCCTCAGCTTTGAAATTCTTTCCAGAGTTCAGTTTTTTTTTTCTTAATAACAATATGGATCTAAACAGAATCAGCTACACTGTACATCAGTTGTCTACCTTCCTTCTTCATTCTTTGACACCTTCCATCCTCTTCCTTTCGCTCATCCTTCTTTATAAAGCTTCAGGGCTAAACGCAACAGTGTTTGGTGTCGATTAGTTTGGCTGCCTAGTCGTGCGTTTGGTCGTCGCGATGGCCCGGGTTCATACCCTTTGCTGCCATCCCCCGTCGTCATGTGGGAGTTTGGACTAGGAAGTTAAATATCTGTAACTCTGAAGGAACGCACTAACATGTAACACAGTTTACAAAAGGTTGTTGAGCGTGTGGTCTAATGTTTAAGATGTTGATAACTTAATACAATATTAATTATAATTGTTTTTTACATTAAATAAAAGCAAACTGTTCTTTCATAGATAATCGTTTGAAGGTGTCTTTTTAAAAAAATTTTAATTGCTATAGTTCTTTTTTACTTTTTTTGGGTAATAGTTTTATGTTGTTATTGTCAGGCACATAAAAACAAACTGATTTAATTGTCATATTTTAAGTATTGAGCCCCCCCCCCCCCTCACTACGCCTCTGAGTATTAATCAAGTAAAAACATTAAATCGTTAAGTTAAGTGAAGTAGTTTCACCTGTAAGACTAATGCAATTCTTGCTTCTGACCTGGATGTTTGTAGATGATGAACATTTATACATGGGACATTGCAAGGGTTCTTCCAGGGTCGGATTAAGAATTCCGAATATAACATTTTTTCCCGTCAGGATTTCAAAAATGTAATGCTAAATTGCTATCAAATTAAAAAAAATATTGTTACACCATTTAAAGGAAGCAACTCAACGATTGGGAACAAAGACAGAGTTTAATCAAATCACAAAGCAAAGGCCCATATCAACAATCCATCTCATCGCTCTTCCTCTTCCTGTCTCCCCATTCATTTAGTCCATTTTAGTGCGCTGGTGCACAGCCATAGAGCCACTACAGAACATGGTCATTACAATATTTTCAACAAAGAATTTAAAGTTGTTGAAGTCAAATTCAACGTAATTAAAAACTAAATTACCGCGTTAATAAAGGAAAGTTGTTTGTTTGTTTAAATGATAAAAAGATGTTGAAATCTAACTGCAAGAGTAAATCACTTTCACTACCATGAAGAGTAAGCTTCGATAGTCGGTTTTGTCCCATCGTTGTTTAGAGCCTATTCTTTTGCTATATGATATATAGAATATAATCGTGAAGTTTAAAACCAAAACCAGCCGGGGGGGGGGGGGGGGAAGCTACGCCCATGGACCATATTAATTTCAAACACTCGTGTCGCGGGCCGCATAACAGAAAAGATAAAAAAATTTACATAAAAATAAAGCACTTTTATTAGAAACCCGTGGATGTTTTTTTAAAAAAGTTTCCCTTTCAGACCTTACTATCTATACGGTCATCTTTTTCTGTGGTCGTCGGTTAACAAAGCCATCATGTAATCATGACAACGACCAACCGTCTTTACTTTTCCCTAACTGACATCAGGTACCCATTAGAACTGGGTGGACTCGGAGACAACCTGAAGATCCAGAAATTAAAAATCTCAGTCTTCACCAGGATTTCAGGCTGGGACCCTTCGGATCGCAAGTCTTTACCACTCAGCCCCCGCACCTCCCCCGTGACTCTAATATTGACACTAATTCCTGGAATGTAGGAAGTTTCTCAAAAAAACTAACTTCTGAAGATCCCACTGCATTGATGAGACACTGTTATGAACATAATGATAACAAAGTCGAAAA
This sequence comes from Biomphalaria pfeifferi, assembly GCA_030265305.1. Taxonomy (NCBI): domain Eukaryota; kingdom Metazoa; phylum Mollusca; class Gastropoda; family Planorbidae; genus Biomphalaria; species Biomphalaria pfeifferi. The sequence continues at coordinate 1,641,644 of JASAOG010000071.1, forward strand.
CCATGTCCTCTTTGTTATGGCTTTAATACACTGAATGACTACACAACACACATTTCGTGAACACATTCTTACGGACGAGTTACAAGCACATGTAGACATAGGAACGACAACCGATACAGCATATAATTTTCATAACAGACACTAAGTTGAAGTACTGATTCTAGATGCTCGTCTGACCGGCGATACGCCACAAAGGTTTCGCCCCTTTCGGCTTGCTAAATGAAGATTTGCAATTTCGTTTAGAAGGCTGCCTGTACATGTATTCTAGCTTTGATATTTCTGTTAAAATATATTGTCTGGCTCAGTTTAAAAGGGATCAGTGCACTCAGCATTAACCTCTTGTTCTCTACTTGAATAGTGAGTCTGGCATCGTGAGATTTCTCGTCTGACATTTTCATAATGTTTAAACTTACTTTTGTTATCTTAGTAGCATTATTAGATAATGCCTTACACTTTTCGTAGAAAAAACGTTGAAGTTCTCCAGCTTCGCCAATACCGGTACGTCAATAGTTAGGCCTTTTGAAACGTCTAGAAAACATCATTAAAAAAGCATAAAAAATTACACTCACAACATTACCACATTTGAAGGAACTTTTTGAACAAAAGTTCCTAAGAAAAATCGAAAAAATCTTGTAAGACAACGGCCACCCGCTCCAGTACCTTTGACGAGAACTCAACCATTGAAAGCCTGAAGACCATTTCTGATTCCTTGTCTTGGATGTCGTCGGATGAAATTGTGATTACGGGTGCCAACAACGGCCAAGACAGAAACAATGAATTTGACTTTGCCCGTGTCATAAGAGGGAACATGAATCTTGGCAACTGCTTCCAGACGATTGAGAAGAACTGTATATGCGGCGCCCTGCGGGGACAGTGCCCATGCCAAGAAACCCAGCTACAGGATCTGAACTTAACAGAAATTTGTACTTCTGCCCACATCAGTGAGAGTGACTTGAGCGGTGGTGAATTAATTCCAGCGGAACCTGATGCAGTGGTGGATGAACATTACAAGGATGCTTCATGGGTATACCTTACAGATGAGGCTGAGAAAGGCTATGCTGTTTGAAACCATGGCTACCTTTGGGCCTACAACTGTGTCACGAGACGTCCATGGAAAAAGTCCACTGACTCAGCGTCTTAGAACAACGGCCCTGGAAACTACAGTGATCGCCACAGCCTCCATTAGTGTTAAGTGGCTGGCATAAGAGACTATCGTCATGCAAACGGGCAATTTACCAAGGAGGCCATATTTGGAGCCAGGCACATGAACGACAACCAGTGCTTTCAGATCCAAGTGACTGGGGTTGGCAGTTTATGGACAGACAATGGCAGCCTTTTTGGACTGTTTTGCCACAAGCATCTTTGACTTGTCGTGAACTGTTGAAATGTGCTTGTAAAAAAGAATGCAGATCCAAGCGCTGTAAGTGCAACAAGGCCGGATTAAAATGCACTGCTTTATGCAGCTGTGTCTGTGGAGCCGACTTTCCAGTACAACATCCAGTTCAAGCATTTAACACTAATTGAACTAATTTAACCAGATTCAAAAATGTAGGGTCAATTTGTCATCATACTCAAAATTTACCTTTGTGGCCATTTTTTATGTTACTTAAAATAAAAAATTAACAAACTTGTGCATTTTCTGTATCACATTTTGTTTTGCATTATAAATTGAACATGTGTGCCAGGTGTTTGCAGCTTAAAAATTATCAGTTTGTCACTTGACATGAATTTCTTTAAGCGGCCATTTTTAATGTTACTATAAATGTTACTATAAGTAGAGACTGATTAAAATTTTGCTGTGGCCCTGTATCACATTTTATTCAGCATAAAAAACTGAACATCTGTGCCAGGTTTGGTGTTTGTAGCACAAAAATGCATGATTTGTCAACATAGAACCCCAGCTATGAGGTCGAAGCAGCGACCACGATATCGTCTCAAGCATAGACTGGCCAACTGGAAGAAGAGAAAGCGACGGCCGCGGACAACTGTGCAGATGGCTTCGTGGGCAACAGGCACCTTACCGTCTGTGGTTCCCATCGATCGACCTCCACCTGAACTGTCAAACCTCCACTGCACTGTTTCTTTTCGGGACGTAAAGCTCTAAGAAGGGGGCAATGCGCACCACCGCCGTTCAAGATGGTGCAGAAGGTGCGCACTTCTAGAAACCAGAGCCTATGCCTACAAGAAAAGAGGACATCGTAAAGACCAATGGAATGACCAAAGAAAAAAGGTCTACTCTTCCCGCCCCCCATTAATCCTTATTTAAAGCAGGAAATAACAAATCACAAATTTCTACCAACCTCCAAGAAATCACAAAAAAAAACAAACAAACACTAATTAAATATAGGCTATTTATACTTCATTTTCTCTTTAATTCTTTGTAATTTAATATTTGTGTAATGTGAGAACTTACATTTTAGGTTAGAGATTAATGATTAACTCTATAGAGTGAATTGAAGATTTTTATTGGCCCTTCATGAAGGAAAATCTATACATCGCAATGTTATGGTGTATCCGCTGTCGGGAATAAAGGACATGGTCTCCTTCAGTCTCGAAGTAACTATGGATCATCTGATGGAGATGACATGAATGCCCTACCTATGACGCATATGTATCAAGGATTGGCCTCTTTAGTCACACACAAAGTTGCAAAGGGAATACATCGTCTCTCGAGACGTAAAATGCCACAGACATATTATTATATAATATTTAGTAAAGCTAAAACAATATTATGAAATTATCAAAATTTTAAGTTTAATAAATGTAACACAAGCCAATCATACGAATTAAGGAAACATGTTTCATATTTTAGGGTCGGAAGCCAGGGAGCCACGAGGGTTGTGACCGCCTGCATGAAAAAAAAAAAGCCGCCTCGATTTTACAAATATAGTTTTGTATTTCGGCGTTTATTATAATTGTAATTGGATGAAGAATGTAAAAACGCAGTGTAAACAGTCGAACACTTAATGCTATTCTTTTATTCTGCTGAGCTGTAAGCTCTTTTGCTGTCTCTGCCAAGGAAACAAAAAGCCTGTTTTTTTTTTTTTTAAGTTGCACACCCATGCAGAGTGTTAGCTATATGGGGCTGTAGTGGTAAGGGAGATTAAAATGGGATATTCAGATATATTCGTAATTTAGTCCATTATTAATACATGATTTTTAACAAAATATTTTGTCAGTCATAGATCGATACTTTACATTAAAAAGTTATCTAAAAACACTCCTTATATAGAATAACCATCTCCATGATTTCACCCCACCCTAAAATACAGTAACAACAACAACACACACAGTTTTAACCAAGCACACCCTTCTTTGGATCACCCGATGCATCATGGGACGGCCAGCTAAAAATCATGCCTCACCACACCACAATTTGGTCTGTGAATTATTGAAGCCAGAATCATTATTCTATTAATGCAAAAGATGTATCTCCACTTTATTACACAATAACACAAATATAGGACAAAGATATGTCTGCATCAGATAGAGTTTGTTTATACATATGAAGGAAGATATTTAACTGGTTCATAGCATTCGAAAAATAATGAAGATTTACTTTGACAAGTTGATCTACTGTTGACATCAGCGGTTCTCAACCTTTTTAGCTCTGCGGCCCCCGAAAACAATTTTCCACGAGGCGGCGACCCCAACCATAAACTTTTTTTCCGTTCATTGGCTTAGGTAAATGTAATTTAGCTAGTGTTCACTTTTCTTCACGATGTCATGAGACCTTCTCCATAGAAATATTTCATCCGGCAAATGGCGTTTCGACGCATTTATGGACAGTGATTTCGGTTGTTGAAAAAGTATTCTGCCACAACCAAGATGTGGTCCGCAACAAATATTTTCGAACAACAACTATACAATAAAAAAAAAAGTAACTACCAAATAATCTAGCATACCTTCTAGGTCATGAAACTTTAACAAGAATGAAGTTAATCAAAGTCAATAAAGATAGGTTCATAGCATCAGTTGTGAATAACCAAGAAGAAGACTGTAGTCCAAAGTTTACTGGTGATTTGGGTGATTTAGGAGAAGTGTCTTTAAAGATTGATAGCAGCATTAAGCCCAAGGTTCTGCCGTGTAGAAAGATTCCTATTGCTTTACAAGAAAGAGTTAAGGAGGAGTTAAAGACCCTAGTGCAGAGAGGAATCATAGAACCAGTGATAGAGCCTACAGAGTGGGTGAGTCAGATGGCAATTGTGGAAAAAGCTAATGGAAAAATTAGGATCTGCATAGATCCACAAGCCCTGAATAAAGTTTTACTAAGGGAATTCTATAATCTTGCTACTTTAGATGACATATTGGCAGATTTGAACGATGCCAAATCGGATGTGCAAGAAGCTTTCTGGCATGTCAGACTAGACACAGCGTCATCTAATTTGACAGCAATGATAACCCCTTTTGGTAGATACAAATGGAAACGATTACCTTTTGGTCTGAAAGTGAGTTCAGAAATTTTTCAGAAAAGATTAAATCTAGCACTAGAAGGACTGAAAGGCTGTTTCAATTACGTTGATGATATTATAGTGGTAGGAAGAGGAAGAACGAAAGAAGAAGCACTCAGAGATCATGATATTAACCGAAGAGAGCTGATGAAGAGATGTCAAGAAAAGAAGATTAAACTGAACCACGAAAAGTCTGTTTTTAGAACAGCTGAGATTAATTTTTTGGGTCATATTATTACAGAAGCAGGAATAAAACCAGACCCGAACAAAGTATCTGCGATTTTGAGTTTGAATGCTCCAAAAGATATTTCATCAGTCCGAAGATTCTGTGGCATGGTTCAATATCTTGCAAGATTTGTTCCAGACTTGTCGACAGATTTACAGCCCATAACAGAGTTGATTAGAAAGAACACACCATTTGTTTGGTCTGATCAATGCACACGAGCTTTCATCAAGATAAAACAGAAAATATCGACTCATGGCACATTGATATATTTTGACCCTAACAAAGAGTTTACATTACAAGCAGATAGTAGCCAAAATGGGTTGGGAGCAGCGTTATTACAAGATGGCAGTCCAATAGCATATGCTTCTAGATCATTAACTGATACTCAGAAAAGATGGGCACAGATTGAAAAGAATTGTTAGCAGTGGTTGTTGGTTTGGAACGTTTTGACCAGTATACGTATGGCAGGACAGTTATAGTTCAGAATGACCATAAACCACTGGAAAACATCCTTCAAAAACCACTCAGTTCTGCTCCGAGAAGGCTACAAAGTCTAATGATGCGTCTTTATCGTTACGATATCCAGTTTCAATATGTCAAATGTCAAATTTGTCAAAATTTGTTCATAGCTGATACTTTGAGTAGAGACCCATCAGAGAAAAAGAGTGATATTCCTGATGTTTGTGTCAATACAGTGGGACTGGCAATACCAGATGCAGTGCTGGAGAAAGTCAGAATCGAGACAGAGAAAGATAGAACAATGCAAACACTTATTCATTATATCCTAAATGGATGGCCAGACAAACATAATAGTTTACCTGAACTCAAACAATATTTTTCACTAAGAGACATGTTAACATACGAAGACGGACTCTTGTTGAAAGGAGAACAAATAATCATACCGATATCACTTCGCAAGGAAATAGAAGAAAAACTCCATGCAGCACATCTGGGAGTAGACTCAATGAAAAGAAGAGAAAAAGAAACAGTTTTCTGGCCTGGACTATCAGCTCGAATAAAGGAAATAGACAACTCATGTTACATTTGTCAGAAAAATAAACCAGCAAATCAAAGAGAAGAATTAATACAGCACGAAATAGGTTCTAATCCGTGGGACAAGATTGGAATTGATTGATTCAAAATGTGTGACCAACAATATCTAGTTATAGTGGACTATTATTCAAATTTCATAGAGGTAGAAAACATGCAGTTGACAACAACACACGCAATTATAAAGAAACTGAAAGTTTTATTTGCAAGATATGGGGTGCCCAAAGTCTGTATATCTGATAGCGGACTTCAGTTCACATCGGAATATTTTTCCAAATTTATGATGGAATGGGGAGTGACTCATTTGAAATCTTCTCCAGGACACCATCAATCCAATGGATTGGCTGAGTCAGCAGTTAAAATTTTGAAGAACATAATGAAGAAATCTAGAGAATCAAAGTCAGATGCTTATGAAGCTCTTCTGGAATTTAGAAATACTCCAAGGCAAGACACAAATCTAAGCCCAGCTTAGATGTTTTTTGGTCGGATGACTCGAACACTGATACCAAACAAGAGGAGTAACATTAAGATTTCTACATGTCAAGAGAACATTGTGAGAAGGAAAGAAAAACGTCAGATGAGTGTAAAAACATCTTATGATAAGAAGTCAAGAAATTTAAGTCAGCTGAGAACTGGACAGATGGTCTATTTCCAATCTCCTAATGACCCTACATGGAGACGTGGACGAATCCAGTCTCAAGTCAACCAGAGAGCTTACATGACAATGGTGCAGTGTAGGCTACCAAAGAAACAGAGTGCATATCAACCAGAACAGAGAAACAGAAGAAGATATATTCCCCGATACTGATGACAACATGCAGGACAATAGAACTTATAATCAACACATTCGCCACTCATCAACTCATCATTCCCTGCGACCAAGGGATCAGTTGAAGAAACTGACAAGATTCAATGACTAAGTGTCTTAATGTACTATTGAATGTTGATTTTTAAATGTGATATGTTTCATATTCATTGAAGCGTATATATGTATGTTATGTTTTGTTGTTTATATTGTGGTTGTTTTTTTTTCTATGATACTCCCCGAAATGTTTTATTTTTTTAAATTTTTTTTTTTAAAGAAAAGGGGATGTTGATATGGTGCGCAAAGATGCACGCGTTCAATATAATAAAGTATCATTCTCCGCCATGACACTAATGGTTGTTGTTTGTTTATTGCTGACTGTGAACCTAGATCTAAATTAACACCTATAAATAGATGATTAAAAATAAATGATTCAATAAAACTATACAACTATAACCATCATTAGAACAATGTTTATTGAACATAATAATGATTAGGCTTTTAGTCGATACCAAAGATTAATGAATTGTACTTTCTGTGTAAAGGCGGAGGAAGTCTGCCCTCCTATGTACGCTACTTTGTCATCAATGTTGTTTTTTTTTGGGATGGGTGGGGGGGGGGGGCCGAAGCGGTCGAACGGAAACTAAAAAACACCGCCGACCAATCCATTTCTATGTTTGGGGGAAGGGGCGACACGACACGGCAGTGATCAATGGGGGTGGTAATTTGCATACGAGTGAAATGACTCTGGACCATAAGAATGTTTTTTTCGACATTCCGATGGTCTAGAGGTTAAGTTCGCTTAGTGCGTTATCGCTAGGCGTGTTGTCGTGTCCAGGGCCACTGGTTCGAGCCTGCAGTCCCTTATTTTCGTCGCATTTAATTCACTACTTTCTCTCATCCCTGGTGCTGCTGTGCATTTATGTTTAATATGTATGTATCATCATTTGTTTCAGCACCTAGCTTCACTTCTATATTGACCTATGAATAGGTTGGAGGTCAAAAGAGAACGCCCCTTCACCTCGCTCCACGTCTATTTATGAGGGATTTGTTGTTATTGTTATTTCCTTCTATTTTTAGGGTCAAGACTGACAGTGGCCTATGTCATGACACATGTTTTGATTTTAGGGCTCCTTCTTCCCTAGCGCTGCCTGGTGGAATGGTTTGCTCTTCGACTGTCGTCACGGTGGTCTCGAGCTAGAGACCAGCCTGCTACCCTACCCTGCTGTCTTACAGAAGATCTTGACTTGGACAATTAATCTTATCTTATCTTATATAATACAGACGTTACTTCAAAAAAGAAGATGATTACGTCCTACGAGTCATGCATTTAGTCATGCATATTAACCAATGACTTAAATTCACATTTTGGTCACCGTAGTTAGCTTATGGTTTTCCCAAACTCTTAGTCTGAGTCTAGCGAATGTCGAGGCAGCCTTCCCTATGCGTTTTTTCATCTCCTCTTCTAGGGACAGGTCATCTGTAATTGTGGATCCCAGATAGCAGAATTCGTTTACGGCGTCCAGCTTGTTATCGTCAATGAGGATGGAGGGTGGTGCTGTAGTAGGTGGTCCCATAACATTTGTTTTCTTCGTGCTAATAGTCAAGCCATATTCTTTACAGGCCTGAGAGAAGCGGGACATTAGTGACTGAAGTTCCTCTTGTGTGTGTGCCACTACCGCTGCGTCATCCGCGAATAGCATATCTCTTACGAGGGTGGCTCTGATTTTAGTTTTGGCCCTCAGTCTGGCAATATTTAGGAGTTTGCCATCAAATCTGGAATGGAGATAGATGCCTTCAGTGGATTTGTCAAACGCGTTGTGGATTAGCAGTGAAAATAGTATTCCAAAGAGGGTTGGGGCCAGGACACATCCTTGTTTAACTCCGCTGTTTATACTGAAACTTTCAGAGCTGGCACCGTTAAATTGCACTGTGCCCATCATATTTTGGTGGAAAGATATGATTACATTTAGTAGCTTGGGTGGGCAGCCTATTAACAGTAAAATTTTAAAGAGGCCATCTCTGCTAACTAGATCGAAAGCCTTTGTCAGGTCAATAAACGCAATGTATAAAGGCATCCTTTGTTCTCTGCACTTTTCCTGGAGTTGGCGGATGGAGAAAATCATGTCAATCGTGGATCTCCCTGAGCGGAAGCCGCATTGTGATTCTGGGTAGACCCGATCAGCGAGTTTTTGTAGCCTGGGAAGTATCACTCGAGCAAAGACTTTGCCTACAATACTTAAGAGGGAGATTCCCCTGTAATTGTTGCAGTCGCTTCTGTCACCTTTGTTCTTATACGGTGTAATGATTTTAGCATCCCGCAGGTCTTGTGGCACAGCACCTTCTTGCCAACATTTACAAAGCAGTTCGTGTAGAGGTTGGATTAGAGTAGTTTTGCATTGTTTTAGAAGATCTGGGAGGATACCATCGCATCCGGGTGCTTTGCGGGCAGCAATGTTGTCTATGGCTTTGTTGAGCTCTGAAAGGGTGGGTGTTTCATCTAGCTCGTTCATTGTGGGTAGTTGTATGATGGCTTTAAGGGCTGAGTCAGAGACTGAGCTTGTTGTAGCGTAGAGCTCAGACTAAGAGTTTGGGAAAACCATAAGCTAACTACGGTGACCAAAATGGAAGTCTACAAGGCATGCGTTATGAGTACACTGCTGTATGGCAGTGAATCATGGACCACCTACGCAAAGCAAGAGAGAAAACTAAACTCATTCCATTTGAGATGTCTCCGTAGGATCTTGAATGTCACATGGAAAGAAAAAGTGTGCAATACTGAGATCCTTTCGCGATCAGGTATTCCCAGCATCTTTACAGCCCTCAGACAACGCCGTTTGCGCTGGCTTGGACATGTTCGCCGGATGGAGGACAAGCGCATCCCGAAAGTCATCCTCTATGGTCAACTCGCGACTGGCACAAGAAAAACTGGTCGCCCCCACCTCCGTTACATAGATGTAATAAAACGTGACCTCAAATCAGTGAACATCAATACTGACAATTGGGAAGACATAGCTCTAGACCGCAACAGGTGGAGAGAGACCGTGACAAAGAAAGCTATGGACAGTGAAAGTACATGGGTCTCAGCCCAGGAAGAAAAACGCACAAACCGGAAAACGGCCAGCTCCTCTACCACCGAAGCAAAAGCCAAGGGGACCCTAACTTGCGCTATCTGTGGACGGGAGTGTCTCTCCAAAATAGGGCTCCACAGCCACATGAGGAAGAGCACTCTGAGATGAACCATAGTCGTCCTACGACTGAAGAAGGCCAATTTTAGGGTCAAGACTGACAGTGGCCTATGTCATGACACATGTTTTGATTTTAGGGCTCCTTCTTCCCTAGCGCTATTAGAGCATGGAATGGGTTGCCTGAACTAGCCAGAAAAACCAGTGACTTGGCAGAATTTAAATCATTGGTTAATATGCATGACTAAATGCACGACGCGTAGGACGTAATCATCTTCTTTTTTGAAGTGACGTCTGTATCTTATGATAAGATAGGGTTTTAATTCAATGGTGCACCTGCCTGGTGGAGTGGTTTGCTCTTCGACTGTCGTCACGGTGGTCTCGAGCTAGAGACCAGCCTGCTACCCTACCCTGCTGTCTTACAGAAGATCTTGACTTGGACAATTAATCTTATCTTATCTTATATAATACAGACGTTACTTCAAAAAAGAAGATGATTACGTCCTACGAGTCATGCATTTAGTCATGCATATTAACCAATGACTTAAATTCAGCCAAGTCACTGGTTTTTCTGGCTAGCTCAGGCAACCCATTCCATGCTCTAATAGCACTAGGGAAGAAGGAGTATTTGTACAAATGTGTCCTAGCATATGGGACGAGGAATGTGCCTTTATCTTTGTGTCTTTCAGAGTATTTATAAAATTTTGTTTTTGTATTTGAAGATTATGGTTCAGTGTTTTATGTATAATTGCTACTTTACTTTTGAGTCTTTTGTCCTGAAGGCTTTCTAAATTTAGTGATTTTACTATAGGTGTTACTCTAGTCAAATGTGAATATTCGTTTGTTATTAATCTCACTGCTCTATTTTGTGTCTGTTCCAGTTTCTTAATGTTTTCTTGAGTTGAGGGGTCCCAAATGGTGGATGCATATTCTATTATTGGCCTAACCAAGGTTAAATAACATTTTAGTTTTATGTTCTTATTTGATTTATAGAAATTTCTTTTAATAAAAACCCTAATGCTTTGTTGGATTTTTTGATAGTTTCATCAATATGTGGATTCCATGCCAGTTTTTCATTTATTATAACAACTAGGTATTTTGCGTTTTTAGTCTGTGTTACTGGTTTGCCATGAATAAGATAAGTGGAATTAATTTGTTTTAGTTTTTTTGTTACAACTGACATTTTTCTGGGTGGAAAGACATGCTCCAATTTGATTCCCATTTCTGTAATTCATCTAATTCTTTTTGTAAAATATCTGTGTCTTGTGTTGTTTTTATTGTTCTATATATTATGCAATCATCTGCAAATAATCTGACTTTTGTTCCTGAACTAATGCAATTTGGTAAATCATTTATGTAAATTAAAAATAGTAGTGGACACAAGACTGTTCCTTGAGGTACACCTGAGTTTACTGTTATTGGTGTTGATTTAGAGCCATTTATTATTACAGTTTGTTCTCTCCCTATCAGAAAATCTTTAATCCACTGATGCAGTGGTCCATTAATGCCGAAATATTTTAATTTTTTAAGCAAACTATGGTGGTGAACTTTGTCAAAAGCCTTGGAAAAATCTAGTAAGATAGCATCTATTTGTTCACTATTATCTGAACCTTTTGAAAAATCATCAATTAGTCCTATTAGTTGTGTTTCACATGATCTATATCTCCTAAAGCCATGTTGGTATGGGGTGAGGACATTATGTTTGTCTAAGTGGTTTATGATGTTGCTACATATTATGTGTTCTAGGATTTTACATGTGATGCTGGTAAGTGATACTGGTCTGTAGTTTCCTGGATCAGATTTTTCTCCTTTTTTAAATAGGGGGGTGACATTAGCTTCTTTCCAGTCCTTTGGTACTCTGCCCTGGTTAAGCGATGCCTGAAAGAGTATTTTGAACACTGGGGCTAGCTCATTGCTTAGTTCTTTGAGTAATCTAGCTGGAATACCATCAGGTCCAGACGCTTTATTTGGTTTGGTGTTGGATAATAGTTTTTGAATTCCATTTTCTTGTACTACTAAATCTTCTATGTTGTCTTCTTGGTTCAAATTAAGAAATATGTCTTTGTCTCCTGGGGCTGAGAATGCTGATGCAAAGTATTTGTTTATCTTCGTTTCTGAAGGAACCTCCGAAATTTAACTAACAATCAATCGTCACAAAGTATACAACATAAACGGATGCGTTTGTAGTTGTAGACTGTTGATTTAACACGTAAAGTAAGCATAAACACAATTTGATCCAACGTGTAATTAGTTTAATGTAGGCTATTAAAAATAGATGTTAGTGCTATCAGGTCATGGAATGGGTTGTCTGAGCCAACCAGGAAAACCAATGGCTGGATATTCATTGGTTAACACGCTTAGGACGTAATCATTTTATTTTTCGAAGTAACGTCTGTATTTTATAAGATAAACATAATTGCAGAAAGTGCCAGGCTAAAGTGTTCTTCACCATAGAAGTATCGTAGTAGATACCGCATTTAAGTCATTGCTATCATCTTGTTGGTTCTTGATAAACAGAAATAACTTCTGGCAAGGTCTATGCTCAGATGTGGTGAATATAGAATACTAGTCGATCAGCGGCGTAGCATACGCCGCTATTTTGCAGGGCCAACCTTAGGCCACTGCAACCTATGCGACCGCAGTGGGCCCAGCACTTTTATAGGACCCGCGCTAATTTTAGGTGTATAAATTATTTATTTAGGAGGTTCTGGAAATCTCCTGAAATTGCAAAATATACGAAAAAGTCCTGGAAATATTCGGAAATTATTAAAATCTTTTGAAAACTCATACCAATCTCCTGAAATATACAGACAAAAATTGTCTTTTTTTTTCACTCTTAAATTACCTAGGATAACTCCCTCCGTCCGAGTTACAAAAATAAAAGTAAGATCTTTCCACGGTGTCCAAACTCTTGAGCGTGCCCTGTCGCTTCGATAGTTACTACAGAGTAGATTACCCCCCCCCCCCTTTTTTTTTTACGTGAGGTAGAAAAAATAAAATAAAAGAGTGATATTGCAACGGTCCTGCCCCTTTATTTTGTGACTACGTGTTCTTCCCCCCCCCCCCCCCCTCTTGTTTTCTCGTGGACTATGCAGAGTGATCTTTCCTTTACTCCTTACTACCCGTTTAAACTGTTGAGGGAAGAAGAGAATTATATATATATATATAGATAGATATTTTGATACCTCTGATATAGATTTACAGCAGGTAGGTTCTGAGCTTTGGGTGGTAAAGAATGATGCTAACTAATTATAGAGCTTGATCTTGTAATGAGAAATGTAGCAGTCACCGTGTTAAGGTGGTGTCCAAGTTATTTTGATCTTTTAAGCAATGGTTCAGTTGATTGGAGCTATGTTTATGAGTATTTAAAAGTTGCGATTGGCCGAGACTGAGAGACAGTAATTTGATAGACAAGAGACAAGAATATATGAATTAGCCTCAAAGATCGCTAGGTCTGAAAGAGTTAGGCTACTTCAGTAATTATACGAACATAAGCTGCTGTTTCAATCCACTATTAGGCTATAGACGTTATGTTGAATCCACCATCTTCTTATTACCTTTACACTGGAGTCTTAAAAACGTAATTTAGCGATACAACACGTAGGCAAAGAAATGGGCAGAAGCAAGGGGCAATAGCGAGTCTGTCAAAGGGCAGATAAATAGGTCTAAGTCTTCCTATGATAGAGGATTGCAGAAAAAAAAATACGATGTCATCTGTGCGTGGCCTTATAATTTACGTCAGTCGCTAACAGGTGCGTTGAATCGTAAAGCGTTATGGCCTTGAAATACAAGTTACTGTAAATGGATATAAATATAAACAACAAAAAACTTTACAGACAGCTAATAAGTTTACAAAACGACCAGACAATGACCACCTTAAAGTACACCGAAATATTACATTCCAAATGAGATAAGCTTAACATTGGACTAGTCTTAAATGTATTTTTAAATCAAAAGGTTGCAGTCAGTACAAATAGTTCATTTGTAAGATAAGATAAGTTAACCCTTTCTGTCCTTAACCTTTGCAATGGTTGTCAATTATTTAAACAGGAAAATAACGTCCAGTGGCATAATAATAAAGCACATAACAAAACAACAAGAACAATAAAAAGTTGATATTTCTTAATGGTCATTTCATAATGTAAAACTAGATCTTAAGCACTTTTCCCAGTGGCGCACACCTTTTTAGGGCTTCGGGGGGTGGGGTGGGGGGGGGGGGGGTTATGATCTGTTCTTAACACACACACTTGCTGTAGACCAACGGTTCTTAAACTGTGGGTAGCGACCCCTTTGGGGGGGTCGAACGACAATTAGCCACGGGCCGCCTAAGACCGTCGGAATTTATTTTTTTTAAAACTATTTTTCTTCGGACGTTTTTACTTACGTATTGAACGTGTAGTAACAAGCCTATTTGTACCAGGCTTGGTCTGCATAGACATGTCTAATATTGTATTAAATGGACGTTACTTAGATTACATTATTACTACACAAATTATATAACGACCGTCAAGCATCAATAAAATAAACTAAAAAGTGGGGGGGGGGGGGAACGAATGCTTCATTTGTAATGAAGTTCTCTCTGCCATGTATATGAGGCCGTACAAACCCCCGAGCTTTGCCGATAAGGACATCAAGCATTTTAGTTTTGAAGACTTCTTCTTCTTCTTCTCGTTCTCATTGTTATGATGGAGTGTTTAGATGACTAGACCAGTATATGAGATGAACTGCGCAGTGGTTTTCAAATCAGGGAGCTCTCCAAGACTGATAACGTCAAGAAATTCAAACAGGTGACAAGTAGCATAATTAAAACATATCAGGTCTTTAAGCTTTTTATTTGGTGACTCTCAGAATTGCCAGAGCTATGAAACCTCACACTATTTCCAGTTGGTTCGTGAACTATGAGATCTTATCCATTTCCAATTTTTGGCATCCAGATTGATGAATACACAGGCGTAGTAAATTTTTCACAATTACTGGTTTTCTTCAGATATACACATAATAGCGATTATAAAGATTAGTTTCTATACAAACGTCTTGAAATGACCTCTGCAGCACGTGATGTAATTGACAAAGTTAGTTAATTTTTGGAAAAGTAAAAGACCTCTTGGAAAAATATTTGTGGTGTCTGCACAGATGTTTGTAAAATATTTTACATGTTTCGGATGTTCCTTCAGAGTTGAAGATAGTTTACTCCCTAGTCCTAACCTCCCGCAGGACGACGGGGGATGGGAGCGGGCAGGATTTGAACCCTCGACCATCGATAAATCCGAACGACAGTCCAGTGCGCAAACCGCACGACCAGGCAGCATCCAGATGCTGCTGGTTTTAAATGTCTGGCACAGAATGAGTCGCCATAAAAATGCATCGTAACTCAGTGTATGATTCATCGATATTTATTAGCAACAAAGGTACTGGCACAAGCATTACACCATTAGCAAGAAAGCTAAATATGATCTTTCTCCAATGTCAGTCATAGAATTCTTGATCAATTGTTTGCAGATATTCTGTTATATCTGAGAATGTTTTTCGCAACATCTTCTTCCATTTCAACAACATATCATTTCTCTGCCTGTTATCAAGCTTAATTACAGAAATACACTTTGATGCAGTAGATGTGAAATAAAAACAAGCTCAACTTTCGCAATAACCTTGGCGTGTTTGAGAATATTGTCACAACAATAGTGTGGCTGAAGTTTACTGTGTACGTTTTCCAAGCTTAGCAATATTTTATAAAGTGTCATTTGTGTATGCAACATGAATATCATAAACAAGAAATAAAAGTAAATAAATGAAAGTTATAAAAGATATTGTAATTGAAGCATTAATTTATTTTACACTAAAAAAAAAGCTCTTGCTATGTACAGTCTCTAACAATGGAATTAACATCAGTGATCTACAGTTTAATAACGATTCCATCACATTGACCTAGGCTTATGAACGAAACTTTTTGAATGGGAGTTGCCGCCAAGTGAAAAATTGTATGAGAGGTCGCGGATCTTACAAAGGTTGAGAACCGCTTCTGTAGATCGTTACAGAGTTTTTCTTTTTTTTTTGTCTTCGTGACCGAACTATCTCTTTGTTGTACCGTCTCTAGTTCAAGGTCGTTCCTTTCCTTTAGTCATTGTTTCAGTCTCACCTCTATTCTCTGCTAGTCTTCAAAGGTGACCTGCCTGGCCTTGTCAAAGAGCCTTACTCATGTCCCTTAAAGTAAATACACACTAAATGTGTGCAAGCTCTGCGCCAGTTGTATCAATAAAATAAACTTTCCATTTGATTAAACTGTAAGACTTTTCTGTCACGCATTAGACTTGCTTTGTTAAAAAATGGATGGAATTTCATTTTTCATATTTAAAATATAAAAATGTTATTTATGGAATTAAAACTAATTAGTCGCAATAATTAAAAGTATTATATTGGTTACTGTTGTCATTAGCTAGTCTCTTATCATCATTATTTAGTTGGTTTATAAGCAAACGTAATTAATAAATAATACTTGTAATGGACACATTACATTATTAAGTTAAGAATGATAAATTATTTAATTTAAAATTAATTAGCATAATAAATTAGCCCGTGAAGAGAGTATGGTATATGTGTAGGCGTGTAAGCTCGATTGATTAGTCTTAAAGAAATGGCATCCAGTATTGCTAAATAGCTCTGACGTTTTTGTCCGTCCAAAACTGGAACCAGCAGCAAACCGTCATCTTCAGAAGTCCCTCCTGGTCTTGGAACAAACCAAGGCTCCACTGGGTAATGACCTGTCTGCTGCCAGGTTCTGTCCCCTGTTCCAATGTAGCACATGTCCTTTTTCACTATTGTTATATTACCGAAGCTGATATTGTCCGATTTCAGAACGAGCCCGTAAACGTAACAATATTTCTTTGCTCGGAAGTTTTCGTTAATGATCGGGAAGTCTAGTCGGGACGCCAAACGGAGAACAGGAAAGGGAAGTAATTGGAGCTCATGCACTTGCAAGTTTTTCAGATCAATGTGAAATCGCCTCAAGTGGGCCTGAGCGTCAAAGGAGTTTCTGGCGAAGGGATCTCGCATGACACTAAGTTGAAAAGCATTTATGTCTGGAGAAGGATAAGTTGAAACATCCATGATGATCTCTTGGTCGTTGATGTCATAAGCATTCACATGATGCATAAAGAGGAAACTGTGTATTGTGATAGTCATCACTTTACCAGACGTGAAATTGATGACGTAGAGTGTTCCATTCTCCTTCGGATGCCAGTCCAGACTAGAAAAAGGCTCCGCCTTTCTCACGATGCACATGATGTTTACGTAGAAAGGGTTGGCCAAGAGAATCGCTTTGGTTTCAGTCACGGAGAAGGAGTGCATGCACGGAACTCTATCCACTCCCCACTCTGACACGACGCTTCTTTTCTTCAAGGAGTTGATCGTACCAAACCGATTTTGCTCTTTGCCCAAGGCAGCACTGCTACGCTGGTCAGAAAGGTCAAGTAGTTTTGGGTACCCGGCTCTGGCAACGGATGAACAGAGGATAGCAAGTCCAAGAAGGCTTTAGCAAGCAGCCAGGCATTGTTCTTTTTGCTTGTGAACTTTGGACTGGCTTTATACTCTGTGGTCAGATTCTCCAGTCCAATTTTGTAGACCGACCAAACGTCTGTCATCGCCGTCTGTCATTCTGTTTTGCCGCTATTGATGTTGCGAAACTCATAAATATTCACGTTCATGTTGTCTACGCCTCTTATAAATGGAAACTATTAAATAGATGATTCAAATAAAAAAAAAACGGAAAAGCATTCAGTCGCTTTGGAAATACTAGAAGAAATGTGTTTCTTTATTGCAGTTAGTTTAGCAAGATGTTGCAATAATCTATGTCAGAAGTTGTACTTTTACGAAATATTGGTTTAAGAATCTATATAAGTTACTTAGGTACAAACAGTTTACAAATATCTACTATTAAAAGCAAATCTAGAAGCTCGTGGTTCTTATGGGATCAGTCCGATCTAATGTATTACTTTCAGGTCAGGTTTTTGTTCATGTCTTTACTGTTTCTAGAAGGGCATGATAATGTGTTCTTTGAGGATAAAAATGCCATTCTCCCATCTCGTCAGAGAGAAACTGGCATGCTGAGGGCTCATTATCTTCGGTTAAGAGTAGAGCTACATGCTGGATTAACCATGGCATTGTGCATTTTCTCGCCTGACCACTCAACACACACACACACACATCCTATTGCTTGGTTATCTTGTCGTGATCAACTATATGTAGTCAAGGGGAGACTAGTCTTTCACTGACCAGTTTGTTAGAATCTGCCCTATACACGATCTAGTTTTTTTGGGGATAGGGAGGGGTTTAGATTGAAAATGTTGCTTTTTTTTTTTTACCTACGGATTGTTTCGAGACATTTTGCGTTTACAAACCAACAGGAATGTCTTTTGGTCACTGAAACCATCTTTCCACAGTTTCCATAAACCAATTATTGTTCAGACAAACCACTAATAATTCCGTCTAAATTGTGTTTTGAAAAGAGTGCAAGATGCTCTCTCTGCTCTTTTTGTTCCACAACTGACAGTACCTCTGGTGACACTCCACTTGGGAGATTTCACTGGTTGCAATTTTGAGCTTCCGGTATATATGTTGTCTCATTCTGTTGTGTCCGGTCCTGAGTCGAAAGATTAGACGTTGATCTTGTCGGGATAGCTTATAATAGGCATCATCTTTCTTGTAATTCGGATGAGAGCTTGTCCATTTCTCATTTATTTTTATTCACTATTAGTTTTTTTCATTTCTTCTGGATAGAGTGCAATGCTTAATTGTGTGTTTGTTCTCCCACAACCTTCGGTAAATACTTCAATCTTCGGTGAACACTATTTACCTCGTATGTAGTTTCATTTCATATTCAAAATGATCAAGGGTGAAGTAAACCCATTTTTACAAAGCTTATTAATCAATTGACTCTGCTTTGGTGGAATCTTGTTCACGATACCTCTCTTACTTCTCATTCTTGTAACAAGTTGTAACTTTGCAGGATTATTCATTGTCGATGACAACATATGAATCATATACGGAATTAACCAATTAGTTAATCAAATAGTCGTTATTAATTAATTTTGTGTTATATAGAAAATGTACTAAGCTAAGGGGAGATAAGCCTTGTTTAGAGAACTAATAAAAAGATTAAAAAACCTTGCACGTCGGTCTTTCACCGTGGAGTCTAAGAGTTTGAACTTGACACTAGCAACAATTTTTTTTTATAAATATTTTTTTTTTAAACATTTGTCTTGATTTCGGATTTTGTTTAGAAAGACAAACGGAACACTAATACAAATTTAAATTCTTAAAGTTTTCCAGAATTTTTTTTTTACTCATTTCTATTATTATAAACTAAATTATAAGAGACCGAGTAAATTAAATGACTCCAAATAAAACACAAAAGAAAAAAAAACCAACGAAACAAATAAAAAAAACAAATAAGCAAACAAAACAAAACAACCTTATTCAGGCCAAGCCAGTTGACAGTCTAAGAACTACTCTGTATGGGACGTAGATATCAATAAAACCAAACAGAGCAGAAACAATTAGAAAAGAGACCCAATGAATCCACCGAAAAAGAGACAGAAAAAAAGAGAAGACAAAAAAGAATCAGTGTTTT
Source organism: Biomphalaria pfeifferi (assembly GCA_030265305.1). Taxonomy (NCBI): domain Eukaryota; kingdom Metazoa; phylum Mollusca; class Gastropoda; family Planorbidae; genus Biomphalaria; species Biomphalaria pfeifferi. The sequence continues at coordinate 1,660,986 of JASAOG010000071.1, forward strand.
TAAATTACTTCCTCCTCTTGAAAACGTAACAGCTTACAAATACAGGAAACAAGTAATGGTGCTGACTGACCATAAAAAAAAAAGGTCCAAGTTACGGTGAAAAAATTAAATATCCCTTTTTCTCTATTCACATAATTTCATTTTCGTATTTTTGTTTGGGGCGTGTACACTTTTTATTATTTTTTTTAAAAATATTTTGTTTCTCTATGTATATAGTGTTCAAAGTGTGTAGGCTAGCTTTTGAATCTACCCAACCCCCCTTCTCCCCAATAAACCTTGTTTAAAACAGGGCATAACACATTACCCCCAATCTCCAAGAAATCCTAATAAAAATAGACCATTGTTAGTGTCAATACGAAATAATTGTATTGCGTTGCAATGTAGAATCCAAAAGATAATGCAATGTGATAAGAAAAACATTTCAGGTTAAAGATTAAGTGACACTAGAGACTGAATAGATTTTCAAACGGAAACACTACAACTAGCAAGCTTTTTGGTGTATCCGGTGTACGGACTGAAGGACGTATGATTATTTAGTAAAGCCCAAACAATATTATCAAATAAGCTAAATAAGCTAAATTTTCACTACATTATAAACGATATGTTAAATAAATGAAACAAGTAATACGAATTTAGGAAACATGTTCCTCATTTTAGTGTATTTAAATAAAAATGTATCATTTACATTTTTCTTTTTTTTTTTCCATTAACATTTATGATTAATTAAACTTATTGCCAGTAACATTTGCTTAATTTTAAAGCCCACACATCTTAAACCCGATCAAAATGGAATTCAGAGAGTTGGTTAAAGGACCATGGCGGCCTCCAATAGGTTTAATAAACTATGAGGCTAGTGCAGTGAATTTAAGGCATTGTGTCCTGGAAAGCTCCTTGGTGATGATGAAGGAGCCTACAAAAATAACTTGTGAAGTCTTCACAGTATAAGTGTTATACAATAGCCACAAAACACTTCCGCTAATTCCAGTGGCGTAGCTAAGGATTTGGGGGCCCTGGAGCTTGACCTCTTAAGGGGCCCCTGCATTTTGACGTACGACATCATGAAATGAGATAATGGTGTAATATTTAATGTAAAAACAAATTTCTGGCACTCATTTGGGGTCCCTCCTCAAGTGGGAGCCCGAGAGGATTTTCAAATTGGAACCCTCCTCCACCCACGCTAACTACGCCAATGGCTAATTCCTTCACCTTCGGAGCGTGGCCGTATTGTTATTATTGACGCAGTTCACTAATCATTTTTATACAAATCACTGGGGTTTTTGTAAATGCGTAACAAAGAAAACAATGGGCTTAGAGAGTATTACATCTCATTTCAGACTTCCACCTCATTAGCAAAGAAACGCCCGTGAAGAGAGTATGGTATATGTGTAGGTGTGTAAGCTCGATTGATTAGTCTTAAAGAAATGGCATCTAGTATTGCTAAATAGCTCTGACGTTTCTGTCCGTCCAAAACTGGAACCAGAAGCAAACCGTCATCTTCAGAAGTCCCTCCTGGTCTTGGAACAAACCAAGGTTCCACTGGGTAGTGACCTGTCTGCTGCCAGGCTATGTCGCCTGTTCCATTGTTGCACAGATCTTTCTTCACAATTGCAATGTTGGTGAGGCTCACGTTGTCTGTCTTCAAGACCAGCCCGTAAACAAAACAGTATTTCTTAGACCGGAAACTTTCATTGATCACTGGCATATCCAGCTTGGACGCTAAGCTTAGCACTGGTAAGGGAGGTAAGTCTATTTCGTGCACTTGCAGCCTTTTTAGATCGATGTAAAATCGCCTTAAACGGGCATGAGCGTCAAACGAGTTTCTCGCCACAGGATCCCTCAGGACTTTCAGCTGAAGGAAGCGTACAAAGTTAGGTGAGGTATACGTGGATAGGTCCATTATGATTTTTCGGTTATTAATATCATACGCATTCACATGATGCATAGAGAAAACATTCTGGATTGAAATGGATCTCACTTTGCCAGACTTCAAATTAATGACGTAGAGCGTCCCGTTCTCCTCTGGATACCAATCGAGGCAGGAAAACGGTTCTGCTTTTCTTGCCATGCAGAAGACATTCACGTAGAACGGGCTGGCCAAGAGGATCGCTTTGGTCTTGGTCACGGAGAAAGAATGCATGTACGGAACTCTATCCACCGCCCACTTTGCGACAACACTTCTTCTTTTCAAGGAGTTAATCCGTACCAAACTGATGATGCTCTTTGTCAAAGGCAGCATCGACACGCTGGATAAAAATGTTAAGTAGTTTTGGGTTCCTGGCTCTGGTAATGGATGTGCCGATGAAAGCAAGTCCAGAAAGGCTTTACCACTCAGCCACTTGTTTCCATTTCTGCTAATAAACTTTGGACTGACTTTATACTCTGTAGTCAGATTCTCTAATCCAATTTTGTAGACCAACCAAAAGTCGCTGAGTGCTGCGTATTCCGATAGGCCGTTTTTGGCATTGCGAAAGGAGAGAATGTTGACATTCATGTTGTCCAAACCTCTCATTAGACACTGGACTCTTTCCAGCCAACTAAAAGCTGGTTCCACAGACTGAAACAAAAGATACGGCGCTATGGTCTTGGCTTTCTTTGACGCTCGGTAGAAATCCGACTTGATGAACTTTGTAGAATACAGCACAGTGGAATTGCCTGAAAATTTCCAACTTGCGAGTTTGGCGAATCCGTCAAAAGCGTGAAGAAAGGTTCGAGGTCCAATCTCAAACATTCCGAGGCCGTTGCGCACCTGTGAAAATAAAATAAAACTAATAAAACTTAAAGAACTTTTAAAACAATAAAAGAAAGAAAAAGTCCCATGGCTCAAAGCATCTCAACTCTACATACCTCAACAAACAAAATATAAATCTATCTACAATATAAATGTTGATAAATAATAAATTTCAAAGCAATTTTTAACAATAAATATTACAGAAGTTTCAAAAAACCTTGACCAAATACGAATAACCATAGGAGTAAATTTCTTTTATTTCCACTCAGGGTAAGAGAAAAATAACCCTCTCACTCCACGGGCAGGTGATGTAAAAGTCCTCTGTTTCAATGGTCTACGGTTTACAAGGATGTCATGTGGCCGGCACAACGATCGACCTCCTTTAGTTTCCCCCATTAATGTGAAGTACCCATTAGAGTTGGATTTAAAGGCGTCCTAAAATCCCCGAAATTCAAAATCCCAGTCTTCAACAAGATTCCAACCCAAGATCTCGGTTCAGAAACGAGGCACGTTACAACTGAGCGACCACGCAGCAAGCTCCACCCTGTGTAGCCAGGCATGAAATAGATAGGGCAGTAAATACTATTTTGTTTTTTTCATAATGTAAAAAAAGAAAAACTATCGATGCATCTTGTGGATTTAAAATTAAAATGAACTTAAGCTCCCCCCATCTTTTTTTAAATCAATAAAAATAAAGTAAAAAAAAACAACAAACGAACAACTGAAATCATTTTGAAACAATAAATTTGACTTCATTGAAAAGAAAACTTACAAGATTTCCAGTCAGCCATTCTGGCAAAGGATTTTCAAAGGCAACTGGCACGTCAAGTAACTCTTCAGTGTTGCTTTGAAAGAGGAGATTGAATCCATCGTCTGTCTGCTGACTTTTGGTTCTATTGTTTTGGATGACAGATTTGATTTCCTGTTTTCTGTGATGAAATGGTGGCAGGCTGGTTTTGTCTTCAGAGAGAACGCAATGCTGTCCAACTAAACATACGGTTAACAACATCTGGACAAGGAAATTGATCATCATGTCTAGAGAAACACTTAGAAACTGAAACAGACAATAACCAAAGTTTACTTAAAAGCTCTGTGTTACTTAATGCATATTTATTCGACAGCAAAGAAGATTAAGAAATAAAATCAGCATTTGTTAACATCATTTAATGTGTATATTTTACCTAAAATATTATTTGGTACTTTCACATTAATCTTTATCTTATAATGAAAATTATTATAAAACCTGATTAGTAACTTGCTTATCTTATTTTATATATTACAGACGTTACTTCAAAATAGAAGATAATTACGTCCTACGAATTTCATGTATCAATCGAGTCATGCAGGTTAATCAACGACTTCCGGCTGATTCAGGCAACCCATTCCATTCTTTAATGACACTTGGAAAAAGGTGCACTTGTTCCAATTTGTTCTAGCTTATGGGATAAGAAATATGCCTATATTTTTGTGTCTTTCTGAGTATTTCATTAGGTTTTCTTTTTCAATTTGTAAATATTGGGTTTAGTATTTTATGTATTATATATTTGTTTTCCTGTCCTGAAGTGTCTCTAAGCTAAGTGATTTTACTAATGGTGCTACTCTAATGATATTCGAATATTTGTTTGCATGGGCATAGTCAGGATTTTTTTCGGAAAAAAAAGTAATATATATATATATATATATGTTTGTATGGATGAATGTGTGTGTGTGTACATAATTAATCTCTATTACATTCTGACCCTTCATTCTTTTGGAAGACGTTTATTGTGCCCTAGAATAGGTTCTTCCTGGAGTTAGTGAAAAACTTGTAGACTCTTCGCCCTTGCCTGCAAGAGCCCCACCGCCAAGCTCTATTTCTGGTTTTGAAAGCCAACAAAATGATATTCTGAGGTATCTACAGTGCATTATCCTGCTATTAAAAAGTTTTATTTCAAAAACCTTATGTGTTATTCTTACTGACTTAGACCCTCCCGCGCCGTTTGGCAAGCTGTTTCCACAAAAATCTGTCACTGGCAATGTCTGAAGCCTCTTCCCACCTGCTCTGGGGACCTCCATGAAAGTGTGGCGCCAAGTTGTACTAGGATGTTATCGCAACTCTTATGCTTAATTCATTTTGTCGGAGAACATGTCCCGCAAACCTCATGCGACGCTCTGTCACAATCTTACTAAGGGGTCGACTCCCAGTTCGGTATAGGATTTCCTTGATTTTGACCCGATCTCTATAACTGACTCCTAAAATCCGTCTTAGCCATCTTTGTAGAGCCACATTTAGTGCTTTTCAATTTCATTGCACTTTATTAATGGAGCCCATACACTGGTAGACATGTGTAACTTCTCTTGACTACGATCTTGGAATTAGGTGACTATTTTGCTTTAGATGTTATATTGAAAAGGGAAGTTTTATCGTCAAAATCATCTGTTTTTGTGGTTTTAAGCTAAAATATATCTGCAGTTGTTTTTTTTAAAAATTCAAAACCACATTTAGCTACGGTCATGTAGTTTGCTTTAGAAATAATATTGAAGAGAGAGGCTTTCAACCTTAAAACGCTCTGTAGGGGGATTTTAAACTCAAACTATCTTGAGGGGTTTTAAACTTTTAAAAAAGCCATCTGGAGGAGAGGGGTTGAAACTCAAAACCCCCCATTGGCTTGGCTACGCTCAAAGAATTTTATGTGCAATTTGCTTTTTTTTTTATATTGAAGAGGTATTTTTAGCATCAAACCCTCTCTGAAGGAAAATTTAAACTCAAATCACCCAATAGGCTTGGCTAAACTCATAACATTTTGATTGCGAATGTTTTTTTTTTATTTTGAAGATTTATTTTTTAGCTTCAAACCCCACTGGTAGGGGGTTTAAAGTAAAAAAACCTTTGGCTATGCTCATAGCATTTTGAGCGCGTAATTTGCTTTTTTTTATATTGAAGAGGTATTTTTAGCTTCAAACCCAGCTAAAGACTAAAAACTAAAAACCCCTTTGGCTTTGCTCATACAATTTTGAGTTTGTAATTTGCTTTTTTATATTGAAGATGGGTTTATCGTAAATTTTGGAGAGGGGTTTAAAATCAAAATCTTCCTTAGATGTGCTCTTGGAATTATGGGATTGTGGTTTGCATTTTTTTTGTTTTATAGAAGAGGGGGATTTAAATGCAAAACCAACCCCCTGGTAGGGGGTTTTAAACTCAAAACCCCTTGGTAGTGGGGTTCAAACTCAAAACCCCCTGGTAGGGGATTTCAAACTCAAAACCCCATTGGCTGTGCTAAGGCAAGTGATGGTTTAATATTAAAATTTCACCTAAAATAAACAAAATTAAAGCAAAAGATCAGTCACTAAACTCCGACCACCCCCCTGCGGGGGGGGGGGGCATTTCATTGGGGGGGGGGGGTTTGAACCCCAACCCTCCCCTGGCTACGCCCATGTTTGTATGTTATGAATCTTACTGCTCTATTTTGAATTTGTTCTAGTTTCTTTGTTTTCTTGAGTTGAGGCATCCCAAACAGAGGATGTATATTCTAATATAGGCCTAACTAAAGTTGAATAGCATTTCTAGACTATATAACTATTAACCTAGAACAAAATACATATTGAGCCGTTAAGAGAAGCTAATTTTGGAGGAAATCACCTAGCGACCCCGCTTTGGGAGTCTTACAGAGCTCCCCGCAGACTCATTAGGGACATTCACTGCACGCCACGTGAAAAGCTCTTAAACATCATCATCGTAGTGTTGTACATCTCCGCAATCGTCGGTGCTATAGTGCGCACAAGCTCACCATTCAGAACTGGGCCGATGCATTACTGGTTTAATAAATACTGAGCTTCCTAATGCCCAAGAAAAGGAGGAAGACAATGTCTAGAGCTTGTTTCGCTAAGCCTGCTTAACACGAAAGGATCATCGCTCTGGACGGATCAGCAAAGTGTGTAACAGTAGACGTGCAGTGTGGGGAGCTCAGGACAGGAAGGTGTCAGAGACAGTGGGAAAGGAGTTCCTGAGTAGTGGAAGACATTCCCGGCGTGTTGGGAGAGCACTCCTTCCTGGGACAACGACAGAGTGACACGGAACTGGACGTGACATAGGCAGCACCGGTGAATTGTGTGAACACGAAGCTGTGGGACGTGACAGAGGTGGCACCAGTGAACTGTGTGATGTTATGTAATTAGTGCGTAAATGTTTGTCGATAATTTTTAGATATCGCAAAAATCATTAGTGACATGAAAGAATTTTTAAAAAATCGGAAGTACTTCAATGACTTCAGTTAAGACTGTTACGCTATTAGTTAGTAGACGAGTTTTTTCTAAGTTTGTTTTGTACTATAATTAAATACCGAGCCTAGCTCCTACGAAAAGCTGCGTTCATTTACAACGGTATTTATCTATGCCAACCATTATCACAGAGGCTTCAGAAGCTCAACAAAATGTGAAAACACTTTACAAGGAGTTAAGAAATCTACTTTGCCTATAAATTATGAGTAATAAATGAATAAATATTCAGTACTTTTATGGCAACGTTTGTCTTTATATTTATTTATAATTTTTTTCTTCTGTAAAACTACTAACCGCTATGTAATTAATTCATTTAAAGACCTATTTTTTTCAAATTGGAAATCTATATCTATGTCAATCTCTATATCTTTATCTTTATCTTTATCCTTATCTATCTATCTATCTATCTATCTATCTATCTATCTAAATTTAAATAATGATATTTCGTATACACAAGCATATATCTATATAAAATAGATCTCTGGATCGCAAGTACTCTATTAAGACTAGGATAGATTGATACGTAAAAATAATTTGGTATGTGGTAGTCGGAAATGTGTATTTAAAAAATATATCATAGTTTGCAGCTTCAAATTTAAGCAAGTGAGCTCTGATTGGCCCAGAACTGGCCCCCAACGTGCTGGTTTCAAAGTTTCACAAAACAAATGTGTATGCATTAGAATGAGAGTAACATTGATATTATATATATAAATAACTTTAATAATACTGACTATTAGGATGATATTGCTCTAGATCGCACTATGTGGAGATGGTATGGACAGCGAAAACACATGGACCTCAGCTCTGGAAGAAAAAAGGGCCAAACGAAAATAGCTGGCTCCTCTACAACCAAAACAAAAGCCACCTTAAGCTGCGACATAAATGGATGATGTCTTTCCTTTATAGGGCTCCACAGTCACATGAAAAAGTGTTTTACAAATGAACCCTAGTCGTTACGACTGAAGGAGGCCAAATAACTATAATGCTAAAAAACTAAAATGGTAAATAGTACTTTTAAAATTAAAAAAACCATCACCTTATTTAACAAACTGTCAAGCGTTGAGGTACTTTAAGTTGACCATGGCTACAATTAATAGAGAAGTCCATTTTCAGGTAGTGACATAATTGGTACGCTTTGACATAGGCTCAGTTTATTTTATATAAATATTAATGAAAATTATTTTGGTAGTCCATTAAGTTTTGACATAGGAAATAATCCAACACCGAACACTAAGAATAAACTAGAACAAAAAATCCTTAAAGCTTTTGGAAACATAAACACACACGCACACTTTCATGTACACGCGGGCGCGCACAAACACAAAATATAACACAAAAGACCATTAATAAATGCGCCTGACCTAAACAACTGCGCACTCATGTGCACACGCAGAATTAAATTCCCTTGACTGCTCCGAAGCAGGCCATTGGCACCTCACTGCCCCACCCCTCACCCCCCAACGTGTGTGCAATATCTGATCTCCTAATTTGATGCACCGCCTCCCCCCCCCCCCCCTCTATTCCCCCACCACCTTCCTGCAAGTTTTCAGTGGTCACGTCTGCCTATTACTGTCACCAGTCAGGCGATCGTCTTGTAGGCATACTGTTATTACCGGGGTGTGTGTGTGTGTGTGTGTGTGTGATACATCTCTCCCCCCCCCCCCCCTCCGTCTTACACACTCACAAGAAACATCTTGTTTTTGTTCATGTACTCAATAAAACATAAGGGAGACTACTCAAATATTGCTCTTATAAAATAAATTACAGTCATTAAATTATGATTAAAACAAACTAAGAATAACATAATTTGTTTTCTATATTTTGTATGAATTTTTAAAAATTTATTTTGTTCTGTTGTTTTATTAAACGTATTTCGAATTTCACATTTTACATTATTTTTAAAACGCTCCATGTAACTAAAAGTGCTATCAATGTTTAAATCATTGACTTAGGATTGAAAAAAAGACATCTTTACTCGTAACGGCCACTTTACAAAATAACGCAACGTTTCAACTTTAAAAAAAAAATTCACATTTTTAAAATAGTTTTAAAAGATCTCAATGTCCAGTCTAGATACAATATATATATAAGACTATGGATTAAATTACGGCTTTGAAGAATGACGATGTCGCAATGAGATATGGAGGTCTACAATTATTGGCATTCATGTGCGATTGTAGACGGATTAATTGCATAGTAAGCATTGGCTATACCCAGGACAGGAATTGGTCTTAAAAATGCGCTAAGCTATTTGGAGTCAAACAAACGGGTTCCCTAAGCTATAGTTTATGTTGTCTATAGGTAAATCCAGCGCTGTCTATACCATTCATTGACAAAAAGAATGTTCCAGACCATAGATATTTTTTTCTTCCTTAAAACGAGTTTCATGTTTATTGCAGAATAGTGCATGCACACTTCCAAACACACAGTCTGTACATCTAGCAAACAACAACAAATAAATAAAGGTTATTACTAACATGCAACTAACAGGTAGCTCATTCATTTTTTATAAAATATTTTTTTGTTTTATTACCTGATGAAGTTAAGTCACACGACACTACACCAGTTTATAAACTTATTCTAGTTCTGTTATTTTGTCTCAAAGTATACTATGATCCATAATGACCGGTAGTGCATAAATTATTTCTAAATCCAATCAACTGCCACAATTATCTTTTCCCCTTTTTTATGTAACTGCTGACCTATTTAATATTTAACTAGGTCAAAATTATAAAAATAGTAACTCGTAAATGAATTACTCTACAAAACAAAACAACAACATTGTGTACATACTCTTTAATAATGCTCTCCCACTTCTTATCGGTTCAAGTTAAACCAAACTCCTAAGTCCCAAGAAGACGGTTTAACTATTGATTGCTAGTCATTTTTCATTTGAGAAAGGGCGGACAACCCCTTTGTTTAGTGAAATAAAGGAGAGAGGCCAGAAGAATGGCTGGGGAGGGTGAGATATGGGAAGTGCTTATGAAAGCCTGTCCAGACTATGTCAGCTGGTCAGTAAAGCAGTGACCCTGGAACACTTGCCCTTGACATTGCCAGAACTGTCTAGAAGGTGTTAAGATAGTAGCTCCTTTGTAGGTCACATCTGCCGCTTTTTTTTTCATGTTAAAAAAAAAGATTGAATGGATAATATATTTGAGCTAATGGCCTTGAGTTTCGTTTGTCCTCTGTGCACTTCGCACTAAATTTGCCGCTATAGGCATTCTTTGTTAAGTTCTGTATTACAGTAGGGGATAGGAATTTGTACAGAATACCAATGATTAACTGAAAGGTTTTATTTTTTTTTTTTAAATCTTTTTTTTTTTTTTACGACATTGAGCTACGTTTAATTTTTTATTGAAGTTATTTTAATAATAAGCATTTGTCTTCTTATCTAGATCTAATATTATACTTGAACCTAATTTTTTTAACATTTGAATATTTTCTTGTAAAAAAAAAAGAAAAGAAAAAGAAAATGAGATTAAATTTAAAAGTACTCTATTTCTGTCTTCTAAGATATGGTATGCTTTTGGATACAACTATTTAGGTATTTATAATACTCATTAGATTCACAAGTAAATGTTTATTATTAAAGCTTTCCAAAAAGTGAAGGGTCCTCCACAAAAATCCTGCCACAGGGCTACCACATACTTAAATCGGCAAAGGAAAAGAAATAATGTGTTCAATTATCTAAGGGGACGAAACCGCACATAGTTAGCCATATCCGTGAAAATTGAACGATTAATTTCCCTGTTAGTAACAAAGAAAAAACATTAATCACCAGTAATTAACCAATTGGTTATTTTAAAAAAAGTATTGATATCTTGTCTATGCCAATGTGAATTTGTCAAAGTTTCAAATTGATCCGAGAACGAGCCTGGGATAATTTACGTGTGAAAAATGGAGTTGATAAATGCTGTGTAAACAAGATAATAAAAAAAAATACTTAAAAAACAACAACAGCACAAAAGAAATGATTATATTAAGCGTAGTTGTATCAATTAGTTTGGATCAGTCATGTAATTAAACTTGTAATAGGTCTAGACTAACAATAATAAATCTTTGCGATTAGAAATATTTTACCAATTGTTTTTGTTTAGCGCTACTACATGCGTTTAGCTTTCTCACTGCCCTATGAATCTGTCACTAATCTGGACCAGTTGGGAAAAGGGGAGAGGGATATCTGAAGTATCTGTGTAAATGTTTCCATGATCGCTTTTGAAATGCATTTATATTTTCAAAAAAGTTGAACGACCTGAAATTGAACTCGAGGGCTCAAGCCTCTTCAAGCCGACACACTAATTACTGTGCCAGCGAATCACTGATGAAAATAGTAGGTTTTATAGTTATCTACTGTTAGTTTCAAACTTTAAAGTGGCAAACTATTAAGTATAAAAGTGACTAATTTAACTTATACGACGACTTCAGTCAAGTAAAATGTCTTTCCTTTGTTTGACATCAAACAAAATAGCTAGTTAAGAATAGCTCATTAATTAGTTTATTTTTTCAATTTATTCTTCTTATCTTATCTTATCTTATATAACACAGACGTTACTTCAAGAAAGAAGATTATTGTTTAGTCAGGTGAAAGAAATAATTAAGCAAAATTTCAGCTCGATCCGAGATTGGGTGTGGGAGAAATAAAGTGTACAAACTTTTTACCACAAAGACAGTTCTTTGTTAACAGAACGCCTTTGCGTTCCACTTGTAAACAAGCACTCCCACAGCACCCCGCCCCCCACACACACAGTTTGAGAAACACCACGTAACAATAAGAAATATTCTTCTTTCGATCCGTATCTTGCGTTGAATGATATTTGAATATGAAATATACTTAGCGGGTCTGTATTTCTCGTGTTCAAATGAACCCCAAGCTTTTTAAAGCGGAGATACATAGATGATACGATGCCATTGCAAGCAATAAACTATTCGAGTGAACAGCAGAAGTGACATGGGAAACGCTTTCCGCTCAGGCACATAAGTGGAAAGTGTTGCAACTATTGTTATACGACTGTTCATTCACTCTGAGCCTGCCATATCTCTTTCACTACCAACACTTTTCCATTGAGTCTCTTCCATGACTTGCGGCGACTTTTTAAATTGGACAAAGGCGTTCGGTGCTGAGACCCTCACAATTACAAATAAATAAATCCCAATAAGAAAAAAAACAACCTTAAACAAAACCAAAACTGAACTAAATGACCTTTACCTTTTACATAACTTTAACAATGGTAATGAGCACTGTGTAGACAAGTCTTAGTCTAAGTTTAGTGAATGACTGGGTAAGCTTTAGCCTTAGCCGGGGGGGGGGGGGGGAGGGGGTGTTAGGCTAAAGAGATTTTTTTTTTCCGTAGATTAAAACCCTTCTTCAGTAAGTAAAGCTAACTATTTTCTAAAGAGGTTAATTGTACTACTATAAGTTTGAGGTGGAGGCGCGGTGGCTGAGTGGTAAAGCAAGCACTTGGCTTTGAAAACCAGGGTCCCGGGTTCGAATCTTGATGAAGACTACGAGTACTACTTTCGGAATCTTTAGGGCGCCTCTGAGTCCAGCCAGCTTTAGTAGGTACCCGACATTAGTTGGGGAAAAGTAAAGGAGGTTGGTCGTTGTGCTGGCCACATGGTACCCTCGTGGGCCACAGAAAAAGATAACCTTTGCATCATCTGCCCCATAGATCACCAGATCGGTAAGGGCAACTTTACTTTTTTTTTTTTACCAGATCGGTTCTTGATTATAAAAAGATCACCAGCTTAACCACATCTTACTAATGGTCAGTGTACTAAAGAAATGACCAGCAAGTTGTATACACGTGTAATTATTCTTTGTAACGCTAATGGGGATTTAAAAATAAAAAAAGTCATATGTCTTTCCACTCTAGGAAAGGTTGACATTGCCGGAAGTGCTTGGGACAATAAGCACTCCGTTACCTATAGAACACTTCCAAAGTGTCTTAAATAGCTTCTGACAAGCAGTGCAACTTCTGGCCCCACACATTCTCTTTAGTCCATCTCTCCATCCTGCGCTTCCCGCCTCTCCTTTTGTACACGTTCTCATTTGTTCACTCTCTTATTACCATTAGCCATGGGCACAAAGCCTGCACAAGAAGTTCTCCCATAAGTGATTAGGTTTACTCCTGGTGACAGGAGAGAGAGAGAGAGAGAGAGAGAAGGAGAATAAAAGAGAGAAAGAGGGAAAGAGAGAGAGAAAAAGAGAAAAAGAGAAAGAATGATATATATATATATCGAGATAAGAGATTTAGAATTAGATAAATAGATATATAGGTATCTAATCTCTATCTATGTATCAATGTATGTATGTATGTATGTATATATGTATATATGTATGTATGTATGTATGTATGTATGTATGTATGTATGTATGTATGTATGTATGTATGTATGTATGTATCTATCTATCTATCTATCTATCTATCTATCTATCTATCTATCTATCTATCTATCTATCTATCTATCTAGAGAAAGAGAGAGAGAGAGCTAATGTCTCACGTAGCCACTAAATACTACTTTACATGAGATCCTGCTTTCTATTACCGTACGTTGAGAGAGCTTGATGTCGGAAAGTCACGCTGGCCCAGATGACATCACTGGCCTGTTGACAAATGGCATTTCTAGATACTCCGATTAGACGTCATTAGTGTCATTATGTGCAAGGCATGTCATTGACATTGTCAGTTGACAATACCACGAAGGCACTAAGTACAAAGGATCACGTATTTTGCATCTCATAGCATTGTATAAGCATTCCTTAGATTTTAATTCAATGTTAACATTATTATAAAAAATATAATGTATGTCTTTTCTATACAATCCTTCTCGTTATCAGGATTAATTGACAGCTTCATTGACAGTGTGTTACTTTTTTAAATAGACGCTTAATTTAGACAGTGAAGAGACACTGACATAGATCTAATTCATCGACACAGATACAAATCTATCTCATCGACACAGATATAGATCTATTTCATCGACACAGATATAGATCTCACTGACACATATATAGATCTATATCATCGACACTGATATAGATCTCATCGACACGATATAGATCTCAGTGACACATATATAGATCTATATCATCGATACAAATTAGACCTCATCGACACAGATAAAGATCTATCTCATCGACACAGATATGAGCTCACTGACACATATATAGATCTATCTCACCGACACAGATATAGATCTCATCGACACAGATAAAGATCTATCTCATCGACACAGATATGAGCTCACTGACACATATATAGATCTATCTCACCGACACAGATATAGATCTCATCGACACAGACATAGATCTCATCAACACAGATATAGATCTATCTCATCGACACAGATATAGATTTATCTCATTACCAAAAGAAAAGCCTCCTAGGACTAAGGCAGACGACTATACAGAGAAAACATCAACCTCAGACACTGACTTTGTTGAGTGCTGGCGTTGATATGACAAGATATGCTTAAGTAACGACTTGGTCGGCGTACTCCATGTGAAATACTTTTTATCTCCGTTACCTCAAAGACAGCCTTTTTACCAAGCTTATATCAACTAAATCTGTTTGTCGGTCTGCCTGGAAAAGTTTGAATGTTTTATTCTCCCATTTCCTATTCTCGGATCAAGTAAAAACTTTGCGCAACTATTCATCGAACCTGACAAGAAGTGAATCATTCAAAAAAATTAACCACATATTAAATTAATTATTGGTAATTTATTATTTTGTTTTGACATCAAAGTAAAGGGAATAAAATGCTACTTAATTTTCGGATCAAGTTGAAATTTTGCATAATTATTCATAGTCAATGATAATACACGAATCAATCCAAAAATTTAACAATTAGTTAATCATTTAGTACAAATTAATTTTTTTTTTTTATTAACAGAAAGGGAGATAAACCCTGTAATTTTCAGTAAATGTCAGTAATTATCGGTTCTTTCCCTTAGGTTAGCTTTGTTTTTTCTTAATTTTCTTTTTTTCTATTGCTTGTTACCCTTCAAAACCTACATTCAAGTAGTAAGAAATTATTTTAATGAGAAGTGGCCTAATTGGGCCATAGGCGAGTGTCATTTCAGGGCCACGAATATGCTGGCCGTTACAGTAACAAAAGTTTCTAGATCTAAACATTAAATTTTATGTTACATAGGTTAGGGTTGAAAACAAAAATTACTTCATAAAATTACTTTACAAAACAATGTTTCATCTTTGTTTAAAAGTTTTTTACGCCATTTTTGTAGTGTTAGATTTAGAAGATCTCGATCATAGACTTATATCTAGACTGGAAACAGGAAATAAATTCTTATCCGCGATAGATCGATTCACAGACCTATACATATAAAGATTTTTATGTGCGTAAACTCTTTTTTCAGGCTCTAAGGGGAGTCGCCCCAGTCAATCTTTACTGTCTTCGAAAAGTAATGATCTTTAGTTTTCAAAGTTTAGAAATAATGCAAAATCATTTCTAGGATACTCAGGCAAATATATGAAACAAAGCCATTTCCTGTTTGTTTCCATTGAGATAATGTTTCAAAATCCTATATGGAAATAATCCATGTTGATTTAAATCATCTTATGTACATTTAAATAGATTGATTACCTAAATCTTTCTAGATTATGTATCTAAAAATTGCAAAATAATAATTATGAGACGAGAGTACTCTTAATTTTGATGTTGAATTACTAGATCTAGATCTAAAAATTAAATTATATGTTACATAGGTTAGGGTTGAAAAAAAGAGGCTTAATTTCTTCTAACTACTTTACAAAACAACACCTTTATCCAACTTTCTACAAAAATTTCAATTTTTTTGTAGTGTTTAAAAGTATATAAGTCTATGATCTGGATGTCCAGTCTAGATGTGGTTCTATAGTTCAAATCTAGTATGTCGTTAAGGTATATAACCGTGTTTAACTAACCACAAATTTTCTTTATTAGAATTATTTTCTTTGTTTAACAAGATAAGATGAATTATCGGTCAAGTTTAATTTAGAAGGATGGATTGAAGTCGCTGTAGTTGAAATACTTTAGGCACAACTTTTTATTAAAGTAAATTATGAAAGCACAAACATTGGTAGGGCCTAGATCTTTTTCATACTTATCATCTAGATTCTAGACTAGGCCTACAATAACAGAAACAACAAATCTAAAGCCGGCCTTAAGCTGATTGCTCCCGCCTGGCAGGGGCCCCGCACATTTATATTGATCATATCACTATCAAATTATGACTCTTGTCACAGTATTCTAAAGATGTAGGACTAAAAGAGCATACTTAGTGCATTGTATTATTGATATAACTTTAATTAACTCCTAACCACAATTGCATTTGAGTTGCTTCGTATGCATGTTGTTTAATAAATGTAGATATAATGATCTAATAAATAATAATAGTTGTTATTCCAAAAATAAAAAGAAGAGGGTCTCTAAAGCATCCATTGAATTGGGCCCCGCAATTCGTAAGGCCGGCCGTGTTAACAAGGATATCGTGTGTCCATAACAACCATTCAAAACCCACCTTATGTTCACTAACAAATCTCATGGTCCTATAAGAGGTCTGATTGCACAGTCTTGTCTTGCAGGACGGCAGGGGACAGTGCGGGCAGGGTTCAAACAGGATATCATTGGGGCGACACTTCAGAGCGCATACCACACGAGGAGTTAAAACTAAATCCTTCATGTGGAATATTTGATACTAGCTTAAAGCTAAAATTAATCTTAATCATAAAACTAATAACAATAATAAAACAAATAATTGTCTTAGGCCAAACACTTGCGGTACACTAGTAAAGACTACCCTAAATTGAATGAATGAATGACGATGCCTTCGATTCCTAAGAATGAGTGAATGAGTGCAGTGTTTCATATAGCCACGCAAACCCAGTTGCAACCTGCATAGTTTTCAACCTCTGTTGCAGACAAAGCCGTTGTCCGATGGCATTCTATTTAAGTTTTCTTAAGGTCTTCCAAGCCTGTTTTTTACAAGAGCTTTTCTTTGGGTCTTAAATGTGTGTCCCAATTGTCACTCCTCCTGATAATGTGTTGCTGTCTATCGGAAGGTCCATTGCTCATCCCTGGTCAGGCTTGTCCATTATTTCCATTTCGCCATAAGATATATAATCGCCATATGATATATAATAGACCCAGACTTAATTCGCCAAAAATATAATCTTAATCTAAATAATTAATTTACTTTGACATATATTTACATACATGTAGTAAATGTAAGAGTTAGTATGTTTTACTTAGGGGAATTAACCCACGAAGTCAGACAACTTTGACATTAAACCTTACATTATAAAAACTACGACTTAATAAAATCGAAACAATTAACGTAATGTAATTAAGCTAGCGTTGTAGGTAGGTCTACTTGTGAGCTCGTCTTGCTAATGTTTTCTAACGCGGGAGTGACTGTTGGCAAGCTATTGCTTGAACCACTTATAATCTGTTTGGCCGTCTCCCCATGGAGTCGGCGTTGTGGTCCATGGCTCGTACGATCCTCGAAATCATTGGCTGGCGAGTCAAAAGAGAAAAAAAAAACAATATAGATTAGGTGATGTATTGTTTTCTTCAACGAGGGAGCGCGCATTATTAATGCCTAAGGGTTTACTCTTAGTGACCAATGATGTCCTATGACGCCCTAAGATATCATGTGATACCTTAAGATGCCATACGCTATTCTGTGATGCCGTAGATGCACTGAGATGTCATGTGACGCCCTACGATGTCCTGTGACGCCCTACTATGTTCTGTGACTCCCTACGATGTCCTGTGACGTCCTACGATGTATTGTGGCGCCCTACGATGTTCTGTGAAGCACTACGATGTCCTGTGACGCCTTACTATGTTCTGCAAAGCCCTACGATGTCCTGTGACGCCCTACGAAGTATTGTAGCACCCTACGATGTTCTGTGACGCCCTATGAAGGCGATATCATATGACAGGTGCGTAGATAGGGTGGGGGAAAAGGAGGATCCAAATTTGAACCCCCCCGGGGCCTCCACTTGATGGGCGCCCCAAAATAAGTGTACCAAATTTGTTTAAAATTAAATATTATCGCCATCATCTCATGTCATGATGTCGAATGTCAAAATGCAGGAGCGCCAGCTAAGGAGGTCAAGCCGCCCCTGGCCCCAAATTCCTAGATAAGCAACAGTCCTATGATAGCCTACAATGCCGTAATGTAAGGAACACCTTAGAGAATCAGATGTAAAACTGGATACAAAGCTGCTCCTAACGAGATAGAACTATTTGTAGTCCGATTCTGGTATCAGATTTTAACCCTGCCCACCTCAAGGCTCGGCCGCGCTGTGGAAGAAATGTGCTACAATGCAATAATTTTTAATTCTTAAATCCGAAACATGTTAAACAAGACAAAAAAATGTATGCCTTTAAAAAAAGTTGCTGTGAAATCTGGTATTTCTTGATTGTCCCCCTTTTCCCGACTAGCCCTGTATGTTCTGTATGCTTGTACTATGCTTAGATAATGGAAAGTGTTTTTTTTTTTTAGTATTCTCTCTTATCTAGACAACAGAACAGTTAACTGTAACAATAAACCAAAGAAAGAAATACACTTAATTGAGTGTACAAAAGTAGATCCATCTGTGACATTTGGCACCTCCACATAATGCATAATAAATGCTTAGTATTGGACTACTTACTGGAGAGTTGGAATATACTTGTGTTATGAATTCAAGATACTCAGACAATTTCGTTATAGTTGGCAGGCTTGGTCTAGAGAGTTTAGACATTGAACGGGGAACCCTCTTTTTTTTTGTTATAAAGCTTATAACTCACTCAGTTTGTCTGATAAAAAGTTTGTACACGTTATTTCTCCCACACCCAATCTCGGATCATATTGAAATTTAACACAATTATTTCTTTTTACCTGACAGAACAAAAATAAAAAAAATAAATAAATAAAATTTAGAAATTAGTTTATTAACTATTGGTAAGAAATGATTTAGTTTGGTATCTCAAACAAACAAAAGATATTGTAATTGACTGAAGTGGTGGTATTATCTGAATTAGTTCCCTTTATAGGTCGTCTTCTGAGAGCACAAACCTGAAAAATAGGACGAGGCTATAGAAATAATAGATAACTATACAAATCTTCCATGTTCATAAGCTCTCCACTAGCAAAGTGGTTAACGTGGTGGCTTAAGAATCCTAAGGAGAAGGCTCGAGCTATGAGTTCGAATTCAGGTCGTTTCCCTTTTTTTTTATAAATGCTTTTTTTTTTATTGTTATTGTAAATTGAATTAAATGACTGATCCAAACTAATTGATACAAATGCGCTTAATATAAGCTTTGTTTTTTTTTTTAAAGTATTTTAAAATTTTTTCAAGTGATTAACTTGCTGAGCTGGAGACCACTGGTCAGTTTAATCTTTGTCTAATTTTCCGAGACATTCAGTTAGAAGACGGACGACGTACAGCCTTCAGGACAGAAGACTCAAAAGTAAAGTAGCAATTATACATAAAACACTGAACCCCATAATCTTCAAATACAAAAACAATATTTAATAAAATACTCAGAAAGACACAAAGATAAAAACACATACCTCATGCCATATGCTAGGACAAATTTGTACAAATGCTCCATCTGCCCTAGCGTTATTAGAGCATGGAATGAGTTGCCTGAGCTAGCCAGGAAAACCAGCGACTTAGCAGAAGTTAAGTCATTGGTTAATATGCATGACTAGATGCATGACGCGTAACGTCTGTATTATATAAGATAAGAAATCGGAACAACATTTAATATTGTAATAACTTAAATGAGAGACTCAACGAGACAAGGATGTCTATTCACAGGACATCACAAATACATTATAACAACATCTATCTGTAGCACAGTTTTTTCACTTCGGCTCTAGACTTGGGCAGAAATCGTTCTTCTTCCTAATGTAAACATCCTTTCCTGTCTGGTTTCTAGAAGTGCGCACCTTCTGCACTAGCCTGGAAGGCGGTGCGCATGGCAGAGTTATCTAGTTAAACTAGTGATGCGCAACTTTACTCCTCCTGCGGGCCATTTTCATTTCCAACACACTATATATATTTAGCTTATACTAATACAGGTTAAATTCTACTACACTCCTTACTGTCAGGGGCAGGTATTGCGAGAGTGGATGCGTTATTTCTTTGTTGCTATTTAGATATGAAAGAGTTATATCTCTTTGTTTATATCCCCAGGTATAAATGTGACCAGTACACACGTGATGGTTTTGAGATTTGAGTTTTCCTTGTATGAAAGAGAGCATTATCATTTTGTTTCCTGTCGAGGATAATTGGACTTCTCCTAGTAGCTGAAGATAGTTGTTCTATTGAGTGTGTTATTGAACAAGTGGTTTTTGTGGATATTAGACCTTGTTTTGTTCTAGTTGATGTTCATACAGTGTTTTCTTAATATCGTGTTGGAGACTTGACAATGATAATGTTAAAAATGCAAATTAATGTATCAAAAGAATAATGCTGTATGTAGACGATGTACAGTAAAGTAACGCTTTCAGACCTTGCGATTAATAGGACAGAAGGTATTTTGTTTCTAAGAGTGTAAGGAGGGAATCGTGACTCCAGCACAACGACCAACTTCTTTATTTTTTCCCCAACTAATGTTAGGCACAAATCAGAGCTGAGTGGACTCAGAGGCGCCCAAAGATCCCGAAATGAATAATACCTGTTTACAACGTGATTCGAACCCGGGACCCCGGTTCAGAAGCCAAGCACTTTATCACTCAGCCACAGCCGATCTACAGAGATCGAATAATTTAATTACATAAATAATAAAAATACTCATAGATGAGCCAATAGAGAAGAATAAGAACATGCCACTTATATCTTAATGTAAGAGTGTAGGAGTTAACAGTGCACATAGGCCTACATAGTTGTACATATAGTCAGTCCGCCCCAGCCTACATAGTTGCACGTATAGTCAGTCCGCCCCTGCCTACATAGTTGTACATATAGTCAGTCCGCCCCTGCCTACATAGTTGCACGTATAGTCAGTCCGCCCCTGCCTACATAGTTGCACATATAGTCAGTCCGCCCCTGCCTACATAGTTGCACATATAGTCAGTCCGCCCCTGCCTACATAGTTGCACGTATAGTCAGTCCGCCCATGCTTACATGGTTGCACGTATAGTCAGTCCGCCCCTGCCTACATCGTTGCACGTATAGTCAATCCGCCCCTGCCTACATAGTTGCACATATAGTCAGTCCGCCCCTGCCTACATAGTTGCACGTATAGTCAGTCCGCCCATGCTTACATGGTTGCACGTATAGTCAGTCCGCCCCTGCCTACATCGTTGCACGTATAGTCAATCCGCCCCTGCCTACATAGTTGCACATATAGTCAGTCCGCCCCTGCCTACATAGTTGCACGTATAGTCAGTCCTCCCATGCTTACATAGTTGCACGTATAGTCAGTCCGCCCCTGCCTACATAGTTGCACGTATAGTCAATCCGCCCCTGCCTACATAGTTGCACGTATAGTCAGTCCGCCCCTGCCTACATAGTTGCACATATAGTCAGTCCGCCCCTGTCTACATAGTTGCACATATAGTCAGTCCGCCCCTGCCTACATAGTTGCACGTATAGTCAGTCCGCCCCTGCCTACATAGTTGCATGTATAGTCAATCCGCCCCTGCCTACATAGTTGCACGTATAGTCAGTCCGCCCCTGCCTACATAGTTGCACATATAGTCATTGTCATAACGTTTTAAAATATTTGAAATTTGTGTGTGAGGCTGCTGTCACACTTCTATAGGCAAGTGAGCTAAGGGAAACAATGTAAGAATAATATTTTTGTAGATGTGGGTCCTTTAAAAATATCAATGATTCTTGGACTAACGACAGCCACGCTATATAAGCAAACCAATTCAAACCCAAACACACACATACACATATTCTTTCTAAGTTGTCTGAAACGATTTTCTCTTGTCTCTATTAAATTTCAACGTCAAACAGTGTCAGGGGTTGTTAGATCATAAAATATTCATGTGACGACTTTTTGACTCAAAAATAACTCTTACATTCTACAGGATTATGACAGGGCAACTTCCACAAAGTATAAGTCGTTAGTTGTTATTTGTCATTGAGTCCCGAAGGTTCACCTTCACCTATCCCTTAGTCTGTTGAATCGTTGGGGCACCACACAAGACTTATCAACCGTCTTTGCCCATTCCTCTCTGTCCTTTGCCATTGATAATGATTCTATTGACATGACGTTCATTCTTTGATGTCTTTCCGTCGCTTCCTCTTCTTCTTCCTGGTACTTATTTTATCTTATAAAATACAGACGTTATATCAAACCAGAAGATAATTACGTCCTACGCGTCATGCATCTAGTCATGCATGTTCACCAATGACTTAAATTCTGACAAGTCATTTGTTTTCCTGGCTGGCTCAGAGGCGCCCAGAAAAGGAAGTAAGGTCTTCGCGAGCCCTGAGGACCTTTTGATGTGGCTATAAAGTTTGAGTTTACATTTTTAGTTTCATTTAGTTTTATGATGATTATTATTTTTCTATTTTTGTGCTAGTTATTGTAGAGACGCACTTAAGGTGACTGCTAGTGAACACACAATTGTGATGACATTAATCCAAAGCGAGATTAGATAGATATAAATAAACGGACAGTTGAAGCTACGCTTTCATAGAGCCATAGACTATATATTTTATATATAGTCTA
Source organism: Biomphalaria pfeifferi (assembly GCA_030265305.1). Lineage (NCBI taxonomy): Eukaryota > Metazoa > Mollusca > Gastropoda > Planorbidae > Biomphalaria > Biomphalaria pfeifferi. The sequence continues at coordinate 1,683,658 of JASAOG010000071.1, forward strand.
TGATAGAGCTAAGATAGTTTATTCCACTGACTGAGACTAGACTGTTCCCATTCTTGATTAATCAGTTACATTCTTACATACACCTGTTGATTGACTTTATTGTGGAATGTCTTGATCTGAACATCTGTGGCCACGAACTCACTAGTAATATTACTTATTCATCAACACGCAACCTATCTTCTGATCATACATATTGAACCTAAATGAAAATAAGCATGTATCATTCATACGCACACTAAATCAGTTTCACATTTATATTAATCTTCTGATCAGTACAAATTATACAGACCCAGATTAGACATTTTCTCTACATTAAATTTGTCTAAGAATATCTTCACAATTAAATGATATTTTTATAAACACAGAAAAAAAATGTGATGGCTCTGGTCTAACGGAAAACTTCTTTACATAAATATTATAGGGATCTCTTAAATAAATATTTAAGACTCTTGCCATAGCCTAAATGTTGAAACCTAGAATTAAAAGCCTCTTCACCTATTTGAAATATTAAAGCATCTTAAGCCTAAATGTTTGTTTGATTTGGAAAATATTTCACATGTTTCAGATGTACCTTCCGAGTTGAAGATAGTTTACTTCCTAGTTCAAACCTCCCGCATGACGTCGGGGGATGGGAGCGGGCAGGGTTTAAACTCGGGACCATCAATAAATCCAAACGACAGTCCAGCGCGCAAACCGCATGACCAGGCATCAATCCAATGTCAAAGATCACAGTATAAAGTCAGCATCACATAAACATCAGTCTCTGCGTTTTCCATAGTCTGAGAGAATCTTTGTAGAAATTGCTATAAATCGTTTGTCCATTCTGAGTTAGGTTTGTTGTTTTTTTGTTGGAGAGAGAAGAATTGTAAGCTACAAAAGCAATAAACACTTAAATATCTCACTACGTTTGTCTAGAACTCTAGATTTTTGTAATGATTGCTTTTCAGTAAGATACGATGGGGCCTCTGCACTCTTCAGTTTCGTCTAGTCTAGTGGTGAGATATTCGATACTAGAAAACTACTCAGGAATGCATACATTGGCGACACATCGGGCCCCTCGTTAGCTCCATGTTTATCACAACATATTTGTCCACTCATGACTCACACTAGCTTACTTTTGTGTGGTATCTGACCTTTGAATTATGGTTTGTATTCGCTAAGGGACTGTATTCGCTTAGAGACAGTATTCGCTTATCTTATCATTAAACTAATGTTGCTAGACAATCTACATACACCATTTTATGAAAAAACACACTGGGACCGACCTATATATTAGCTTATAACAATCTCGTTATTAATAGCAATTACATTTCATTAGTAGATGTGTTTTAGTCGTATTATTTTAAAAAACGGAAAACATATTTTTGATCCTCATTGTGCTTCAATGTGGGGGCACGGTGGCTGAGCGGTATAGCGAATCTGTCTAATCCGGTTCTTAGTAAGCGCCTTGGAGGTAAAAGGAACCTGTGTACGAAATTTCATGAGTTTCCGTACGTCGGTTGAAGAGATTTCTCGATCATTCAGTGACTCAGTGGTGACTTAGAAATATATAGTAGATTGTGGTTCAGTTCTCTATGCATATGAATTATTGTTTCTTTTCTTTAAAGTCTTATGTCCTGAAGTGCCTCTTAATTTAGAGGTTTTACTAATGAGGTTACTTATCCAAATGGGAATCTCTTATAAATCTCACGGATCTATTTTGCGTATGTTCTAGTTTCTTTGTCTTCTTGAGTCGAAGGGTCACAAATAGATGAAGAGAGTATGCATATTCTAATATCTGTTCAACCAAAGTTAAATAGTATTTTAGTTATATGTTCAAGTTTAGGTCAATTATTTCAAGCCATAATGCTAAGGAAATTCTTTACATTTGCATTAACTTTGTTCGGAGGATTAATAAATAGTGTAGTCCTTACATACATTAAAATGAAGTTATATCTTTTGTTATTGTGAAATGACACATTTGCTAATACATTATTTAAGCACGTTAGATCAAGTAAGATGTTTCTCAAACAGTTTACCTTGCTTCTGCCTCAAAAATGTGTAGCAATTTCTTCTTTGAATTTCTTGTTCATTGACTAACTAACAAACAAACAAACTATATATATATATATATATACAACAACTAATTACATCATCATAAAATGATTATGACAAAATCAACTACAACAACGATATACAATAACCATTACAATAGCAGTGGCTGAGTGGGTAAGCACCTAGCTTCCGAACCTAGGGTCCTGGGGTCCAATCTCGGTGCAGGCTTGGACTTTGGGATTTTTAGGGCGTCTCTGAGTCCACCCAATTCAAATGGGTACTTTAGCTGGGGGAAAGTAAAGGGGGGTGATTGTTGTGCTGGCCACACCTTGCTCGTTAACCGTTGGCCAAAGAAACAGATGACCATAACATCATCTGCCCTATAAACCACAAGGTCTGTAAGGGGAACTTTATTTCAACAGCAGCGCTTGTTATTAGAGAGTAAGTCATTGTAATAACAAAAACAACATAAAGCAGTGTTTCTCAAACTGTGTTCTGTAGAACCTAGTGTAAGGCGAGGCCTGGGTAGGTGTTCCACAAACTATTGGAATAGTTAACTAGCTGGCCACCACATGAATTAAAAAATAAGCAAAGTGTTCCGCTAAATACTCAGAAAGTGCGAAGTGTTCCGTTAAGGAAAAAGTTTGTGAACCACTGGCGTAAAGCAACAAAAACAATAACACCTATCAGCCACAAGAAGAACAAAAAAGAAACAACCACAACAACTGTTATAACAACAACAAAAAATACTATAACAAAGTAATAAAAACAACTAACACCTAAAACAACCACTAACCAAAATTACAAAGTCACAGATAACAAAAACACACACCAACTCCTATTTGGATATCTGTGTAAGAAATAACAGTTTGCTTTTATTCAATGTAAAAGACATTATAATAAATTTAATGGATCCTTGAACATAGAATCTGAACAGGTTGCACAGGTTCAACAGGTTCAACAACCTAATCAACAACAGACACTTTTGCCGTTTTTTTTTTGTCTAGCCCTGAAACTTCAGTAGGAAGGATGGGAAAGGGAGGTAACAGAATACAAAGGGAGGTAACAGGAAACAAAAGGACAATAGGGACAAAAGAGGACATAGGACAGAGAGAAAGGGCACATAGACCTGTTTAGTTTTAGGGCACGCACTTGTACAGTTACGCACACACTTTCATTTTTAGATGCACCCGACCCTCCCTTATCATTACATGTCTCCTTAGCCGAGACCGTTTGTTATAGCAGGCCTTATCACTGACTGCGACGTGGCAACGAGGTATTGGTGTCCACTCCCCACAGGTTGCGACGTTGCAGGTCTGCCTTCTACGACGCACTAGCTCCTACTCAGTTTATGTATAGTCAAGTGCTGAGCTCCGTTTAATAGTCTCCGAGCAGAGGCGGCCTGAGGGGGGGGGGGGGGGCGAAGGGGGGGGGGGGAGCAGCAATATCTTGTGTCGACGTCAGCTCATTGTAAAACAAGACCGTCTCTGCCCTGGGTGTACCCTAATTGGCCTAGTTTTCTTTTATTCTGTTATATTCCTATATATTCTGCTATATAATATTTGTGTTTGAATATTGTAGACAATTTAAAGAACACTCACGTCCATATTTACCATATTTACATGCCAGCCTGTAATGCTATATTGGTCATTTTGGAAAATCGTTCTAATTTGCATTATTATAATTTTCTAAAGTCAAGAGCTAAAATATTACTATCGCTGTCAAAGTTCTCATAATAAGGTTTAGTTTTGCTAAAATAATAATGATAAGTTACTTTTCTTTTTAGATCATGATCACTGCCCTACCTATTAAATGGAATATAACTGAAGTTTTCTGATTATTGATTTTTAAAAATATTTTATCGATTACTACAGTCTTTGTTATCTCATAATTTATTAGTATCTTCGCTATTTTATACCATTTTTAGATTATTAGAATCTTTGCTGTCCTAGACATTATTAGAATGTTATTTTATTGGTTATTAGTATATTTGTTGTCTATCTTTCTCTTAGAATCTTTGTTGCCATTTCGATTATAAAATCATCGACGCCCTGTTATTTTAACTAAATTTGAAACAGCCAACATGCGTATCTTATCTTATATAATTCAGACGTTACTTCTTGTCCTGTTCTTTTCTCAAACCAGATTCTAGAACTATAGAATAGTGCTGGGATTCATAACAGACCCATCTATGCTTCAACCATTAAACACTTCTTGAACCTCTGCTATAGGTGGGTGAAAAGTATTCGAAATAGAAGCTAAAAAACTAGTGGAACTTTTTGATGTGCAAAAATATATATCACGTAGTTTTAATGTAGTTAATAAATTATTAAGTGACGAGTAAAATTGCGAGAGACTGAGTTGGAGAATGTCGTGTGAGTAGAACTTGTTAAATTTGATAAGGTGCCTAAGACTGTCTTTCTTATGTGGGTACAAAATGCAGGTCAGACGTCCATCAACGACAGTTGTGCATCGCATTCATTCATCAGACGCAGTTGTGCATCGCATTCATTCATCAGATGCAGTTGTGCATCGCATTCATTCATCCGACGCAGTTGAGCATCGCTTTCATTCGTCAGATGCAGTTGTGCATCGCATTAAATCACAAAGACTTATATAGTATAGAAAGTGACAGAGTCAAGGAATTAATGTATACTGCAGAATGAGGGAAAGACTTTAAGGTTTTAACTTACGCAAAGTTTAAAGTGTCAAAGTATAAAGGTCAAAGGTTAAAAAAACAAGAAGTTAGTTGTAAAACACTCAACATGTCGCAGACAGAATGAAACATAAACGAGTTGTACATGTGAGGCATGTTGATATACCAAGCAGAGAGTGACATCTATTTACTGACCTGACATTCTGTCATCTTACACATTTGTACTTGAGATGACATTCTATCATCTTACACATGTGTATTTGTAATGACATTCTATCATCTTACACATGTGTACTTGTAATGAAATTCTATCATCTTACACATTTTTACTTGAGAAGACATTCTATCCTACACATTTGTACTTGTGATGACATCTGTCTTCTTGCACATTTGTATTTGTGATGGCATCTGTCTTATTACACATTTGTACTTGAGATGACATCTGTCTGATTACACATTTGTACCTGAGATGACATTGTATTATCTTACACATTTTTACTTAAGATGACATTTGCCTTAAAGATTTTTACTTGAGATGACATTTGCCTTAAAGATTTTTACTTGAGATGACATTTGCCTTAAACATTGGTACTTGAGATGACATTTGCCTTAAACATTTGTACTTGAGATGACATTTGCCTTAAACATTTGTACTTGAGATGACATTTGCCTTAAACATTTGTACTTGAGATGATAACTATCATCTTACACAGAAAACTTTTGTTCATATCATATATCATTCTAAAGCTCTAGTTGTCTAAGGCATCCTAAATTATATGCCTTTTTATACATATAGGCTAACATTCATTCAACACATCGACTATCTCTTGACGTTACATTCATTGTACCAAATACATATATACATTGAAGCGATTTATAAACAGATACATGTTTCTAATAACCAGAATTCTAAGGAATAATGACTATAATATTAAGACCATCATGACACGTCATAAATAATAAGGTAACCTGACATTAACCGTATTCCATTTTTTAAGTTATTCATCATTTAGACAAGATAACCTTCAAGTTCGTTAAAAACACATTGAGTTAAGACACTCACCTTGCGATGGTCTATTATTACAGATCTATACGTTTCTATATCAAAGTATATAAATACATAATTCAGTGTGTTATCAATCTGCATTTCACAATTCCACATTGAAATTCCGAGTCATTTGAAAATGTGCATTTAGAAACGATTACGAAACAATTAAGCGACATAAGATCTTGAAGCAAGCATGCGCCATTTACTTTCCGAAGATACTTAAAGAGAGTCACTGTGTCCATCTCAGTGACTGGTCAATCATCAGACAGTCTTGAAGACACACGTCTCAATGCCCCACATGACTTTATAATGGACATAGACACAAAAGGCAACGTCTATTTTATACTGTATATGTAATACTATACACATAACTATACCTACCCATTTGTTTATACAATAAACTTAACTGGGTAATGGTATTTATGGTAGTGATTTTGTACCCCATTAGCATTCCAAACAATAGTAATGAAGTTGAGTTCACTAACTATAAATCCTTCCCAAGCAATGATTCAGTTATAGGTTTTACCTATTTGATTATTTTGTCATTCAAGTTTCAATAGATCCTACAGAACTGTGGATTGTTACATCCCTAGTCTAAACATCATGCACTGAGATGATGGCGGACTCATACTATCATGACGGAAGTCTAATGCTCATACCACACGACTAGGCATCAAGGTTCAACGCCTGACAACGCCTATTTTTTTTTACTGTTATAAACTCTAAACCGTAGTATCACAGAATACACTATAATAACACAACTGTTCAAGACAACCTGTATAACAATGGACCTCATTCACCAATCGTAAATAAACAACATTTAGTCACGTGATCTTATTGATAAAACAACGGAAATAAACTGTCACGTGACAACCATCATGAATTAAACATGAGATCGTAAATTATATAGAAGAGATAGAGCACCACGTGGCTAAATGTTGTTTGTTTACGGTTGGTGAATGAGGTCCATTGCAAGAGACGAGGAGCGAATGTCAAAATTAAAGGGATGTCATTGTTCACAAACAATGAACAAATATTCATTTACATCTTATCTATACAACAATGACGTCAGTTTCTCAACGTTTTTAAAAATACTAAAAACAATCAACGAAACAATTATAATTTGTATAAAAATAATAATTTAAGATGATGAAGGCATTGAGTTGATACTAATCATGTAACCTTAAAAAAAAGATGGATGCCGGATAAAGTACAAATCATAATTAACAGCTATATATAAGCTTAAAATACATATATAGGTCATGCTTATGGTACATGGAAAATTTAAGACACATGATTTTTTCAATTAAAAAAATCTATTTCAATGTGACCACATGAGAACCAGGGTCAAGGCCAGGGTCCACAAAAGGAAAACATTGTAGACAGTGATTTACAGTGATTTAAAAGCAGTAATTTTTTTCAATGAAAAATAATAGGCGCATAAATACGGCTAGGAACGATAACTCATACAGCCAAGGGAGAGTAGGAATGATGAATAATTGAACTGGTAAGCAGGCGTCCTTTATTAATGCAGGCACAACATTGGAACATATGTTCTTTATATTGTTTTTAAAGCCCTACATGGAACTTCACACGCGTTTAAAATTTTCCAATTTAAATAAAAATATCGACGTTCACCATGTCTAGTACACGAATATTTGAGATAAGTTTAAATTATTGTTCCTTAGCAGTGCGGGCCGTCCGCCCACACATTATCGCTATCCTTTGTTGTCCTTTGTGTTGTATAAAAGATATTGATGATACTAAAAAAATACGGAATAAATTAAACCCAGATAACATAAGTGTATTGCGTTTAACAAAGATTGTATTTCAATTAATTATTTGATTTTAGCAGATTTTTTTTTTTAAAGCTACGATTAGCGATTCTGACATTCTAGGACTGTTAGGTCACAGCACAGATCAGCTGGCATTACCCACTTCGCTAATTCATTACTTATGTTGATTGTAAATACTCAATAATTTGGACCTTGTGTGCTGACCCATCATGGGGATATTCAAACTGATTTGGTTATTATCGATGTTTATGAACTGGGTCAATTTTTTTTTGTCATACATTGTGATATTTTGCAAAGCTATGACTCAAGTATATCTCATTAAGATGCATTCCCTTAAAACTTTTGTTCCCCCAATGCAATAGCAGTTAGATATAGCAATTTATTTTTCCCCTATTAATTTGAGACAGTTTTTAATGGCATCGTTTTTAGGGGAAAAAATAATACCTAGCCTAGCTGTGTTTAACGGTTGTTTCCCTTGGCTCATGCACTTTCTTTAGTAATCACAAAGGCCCACTCAAAATAGCTAAGCAGAAAATATACGTGTAAGCGTTTACGCCACAGATTCGTATTCGGAGACTTGAAATGCAGGACCTGGGCTGTCATCCTTGTCCTGATTACTGCCCCTGTCATAGATAGGCATCTCCCGCAGAGAGAACTGCTGTTGAAAAGGTCGTCGTTGTCTGGGATTCGTGGATCTCCTTAATCCAGCAAAGTCCGAGAGGGGTCTGGGGGCGATGCTCCTTATATCCGCATCTTGTCTCTGCTGGGCGCTGACCTGGGTTATCGATCTAGCAATCAGTTCAGGTAGAGTGTCCAGATTTAGCTGGCGAGAAACCAAAAAAAAAGTCAATTATCGAATAAAAAAAAATCCAGACACAGTAAGTGTTCTATTGTATGGCGCTTTTATGTGACATTTTATTCGAAGTAATACAGCAGCACGAGACTGGTTGAGACAAACAAAATAAAAAAATTGAGAATTGTAAATGCGTGAAATAACTTCACAGTCGATTTTTAATTGTTATTAAACATTTTATAAATGTTACAGGTGAACAACCTAAGCCATTCTATAAAAGTACAAGATGAAAAACATTATCAATTTGGCAACCGTGAACGATTACCTGGCCAATAATTTCTACACATGATTAGACATTTTGTACATGGTGAGCTAATATCTAGAGCGAGGTCTAGTTGTAAAACTATATAGTATTTTCCTAAAGCTAGTCAATTACTTATTGTTATATAGTGTGTTCTGCTCCGTTAACATCCGCTCTGTTATCAGCAGCTGACGCCTTGGCTGGCTTGGCCACGTTCGGAAAATGCCAGTAGGTCAACTTCTACAAGACATCCTGTTTGGCGATCTAATAGGAGGCAGGAGAGACGCTGGTCGCCCACTTTTACGTTATACGGATGCATGCAAACGCGACATGAAGCTCTTCAAAATCGACACCAGCAGCTGGGAAGAGGTAGCACTGGATGGAGAGAGAGCATAAAGGAAGGGTCTCGGATTGCAGATGCCATACACTACAGAAGCAGAAAGAAGGGTGTTAATGCAACGGCGCCTGGTGTTCACATGTGCCCAACCTGCGATCGCAGCTGTGTATCAAGGATTGGCCTCTTTAGTCACACAAAAAGTTGCAAAGGGAAAAGATCGTCTCTCGAGACGTAAAATGCCACAGACAAGACAGATATAGTATATTGTATTTTTATAGAAACTTTATACATTGAGACATAAATCTACTAATGATGTTAACATTAATTGAATTTCATGTAGAACGGACTATCTTACACAAAGACCCAAATCCCATTATCATCCCTGAGAATTGAAACTCTTCATTCAGTGTCCCTATTTCATTATTTCAATTTATATTTATGGTTTTGTTTAGGTCCGTTTCATCAGTCTTCTTCTTAGACCCATTTCAGTCTCCCCCTTTTTCTCCTTCTTGTAACCCTTTTTCATCTTTTTGTCTCTCTCTCTCCTTGTTTTTTTTTTCGTTTTTATCTGTCGCTCAGACACAATAAACGGCTTAAGTCCCTAGTCTGTTATAAGCGCATTGTCTACGAGTGTGGCCATACAAAGCAAAGTGAACAGTTTCCTGTGAGATAAACTCATTGAAATAAACGGCACCTCAACTCGAGACAAAGTTTTCAGTTCAAGTCACCTCCACCTCTATCCAATCTTTCTTTAAATAATTCGTTATCCGTTTTAAGAGGAGGCCTTAACAGTACATGGAGACCTCGGCGAGTGTTATAGGCGTGGCTCACCCTAACTCTAACCCAAAATATCCTGCTAGGAATTTTCATGCTAATTGCTATAGCCTAGAACAGAGATCTAAAAAGCCTTAAAAAATATCGAATATATATATATATATATATATATATATATATATATATATATATATATATATATATATATATATATAATAATAATAATTTAATAATTTTATTTTTAAAGCGCTGTTAACAAACAAAATGTAGGCTCAAGGCGCTGTAATAACATTACAAACACTGACACTACAGTTGAAATAAAAAACTAATCTAAAAAAATATTTTGTTCAAAATTTATTGTGGAATTAATTCATGTGTAGGTCGACTACTTAACTCTTTCACTCCTAACTGACGATACCAGCGTTGATTCCACCAGAATTTGGTAAATAATTACGGAGAGAAAGAGTTGATTATTCCAAAAGTTCGCGGAACACCCAGTCAAGCCTCGCGCAACCCTAGTGTTCATCGGAAAACAGGGAAACACTGATCTAAGAGATGGTAATACTGAGGGTGTCATGATACAGGTATCACACACTCTTAAGGCCAGGGCTCTGTTTTGTTGTCAACTAAAATTGAGTCTAATGCGCTACTCTTAAATTAGACTTTTCAAATGTCAGGTGGTATATATGTCCATCCTCTTTTAATTATTACTCTCATTCCATTAGGTATGAGGTCTTCAAAAAAGGGGAAGAACTCCTTACCCCTTTACTGGATGAAACGGAACGAAGGGCTTGAACATATTTATTGAGACTCAGTTTTATCCCCATCAAGTCGATGAACTCATTTCCATTTGACGTCCCAAAGAGGGACTCCTAATCGTGTCCCTATTAGCCTAGTTATGAATTCCTTACATATGCAAGAAACGTGTCTGCGCATGTCTACATGACCTACATGACCTACCTGCAGCTGGGCCAGCTTCTCTTCTATCTTGCTCACTCGTTTCTCCATAGCCGTCTGATTGCTGTGCATCTCAACCACCAGCTCCTGGATGTTGGACTGAGTCTGTCAGCAGAGAAAAAACAAGCAATAGGAAAAAGAATACTTTAAAAAAACAAAGCTTATTCAAGGGAAAGAATCGCTAATTGCTGCCATTTATCTGAAAATTACAAGGTTTAGCTCCCTTTCTGCTATATAAAATAAATTAATTAGTATTAAAAGATTAAGTAATTGATTTTTTTTTAGAGATCGTTTATTGTCATTGATTCTGAATAATTATGCAAAACTTCAACTTGATCCGACAATGGGAAGCGGGAGAAAAAAGTGTCAAAACGTAACAAGGGGATTAAACCCATATATATATATATATATATATATATATATATATATATCCACACCTCTCATTAAGTAGCATTTATACCCTTTATTTCAATATCGAACAAAATAATTATTCACCTACAAATAATTAACTAATTGGTTAATTTTTTTTTTGTTATTGATTCATGTCTTGTCAGGCTCAATGAATAATTGTGCAGAATTTTAACTTGATCCCAGAATGGGAAATGGGAGAAAAAAAACATGTTCGAACTTTTACCAGACAGACAGACAGACGGACAGAGTGAGTTGATATAAGCTTTGTAACAAATTCAACATTAAAACTATTAGAAACTTCGAATCAATAGATGGAATCTTGCATTGATAGTTTTAACTCATGACATCAAAAAGAAGGATCTGTATGTCATCACTTGGACATGTCCACATCACCAGCAAAAGCTGGTATTCAGCCTTGACATTTGATTATGCTATAAATGTTATGACTATACAATGTTTTATAATGCACGTTCAATGCATCCCGTGGTGCAATATTTATATCGTCTGCTTGCAAGTGTAATGTATTTACTAAGAGAACGTTCATTCACGCGCACATTTAAGTAAAGGCCTTGTTAACAATGATATATGTATATATATAGTTATTACAGTAGGACTGGAATCTATCTTCGTCGTCCAACTAACAGTATGGAATGGCAGTCTAAACGATCATCTAAGCCCAACTTGAAACATACGAAATTGGTATAGGTCAAGAATGCCCACTATCATTAAATGTAATATTTCTTATTTACTCGATGCGGTCCCTATTTTAAGCTTAATAAATCAACATCTTTTATCATCAGGAAGAAGATGTAAGACACCAATCGCAAGAGATATGAACTCTTTTGCTCCTTTGGCAATGAAATCGTTGAACAAACTGTAATTTACTGTTGTAAATTTCGCATGTAATGGTAATGAGAAACTGGGGTATGAACGTGTCTCTTGGGTGCTATCGTACAAATTGTTTACTCTAGTTATGTATTGTTTTGTAACGCACGGTTGTGACTGCGTGGTCTCCCTGCTTAATAAAGATTATCGTCATTATTATATGAACACATTTGTTTTGCTATTCACGTTTATGTCACTCTGATTCGTTACTAGTCTAAATGTCTAAAATAATTACAAACTGAACCCTTCGCGCCATCTATATTTATAGTATTAACACATCCTTAATATACAGAATAAATAGGACATTAAGGTTTGAACTAGGACAACTAAATGATAGCTAAGGACATCGTAGCACATCCGATGAAAAGGAAAAAAGGTTATCTCTTTTTACACGTGCTTCTTTCTATTTTTTTTCTTTTATTTACATCCACGAGAGCTAGGAACTAATAGCAGTTGACTCTTACGTATTTCTCCTTTCATTGCGTAGGAAATCTGATAAGTCTAGCCCACGTGATTCTATTTTTCGACACATATAATAATGGACACAAATATTCTCCTAAGTTGAAAGATTAAAGGCTGTCTCACCCGTCACTTTTGACTTGACGTCAAACAAACTAAACAAATTCATTAAAAGAAAACAAATTTGAACAAAAAAAAAACACACTTTTTTCAAAGCGGGTTTTTTAATTGGAAAACTTCTGGATCAGACAATGTTTTGGTCGATAGTATTTTACTAAACAAGGTAATTATAACATAACTAGTTTCCAAAGTCGAGACATTCAGAGACATAAATAATTAAATTATTTTAAAAGTATATATAGATACACACGCTCTAGTTGTATTATGTATTATGTATTATGTAATAACAAAAGAAAACAAATAATTGTAAACTCAAAAAGAAAAAAAAATGACAAGATTTAACAACATTGGGTGACCACTTCAGCTAAAGATGGTTACAACAACAACATGGGGTGACCACTTCCGCTAAAGATAGCAGTTACAGGAAGAGATTACTATAGTATATAGTACTATATACTATTACTATACCACCATAATGTAAAAGCAAGAACAGTAGGAGTATCTTATCTTATAAAATACATGCGTTACTTAGAAAAAGAAGATGATTACGTCCTATGCACCACGCAATGGCTTAACTTCTGCCAAGTCACTGGTTTTCCTGGCTGGCTTAGGCAACCCATTCCATGCTCTAATAGCGCTAGGGAAGAAGGAGTATTTGTACAGATTTGTCTTAGCATATGGAGCATAAGTTGTACACATTTTACATTTTATCCAATAGTAGTAGCAGTTCTACGGAAGGGAATGACCAGTGGTCAAGTGTGACATTTAGTAACCAATGACCTATTTTTTTAGCGGCCCCCAAAAGGGGAAAAGACGATATTAGTTTTGTGTGGAATGTCTGTCCGTCCGTCCGTCCCGTTTAGATCTCGTAAACTAGAAAAGATAGTGAAAATCTGACACTATAATATTTTAGACCATTTAAAAATCTAATGCAACGGCTACATTTTGTTTTCTGAAAGCGAAAAATCTAATTTTTAAAGTCACTTTTGCAAGCAGTTTTTTTCCTAAAAGTACATCACTTTTACAACTATTCACTATTAATAGTAACAAACAGGGAGGCTCTTTTAACAAATTTCTAACATATTTATGCAAATGGTTTTAGATTTTTTTGGTCAAAATGTTGATTTTTTAAAAATTACATTTGTATTGCTAAGTTATGTAAGTTCTCATAGACCTACATATTACATTTACACACACAAAATTTTTCTTTTTTTAAGAGAAAATATCTATTTAGTATGCATATAAGTTGAATATAATTTATAACAACAATTAATAAGTAGTTTTTCATATTATCGAGTGAACTGTAATGTTTACACTACAAAATAGTACATTTAACTTTTTTTTTTTTTTTTTTTTTTTTTTTTTTTACGGAAATGTTTTTTTCTTAAGAATTTAAATAAGAGATTGACCCTTTAAAAAACACTTCGGGGGCCGATTTTGAGTTTGTGTTTCCACACAAACTGTCTTTGTAACCTTGTTTTTATCCTTTTTTTTGTACAATTTGACTTCACATTGAACAGACAGTTCTTCCAGACGAATAATAATACAACAGATGTTAAACATCATTCTTCTCGTGTCATTAGTTTGTCAAGTTTTCTAAGACTTTTTGTGTTGATTTATAACTGTTTTGTTCTACATGTTTCAGCAGTACTAAAGACTATTATATCCTACCACGAACGGCCCCTAAAAGTCGGGGGAATGACGGCGGACAGGGTTAGAACCCTAAGAAAACTTTCCAGAGCATTTGCTAGATCACTAGGCAGCCATATGATTGCTTTGTACCTCAAGAACTATGACACAGGATAGACATTAGTGAAAGATATATTAGACATGAGAAAACTGTAGAGGCGCTTTTAAGTCTGAATATGTCTCATGAATGAATACTTGGCATCGTCCTTATCTTTTTTTAATCAACGTACTACGTAAGAGTAGATCAAGTGTGTTTATATGTCTTACACGGGTTCTGACCCTTTGTCTAGGCTAGTAATGCCAACAATTTTTTTTTCATGGCTAGTGATTCCCCAGTCATTGTCTAGGCTAGTGATGCCCTTGTCTTTGTCTAGGCTAGTTATGCCCCCTGTCTTCAGTGTGTTGTTCTAAATCAAGATGGCACCAACATTAACAATGTTCTTTATGTTGCTTTCCAGGCCTACTGTTACTGTTTGTCCTTGCTTATAGTAGCCATAATAAACGCAATGGACGGAATAGATTTGAAGTCAAGAGGAAGAACACTGCGTTTTGGATGGCTAGTGGTTGAGTGGATAGGGCATTCACACAGCATTCAGGCCACCTATTAGAGTAAAGTTATTCTGGGTTTGAGAATAAGTTGACAACTTTATCCCTATTCTTCACCTTTGCTGTTATATTTAGCGAAACAAGGCATGAAATACTATTTAGACTCTTTGGGATCAGACATTCACTGCCTCGAAACTTCGATTTGCCATAAACTCTAAACTAGAGAGGAGACTTCCACTTATGAAAACAATGTCACGTGACTAGTAAATCTATAATTATGCACTGCAGTAGACCCAAAAGGTTAATGACGGTGCCGTAGAAAATGTTTGTCAACCGTAATGAGCAGACACGCAGAAGCCAGACGTGGAGACTGAAACGTGCGGACCAAGCACACAGAGACCAGACATGAACATCCTAACGTAGTAACAAACAACAACAACAAAATCCTATTTTTAAAAAAAAGTTATTCTAAGGGGAAGAACTCCGCTTTTTAAACTATGTCTCTCATTAATGCTGAAACTATTTCACTTATTCGATGTCAAACAAAATAATTACTAATCAAAAATCAATTAACTAATTTTTTAATACTGTGAGTATTGAATTTCATATGTACAATAAATTATCGTTTAAAGTTTCAACTTGATCCGAGAATGGATTTGCGAGAAAATACTATGCAGAATTATCTAAGAAGACCAAAACTCTTAAGTATTTAGCAAAATCTGTGAATACGGAAGCACTAATTCTCCTCACGTGCATGAAATAAAAATAACTAATTACCAGTTATTAGTTGGTAAATTGATTAATTTGTTTATTGATTCATGTCTTGTCTATGCCAGTGAATAATTGTGTAAAGTTTCAACTTGATCCGAGAATTGGTTTGGGAGAAATAAGGTGAACAGACTTTTGACCAGACAGACAGAGTGAGTTAATATATTTAAAAAACAAGGTTACTAAGACAGTTTGTGTTTCCACACAAACTCAAAATCGGCCCCCGAAGAGGTCCACCCAGGCAGTTAAATAGGCAGGTTTCAATATTTTTCAGAAAGAACATCAGAAGGAAATTCTATCAAAGAAAAATGACAGAGAAGAATGGAGAAAGAAGGTTGACAGATCTTGTGTGGTGCCCCAGCGGTCCAGCAGACCAAAGGCTAGGTGAAAGTGTATGTTAAGTTAGATGTGAACCTGGCATAAATAATATCTTATAATGAGTATCTAATTGATCTAATTGTTTTGTAGAGTTGATTTTGAGTTTGTGTTTCCACACAAACTGTCTTTGTAACCTTGTTTTTTTTTAACTTAAGTTTGAATCCAGTCGAATGCTGTATTTTAAATACAGGATACGTTCATACCTCTTCGAAAGTTGAGTTTTTTTTTTTTTTTTATTCAAGTTAAAATTTCATTAAATGCAATTTTCTTAAACTTAAGTTCCGTTGAAGGCTGGGCTAATACCTTATACTTATAAACTTATAGATCTTTGGATGTGAATTGCAACTTGATCCAATCAAAGATTATCTAATGGATGCCTAACGTTAACAGTGTGTTTGTTAATTGATACTTAGTAACATTCACCTTGTAATGCATTCATCATACCCCCCCCCCCCTTTCCCTTTATCATAGTTGTCTTATACTCCGGTGAAACAGAAGGGGAAACTGATCTAATTGCCATTTAAGCAGGGCGCCAAATAGTCTTTTAATTATTCATCTCCCGCTATGACAGACTCTTACAAAGCTCTAAAAGTCGACTGTAGTCCCACATCCAACTCCACAATCCATCGGCCGACCGCCCCCCCCCCTCAGCCTACTCCGTCAAAGTTCAGACATGACGCTTCTGCTTAACGTGCTGTGCACTATAAATGTTGTTTTGGATGCGTCAAATAATTTAGTGGGTTAATTGGTCTAGATCTATAAGAACATACATAGCGCGCGCACACACACACGGCACTCAACGTTCTTAACACTCTTAACCAGAGGTTCTCAACATACTTGTATAATACCCCACATAGATAAGATAGATAAGAGGTCTTGACATAAAGCTAAGAATAAACTACAAGAACTTTTCCATGACAACTCTTCTGGACACTGTCCAGTCCAGAAGCTTATACCGTACGTTCAATAAATATCTCATTGAACTAGAGAATCGCCTGCTTTTGTCAAGTCACTAAACATAAACATCGGTCAAATGGAACACTCTTTACTAGGTTAATGAAGCTGAAGCGTCTGCCTGTGTGCCCAGGTACTGATATACAACATACAAATGTAATATCATAAAGTTATTTGCCTATATTATATTATGAATTAGATCAGGCTCATATGATTAGTATTTTGTAATCAATTATATGTGTTGACTCATAAGCAGATATATATACAACCCGGACAACGAGACGATTTCTATTGTCTTCCATCTCGACTGATAAACACATTTTGCGGTTTTTAAATAGTCGTACATGTTCTCTTCGCCCACTGAAAACTTGTGATCTTCAGTTTAAAGAATCTAAACACAACCTGATTCCCATAATCCCGAGATTTTGAATCGGTACATAAAAATAAAGCAAAAATGGTTAATTCTTTGCACTTATTCTATTTTTGTTTATGATATCCGTGGAAATCTTGACATAATGTTTTGCATACCTCAACATCGTGGCTGTTAGATCTAGATATTAACACATAAGTGGAAATCTCAATAGAAAAACTAGGGCAATATAAAAACATTATTTAAACAAAAATATTATTTAAGGGAAAAGAACTGCATATTCACAAACAAATATATAACTACTGCAAGATTTATTTCCTTTTTTCTATATATAGTAAAATAAATTAATTACCATTAATAAATTAATTTAATTGGCTAATATTTTCTTTGATTCATGTTTTCTTAGGGATAAAGAATATTGTACACAGTTTCAACTTGATCCGAGAAAGGGAAGTGGGAGAAATAACGTGTGCAAAATTTTTACTAGACAGACAGACAGACAGACTGACTGAGTTGATATAAGCTCTGACCAGAATGTGCTCGACGTGTTTATTGTGACGTAGCGCGAAATCAAACTGTACAATGATCAAGCAATAACTTTTCAATGCTACTTATTTTAAAGCCGTATATCTTTACATCAACAGGACAAGATGTAAGGCTTAAAATACACATTTTCCAAATATGTATCATATCCTTGTGATTCGTTATTGACATTGACATAAACAGTGTCTCTATTATATTCTATCGTAATGACACTCTCCATAGATGTTCATAGACAAACTAAATGTTCAATCCGTTCACCAACTTCTAGACTAGTATATTTATTAACCTATAAAGCCAGCTAGCACCACAAGTATAGCAGCAAGCAATATATGCACCAATACATGTACTCTAATAATGATTAATGACAAAAGCATGCCCTAAGAAAACTCAGCACTGTCATCATGCCCAGCGGATCGCAGATGTTAAATCCGGCTCGAAAAACAACAACTCATAAAAAGCTCTGGGGACTTCGACAGTCAGCACTGGATTGATCTAACAATAGCAATCTATCACCGTCAGAACCAGTAAAGAAAATATAATGTTTGCTTTTCATGTTCAAGCGACTTTTGGTATATTTAATGTTGTCTATAGCTAACATGGTTGGCTCATTATAACGAAATCTTTGTTTAGAGCTTAAGAAAGATATACTATCTCCTAGCCCGTAACCCCCTGGTTGGAATAATTACTAACTATTAGGTTTATGCTACCATATACATTCTACAGTATAAAGTACCTAGTTTTAAATGTAATATGATTTAATTTTTGACTATGTACACACACACACAGATCATACACACATACGTACATGCACACACACATACATACATAATAAGGCTTGTCCTCGAGTCCGAAGATTGACGAGGAATGCAGTATTTTCCGTGGCTACGCAGTCCCAGGCGTGACCTACATATTTTGCCACATTCAGCGCAGACGTAATCATTGTCCGCCGATGGTCAATTTAGATTTTCTTTTCGCCGTCTACGTCTGTCCTCTGTAGCGAATTTCCTTTAGGTCTTTTGGTCATATATGTATTGGGCCTACATATTTAGGACCAAGAGAAGCTCAGAATCTCTACATATGTTAAAATTCAATATGCAAACAAAGACGTCAAACAGCGATGGAGAACTGTATGTCCCTCACGACTATGAAGAGCCCAAAATAATTGTCTAGAAAAATGTTTATGTTTAGATATATTAATAATAAGGCTTGTCTTCAGGTCCGAAGATTACTGAGGAATGCAGTATTCTCCCCTGGCTACGCAGCCCCAGCTGTGACCTACATAGATATAATAAGCTCTACATATACACTATTTACAACGTATTCGACAATAGTACATTACTAATTCCTAGATCTACATTATATATATATTTTAATTATATTATATATATAATTATATATATATATATACGTATAACGCGAATATACGATACTGAAACCATGCAACCATTTCGCTTCATTCAAAAATAAAGCTTACAGTAGACAACACAGCATTTGTATGTTTCACAGGCAAAATGCAGAGCTCAAAAAGCGTTTGTTTTGTTATATTCTTGTTCAAATGCGTAGTTGAGCTTGGCATTAGAGATATACTTTGTCTCGACACAGACGGATGCATGAAGATGCAAAAAGAACACATTGCTACACTCAAAGCCATCAAGAATCACAACAAGCAATGACATTCACAGGAAACAGAATTCACAACAATAGTTTGCCTAGAAAGGTGTGATGATTATTTCTATTAAAAGGGCTACAACAACATGATTATTCAAGGGAAAGCACTGAAGCCGTAAACAACAAGCAGAGAAAGAGTTGTCCAACCTGATGGTATATCACGTGAGGGATGGAGATATACACACTGGGGGTGGGCAGTATACCCGCGTGACCCATGTTCTAGAAAAAGAAAGTAATTACGTCATCAAAAAATGATATAAATTACTTTCGGTTATCAATTTTATTTTCAAATTAAAAAACAAAACTTTTTATATTGTTAAAAAAAATGTAAACAAAGGAAAAATCAAAGTAGGGCAGACCTATAAGGTCTTAATGGAAACTTAACCATGGAGAAAGAGGCTAAAGTGTTATAAAATAAAATGTTTTTATCTGATTGAGTCCTAACTTTTGCTTGATTGGAGATTTTTTTCCATGAACTAAATTATGTCCAGGAAGCGAGATGAAACGTCAATGTTGCCAACTAAATTTAAAACAAAAACAATACAGAACTACAAAAGTTTACAAAGATTTTCATATTAGTTGAAAAAAAAAACATAGCTCATCAACCCTTCCATTATTCTGTACACCGGATACACCAAAAGCAGCAATTTAAAGGACTTACTGAAAAACGCACAGCACAACCGCCCAGGGCCTTATCTTTAAAAAAAATGTATTCAGAATATGCAAACTATAAAAACGAAAAAAAAATGATATTAAATGGACCCTAACATTCATGAAGCCCATTTTCATATGTTTTAAAACGAAGATAGGAAATTCAAAAAAAGGTCCTGGCCAGGGCCTCCACATATTTAAAACAGGCACTGGAAAACCACGTTAATTTCTGAACTAATAGCAGCACTCTTTAACATACTAAAAACCTCATCATTCGGAGAGATTTGAACCCGTAAAGTCCAAAACTCTTCGGTTACGGCATTGAATTCTTTTCTGACTGTGGCTGCGATTTTTCGACGATTCTAGACACAGAGTTTAGAGTTTACCCGATTGTGTCAACGAAGATGTTATGGTAAACTCTTTGTACACATACACATTACATGAACTAAAAGTGGATTTGAACCCCAAGCAACAAGTCTTTGGGCCAGAAATGACAAACCCTTAATGATAAAACTTTATGGTCTAGGGGGCATATACATTTCTGACATATTTGTCACAGGCCGCAGTAAGGTTAAATATCGTAGAGTCCAATCGAAAGCAAGTCTCTACGGCTTTTTTTTATGCACTTTGGTTAAATGTTTCGAGAGGGCGGGATACATCGCGCGCGTCATGAACCAGATATGAGGGAATGAGTACCAGAATACTAAGGATAGATAACTAAAAAAATATTTACTGATGCAGGGGTAAACGGGCCTCAATACACGACTCCAAGAACACATTGGAGACATTTAAAATGGTGAAACTAAGCCGGTCTTTATTCATTTTAATAGCACACAACATAAGTACCACTCATCATCTCAAAACAAAGCAATGACCAATACACCCGTCTGATTATTAAAAATAAACTTTTTGACATGAAGGCACCCTCTACTTCACCGGCACAGGAGTAGCAACCAACACACGTTTCTTTAAAATGAGATGGGGACAAACATTCCACTTATATCTAACTTTTCTTAGCACTGGCCCCTTCCGAATTGGGAGCGGGCAGGGTTTGAACCCGGGACCATCGATAATTCTGAACGACAGTCCAGCGTGCAAACCGCACGACCAGGCAGCCATCCTATGTGAATTGTATTTAATAAGGATTGAGTAATTCTTCATATCTTCATTCCTATTAGTATTCTACAGAATTCTGACCAATCAGAGAGAAAAAAAAACCAACTAGTAATTAATTCAATAACCAAAAGTAAATTTATTAAATCAATTTTTTTTTCCTTAGAGTTATTGGAATGTAGAGGAATCAAAGGCCAGAAAACCCCTTAAGTCTAAAGTTTAATTTCAAAGTTTGAGCAGTTTACCGTCAGTTTACAAGTTTATTTAACTTGTAATTGATGAAATAGAATCTTATTGCCAACTCCAAAGGCATACAAAACAGACACCTGTGATTCTTTTCAACAATATGTCCTCCAACTTTGCGGAGGTAAAGGAATGAGTGAAAAGCAAGAAAATATTCTTAGCCACAGTATCAAGAACAGAATAACCTGCAGCTGTGTTTTCATTTCTCTCTGGTGTAATTCCTACGCACTTGAGACTGTTTAAACTATGTCTTAGAGACAATCTGCTTCCTTGAACTAGTTTATAAACAGTGTAAACTTTGTTTACTTTTCAGCTGGACACAAAATAAATTTCATTTTTACATTTTTTTGTTCGTTGGCTGCTCAAGTTACCAAAAACAAAAAAATCTTCGATAATTCTACAACTGTAAACAAATCAAGGACAAAGATGTTATTTTTAACTTTTCAATTTCAGAAATCCCAACAAGGTCTTTGAAGTCTGATTTGATTTCTTCTCTGGATCAGTGGCGTAGCTGAGGGGGAGGGGGTCGAAGCGAGACCATCCGTTATAGAAGGCCTCAACACTGACCTGCAACGTCAGAACTTGTGGGCACGTATCAAGGGCTGCACCACAAAGATAAAATGACTACGAAATATAAAAAAATATCTACATTTGTTGTGTATTCAATCAATGCATGTAGGTAAATATCTCTTTCAAATATTACATCTCAACAAAAAGATTAGACCCAATACATATTTTAGCTAAAAGTCTGTTTAGAGAACGAATAATTTGAGAGTGGCATCAACATCATATCACACCGGGTGTCGCCAGACCTAGCGACGCCTTTGCGCTGGATGCCTTCTTTAGTATTTTAAGTAATTAATTAATTGCTGCAAGTTTCAATGTTGTGATGTAAACGTGATACATTAAAAAATTTTAACAAGATTACAAAGACAGTTTGTGTGGAAACACAAACTCAAAATCGGCCCCCGAAGTGGTCCACCCAGGCAGGCTTCAATATTTTCAGAACACCCAAATGAAATTATATTAAAGACAAATGAGAGATAAGAATGGAGAAAGATGGTTGACAGATCTTGTGCAGTGCCCCAACGGTACAGCTGATCAAAGGATAGGTGCAAGTGAATGTAAAGTTAGATGTGAACCTAGCCTAACTATTTCCCCTTTCAGGCCTTGTGGTCTATAGGGCAGATGATGTAAAGTTCATCTGTTTTTGTGGCCTACTGTTAACAAAGGTGTCACGTGGCCAGGACAACGACCAACCGCCTTTACTTTTGCCCAACTAATATCAGGTGCCCATTGGAGCTGGGTGGACTCAGAGGCGCCTAAGGATTCTGAAGTAGAAAATCCCAGTCTTCACCAGGATTCGAACCCGGGGCCCCCGGTTCGGAAGCCAAGCGCTTTACCGCTCAGCTACCGCGCCTCTCCTGGCCTAACTGAAGTCTTATAATTGATGTAATTTTTTGAAAAGGCTCAATCTCTTATCGAATGCTAAAAAAAATTAATAAAAATAATTTCGCAAATAAAAAAAAGATCAGGAAATTGAAGTTTACAAGATTATTATTCGTTTTTATTTAGGTCTAACTTATAATGCATACTAATTAGCTTTTTCTCTTTAAAAAACTGCTTGCATAACTGATTTTAAAAATTAGATTTTTCGCTTTCAGAAAAAAAAAAAGTAGCCGTTGCATCAGAACTTTGAATGGTCTAAAATATGTCGGATTTTCAATATCTTTTCTAGTTTATGAGATCTAAACGGGACGGACGGACAGACGAACATACATTTCGCACAAAACTAATAGCGTCTTTTCCCCTTTCGGGGGCCGCTAAAAACTCAATTGTTACGTTTTCAAACGAAACATGAGACAGACCTAGTTGATGCTGTACAGATAGATGTAACATGTATGTATCAATGGATGCTGTTGTAGATTATGTTGGCCTCCTTCAGTCGTAGAACGACTATGGTTCATCTCATGTGGCTGTAGAGCCCTATTTTGGAGAGACACTCCCGTCCACAAATATCACAGGTTAAAGTGGCTTTTGCTTCGGTGGTACAGGAGCTGGCCATTTTTCGTTTAGTACGTTTTTCTTCCTGAGCTGAGACCCATGTTCTTTCACTGTCCATAGCTTTCTTGGTCACTGTCTCTCTCCATCTGGTGCGATCTAGAGCTATGTCTTCCCAATGGTCAGTATTGATGTTCACTGATTTGAGGTCCCGTGTTATTACATCTATGTAACGGAGGTGGGGGCGACCAGTTTTTTTGAGCCAGTCGCAAGTTGTTCGTAGAGGATGACGTTCGGGATGCTTTTGTTCTCCATCCGTCAAGCGGGGTTGTCCGAGGACTGGAAAGATGCTGGGAATAGCTGTTCGTGCAAGGATCTCAGTATTGCATACTTATTCTTTCCATGTGATTTTCAAGATCATACGGAGACATTGCAAATGGAATGAGTTTAGTTTTCTCTCTTGCTTTGCGTAGGCGGTCCATGATTCAATGCCATGCAGTAGTGTACTAATAACGCATGCCTTCCATTTTGGTCACTGTAGTTAGCTTCTGGTTTTCCCAAACTCTTGTAGATATAATAACAAAAATTGCAATAAATGTTACTGCAGACATATTGTAGATCTTAGAGTCGATATTCTTATAGAGGATGTAATACATTTGTAGTGGATGATGTAGTTGATGCTTTAATAGATAATGCAGTAGATGCTGTGGTAGATGGTAAGATTGATGTTGCAATTGATCTAATAGCAGATGCTGATGTAGTTCTTTTAGTACAGTGGTTCTCAACCTTTTGAGCGCGGCGACCCCTTTTTACAATCCACCACTCTGCCGCGACCCCCACCACACACACAGAGAGAAATTGAAGAGTAGACAATAACAATCCATATTTTCAATGGTCTTAGACGACCCCATGCAAATCATCAATCGACCCGCAAGGGGGTCGCGACCCACAGGTTGAGAACCCCTGTTTTAGTAGATGTTGTTTATGAATGATCTAGTTTATGCTTTAAAAGATGTTGAAACAGATGCTATTGTAGTTCTTTTAGTAGATGTTTTATTGTATGTATGTGATAGATGATGTGATATTTGATGCAGTAGATGTTTTATTAGATGTCGCAACAAATGTTAAAGTCGATACATTTTGCGTAATATTTTATTTTTAATGTTATAAACACTCATTTGGGGGACCCTCTCAAGTGGGGCCCGGGGGTTTTTCAACTTCTCCTCCCTCCTCCCCCCCCCCCCCCCCCCCCCATAGCTACGCCACTGATCGGAATTTTTGTTAGAGAGATTAATTCGTACGGTGGTTTACTAGTTAACTATTCCAGTAGCTCGGGAAACAGCTATTCAGGCCTCGCGGAGCACTATGGTACTGCCGGAACACAGTTTGGGAACTACTGTGTTAGATGATGTAGTAGAAGATTTAATAGACGTTTGAATAATCCTGTAGATGTTTAAGTAAATGTTCTTATAGATGATGTAATAGACGATGAAGTAGAAACTGTTATAGATAATGATGTAGATGACACGGCTAATAACCCAACATTCGTCTAGTTACAACTTGGTTCTCCAGACAGAAAAATAAATATCTTTTCAATTATTTATACATTTTATTTAGGTCACTGACACATGTTGATAAAGATAACAAAGGGAGACAAGTCAGTCTGCAGACGTTTGGAGAAGGTAAACAGATATTTAACAACCCAGGTGTTCCCGCCTAAAATTTAAGTCTACACCTGCTTCGAAATAAGCCACTTGGCGGTCTAATAAAACGAAGAAACTGTTGAAAAAAAGAGTTGTTTGCAGCTCGCCAACAATAAAACACAGGAACACAACATTTTCTAATTACTGCCAAACTAATTATCTAGGACAAGAATTATTTTAGGGAATAAAAAAAATTTAGCACAAGCGCAACGTCCATAAACACATAAATATGGATATTTCTTTGCATATAAGCATGATACATGTACTTGTGTGTGTGTGTGTGTGTGCAACATTCATTCAGGTCTGTTTCTGTGTTCGGCAAAAAAGCGTAAAAGTTCCACGTCTAAATATATTCTCTCGTACCCCCCCCCCTTCTTGCGTTCCGTTAAAGGGCTGTGAAACATATAAAACATAAATAAATAAATTTCTAGATTGATAAATTTCAACATTTTCTAAAAAGTTGAGAAATATTTATAAAAGTATTACTGGTGCATTTTGCTATCAATAGGTATCAATGTCAATAAGTACTGCTTCTTAACCTTATCAATAACTGTCAATAAGTATCAATATCAATAAGTGCTGCTTCGTTGCCTTATCAATATGTATCTATATTGATATAAAGCGATATTTCTTAGCATATGTATCAATATGTACAGAGTTAAATGTGTTCGATTATCTCTACGTATCGTCGTCTGTAAATGTCTACGATGGAATTTTTCAATGGGTCTTCAACGCATGCGCCGCGGACTTTGGATTAAAATAATATCAAAACAGATCGAATGGAACAGTCTCCACCATAAAGGACGCAAGGAGACATAACAAAAACACCAGCTAAAATAGAGAATAGATTCATTTTAATGTTCAATCAAAGTATTTTTTTGTTTATCTCCCCCTGGTATGAAAATTTCATTTCAGGGGTAGGATTGATATATTTAGAATAGGACAAATTTGTACAAATGCTCCTTTTTCCCTTGAGTTTTTAAAGCATGGAATGGGTTGCCTGAGTCAGCCAGAAAAACCAATGACAATTTTAAGTCATTAATTAGCATGCATGTCTAGATTGACTTAGTAACACGCGTAAAGTCTAGTCATTTTCTTTTTATATTTTATACGATATGATAATTCACTATACGTGGTGGTATAAAATGATGTACAAACCCATACAAACCCAAACAAAAATTAATTTACCCCCCCCCCCTCCCCCAGAAACTCATAATATTACTACGTCGGTGTAGCCCTTCGTTCTAGGGCTTAATTGATTACATCTTAATGTGGGATCATACAGGTGCTAGGCAGAAATAAACGATCAGTCATCTGCGAACTTGAAATAGTTCACTCCTTTCTCGGATACAAGGAGGAGGGAGTTACGCTAGTTTCATTGTTTTCTATTTATTTTTGGTAAGATTCTTTTGAAATACTGTTTTACTCTGCAATACATTATATCGTCTACACAAATCTTTGTTTTTTCCACTGATCGTAGAAATCATAAAACAGATCGAGTAGCGTGCATAGCTCATGAGTTGCGCCCTTACACCTGGACTTAACGTTTAGACTCTATAAACCTAGGCTAAAGATAAGACTACCAGTCCATAATACTACTTAAGTAATTGATAGTAATAGATTTAAACTGATATTCTTAAGAGAGTAATTCTTGCACACACACACACACACACACACACATATATATATATCGCACCACCGTGCGAATAAATCTCTCTATTATATATATACAGAGAGTGATAGATAGATAGATAGATAAATAGATAGATAGATAGATTATTTAGAAACGGCTCTAACGATTTTTTTTAAATTTCAAGGTATATGTATATAAATAAAGGGAAAAAAAAACTTCACTTATTGGTTAAATCGCAAAAACTCAAGGTCGACCGTTGTATAGATTTAAAAATGTTTCATAATCGTAAAAATGTTTTAGCTTTCAAATTCTAAAAAGGGCATTCCTGCTCTCGTCCATATAAATAGACACACGAACGTTTCCGAAATGAACTCGGGAAACAAATCATTCAACCGAGCGAGCCTCTGTCACCTGGTGCGGCGTGAGGGGCAATGAAACGGCAGATACCCTTGCACGAGAGGGAGCTTTGGCAGCCACGTACCTCGAAGCACCAAGCAAGAACGTTTTTACAAGCAACGGCAGAAATCCGAGCTCTCATTCATGAGAAGTGGTTAAAGTCCTGGGAGGTATCCGACAGAGCACGTAGTGTCTGGCAGCATATGCGTCACCCAAATCGCGACGATCCGTGGTGGCGGTTAAGGAGGTCAGAACAAGCAATCATTGCACAGTGTAGAACGGAACATTGTCCTGTTAGGGCATACTTTGCCCGGTTCCGCCCGAACTATGACTCTCGATGCCGTCACTGTGGAGAGAGCTTCGAAACAGTGTCGCATATCGTGTACGAGTGTCCCCAGCTCCGAGAGCTAAGGGGGGACCTGTCTAAGCAGTCACTCGACTTGTATGGTAGCTACAAGGCATTACGCCGAACGGCCCAGTTCCTTGCCAGAGCACTACGGGACATTTCTCAGGGTCCGAGACATCTGTTTGAGAATGAAGTGTCAGTAACACTCTCCAAACACTGGTCATTAGCAACATCAACATCTAGCCAATGAAATATTAGCTTTTCAAGTAGATTTTTTTGGGTACAATTTCTCAAATTAGTTGGAACAATTTTCATGAGTTCAAAAAAGTGGACACTTCGACATTTCAAAAACTGCTCTTACGCTGTCCTAAAAACTAGACAGTTTATGTATATCTGTGTGTGTGGGGGGGAACGCTAATTAATTGACCACACAGCGAAAACTCTGGTTTGACCATTGTAATTTTTCAATATGTAATCATCTTAAAATTAAATGTGGCTATTATGGACACATTCCCGCATGGACGTCCATGCTAGGCAGTTAAAGACGAAATTAATTGTACGAAATTGAAGAAGGCATTGAAGGAATTGAAGAAATAAATCTAATGAGAAATTTAGGTCAGCCCCATCTTCGTAGAGGAGGAATTAATTATTTTTTTTTTTAATGTTCATGTGTTTTTTTATTATTTATGTAAGGGATCACTAACTTAAAATAGTATAATTTGTGGTTCGGTAATTACTTTCTATTGCTGTAAATGAATTGAACACAAGAAGTCCATCACAGAAACTGAAAATGACGCAAACGACAGACGATGTGAAGAAAAGTATTACAAATTGACGTCATTTAAAGCTATACCCGTTAAACCAATTTCTCCGCCAAGCTAAAATTAGATGGATTAGTTTGAGACAAACATCGCTTAAATTTAACCAATCACTTTGAATCTTAACAAAGATAATACAAGAGTTGTCTCTCTCTAAACCAACTAGCTCACTGATTAAGAGAAGATTCATGAACATTTTTTTAGATAATTTTTTTTTTTTACCAAAAAATACGAGATGACTGTAACTGTGTGTCTTTGTAATAAGACGTCATAGCACGTGGAAAAGGGAATTTTATAAGGGTAAGTGCCAACTATAAATAGATTAGATTTATGTAGGTTTTTTTTTTTTTGAGGATGGTGGGGTGGGTATGGTCGGTAAGGGTTGCGATGCTTTATGAACCAAAGTACAAAAAAAGGAGATATTTGGAGAATTGTTTGCCTTTAGTTATTTTAAAAAACATTTATAAAGTAAGAATTTTAAACATATCTTCCTGTCTGAAGACATGAACTAGACTCGATTAGTTTAATTGGTGACCATAATGGAAGACGACACAGGAGTGTTGCCAAGGATACTTAGCCAAGGTAAAACATCTACCTTAATCGACCCTGACCTTAAATCAAAAGAAATCCAGCCATCGAGTCTAAAAAAGGGTTTATCTTGCCATTAGAAGAAATGAGAACTTTAAACAATGATTGGATAAAATGCTTTTAATTTGAATTACCGCTTTCATCATAGACTAGAACGGACACGGGAGACCAGGAATAGTTAACTTCTTTATTTGCAGACGACGAAACCACTCAACCTTTCGACCATTGTGCCAGGAGGGAATTTTTGCAGTCTGTCTTACTTCTGATTAATTGGATGCGATGTGCAACATCACGACCCGTTGGCCAGGAGTTTGGTGAAGTCGTTAGCCAAAGGAAAATACAAGCTTTGTCTGACACCTTGGAACAGTAAGTGTTTGAAGCGTAATAAATGAGTTGTCTAAACCAAACCAAAAGGCTTCAGCTCTTCTTTCAGTGGGGAGAATTTGATCTACGTAATAGCCGTTTAGGCTGGTCTTAATGATGTTAAAATACTAAATAGCTGTCTAGGTTGAGTTAAATGATGTTAAAATAACTAAATAGCTGTCTAGGATGAGTTAAATTATGTTAAAATACTAAAAAGCTGTCTAGGGTGAGTTAAATTACGTTAAAATACTAAAAAGCTGTCTAGGATGAGTTAAATGATGCTAAAATACTACATAGCCTTAAAGGCTAGTCTAAATGATGTTAAAATACTAATTAGCCGTCTACGCTGGGCTAAATGATGTAATCGGATGTGAACAGATGATAGACTTTCAATATACAAAAATGCCTCTATTATTATATAGTCCTTGAGATAATATTTGGAAATAGGAATTCTTACATCTATAGTGTGATGTTTTATTTCACCAATTCAATATACGTTTATTTTTTATTTAATTAAAAACAAAGACTTAAGGCACAAAGTCAATATAGCACAACATAGCCACGTGACTTTCAGACTCAATGAAGACGAGTTTTATACTAAACATGTAAGTCAAAAATAAGTTTAACCTTTTTTTTTTACCAACTATAAGCTCTTCAAGTCAGTGGGAGTAAAATGTAACCCACATTCATAATGCGTTATTACAACGAAAGTGATGACTGCTTAAAAGGCCTACTGACTTATTGCTCAGAGAAAGATGTTAGATGCCCTACCGAAAAAGAAGCGCTTGAACTCTTCATGAGAACACGAATGCATACACTATTGTCTCAAGAGGATTATTATTATTGCTTTTATATAGCGCTACTTTCATGCTTATAGCATGGTAAGAGCGCTTTTGGTCCAATCTCATTTGTGGACCAGTGGGGGGAGGGGGTTAGGCGCTCAGTAAACACAACTCTGCCCGAGTCGAGTGTCGAACCTCGAGCCAAACCTCGAGCCCCCTTCTAGGTAGTCTAGCCAAGTTCAAGCCAAGACCACGCTTCCCACATGTGATGTGAACATGTTAACTACATAGCCTAATATTCAACCACTTCGATACAATCAATTAAAACTAACGGACTGATACACTACTAATACACCATAAAACCAAATGTAATAGCTCCTTTTACATTTTTTTTCAAAGGTATTAAAAATTTTTATAGAAGGTTGCAAATCCAAAAAAAAAAAAAAAAGCTTTTGAGTGTATCCGGTGTACGAAATACGAAAGTGTTGATATTTTAATTAACCATATAACAATTTCTGTGCACTTTCAGTAACACACATTCAAATTTGTAAACTGTTTCAGTTTCTATATAAAACAATTATAATGGTTTAGTTGGCAACAGTGACCTTTCAATATGTGCGCCCTTGACAGTATGCACTCTGCCTATTTATTTCAAAACCTTTCGCAATAAAAAAAAGTTTATTTTTTTTCCCCAAGGCTCCTTAAATCGACACCACATTTCTTCATATTGTTTTGTCTTCTTTTTCTCTGTGATTGTATTCTATTGCTTAATGAAAACAAAGAGAAGATTACAGGGATTCACTTTTAGGGTAAAAGTCCTGAATAATTTGGAAATGTACTTAAACATCTTTTGGTGAAGCATAACAGACATACACATCTATAAGAGAACTTTAACACACACATACCCATCTCTAGATGAACCGTTACTAACATGTTCTACTAACGTGTGCACAACATAGTATTCACAATTTTGTTTTCACTTAAAGTTGTATATCACACAATGCAGCTTTCTGAATAATAATGTTGAGACTTGCCGATTGCATCGAAAGCTTACCGATTATTTATCTCAATAATGGGAGGCTACTACGTATAACATTTTGTTCTCCTGTATATTTTAATTGAATTTTATGTTTACGTACAACGCGGTAAATTTTCTTTATATTGTTGGAGAAATGGACCGTTTATAATATTCCGCGTTCGATTATCCGAACGATGGATTATCCAGACAGATCCCATTCCGTTTCGAATTAATCCGGATAATGGACGCTCTACTGTAGTGCGGTGTACAAGATTCTAAGGTTAATGATGGCGACCAAATACTGAGGATTGACGAGATTTAGAAATAGTCAAAACACGAAGTGAGAAGATAGATTGCTAGAATAAATATAGATAGATAGATAGATAGATAGATAGATAGATAGATAGATAGATAGATAGATAGATAGATAGATAGATAGATAGATAGATAGGTAGATAGATGTAAAGAGTGGAGAGAGAAAAAGAGCAATAGGGTGAGAAATCACATTCAGGTTTATTTAAGGTAAAAAAAAATCTAGTGCCCCCTCCTGAGGGGCGGGCAGATGATATAAGGATCATATCTTTCTATGACCAACGGTTAACGAGGGTGTCATGTGGTCAGCACAAGGACCAGCCTCCTTTCCTTTCCCAAAATAAAGTCAGGTACCCATTGGCGTTGGAGTAACTCTGGGATGTCCTAACGATCCCGAAATTTAAAATCTCAGTCTTCACGAGATGCAAAACCCGGGGCCTGCTGGTTCGGAGGCCAGGTGCCACAGTCTATTAATGAATGCAAAGCTTCAACATGGACAGCCGAGCGAGGGGGAGTTTCAGAAGGGTGTGGAATATTGTTTTAAAAAACAACAACAACAACATATTGACATAACTAATAACTGAGAAGTAAGGAACTAAGAAAGAAATGTATCGTTGACCGATGGTCAGTTAAGGATGATGCTTTCTTTCATTAAAATTTTTCAGATAGTAACATGAACAAGTGATCTAACCCCTCGAGGTATAGGGGATTCAAGTATTGTGCAATATTTGCAATTTGTACAATATGACATAATGCTTATATTTTCACTTGTTACTTAAATGAAATTTTTTGTAACAGAGAGGCAGTTTAAATTTACTTTATACAAAATAAAATCTGTTGTTTTTTTTTTGCTTAAGAAATTATTAACCTTGAAAGTTTACAAATAAAATATACTGTTCTAATATATTCATTTAATCTTCAAAGATTTTTAGTTCTTATTTTTATGTATAGGAGTAATTACCTCCGTAAGATGTCTTTGACGCATTGTAGCAATTGCCTTTTGAAAGCCAAGATGTAAAGAAGATTTCAATGCCAGCTATTTGTATAAATTCAATACCGAGTTTCTAATATCTATCTATCTATCTATCTATCTAACTATCTATCTATCTATCTATCTATCTATCTATCTATCTATCTATCTATCTATCTATCTATCTATCTATCTATCAATCCAGTCTGTCTGTCTGTCTATCTATCTATCTATCTAGCTATCTAGTCTGTCTGTCTGTCTGTCTGTCTCTATCTATCTATCTATCTACCTTTCTTTCTTTCTTTCTTTCTATCTAATCTATCTGTCTGTCTGTATGTCTGTCTGTCTATCTATCTATCTATCTATCTATCTATCTATCTATCTATCTATCTATCTATCTATCTATCTATCTATCTATCTATCTATCTATCTATCTATCTATCTATCTATCTACTGGCTTATATGTCTTAAGGAACTTAAAAAAAAAATCAGTTAAAGAACACATTAATGCTATTGATAAGAAACTTGTAGCCACTAAAGGTAGCGACTGCTGCTAGAAACTAAACGAAACAACACACGAGGTACAAGAGGAGATCAATGCCTGATGTTGTCTTTAACAAAGTCCACATGTTGACCCCCAGCACTCCCCATGTTGACTCTGATCTCTGACCACTCTCTTTAACATCATGTACTGAGTCCAGTCTTTCAACCAGGCCAGGTCTTAAGATGATTTTTTAGTGTCGAGGAGTCTCACATTAAGCGAGCTCCAGTTCTTGACAGTGAAAGTATTTGTTTGAGAGTTACTTCACACAAAAAAGAAGAATACGTGAGCGAAAAAACAACAACAACTTAAGAACTGCTAGTCATTTTTTTTTTAAATTACATTAAATTAAATTACATGTTTAGATCCCAGTAGAAACAGACCTACATGTTTTGATCCCAGTAGAAACAGACCTACATGTTTAGATCCCAATAGAAACAATTACAGGTTTGGATCTTAGCATAAACAGACCTACATGTTAGGATCCCAAAAGAAACAGCTACAGATTTTGGTCCTAATAGAAACAGACCTAGATGTTTGGAACTAATGTTGTGAACCATGAACCGCTACAAATTAGGCTTAATGCATTAAATGGTTTGCGATCTGGACTGTCGTCTGGATGGTCCAGAGTTTGAACCCTGCCGCTGCCATCCTCTGACGATCTGCAGGAGGTGTGTTAGAATCTTTATTTTTGAAGGTACGCCCGAAACAAAGAAATAAAACAAACAAGTTGCAATACAGAATTTTTCTGTTAAGTTTTTCATATGCCGTTCGGAATAACAAAGGGGAGGGGGCGCAAATCAATTTAGACTTGTGATTTTTTTGATTTTTTTTTAGGGTTTGTGGTGGCATGAATAAATGGGCAGAAATTCCTTCATAAATTAAAGATTATTTCTCAAACTATGACGTGTTAATGTATTGGACTGGAACCAGTTTGACTTCACTATCGTTGGTCCTCAGAGAAGTGTCATTATAATCAGACCCTCAACTCCTGTCTCTCCGGTCAGACACAAAAACACTCGAGAAAAATGTGATTTCCAGAACTTCATTTGGAATTAGATCCCCAACAAGCCGCCAGACCAGAAAAGAAGAAGAAGACAGCGGAACATTGCGTTGTTTCTCAGACTCTTAGGTCAAAGCCAAGCATTGAAACAGAGAGCTCTATCCCCGATCTTCCCCGCCCAATGAAAAATATCCCCCCCCCCTACTTAACACTGACACACAGACCTCCCCCCCTCCCACAACAGCGCCTGCTTAAGCTCAATGTCCTCCACGGATTCGGGCAGAAGATTGTCGAACTCGAACTTTTGAACTTCTGGGACAAATTGGAATTAACCTTCCAGGACCGGCTGCCGGACCACTGATTCCTTTACAGGGTACGCAGCAATTGAAGGTCAAGGGCCTTGTGGGAGAAGGGGCGGGGGAAGGGGAAATGGATGATGGCAGACGACTTAGTATTTGCGTGCGTGTGTGTATAAGTGTGTGTGTGTATGTGTGTAGCAGGTCGAACCATCGTCTCAGTGTTTTATCAATAAACATCGGCCAAGCTTCCATTTATCAGGCGCCTTGGTCTAAAGAGTCCGTTTAATATAACGGTGTGACCAGTGGCTACTTGATGTGTTTACGTTTTCCTAATTCATCAATCTAAAAAAGTAATTGCTTATACATTAGTTAAATTCGTAATTCGTTTGATAGCGCTCTTAGAGTAAATACAAATCATGGCGTTCGAATCCTCGGTTTATACATTTTTTTAGAGTGTAAATTACAGTCAAATAAAGGTAATAACAACTGACTTCAATGGCTTCCAAAATAAGTAGGTACATTTCTTATTCCATATGCTTGGGCAAAATTGTACAAGTGCTCCTTCTTCCCTAGTGTCAGGAGTGTTGAGAATGTAGATAGAATCAGCAAGTAAAATCAGTGAGTTAGCCATCAGCGTCGGCAAAAGAACTCTACAATTTAAACGTTTTGTTTATCTCATTGTCAATGAGTTAAGATGCTAATAATGGGACTTGTACAGTACTCTATGTTAAATATTTTAAACTTTTTTTCTCTCAATTTATACATTTCACCAAAGACTTGTGATTTAAAAATAAATCGTTTTTTTGGCTTTAAAATAAAACAAAACAAGAAACGGAAATAAAACTACGAATTACAGGCGATACAATATTTTTTTATTTTTTTAAATGATATTTAGGGAATATGTTACAAAATAATTAGAGATGACAAATAATGCATAATAAATATCTGAGAAAATATTCCGTTCGTTTTATTTAGCCACAAATAGAAATGAAAATTAAACATTACTAATTGAAGAATTATGAAACATTAATTTTAAATTATTTCTCCCAGCGACATTTCAATGCCAGAAATTTCAAAGAAAAACTTCAAAGAGAAAATTGTATCGTCATCAGCGTCAAAAACATCAATTAGATCTCCCCAGTCTGACGTCATCACATCACTCTCTTTTTAAGCGGAGACATTCCTTTTCATAACATCACTCTCTTTGTGACGTCTTTTATCACCCCGCCTCCGATTTTCACCAGGCCTCCCCCCATCCAAAGTGAACTTTCTGTTCAAGGCGCATCCCCGATTCCTATCGATTGGCAAATCAATGTTGACTGTTTAATTGCTTGTTTCCCTTTGAGCACAGACCTCATGCCAATATTGATGTCTCCGTTGCGCTTCCAGACTTGAACAGTTCCTTGACTTTATAAATCTAAGCGCCTGTACATGTACAGTTGTCAGGCATGTCTACAACCCTAACCGTCACTTTTCAAATAAAGGCTTTTAGCTGCACTATCTCCACAGCTGTAGTAAGCCTGTAATTATTAACAGTCCAAGACTTTTTTAACTTCGTTGTTTACAGTATCAATATAGGAGTGTTCAGGGCCGGATTTAGACTAGGCTAGGCACTAAACTATTTAAGGCATGGAGCCCCTTGTAATAAATACAAGACAATTTCTCCTTTGCACTTTCTTTAAATGATTGTGAAATATCGCTTAAAACATTTTTAGGGGCTGTTGTTCGTCGGTCGTTGTCGGTAGCTCCAAACGGTTACTAGGTGTAGGTGTATTATTATATTTTAAATTAATGAACTTAAATAGCTCATACAAACGTCTCTAGTGAACAAAAACTTAATAAAACTTTTATTACAATATTTACAGATTCAACTTCAAATAAGATATAAATCTAATAGTAATGAAATAAAAATGATATAACAAAAACAAACACAACAAAACACGTCCATACTCTTTCATGTCTCTAGATCGTCTGCCGTTCATAACATAAATTGTGACAGATTGCTTCTTATTTCATCATTCTAGACTGCACCAACCAATCGCTTAACCTCTCCCCACCGTCAAATAGGAAACACACACACTCCATAACAGGGGGTCCCCAAACTTTTGTGGGCTCTAAGCTAAAGGTTATTTTACCTATAGGTAAATCCAGCACTTGGAGGGTTAAAATAAATAGTCCCATATTACAGATGAACTGCGCAGTCATCTCCAAGTAAGGCAGCTGTTCATACTGTATTTTTTTTTGTATTTTTTTTTTTTTATCCCGGGGCCATTATCTCGATCGCGAATTTAGGTAAAGTATAGAAGATATAGATTTAAACACTAACTAATCAGTGTTCCAAAGTACCTCAAAGTCAAGCGGTTCAATAACAGTAGAACATGAAAAAAAAAATGTCAGACGGATTCATGGATGCAGGGGAATGGTGCAGACGGGGGTGTCTACGTAGGCATGAAAGATATCATGTTGAAATGTCAGAAAGGCGTGGGTGATGTTAGCAGCTTAAAATATGCACTGGGTAAAACAGTGATCTAGAACAGGGGTTCTCAACCTGTGGGTCGCGACCCCCTTAGGGATCGATTGACGGTTTGCCAGTGGTCGCCTAAAACCATCGAAAATATGGATTGTTTTTGTCTATTCTTCTATTTCTGTGTGGATGGGGGTCGCCGAAAAGTGAGATTGTAAAAAGGGGGTCGCCGAACTTAAAAGGTTGAGAACCGCTAATTTAGAAAGGTAATGAATGAAAATGAAATATCAGGATTGGAGAAGTAGAAAAAGACAAACATTAAAAATACTTTTTTTTACAAAGACAATGCCTCCCTTATGCAAATTATTGAGCGTTGTTTTTATCTTAAAAATTAATGAATATTAGATTTAAAAACACATTTTTACTCCGCCCCATACTCACCCTCCCACTTAGAAAGACTCCTGGTTAAACGAACATATAGATCATCTTTAAATAATCTAATAATAAGCAGTGAATCTAGAATTAGATCTAGACTCAGAAGACAATGCGTAAAAGTTTCCTGAAACTTAAATAATACATTCGGGAATACCCGCTAAAGTACAAGTGTTCAAAATGTAAAGTGCCTAGACCTCCGGAACAAATTAAATTTTAAAGATTATTAGATTTTGAAAAATCATAGCGGTTAGAACCATAATTTTTACAGTGTGGATTATTAGCTTGTAATTCTTTTCCCAAAGATATACACAAGCTTTGACATTTCTAGGAAAATCGTGTTCACGTTCCGTGTCAAGGCAGGTTCCAGGTTTTGCCTGTGCTGATAAGAGAAACTGTAAAAACAGAGAAAGAGAGTACAATGACTTGGATGTTTGACATCTTCGATGTTTTGCTTAGAGATTAAACAGACACTCCCCAGTACATGCAAATCTATTGTCGTGTGTTTAATCTATAAACTTCCCCAAGTGTTGTAGCTTGATAGGTCTGCTGTTGGTACAGCCGGTATTTGTATTTCGCTAACCGTAAGGTCCTAGGATGAAACTCTTAAATTGATTTGGCATTGGCCTGGGTCTACAGAGGTGAAGAGTTTTTTTGCATTGGGTCGGTAACACGATCTTCAGGTATGTTAAGATAATACAAGCTCTACAAGATAGAGTGTATCTGACTGTGGGGTCCTTATATTCCTATAATTCTTTATTCAGTTCTACATTTAATGTTTTATATCAACTCAATCTGTCTGTCTGGTACAAATCTTGTACACATGTTATTTCTCAAACTTCCATTCTCATATATATATATATATATATATATATATATATATATATATATTGTATTTGTGAGTTAATGTGCATTCAGAACTTTTGATACTATCGCTATCCCTCAAATTATTGCAATTGTGACTAGCTGTAAAATAGAAGCTTGTCTTTTCAGTATTACTAAGAAGAAAATACGAAAGGTAAGACCACACCGTGGCGAAAATTTCTGGATACGTCAAACATCAAAGGGAGATAATTGCTTGAATCTATACTATATAAACTCTAAAAATAACACAGACATTGAACCTCGCTACAAAGACTTGTGCAAATATTAAACTCCTACATGACATGCTTTGTGCAAACAGACGCATTAGAAAAACAACAGGGCAATCTCCGAGCGCGAGCATTGTACAGGAGAATGACTCTTAACTCAATGCGCCCTTGTTCAGAGTCTGATTACAGAATACTGGAGCCGTACTCTTGGCCCTCGTTACCGGAGTCATAGCTAGACTCTTGGCCATCATTAGCCTTGAGCTAATTCGTTAATCGTTCTTGGTATCATCTGCATCCCCCCCCCCCCCACCACTTCACCGATCTATTATTAAAATAACGTCCAGATATTGTGGTCAGTGCTTCCACACTGACCTCGTGGGATAACTTGTTTTTATCGGGATCCTGGCACCAAATGTAACTTTTCGGAGGAAGTTTTTTTCTTTTTTTTTAAAAGGCGAGAGAAAAAAAAAAAGATAATAAAAAGGAGGTAACTCTAATATTTCAGAGCGTGAGTTATGTCTCCTTGACATGGAGGAAAAAAACAAAAAACTAAACAAAAAACGAGATATGTTTTGATAAGTGCGTGCTTGTGTGTCAGTGTGAATTCTTGTGGCTGCGGTCAGTCAATGAAAATGCTCTCTGTGTGTGTGTGAGAGTTTGCTGTCAGTGAATTTACATGGAGATTGTGTGTGTGCATGTATGTGAGCTAGGCAAGTGTGATGAGCAGAGTTCCTTTTTTTATGGGCTTTGGTTTTAGAACTCCACAGATGGCTCTAGCACAAACAATGAAGAGGAATAGAGGGAACGGAGAATAGGGGGGGAACTGGAGGTGGAGAAACGTCCTTTAACGGCATATGTTTCATAAATGACGTCTCTGCTAATTTAAGAAGTGGTACTCAGCCCATGATAAGGAACGTCCCAGAAAATTATGCATCTATTACATCAGTGATGCTCAACGTAATTCAATC
This sequence comes from Biomphalaria pfeifferi, assembly GCA_030265305.1. Classification (NCBI taxonomy): domain Eukaryota; kingdom Metazoa; phylum Mollusca; class Gastropoda; family Planorbidae; genus Biomphalaria; species Biomphalaria pfeifferi. The sequence continues at coordinate 1,722,880 of JASAOG010000071.1, forward strand.
TGCGGGCCATTTTAATTTCCAACACTATGGTCGCGGGCCACATGATGGAAAAGATACAAAAACTGAATAAAATTGACCTGAAACTATTTTATTTCCACCCCGAGGATCTAGTACTTACATTGAATTATTGGGATATTTCAATTTTCTCCTGACACTTTAAAATGTAAAGATCTGTTCACTTTTCCTAAAAGATTCTATAGTCTTATTTTATGAACGCACAAATGTTAAATGCCTTAGCGGCTATCTATTAGAAAAAGTAAGGGTCCTAACCTAGGTAAAGATACATTTTAAACATTTTTATTTGGGTGGGGGGGGGGGGGGGGGAGAATTTCAAAGATTTTCTGCCGACCTTTCGGCGGACCGGATGGAAGCACGTCGCGGGCCGGATTGTGCCCGCGGGTCGTATTTTGGGCATCACTGTATTACATGATAAGCGTTGAGATGAAACAGAAGAACTTAGACTAGCCGTCTTTTTAAAATCAAAACTAGAGTGCTTGTAAAATATTTTACAGGTTTCGGGTGTTCCTTCAGAGTGGAAGTTATTTCCTAGTCCAAAACTCCCATAGGACGGAGGATGGCAGCGCGCAAGGTATGAACCCAGGACCATCGATAAGTCCTAACGACATCCCATCGCAAGTACGACTAGGCAGCCACTGCTGTCTTTTGAAATCATGGATCAGTCTGAAATCTGAGAACTAGTTCTAGATTTACATCAGCATAGGCGTGATATTCGAACAGTCAGCCGCATTTTATCTTATCAAACAGTAAAATTCTCCTTTCAGACCTTGCGATCTGTAGGGCTGATGATGTAAAGGTCATCTGTAACTGTGGCCCACAGAGGGTGTCATGTGGCCAGCACAACAGCCAACCGCCTTTACTTTTCACAACTAATGTCAGGTACCCATTAGAGGCGTGGATTCAGAGGCTCCCAAAGATCCCGAAATTAATAATCCCAGTCTTTACCAGGATTCGACACCAGGTTCGGAAGCCAAACGCTTTACCGCTCAGCCACCGCGTCTCCCTTATCTTATCTTACAAACGTATCAAAGTACTGATGGGGCTTCAAAGGAGACTACTACGTCCTGTACGTAGCCATGTGTAAATCTAATCGTGAATGTTAATTAGATACTTACGCACTACGCACTAGTTATTGGTTTTCCTGGCTGTATCAGGATACACGATCCATATACTCTTCAGACACTAAGGAAGAAAGAGCACTGGTACGACTTGTGCGAATTTATCTTAGCATATGTAATAAGAATTGTGTCTTTATATAAAGGTCTCTAAGTATTTTATTAGAATGTGATTTTTGTTTTTTATAAAGTATGGTTCAGTATTTTATTTGATCCGGTTACTCTACTTTCAATCTTTTGTTCTGAAGTGTCTCTTAGCTTATTGATTTTACTAATAGTGTTACTTTGTCAACTTTAGTCAATGCTCACTTGTAAATCTCACTAATCTAGTCTATATCTATTCTATTTTTATGGATTTCTTAATTAACAGAGCTCGTGATGTCAGGCACCAATCGATTAGATATGTTTTTTTGTAACATTGTAATTTACGAACTAATATTTTATTTTTTAAAAAGTAGAAATACACACATGATTCAAACGGAGCCTTTTTTTTTTAGGTTATTATTTCATTCAATATTACCGCACACAAACAGAAATTTTGTCATTTATTTCTTTAAAAAAACAAACTTGAGTGAATGCACTAGTCAACCCTGTTACATAAATGGCTTCTGAAAATGACAAAAAATCTTAGATATTCTTTTTTTTTCAATTACTATTTTAACGACATACAGACGATTTTTCTCAACAATGAAATGACGTCATTAGTTAAAGCGGAGACTAGACGAAAGTGACAATTTGGTCTCAAGAGTATTGTGTTTCTTTAGATCTTGTCTGTCTTTTTTAAATCTTAAAAACACAATTAATAATTTCAACGTCTCATATATGTCACGTATGTATTTAAAAAAGAGAAATATTAAACAGCGGAAAAAAAAAGATTACTAAGTTTGTGTGAAAATACAAACTCAGAAGCGGCCCCCGAAGTGGTCCACCGAGACTGATAAAAAAAGCACAACAGATTTCAATATTTTCAACGCAAACATCAGAAGCTATGCACTACAAACTGTTAACATCCACAACTGTACCTCAGTCCAAACATCAGAAGCTATGCACTACAAACTGTTAACATCCACAACTGTACCTCTGTCCAAACATCAGAAGCTATGCACTACAAACTGTTAACATCCACAACTGTACCTCTGTCCAAACATCAGAAGCTATGCACTACAAACTGTTAACATCCACAACTCTACCTTCGTCCAAACAAAGGAGACATGTGAAAGCTGAAAGTGCTGCCTATGCTTTGGTATTGTTATGCCGGCTGATGTCATAATAAAGGAAAGTAATGCAGTGGCGTAGCTAGGGTGGGGGAAGAGGGGAGACTTTGAAAATCCCCAAGGTCCCTACTTGAGACGGGGTCCCCAAATGAGTGTTCGAAATTTATTTTACATTAAATTTTAGCCATTATCTCATGATGTCGCATGTCAAAAAGCAGGGGGCCCCCAAAGAGGTCAAGCCCCTCCCCCCGGCCTCCAAATGATGGCAAATTGCTAGCTAAGCCTTTGGGGTAATGTTATTATTATTATTATTACGTCGATAATATTCAAATTAGAACAGAAGACTCAAAAGTAAAGTAGCAATTATACATCAAATGCATTTTATGAACTGATATGAAGTTATTTCTTCCAGTGAGTCTGATTTGACAAATGCTATAAAATGATCATCTATTTGATTATTGGTGGGTGTTGGAGGGGCAACTCTTCATTTGTGGCTTTTCCTTTTAGTAATTTGTCTTTAGAATTTCGGTAATTGAAAGAGAAATGGGTTTGGGAAATAAAAAAAAAACACCCGGTGAGATTGTTATGGCGAGATGCTATTATAAACTGTGTTCAAAATCTTAATTTAATTATATTTTAATTGTGTACTTAGATGCATTTTTCTTTTTTTTTTTTAATGTAAACGTATTTTGTAAATAGTTTTTAGATTGTATAACATAAAAAACATGTCATCTAGTAATAGAAATATTTCCTAAAACAGTATAGAAAATAACAAAACAAAACCAATTATGTGTCCGACCGTTGAATAAACACAACGATTAATGTACTGTACTACTTCGTTGAGTTACCTTCCTTGGGTTTATTGCCTTATTTCGGAGGTTCTCAAACTTTTTTGACCTGGGGACCCTTTAATATAGTCAAAACTTGCCAATGGACGCCCTAACTGACTTACTGAAAAAGCTACATCAATGCATATTATGAGTAACAAATGTAAAAAAAAAAATGTATAGAAGGAGAGTTTATTGAGATTTTGTTTAAAATAAAATAAATAAAAATAATAGTTTGATGACATTTTACGAGTGTATTTATTTCAGGCTCAATGAACACAAATTTTAGGTCGGTTTCTTTTTTTTTTTATGATGAAGATGATGAGGGCAATGAGACTATGTTGTACCAAACAAGAAGACCGGAAAGCAGTCAACAATGTCTTTAGAATGACCCATGGTGTAGGACATAAATATGGAATAAGTGTTTGTAACCAGAATTTGTGGTCTTCTTGTTTGAACATTGGTTTAAGTTCCTCGTTTGTGAATATTTTCAATAAGCTGCTCCTGTATTGCTATGGATTTATTTGTGATTGGGATCTGAAATGGTCCACGCACAACAGTATTCCATGATTCAATCCCCCTGAGGCCCGCGGACCACAGTTTGAGAAACACTGCCTTATTTTATAGTAGGTCTTTGTGTTATGGTGTGAATGTGTGTGTTTCTAATGTAAACATGAGTAAAGGTGGCCGGATGGTTTTTGGTTGTGTAGGCTGAATAGATTCTGATGAAACCATGAGGATGTCTGTGGCAACTCAAGTTAAAAATTAGGGGTTTGAAAGTCCTAGACGAGAACAAAAGAGAGACGAGTGACGGAAAGACGTGTTTTCTTTAGAGTAACTTCTATTTTGTTTACATTGTTGAAAATATAACATTATATTCATTTACATTGAAGTTAAAATGTGTGTTTGTTTATTAATAAAAGTTACATTTAGTTCTGTTTTATAGGAAGTTTGTGTAAGTTTATTTCAAGTTCCAAATTTTACAATTAATATGCCGACACCGGTTTAGCTCTACTAGCTGTTGGGAGCTACAAACCAACTACCAAGTTGAAACATTATGTTAATAGCTGTTTGGGTCTATGGTAAGAACAAATTATTCCGATGGTTCTTGCGCGCCTATGTATTTAGAACCACTGGTTGTAGTTTTTAGAAATTATTTCAGAGACAAAAAGTAAAAAAAAAAATCTAAAATGATGTCATTTTGTTTTCTTAAGGTTCTAGAGGGTATATGAAACCTAGATCTTTTTTTTTCAAACGTATTAATAAAACAAGATTCTGCCGAGCGCTTATTGAACTCTGAATAATTTATTGATCCGCTATCAATCATTCAGAACATTCCAATATCTGAATTCAGAATAATCACGACGGAAACAAAGAATCCTATTTAAACATTAATAACATTTTTTTAGAATCGTTCCAAATCCGCATTCGACCCCACACTGCCTCACACACTGTCTCTAACACTGTGTCACTGCTGGCCTGACATTCTTTAATACAAGCCACCCTACGTGGACTCAGTCGACCTCCCTACTACACGGAATATTAATTACTAGGCAATGTTCCCGTCTTGAATGAGAATAGAAAAAACAACCACTTTAAAAAAAAACAAAACATTTAAGTTCTCAAAAACTCATTGGGTCACACGCTTTGTAAAAGACGCTTTCTCAAGACATTGTTGACTCAACCTTATTAGCATACTCGTAATATGAACAATGGTTACCCTTATCTTATCTTTAATTTACAGGCGTTCTAATAGGAACAAAATTTCATTTTGCGCATGTCAATAGAATATTTCAAGCTGATTAGATACTTTCATTGTGCCTATGTTTTGGTAATGTATCGAACGACCTTTAGAAAGGGCCATTATATAAGTGTGTCTCAGGACATAGAAATGATCTTATATGTTTGAATCGAGATTTATTATGTCTACAATTTATCTGTATTGTAACCTTTTACTTTGTATTTATAAGCTATTATAAGCGTATAGTTTGACTGCGTAAACCCAGTTGCGATCTAGCATATTTTTCGTGTTGGCAAAGCCGTAGCGTTCTATTATTAAAGAAAAAGTAAAGCTCCCCTTTTTGACCATGCTGATGATGTAAAGGTAATCTGTTTCTGTGTCTCACAGTTAACTAAGGTGTCATGTGGCCAGCACAACGACCAACCGCCTTTACTTGTCCTCAATAAATGTCAGGTACCCCTTAGAAACAGGTGGACTCTAAGATTCCAGTCTTCATCAAGATTCGAATTTCGAACCCCAGACCTCGGTTCGGAAGCCAAGCTTTGTACAGCTCAGCCACCTCGCCTCCACATTTAACATATATTTTTTCCCCAATGTCTATAACTTGTATTTTTTCCCCACTATCTATAACTTGTTTTTTTCCCCCACTGTCTATAACTTGTATTTTTTCCCCACTGTCTATAACTTGTATTACTTTCCCACTGTCTATAACTTTTTTTTTACACGTTGTCACTCAAAAGAAACGTGGGAATTATGCATAAAACACTCAACCGTAATCTTCAAATACAAAAACAAAATCTAATAAAATACTCAGAAAGATATAAAGATAGAGCAGTATCCCTGAATTATTCTATCCTGAAGGCTTTCTAAATTTAGGGATTTTACTTAAGTTGTTACTCTAGTCAAATGTGAATATTCGTTTAATATGAATTTTATTGCTCTATTTTGTGTCTGTTCCAGTTTCTAAAGGTTTTCCTGAATTGAGGGGTTCTAAACAGGATGCATATTCTATTGTTGGTTTAACCAAGTTTAAATAAATTTTTAGTTTATACTCTTTTTTATTTATAGAAATTTCTTTTAATAAATCCTAATGCTTTGTTTGATTTCTAAATAGTTCATCAATATGTGGATTCCATGACAGTTTTTCATTTATTATAACACCTAGGTATTTTACGTTTTTAGTTTAGGTTAATGGTGTACTATGAATAAGATAAGTGGAATTCATTTGTTTTAGATTTTGTGTTACTCTTAATAACTGGCATTATTCTGGATGGAAAGACATGCTCCTATTTGATTCCCATTTCTGTAATTCATCTAATTCTCTTTGTAAAATATCTGTGTCTTGTGTTGTTTTTATTGTTCTATATATTATGCAATTGTCTGCAAATAATCTGACTTTTGTTCCTGAACTAATGCAATTTGGTAGATCCTTTATGTAAATTAAAAATAGTAGTGAACCCAAGACTGTTCCTTGAGGTACACCTGAGTTTACTGTTTAATGGAGTTGATTTAGAGAGATTTATTATTACAGTTTAATTCACTGATGCAATGGACCATCAATGCCAAAATATTTAATTGTTTTAAGCAAAACAAAGTAAAAAATATAAAAAAGGTCGCGAATGAAAATCTAAACACAAAGAGTGCCAGAAAAAAAAAAGAGCCTGTATGTTTAGTAACTAGCTCTAGAAATCAACAGAAAGAGAGTAACAAAAAGTTAGATGCAGATTTAGCCTACTTAAAAAGATCAGATCATTTTAGAATGGAGATAATAAAAAAAGGGGCGTGCTCGACGTCGGACTATCCAAATAAAAAAAAAACATATAAGAGTGATTTTCACAGCCAGAAAGAGCGCTCAAGTGACACATTGAAACATAGAGAGATGTAGGGGCGGGCAAGGGGGGTACACTGGACATTCCATCCTCTAACACAACATGAACGAGGTGAAAACACGGACTGACCTTTGCCATGTCTACAAGTGTGCTCTGATTTTCAGTCAACTTTCTTTGGTCCATCTTAACTCTCCTTAGGCTGCAGAAGAAACAAATAGAGCGTTCACATGGTTGGCTTAGAAACGTCATAGAAACGTCTTAGAAACGTCTTAGAAACGTCTTCGTCCTTGCTATTAACAAAATCAAAAAGTCATCACACTTGATCTAAAAAATATATAGCGAGCATTCTAATCTAAATATTAATGTAGCGAGCATTCTAATCTTAATATTAATATAGCGAGCATTCTAATCTAAAAATAAATATAGCGAACTTTCTAATCTAAAAATAAATATAGCGAACTTTCTAATTTAAAAATAAATATAGCGAACTTTCTAATCTAAAAATAAATATAGCGAACTTTCTAATTTAAAAATAAATATAGCGAACTTTCTAATTGAACCAAATCTAGATGCACGTGATATCACACTGTGAACGTTTTCAAGGACAGTATAATATTCTTCAGTTAACCAAGTGCAACCTGGAGAGCACATTTAGGCCACCTTTTGTGGAGATCACAGTTGGTCCACCTTTTGTGGAGATCACAGTTGGTCCACCTCTTGTGGAGACCACAGTTGGTCCACCTCTTGTGGAGACCACAGTTGGTCCACCTCTTGTGGAGACCACAGTTGGTCCACCTCTTGTGGAGACCACAGTTGGTCCACCTCTTGTGGAGACCACAGTTGGTCCACCTCTTGTGGAGATCACAGTTGGTCCACCTCTTGTGGAGATCACAGTTGGTCCACCTCTTGTGGAGATCACAGTTGGTCCACCTCTTGTGGAGATCACAGTTGGTCCACCTCTTGTGGAGACCACAGTTGGTCCACCTCTTGTGGAGATCACAGTTGGTCCACCTCTTGTGGAGATCACAGTTGGTCCACCTCTTGTGGAGATCACAGTTGGTCCACCTCTTGTGGAGAGCAAAAGTTCAAAGTGCCTCTAAACGCAATGGTTTCTAAGACAGCAAAAGGGAGATTTCTAATATTTATTATTTTGACTTTTATTTAACACTTCGTTATATACATTTTTTTTATACATGGGAGGTAACAAAAGATTTTTTAAAAGGGGGGGGGGGATTTGGGCAGTGTAAAAAATGCTCTGATTGGTAAAGTAATCACTCTTTAAAGAAAAACAACACTTTTTTATGTTACTCGTTTTTAAAATGGAAAATCTTTGGTTTAAAAAAAAAATAAATCAAGTTTTGATAATCAATATTTCCTTTTTGGCTAGAGAAAAAGTTACAGTGAATCCATTCAATGTGGTTCTTCGAAAAATGAGATTTGTCCTGTTCAATATTCCGGTTGTTTTCATGTGTGGCATCGCACTTTAACGTCACGTCACGTTTGTCTCACGGATAGAAAGTTTTAATTAGCCAAAATGATAGGTCTCGAGCCCCGTGTTTTGTGATCCTCTTCAGTTTAGTCTAGTAGTCTCTACGCTCTCTGTCATTTTGTAATCTGAGCATCCGACAAAACTCGTATTTACTCGGATGCAGACTCTTAGAGTAGACTGACTTTATGTGTAAGTAAAAAGGTTAATGTAGATCTAACGTGTATAAAGTGTATTTTTCTCTTGATTGTTGCATTCATTGCACTGTCTTAACAGTTCACATGCACTATATAACAAGATATATATATTGTTTACAAATGACATTTACGATACTTAAAGCCAAGGGTTTATTTCCAAGGGAAATTCTTATCTATAGTTATCGTAAGGAATTTCTCTACAAAGTACTGCAGAAGTAATGTAAATAAAACAAGCCTATGAACTATTTTGGTTTATTGTCCTGTGGTTTGCTTGGCGTTCTTCTTCTTGAAACTGTCAGGTAGAGTTGAGCCTTCCACTCTTGGAACTCTTGGCCAGCCAAAGCGATGAAGAGCTCCCTCCCACTGGCCTGAATGAGAAGAGTGTACACTGTTCTGTCTGGCGGGGGTCAGACTCGGCCGCGTACACTGGGACCATTTTACTTAGGCCCCATGAAAGTGAAGCTTCCCCTTTCAGACCTTGTGATCTATGGGGCAGATGATGTAAAGGTCATCTGTTTCTGGGTGGCCCAAGGTTAACGGGGTGTCATGTGGCCAGCACAACGACCAATCGCCTTTATTTTTCCCCAACTAATGTCAGGTACCCATTAGAGATGGGTGGACTCACTGGTGCCCCACAGATTCCGAAATTAAAAATCCCCAGTCTTCACGAGGATTCAAACCGGTTCAGAAGCCAAGCGCTGTACCACACTGCCGCCGCGCCTCGTAAGCCACATGATACTAAAAAAAAATGTGCCCTAAAGTTAGCACGCCTTGTTTCTATCATTTCGACCGACCCCCCCAAAAAAACGTCGCTCGACTTCAAACCATGGTTCAAAGAAGTAAAGCTTAGCCTTCGGCTAGTTCGCCTTCGTTGGCTACATTAATCATAATCTCACACCAAAAAGAATCATGCAGCCATCCATGTTAATTAATGGACTAGCCTCGGGGCTGGGCTTCAAACATTAAGTGGACCAGTCTGGCTCCACTGACCATGGTTTTGAAAGCCATTACCACATATGATGTGTCTGTGTGTGAGAGATAGTTTGTGTGTGTGTGTGTGTAAAAATCTGCGAATACATTAATAACAAAGGAGCAGAAAAAATGTATCTCCCCTGGGAAGCGATCTGTTTGGTTGGGACATGGATATCATGGCTGGCCTCCAGGCACCGATTAAGCGAAGAAATGGGTTGGAGGAAAAAATAAGAGAGGATGGAGTTATATAATGATGTATTTTTTATTTCGAATCACGAGATAAGTGTTCCATTATCTTACAAGCGAACACATACACTTTTAGAAGGATTGTCAAGAATTATCCAAGAATATTACGCGCGAAACGAGAGATAAAATTAAAGGTAGAAAGACTCAACCACTAAGATCTCAATTATTTATTTTAAGCTAAGTAAAATCAAGGTCGGTATATGTACATTAATCAACGTGCAGCACAATTACACGAGGCTGCATCTATTTATCAAGTTTCAAAACAGGTGTTGCCTAAATGCATTTTTTTAATTAAAGAAATTTCGCAAATTGCTTACTAGGGCTTTTCTTGTTTTTTTTGTTCTCTGATTTCTAGAAGAGAATTTGAAAAAGTTTTATTCGATAGCATTAGGACATTTCACCTTATTGTCTAAGTAAACCTGTGATTCACCTGTGAATGGCTTGCAAGAATTTCCTTTGGTGTGATCTGACCTTGCTGACGTTGACCTTCTTGACCAGCTTTGTATACCTGTAGATCAACCAGGTCTCTCTCAGGACATTTGCTGCTGCGTTTTTTAACTGAAGGAGGAGATAGAATTAACAGATAGTGATCACTAGGTATTTATTAAACCAGTGTTTCCCAAAACTGTGTTCCGCGGAACAATAGTGTTCCGCGAGGCCTGAAAAGGTGTTCCGCGTAAATACTCGAATAATTAACTAGTAGGCCACCGCGTACATTAATCTTTCTAAAAAAAATATGTTCAGCTAAATATTCAGAATGTGCGAAGTGTTCCGTTTAGGAAAAAGTTTGGGAGCCACTGGCTTAAACAAATAGATGTTATATATCATCTAAAGAATAACACTTCGACCACATGAGAGCTCACACAGGTGCTCAAAACATCAGGTGCTTAAACATTCTTTTGTGATGAACAAGATTACCTTCCGTAGAAGGGAAACATTTTATTTTTGTCCTCTTCTTATTGAGTCTCTTGCGTTCCTATTTTATTAGTGCTTTACCTTAACAGTTGTTATTCCTGTCTAATAATAATAATAATAATAATCTTTATTATCCAAATGGAAATCGGTCATACAATTTGTGCATTACACCAAACAAACCCAAAATATACATTCACACCAGATTCACTCATAATTTACATGTGAAAAGTTGATATCAGATTTCATTCACAAAGAGTGTTTGTGTCTGTCTTAGTTATCGGTGTCTTGTATCTCTTTTTTTTTTGTGGTAAAATAACAAAATCCTGACCCAAAAGGTGATTTGTTCTTCTAGAACTTTTTTAGCTTTCTTACAAATGTTTTTTATCAAACAGGTGCAAAATTGGGGATTGCTTTTTGGCCAATGATTTTACCAAACCCCTAATTCCAGAAAGTTTTTTTACATTGCTTATATTAACTCACACTAAGACTAAGACTGCTTTATTGATCCTTAAGGAAATTCCTTGTGATTACAAGGACTCTTTTCTCATATAAAGAAAAAAAAAGCCTGTCTTGGTGAAAACTTGTACACGTTATTTATCCCCTTCCGATACTCAGATCAAGTTGAAACTTTGAACAATTAATCATTGTCGATGATAACATAGGAATCAGTTTAAAAAAATAAAAAATTAGCAAAACAATTAATCGTAATAATTTTTTTTTCTATATAGAAAATGGGAAAAGGGAGATAAGCCTCGTTAGATAATTAAGTAATTTGAATTCCGACTCAAGAACTAGTTTTTGAAAAGCCAGAATGGAAAGATATCTTACCCACCTCGCCACCAAACCAAAGTGATTGAACCTAAACTCACTGAGAATGCTTTAATCATGGACGTTGCGTTAAACACCAATAATTAATGCAAATATTTCCAATCGTACACATTTTTTATTGTTCATATAAATCTATTACAAATTTACTTTCATGGTGGTATCAAAATAATTAATACTATTTCACTCAACTTAAACTTCGATTCGAAAAAGTATTTTCTATATTTTACTTGTTTCGATTGCTATTACCAAACTCTAAATAAAAATTTATTTCTTTAATCTATTAAATATGTAACTTAAGTAATGTCTCAAATTTTAGAGTGAAGTGGATATTGAAATTAATAAACAGATGATATCAGAAGCATCACGATCCTCGTTGACAATAAGTATATCATCCAGTTGAAAGCTCTGATATTTCATCAGTGAAGACTTTCGCTCCGCCAACGATGGGGAAAACAAGCTGACGTGGCCTACGTAGCGAGTTTTTGTGGCCAACCCTGTCTCAGAAGTTCAACGAGAAACTCGCATGATGGGAAAAAACAACTCGATCCTTCCTCCTAATGTAATGTCAAGATTTAATACACAGTTTGTTTTCACACGTTTCCATAGAAACACACACACACACACACACAGATGACAAGGAAAACTTAGAAGAGATCTAATTAGAAAAAAAAATCGATTTTTGTTCCACCTTAAGATATTTATTAATATTTATAAAGATTTATGGTAGTATAAGAGTTTTTTAAAATCAGAGTCAGTTACAAAAGAAATGAAATCCATCTGTCGGAGCTGATAACATTACATAGAAACAGCGCTGCAATGGCTTGAGGTTAGGTTAGTGGACAGGAGTGACCTACCCTTTTGGTCAGTTGTGTGTCCATCATAAAATAATGCACATGTTTCTCAGCCCTGCTTAGTTCCAGCTTCCTTGCGATGACCGCAACCACAAGAGCAGTACAACCCGAGCCCTGCAAGTGGAGAACCAAACAAAAAAACATTGTTGCATCAATATTTGTAACCAATATAAACAAATAAGTATTATTAACTCTTTCTCTCCTAACTGACGATACCATCGTTGGTTTGAATTAAATTAATGTTTTGATTTTATAAACTTTACTTTAGTCTTATTTAAAAAGAGCATGCAGTCCCCTTTAACTCTATACCAACTAAAACATTTCCTGATAACAAACGAAAAGGTTTTTTAGAGCTTAATTAAAAAAGAGTAGTGAAATACTGCTCAGCAATAGGAAGAATTCTGTCGTATTCTAAGTATTTAGAGCAGTGATGCCCAACATTACTCATCCTGCGGGTCATTTTAATTTCCAACATTCGTTTCGCGGGCCACATCAACAAAAAGATACAGCAAGATACAGAAATGAAATGTAATTCACCTGAAACTATTAGAAAGTAGAAACATGCGTAGCTAGTTCCCGTAGTTTAACAATAATTTACTCTCTTCCCAAATAATGAATTCCGTTTAAATGCTGTTCAGCCACACTTTTAAGAAACAATTACTTATTGGCTTTGTATAATGTTTCGCAAACAAGTAAAGGACGGTAGGACCTCTCACTTTTCCTTGTAGATTCTACATTCAGAGTCCCATCTCATAAAATGTTAAAGGTACTCAAATGATAAAGGTCATGGTACAAACACATTAGATAAAACATTAGAGCATTAACGTAGGTAAAAATACATTTTTCAACCACTTAATTTTATACACCGACGTTTTGGCGGCCGGATGAAACCATGTCGAGGGCCGGATCTGGCCCGCGGGCTGTATTTTGGGCATCACTGATTTAAATGAACACTTTGCTTAGTTTTTAGAGAGATTAATTTACTTGGTGACCTACTAGCTAATTATTCCAGTAGTTAGTGGAAGAACTATTCAGGTCTTGGGGAACACCAGAGTTAAGCGGAACACAGTTTGGGAAACACTGATTTAAGGCAATTGTTTATTCATGCATTTAGTCTGTGGCTAGGATGGTGCAAGAGGTGCAAACCGCACTGGGTGGCACCAATTAGAAGGTGACCACAGAGTAGAATTTATTTTCATCGAAAAAAATATATGAGTAAGAAGTAATAGGGGGTGGAGGTGACACTATTCGATAACCACAATGACTGACCCCTATGACGCCACTGCCAGTAGGTCATAATAATAGACAGGTCTACGTTTAGCCATGCCAAGTGTTTCTTTGTTAGTCTAGCTACTTTAGTTCAGCCGTTTTGCTGTCTGATAGTCCCAATGTCTGTTAGACTGTAACGTTTAGAATTTAGATAAAAAAAACAACAACACAAAAAATCGCTTTTCATTATCCGATTCACCATCGCTTGAAATAGACGCAACGGCTACTTTTGGTCTTCACTGCAACGAACTTTGGTTTGAAATTAATATGAAAACTTTTTTACATAACCAAACATTGCTAACATTAATAAAATGTCGATATGTTATATAAATTTTGCATCGTGCTGAAAACATATGCACAAACGTACAACAAATTTTTTAACAAGATTTACAAGAAAGTTCGTGTTAATCCACAAACTTTATCGGGATGCAATCCACATACTGTGTGTGACGTAATGTGCCAAAGCGAATGACCCACAAGGGCCGCCTTCGAGTTTATACACTTTTATTAACTTATTGTGTTTTTCTGTTTGTTTTGGAGTTAAATATTTTAATCTAAGCTATTTCAAAACTAACCCTTTTCACTCGTAACAAAATTATGTCGTCTGCTGCACTTTTTAAGAACATTTCAGTGAGGTCGTGACACACCAAGTTATTAGTCGTCCAGTTCAGAGTTATGTCAGACCAGACTGTGTCGATGTCCAGACTAAACAAACACGGGCTAGTACTATGGGACACTTTGTGAGTCCGACTAAACGGAGGGAAGAATGCAGTACGGCACTGACACAATCAAATCATTCACTACAGTCACGTGACAACCACGTGATCGTGTAACCCTATTAGTGGAAGCAGCAAGGCAGCCATAATTATTTCCATAGCCTCTCACGAGAGTTGAGATGAATGTTTAGAAGGAGAAGGAAATAGATGTTATCCAGTTTGTAGATAAATACCATTTATTAATTTTTATGTCTTGTACATTTTTAGATGGATTGGAATATTTAACGTATTCTAAAATATTTCTCTTAATTAGATACCACGTTTCAAAGTATACGTAATATAGAATATTTCAAACATATATTCTATATAACACAAAATTATATACTACTAATTGATTAATTGATTAATTAATTGTTTTTTTTTTTATTGATTAGTGTATTGTCTTGGACAATGAATAATTGTGCACAATTTCAACTTGATCCGCGAACAGGAAAAGGGAGTGAACACGTGTAAAACAATCCAGACAGACAGACGGAGAAAGTTAATATACGCTTTTTAAAAATAGACAGTACAGATTCACTATTCATCGCAAACTGTCGGATTTCTTTTGTTCATTTAGTTTGTAATCTTGGAATTTTCCTAACTTTTCATCCACACATAGGTCAGCTTTGCAAAAGTCTCTATTTGCAGCTGCGCAGATTAGGCCAGATCCGATCATAGTTAACAACGTAGTCAACTACTGCTACGCCGTGCTAGCGGGTATACCCGATGACAAAATCGCTAAGCTGCTGCGAATTCAGAACAACATTGCAAGAATAGTTCTACCCAAAACAAGACGCGATTCTCCTATCGCTCTCTCGCGTACACTCCACACGCTTCCTATGAATGCAAGAATCCACTACAAGGTGGCCGCAGTTGGTCATCAGGGCATCTACAACAACAAAAAAATGCTCTCGTACCTTGGGGAATTGATCTAAGAGCCTTGCGCTCCGTGGATCAACGGTTCTTGTTGTGCCACCTTTCTCCCTCAAAATTTACGATTTGTGGGCTATTTGTGTGCATGGACCAAAGGATTCAAACTCGCTCCTCATTGAGCTCAGACTTACAACATGCTTCACTACAATCTCAGTATATTCAATAAGAACTATTTGTTGAAAACCTTTTTTTTAAAAAGATTTAACTTATCATTTTAACTCTCAATGTATGTTTGTTATGTTATCGTAGCGCATAGAGCCTAAATTATGTTTGATAACAGCGCATTCAATTATTATCATTATGATTATAAAACATTCACTACCGACATTGATTAACTTTATAATCAACACTTACCAAGAGATCCTTCTAATAAGGAACCCTCTGAGAGCTAAGTCTTAATCCAAGCCCCAATCAAAGTGTCCCACAGAATCTCTCACTAAATCTCACACAGAATCTCACACAGAATCTCAAAAAAATTCTCACAGTCTACCACAGTCTGACATAAAACTTACTCAAAGTTTCCAACAAATCTCACACACAATCGCACACAAAATCTCACAAAGTCACACTCAAAATCCCACACAAAATCTAACACAAAGTCACACTCAAAATCCCACACAAAATTTCACACAAAGTCACATTCAAAATCCCACGAAAAGTCACACTAAAAATTTCACACAAAATCTCACACAAAATCACACAAAAAATCCCACACAAAGTCACATTCAAAATCCCACACAAACCCCACACAGTCACACACTAAACCCCACACAAAGTCACACACAAAATCTCACACAAAGTCACACTCAAGATCCCACACAAAGTCATACACTAAATCTCACACAAAGTCACACACCACTTTATATTATTTGAAAAACAAAACAAATGGACAACGCTCTACGTATTTATTTATTTCTCTATCCACAATCACAACATAAGTCTACACTCCCACAAACACTACGTATTTATTTATTTCTCTATCCACAATCACAACATAAGCCTACACTCCCACAATCACAACATAAGCCTACACTCCCACAATCACAACATAAGCCTACACTCCCACAATCACAACATAAGCCTACACTCCCACAATCACAACATAAGCCTACACTCCCACAATCACAACATAAGCCTACACTCCCACAATCACAACATAAGCCTACACTCACACAATCACAACATAAGCCTACACTCCCACAATCACACACTGTTATTTCGTTTATTATATTAGCACAAAGCTTAGTTCAACTCTGTCTGGTCAAAAGTTGGACACGTTATTTCTCCCACACCTAATCTCGCATCAAGCTGAAATTTCGCACAATGATTTCTTTTACCTGACAAAACAAAAATCAGTAATAAAAAATTAAACAATTAATTTTTTTAATAATTGGTAATTAATAATTTTGAAAGGTATGTGGAACAAGGGAAAGAAATTGTAATCGACTGATAAGGTGGTATACGTTGAATTAGTCCCCTTTATATTTTGTAGAGAGAAAAGTTTGAAACTAACAATAACTATAAAACCATCTATTTTCATAAGCACTTCCCGGATACAGTGGTTAGTGTATTGTCTTGAGGTGGCTGAGAAGGCTTTAGCCATAAAAGTCGCATTCACGGTATTCACCTTTTTAAATAAATAAATGCATTTAGAAGATACCCCATTCTTTCTCCCCCACCAATTTCGTAACTGTTCAAGCCAAGCAATGAGAAAGCTAAAAGCATCAAATAGCGCTAAACTAAAACAATCGGTAATAATAGTTGTAATCGCACAGGTTTAATATGTTAATCTAGACCTATCACAAATTTAATTACATGACTGAACTTAACTAATTGATACAACTACGCTTAACATGTCATGGCACTATTTGGAATTAATTATTTGTTAAATAGAAAAGGAAAGTTTTGGCTTAGAGACAATGACGCGACTAATAAAAAACAATGCTAGGATTTGAGGAAGAATAGCGACATGTAAACAGGCTACTCTTGGTGGCTTTTAGAGAGTAATTTTATAGACGTAGAGATTTAGCTTGACGACATTCGATGGTTCCCTTCATTTATTATTCAACTTCATGCTCGACATTCACTATCAGCGTCGACTATTGGTATTGTTAGACTTTTATCTGTTTTTTCTTGATTCCGCTATTTGAGAGTTACCCCCGTTTGACTTATCTACACAAGACAGTGTGGAAGCGCCTAACAAATTTGTTTTTGTTTTTTTAAAGTATTTTATTTATGTTTTTTTCTCTGTCTTTGTTTTACCGTTGTGACTAATACGCGTATAACCTAAAACAGACAGTACTTAGTTCAAACAAATACGAAAATATTTCTTTCATAATAATGTGACATTTATTCCCAATGCAATAAACATTGAATCTTAAATGAACACGTGACCAGCTAACCCAACGGATGGTTAAGTGTATGATCCTACACAACCTGGGCTCATGTCCATATCGGAGATAGAAACATATTCATGAAACATACAGTTAAAGAAGATCGCTGAAAGCAGAACGAACCCAAATGTCAATGTAACAAATATATGCAGCGATCTGTTTGCTGAGACATCTGATCAAGTTCCTACTGCATGCCTGTGTTGCCAATGTCAATAGAACCAAATTTCTGACATTTTATGTTTTTTTCCATAACTTTTTTTCATTTTATTTATCTGCAGTCTAAATTCAATGTTAGAAAATAACAGATTCAGGAGAGAGAGAGAGAGAGAGAAAGAGAGAGCTGTAATGTTTATACGGATATCCATCCGTTTTGGCTTAAAATAAAGGCGACAGAAAATGGAAAAGGGGCGGGGGGGGGGCGAAACAAAAGAGAATGGTATGAATGGAAAGTAGAAAATAATTATGACAACATAACAAGATGGAGCAAGAGAGAGAGAGAGACAGAGGGAGAGAGAAAGAGAGAGTAAAAGAGAAAGTCGAAGAGAGAGAGAAAGAGTTAATGCATTTGCCATTTGCTGAAAGATCAAATATGTTATTTGTTATCACAGCTCTGAGAGTTAATGATCCCCAGATTTTTTCGAGCAAGAGGAAAAAAACCCAGGAAAAAAAAACACAGAAATAGTTTAAACATTGCATGTCTTCGCTTGTTAACTCTTTCAAGCTGTCAAGATAACAAAATGAAGGAACATGATTTTGAGATTTTCTAATCATTATTTACACAGTTTCATCTCACGGAAAAATAAAAAATTAAATTAAAAAGAATTTATAAAAGGCACAAGGAAGTGGGGCATTGTTGGTATCAAGGTTACAATATTGCTAAAAAAAAGTTTTAAACTTTCAGGAAAGCACCTGTCTGACGTAATGATGAGGTCAGTTTCTTTGCGTGCCTTTGTCAACAAAATAATAGATAACATAGAATAATAACCCTATAAAATCTTTTTTTTTCAGGCTAAACAAATTGGCTAAAAAAAATAAATAAACTAATCAATGTCAAGGACGCTAAACTTAACTTCAAAATTGCAAACTGATAGAAAAGAAAAACAAACAACAGAAAAGCTTACAAACATTTTATTCCGAGGTTCTAAAATGTGCACTAAAATAATCCTGTAACTTTTTAAAAACAAAACTTATCAACACTTAATTTATTTTATACACCGGATGCACCAAACAGCTTCCCGCCAAGAATGAAACTCTCCACTACCCGACATGCATCTCGATCAGGTTTTCATGACATTCAAATGTGTGAATGTTGGCCACAATGGTAAAACACTAATCTAAAGGCCTATCATTGGAATATTAGAAAATGTAGTA
This sequence comes from Biomphalaria pfeifferi, assembly GCA_030265305.1. Taxonomy (NCBI): domain Eukaryota; kingdom Metazoa; phylum Mollusca; class Gastropoda; family Planorbidae; genus Biomphalaria; species Biomphalaria pfeifferi. Next base: position 1,741,843 of record JASAOG010000071.1, read on the forward strand.
GATCTATACATTTGTTTAATCAGGATTCTTTCTCGGGGGGTGGGGGGGGGAGAAAGGATGGGGCGGGGTAAATATGTTCCATTGTTGTTGTTTTTTAAGTCAAACATTCATTAGTTATTAAAAGAACAACAACCGCTCTATTAGCTGTATATAGTAACGTCTTCTCATCTTTTAACAATTATTTTTTAATGTTTTGTTATTGTTATCAAATGTAGAAAAATAAAAACAATGCGCAGATGAATGTGATGTAGCCAAGTTTCTGTTCCTGCAATTGTGTCTGGTTTCTCACGTTCTAATAAAATTTCTAAGTCTGTTGTTTTGTTCCTAATGCCCTCTGTCCCCTATTTAAAAATGGAGAAAAATCTGACCCAGAAAACTACAGACCTGTATCACTTACCAGCATCACATGTAAAATCCTAGAACACATAATATTTAGTGACATTATAAAACACTTGACAAACACATTGTCTTTACTCCATACCAATATGGCTTTAGGAAATATAGATCATGTGAAACACAACAAATAGGACTTATTGATGACTTTTCAAAAGGTTTAGATAATAGTGAACAAATAGATGCTATCTTACTAGATTTTTCCAGGGCTTTTGACAAAGTTCACCACCATAGTTTGCTTAAAAAAATATAATATTTTGGCATTAATGGTCCACTACATCAGTGGATTAAAGATTTTCTGATAGGGAGAGAACAAACTGTAATAATAAATGGCTCTAAATCAACACCAATAACAGTAAACTCAGGTGTACCTCAAGGAACAGTCTTGGGTCCACTACTATTTTTAATTTACATAAATGATTTACCAAATTGCATTACTTCAGGAACAAAAGTCAGATGCATAATATATAGAACAATAAAAACAACACAAGACACAGATATTTTACAAAGAGAATTAGATGAATTACAGAAATGGGAATCAAATTGGAGCATGTCTTTCCATCCAGAATAATGCCAGTTGTTAAGAGTAACACAAAATCTAAAACAAATGAATTCCACTTATCTTATTCATAGTACACCATTAACCTAAACTAAAAACGTAAAATACCTAGGTGTTATAATAAATGAAAAACTGTCATGGAATCCACATATTGATGAAACTATTTAGAAATCAAACAAAGCATTAGGATTTATTAAAAGAAATTTCTATAAATAAAAAAGAGTATAAACTAAAAATTTATTTAAACTTGGTTAAACCAACAATAGAATATGCATCCTGTTTAGAACCCCTCAATTCAGGAAAACCTTTAGAAACTGGAACAGACACAAAATAGAACAATAAAATTCATATTAAACGAATATTCACATTTGACTAGAGTAACAACTTAAGTAAAATCCCTAAATTTAGAAAGCCTTCAGGATAGAATAATTCAGGGATACTGCTCTATCTTTATATCTTTCTGAGTATTTTATTAGATTTTGTTTTTGTATTTGAAGATTACGGTTGAGTGTTTTATGCATAATTCCCACGTTTCTTTTGAGTGACAACGTGTAAAAAAAAAGTTATAGACAGTGGGAAAGTAATACAAGTTATAGACAGTGGGGAAAAAATACAAGTTATAGACAGTGGGGGAAAAAAACAAGTTATAGATAGTGGGGAAAAAATACAAGTTATAGACATTGGGGAAAAAATATATGTTAAATGTGGAGGCGAGGTGGCTGAGCTGTACAGAGCTTGGCTTCCGAACCGAGGTCTGGGGTTCGAAATTCGAATCTTGATGAAGACTGGAATCTTAGAGTCCACCTGTCTCTAAGGGGTACCTGACATTTATTGGGGACAAGTAAAGGCGGTTGGTCGTTGTGCTGGCCACATGACACCTTAGTTAACTGTGAGACACAGAAACAGATTACCTTTACATCATCAGCATGGTCAAAAAGGGGAGCTTTACTTTTTCTTTAATAATAGAACGCTACGGCTTTGCCAACACGAAAAATATGCTAGATCGCAACTGGGTTTACGCAGTCAAACTATACGCTTATAATAGCTTATAAATACAAAGTAAAAGGTTACAATACAGATAAATTGTAGACATAATAAATCTCGATTCAAACATATAAGATCATTTCTATGTCCTGAGACACACTTATATAATGGCCCTTTCTAAAGGTCGTTCGATACATTACCAAAACATAGGCACAATGAAAGTATCTAATCAGCTTGAAATATTCTATTGACATGCGCAAAATGAAATTTTGTTTCTATTAGAACGCCTGTAAATTAAAGATAAGATAAGGGTAACCATTGTTCATATTACGAGTATGCTAATAAGGTTGAGTCAACAATGTCTTGAGAAAGCGTCTTTTACAAAGCGTGTGACCCAATGAGTTTTTGAGAACTTAAATGTTTTTTTTTTTTTTTAAAGTGGTTGTTTTTTCTATTCTCATTCAAGACGGGAACATTGCCTAGTAATTAATATTCCGTGTAGTAGGGAGGTCGACTGAGTCCACGTAGGGTGGCTTGTATTAAAGAATGTCAGGCCAGCAGTGACACAGTGTTAGAGACAGTGTGTGAGGCAGTGTGGGGTCGAATGCGGATTTGGAACGATTCTAAAAAAATGTTATTAATGTTTAAATAGGATTCTTTGTTTCCGTCGTGATTATTCTGAATTCAGATATTGGAATGTTCTGAATGATTGATAGCGGATCAATAAATTATTCAGAGTTCAATAAGCGCTCGGCAGAATCTTGTTATATTAATACGTTTGAAAAAAAAAGATCTAGGTTTCATATACCCTCTAGAACCTTAAGAAAACAAAATGACATCATTTTAGATTTTTTTTTTAACTTTTTGTCTCTGAAATAATTTCTAAAAACTACAACCAGTGGTTCTAAATACATAGGCGCGCAAGAACCATCGGAATAATTTGTTCTTACCATAGACCCAAACAGCTATTAACATAATGTTTCAACTTGGTAGTTGGTTTGTAGCTCCCAACAGCTAGTAGAGCTAAACCGGTGTCGGCATATTAATTGTAAAATTTGGAACTTGAAATAAACTTACACAAACTTCCTATAAAACAGAACTAAATGTAACTTTTATTAATAAACAAACACACATTTTAACTTCAATGTAAATGAATATAATGTTATATTTTCAACAATGTAAACAAAATAGAAGTTACACTTATCTTATTCATGGTAAACCAGTAACAAGGTGTTATAATTAATGAAAAATTGTCATGGAATCCCCATATTGATGAAACTATCAAAAAGTCAAACAAATCATTAGGGCTTATTAAAATAAATTTCTATAAATCAAATAAGAACATAAAACTAAAATGTTATTTAACCTTGGTTAGGCCAATAATAGAATATGCATCCTCTGTTTGAGACCCCTCAACTCAAAAGAACATTAAGAAACTGGAACAGACACAAAATAGAGCAGTGAGATTCATAACAAACGAATATTCACATTTGACTAGAGTAACACCTTTAGTAAAATCACTAAATTTAGAAAGCCTTCAGGACAGAAGACACAAAAGTAAAGTAGCAATTATACATAAAACACTGAACCATAATCTTCAAATACAAAAACAAAATTTAATAAAATAAAAAACACAAAAATAAAGGCACACTCCTCGTCCCATATGCTAGGACAAATTTGTACAAATGCTCTTTCTTCCCTAGTGCTATTACGGCATGGAACGGGATGCCTGATCTAGACAGGAAAACCAGTGACTTGGCAGAATTTAAGTCATTGGTTAATATGCATGACTAAATGCATGACGCGTAGGACGTAATCATCTTCTATTTTAAAGTAACGTCTGTATTGAAAAGATAAGATAAGATAAGAATAGCTTGTTAGGAATGGGCTGAGAAAGAAAGGTCGTTTGGTCCAGTTTATGGAAGAAGAAAACTAATTGATGTGTCTAACATGTTAGATCTGTAAACTGTTACGGAAAGAAAAACTCAGAATTTTATAGTTCAAACAAACAAAAATATTTTTAAAATACTTAAAAAAACAACAACAAAGATTATCTATGGGAAAGAACCGAATAATCACTGCCATATATTTCAATATTGCAAGGTTTAACTCCTATCTCTATTTTTAAAAAAGTATTAATTACTACTAATTGATTAACTAATAGGGTTTTTTAAAAAATTGATTCGTATATTGTCATTGACTATGAATAAGTGTGCGAAATTTTAACTTGATCCGAAAATAGGAAGTGCGAGTAAAAAAAAAAGCACACTATTTTTACCAGACAGACAGACAGACGGAGTGAGTTCATAGAAGCTTTGTAATGATATCTCCGTACACTGCTACAGAAAGAACAGCTGATAATCTTATAGTTTAAACACTTTCAAAAGGCACCTTTAAATGCTCAAAAATAATTGTTAGATCTAATACAACACTAAATGCGTTCCTTTTTTTTATGGTATTCTGTGTAGGCATATTTGGTTGAGATCTCGTAGTTGATGTTAACCATCTGGTCGAAGCCAACGCTTAGAACATTGAAACATTAAAGCTTTTTTAGCAACGCCATGTTGGTTTTAAATGGTTTTTTTTTTTGTTTGTTATTACCAGTGTTCGCCTGAATCTTATATGGCATCATCACAAATGCAAGATTTTTAGTTTTTTTTTCTACACACACACACACACGCACGCACGCACGCACACGCACGCACACACACACACACACACACACACGCACACAGAGCAGTTTACAGAGATGTCGTTTGAAATACAAGGTTAGAATTTTATTTTCTTCGTTGCCAGTTTACTGACATGTAACTCCAAATTATATCGCTGTAATAAGCTAAAGAAAAAAAAAAAAAAGCCAAATCTTTTAATTAAAATTATAGGGTTTTTTTCCCTTTGAAACAGTTTAAGAACAAAACATTAAAATGCATTTTTATTCATATGTAGCAGTTTAATGAGATATTTAAAACAGAAGACTATCAGTTGTTGTATTTTTTTCTGAAGCAGATTAATTAGATATTTAAATATAAAATTGTCAGTTATTGTATTTTTTTCTGAAGCAGTTTAGTGAGATATTTAAAACATAAGAATATAAGTTGTTGTATTTTTTTCTGAAGCAGTTTAATGAGATAGTTAAAACATAAGATTATAAGTTGTTGTATTTTTTTCTGAAGCAGATTAATGAGATATTTAAAACATAAGATTATAAGTTGTTGTATTTTTTTCTGAAGCAGTTTAGTGATTTTAAAACATAAGAATATAAGTTGTTATATTTTTTTCTGAAGCAGTTTAATGAGATATTTAAAACATAAGACTATCAGTTGTTGTATTTTTTCTGTAGCAGTTTAATGAGATATTTAAAACATAAGACTATCAGTTGTTGTATTTTTTCTGTAGCAGTTTAATGAGATATTTAAAACATAAGACTATCAGTTGTTGTATTTTTTCTGTAGCAGTTTAATGAGATATTTAAAACACAAGACTATCAGTTGTTGTATTTTTTCTGTAGCAGTTTAATGAGATATTTAAAACATAAGACTATCAGTTGTTGTATTTTTTCTGTAGCAGTTTAATGAGATATTTAAAACATAAGACTATCAGTTGTTGTATTTTTTCTATAGCAGTTTAATGAGATATTTAAAACATAAGACTATCAGTTGTTGTATTTTTTCTGTAGCAGTTTAATGAGATATTTAAAACATAAGACTATCAGTTGTTGTATTTTTTCTGTAGCAGTTTAATGAGATATTTAAAACATAAGACTATCAGTTGTTGTATTTTTTCTGTAGCAGTTTAATGAGATATTTAAAACACAAGACTATCAGTTGTTGTATTTTTTCTGTAGCAGTTTAATGAGATATTTAAAACATAAGACTATCAGTTGTTGTATTTTTTCTGTAGCAGTTTAATGAGATATTTAAAACATAAGACTATCAGTTGTTGTATTTTTTCTATAGCAGTTTAATGAGATATTTAAAACATAAGACTATCAGTTGTTGTATTTTTTCTGTAGCAGTTTAATGAGATATTTAAAACATAAGACTATCAGTTGTTGTATTTTTTCTGTAGCAGTTTAATGAGATATTTAAAACAGAAGATTATCAGTTGTTGTATTTTTTTTTTCTGTAGCAGTTTAATGAGATATTTAAAACATAAGACTATCAGTTGTTGTATTTTTTCTGTAGCAGTTTAATGAGATATTTAAAACATAAGACTATCAGTTGTTGTATTTTTTCTGTAGCAGTTTAATGAGATATTTAAAACATAAGACTATCAGTTGTTGTATTTTTTCTGTAGCAGTTTAATGAGATATTTAAAACATAAGACTATCAGTTGTTGTATTTTTTTTCTGTAACAGTTTAATGAGATATTTAAAACATAAGACTATCAGTTGTATTTTTTTTCTGTAGCAGTTTAATGAGATATTTAAAACAGAAGACTATCAGTTGTTGTATTTTTTTTCTGTAGCAGTTTACAGTGATTTTACTTTTCGTTAAATATATGTCAAATATTGCCTTGCTATCAAGAGAGGGGACAATTAATTTTGGTTAGGAGTAACTAAATAAAATCCAGGCCAATGGCGTAGCTAGGGATTAGCCATCATTTGGAGGCCCGGGGTGATGGTTGACATCTTTGGAGACCCTGGCATTTTAGCATTCGACATTAGATAATGGCCTAATATTTAATGTAAAAAAAATAATTCGAACACTCATTTGGCGGCCCCACTCAAGTGAGGGGGGATTTTCAAATTCTCCCTCTCCCTCCTCCCCCACCCCAAGGCTACGCCACTGATCCAAGTATAAATTATTTGCGAACTTTTTATTTGGAACAAAAGAAATTCTTAAAACCCCTCAAAGAGTTAGTTCTATGTTCTCAAAGATGTCTGCCTCTTTAAAAAATTGTATTTCGTTTCATTCTTCAATTCCAGTTTTATATCATTTCACATTTCCTAAAGATTGAAGTTAATCATCTGGAGTTTGCTCTCTTGTCTCGCTAGCAAAATTCGTCTGCTTACGTTCGATTGTTAACCGCCCGGATGTGAACTTTCATTAGGTGTGAAAAGGGCGGAAGGCGAATGAGTACTGTTTAAAGAAACGCAGACGACACGAGTACATATATTGTTTTTAGCGAGGTTTACCTGGTATTTTAGTCTGGTCATGATAGCAGAACGATTGGTCCTTGCGGTTAGACTGATCAGGACTGTGTTAGTATTGACGAAGGAAATGGATTTCAGGAAGATACGGGGATGGGGACGACAAGGCGAAGAGCGAGTGAAAAAGGAGAGAGAAGAGGGAGGTGGTTAGATTACTAGAAGGATCATTAGTGAGGGAAGATAAAAGCGAGATTTTTTTTCTTTTTGTAGAAAGAAGAAAGTCGGCCATTGAACTAAAAGATTGTTCCAACGAAACGCTACCATTAAGAAAGGGGGCATAATTTGGGACAAGCGGATATCTTAGAATAATTAGCCTCCCTTTGCTTTAAATACATGACTCGGCTTACTCACGTAAGCGGCAAGATTAAGCCAAAATATTGACATGGTCAATACATACATCAAATACAAAGCTTTGGAAATTATAACACATCACAACAAAAATGTTACACGCAAGAATATTCAGAAATCTTACTGCAAGATATGTTTGTGAAACACCGCAGCGTGGAGATGTATTGTTTGTGTCAGTTTGTTTACAAAGAAAAGGACTTGAAACAAACTTGACGTAAACTTGAAATGAGTATTTGGATCTTTTATTTGCTTCGCAACTGCTTCAAAGGTTAGAAACGGAGTTTGTATTTTTAGATGTGAAAATTTGGGTAATATCAGGAGGAGGGATATAGTCGTCTGCTAGTTATGATAATTGTATGAAAGCCATAATAAAATTATTATCAAACGTATTAATACGATTATCCATTTTAATCTTAGTTACAATCCGGAATACAGAATTCAGTTGACTACATTGGACATATTGTAAAACATGTTTATAAATTTCAAGGAATATTTACTATTGATCAACACTACTAAATGCAGGACTATTTGTATTTTCTTTATTTTTTCATGAGAGCAGACAAACTGAAAGTGAGTTTAAGAAAATTGAAAAAAAAATAAAAAATTTGTAGTTAAATAAAGCCACACCATTAATTAGTGGTTGTTACGTAGCTGTCAAGGTTTTTTTTTTTAATTTACTTTTGTTATTTAAAGACTAGGTTCGGACTGGCTCTCTAGCAATCTTGATTTATATTAGCAAAGTTCACTTACATTACATTCACTTAGATTATTGCATGACCGATCCAAACTTATTGATACAATTGCACTTAATATAAGCTTTTTTTTTGTTTGTTTGTTTTTAAAGTATTTTTAAGTTATTCTTGTTAAAAAATGTAAAAACAAGTAACCTTCAAAATTAGAAATCCTGTTTTAAAATCGCAACTTATATAAGAATTCAAACTCGGGAATTTAGGTCGTCAAGTAGCTGAGCATTGTGGGACTTGATCATCCTGTGCCGCAGGACCAGAGAGTAAAAGAGGATGTGTGGTACTTACCATTACCCCAACGGATATGGCGATACCACGCCCGCAGTAAGTGTTGGGCACAATGTCACCATAACCTATAGACAAGAACGTGATGGCAATCATCCACATTGAGTTTAGGATGTTTGCGTGTTCGTCTTCGTGATGCCTGTCAGAGAACACAAATTATAACAGCATTAGTTGTGGAGAGCCAAAGGGGGAGAAAGGAAGGGAGAGGAGAGAGAAAGAGAGAAAAGTAGAGAGAGAAAGAGAGAAAAGTAGAGAGAGAAAAGTAGAGAGAGAAAGAGAGAAAAGTAGAGAGAGAAAGAGAGAAAAGTAGAGAGAGAAAGAGAGAAAAGTAGAGAGAGAAAAGTAGAGAGAGAAAGAGAGAAAAGTAGAGAGAGAAAGAATGAAAGAGAGGTGGAAGAAAGAAAAGGACAAAAAGAAAGAGAGAGGGCAGAGAGAGAGAGAGAGAAAGGGAGAGGAGGAAAGGAAGAAAAGAGGAAGAGAGGGAAAGGAAAGAGAAAGAGAGCGAGAGAGAGAAAGAGAACAAGAGAAGAAGAAGAGTTAAGTATTGACCTGTAGAGTGACCTCTTTAGTAGAACATAATATCTCAAAGCTAGTTGCAAAAGCAGTCAAAGTGAATAATAAATACTAATAACCACGATCAAGTTAATGCCTGAGATTAACTAATAACAATAACAGTAATAATATTGAAGCAAATTATACGCAAATTACCCATGGAGCATAATTCAAGAGAATACGATGCATTAATTTATCATTAGCAATCTCTATCCAATCAATGCCAGACTCACTAATAATTCAGGATAGACAAGAATAATACTATCACGAGAAATAATTACTTTTATTATCCAGAAGTTAAAGCGTTTCGAGGAAATATTTACACAACCTTTCATAAATATCCGTGTAAATGATTACTAACTTAATTAGGGTGTTGTTTTTTTTACAAAACTTATATCAACTTCCTCTGTCTGTCTCTCTGTCTGTCTCTCTGTCTGTCATCTGTCTGTCTCTCTGTCTGTCTCTCTGTCTGTCTCTCTGTCTTTTTTTCTGGTAAAATGTTTGTACACGTTATTTCTCCCATTCCCAACCTGGGATCAATTTGAAATTTCGCACAATCAATTCAAAAAAATTGACCAATTAGTTAATTAACTATTGGTAATTAATTATTTCATTTGGTATCTCGAACAAAGAAAAGAAATTGTATAACTATTCTATAACTATTCTATAACTATTGTACAAAAACTATTGTATAACTATTGTATAACTTGTATACATATCTTCCATGTTCATAAGGTCTTCACTAGCAGAGTGGTTACCGTGTTGGCTTCAGAAGCCTGAGAAGGCGTACATGTATAAATGAGTTTGGATCAATACAGCGTATATCCAGTACTACAAATTTTAGTACAATATGAACAAAAAACCTCTTACGCAAGAAACGAGACACGCCTCTAGTTTGAATGAAAATAGTTCTTCCAGATTAGATTGAAAAAAAAATGCTTTCTAGTTTATTTGTTCTATATTTTCTTGTTCATCGCCTGGTTTTACCTCTATCAATCATGCCCAGGGTGAGACACAGCCATTTTTGTTATTATATAGCATGTCTACGATAAGAAATATCTCAACCGACTGCAACCCCCCCCCCCCTTTTTTTTTAAAAAAATTCCTTGCCCCCTCCCCGCGCCCCACCAGTCCATTTTGTTGCATCTTTTCTCCAAGAAATGTTACGCCATGTCACGTGACGTGAGGAGAAGGGTTTCCTAGTTACGCGTCAAGTTCTCGACGACAGCAAGTTACAAATGGGGGAGAGGTTGAAACGACTTTGTTTTTATAAGTCGTCTGCGTCAAATGCTTGAGCCGATGAACGAAACAAATATTAAAAAAATGGACTGGAACATTAAAGAGACGAAATCGCTGTCGAAATTTTGGCCAATGGAAATCTCGAAAATTGATTTTTTTAAATCTAATCTAATATTCACTTAGCTTCATCTAAGTGTCAGTACTTTATGGTAGTAGCCTGCTTATCTTCACCTTCACCTACCCCATAGTCTGTTGGGCACTTGGGGCACCACACAGGGTCTATAGACTTTTTTTTCTCCACTCTTCTCTGTTTTATTGCCTTGGAAAGCATCTCTTTCAACGACAGGCACGTCCATTCTTTTATGTTGTCTTTCCAGCGCTTTCTCTGTCTACCTCCTCTTCTTCTTCCTGGTACTTTTCCCTGAAGGAAGGTCTTTGCGAGCCCTTAGGACCTTGTGATATGGCCATAGAGTTTTAGTTTGTGTTCCTTTTTTTTTTTTTTTTTTTTTAAAGTAGATAGCAGGTCATCGCGGGGTCCAATTGCTGCTTATCTAACTACACTTTAATTTAGATTGTCAATACTTTTTCTAGACCAGCTTTTGTGACGTCTTTTATTGTCTGTTTCTACAACATAGCATAGCCTGGAGAAATGAAACTTTTTATTGTAGAAGTTCTTAGAACTTGACGTTGTAAGCCAGACCTTCTTTTTTTTTATTGGTTTATAAAGATTTAATGTACATCCAGCTGAAAAAGGTTAGTATTGAGGTATTAACAATATTTGTTACTTTGGTTGAGAATGCAGTTTCGCAGTTGTATAACTTCCGTGTGAGATGTGCAGTACGGCCCTATACACGTACCTCGGATACAGTATACAGAAATGAGAAATGAAACAGATTTTGAAAGGTGGGAAAATTACTACAAACACATGAAAGTATTCTTAATTTTTTTTATATCACAAGCTTGGTCAAATTTCTCCTATAAAGATGTAATATAATGATTTATAAATAAATAATTTAACCCAGTACAAGTTATGGAACAAACTATCTGTTTACTTACTTTTGGAGAAAAAAAGATTGCGTGAAATGTTATTTTGAATGTAATTCATGAGTTATCTACCCTAGTAGCTCATTCATAAGAAGTGTATTACTTAAAAAAAAATATATTTATACTAGCAAAATATACAAATACTTTGAAAAAAAAAACATCGCACAATCAGTGCCATATATCTCAGAACTGCACATTTAATTAATTGCCACAAGTTGGTTAATGGTTAATTTTTTTATTGTCTTCGAAAATGATAAATTCTGGAAATATCATTCGAGATTGGGAAGTCAATACAATAGCGTGTAAAATAATGCTCAGAGCATGACAGCCAGACAGACAGACGTAATCAAAATCAAAGTAAAGAAACAAAGTATTTGTAAAGACAAAGTTCGTCACGTCAACGCATGTTTTTTTCTAGATTGTTAGTTCATTTCCAAGAATCTACATTATGGGATTGTCAGAGACATTGTAAGGGCGCATGTCACTAACACTTCAAATATACGCCAGATTCTAACAAATAAAATGAAACAAGTTGTCTCTAAAACATCTGCCACATCTCCTGCCTGGCCTACACTCGAAGCGAAATAATTTTGTTAGGATTGTACTTTAGGAGTGCTGGGCAAGTGGCAGGCGGTACAGAGTCAGCAATGGCACCGCAGTTGTTTAAGCAATTTCCAGGGCCAAACAGTCTGGAGGGGTAATTAGCCTGAATTTAAAAAAACAAACCATAACTTTGTTATAGTGCTCTAGTATATCAAGGATTCTTTTACGTAGGTTGGATCACAATTTGTATAACTTTCACTGTGGGGTATAAAAATGAATAATAATAATTAAATTTATAAAGCGCTGTTAACATATCAGACATAAACACGCGAATTAACAAGATTACAAATGGAGTTTGTGTTATCACACAAACTCACAGGGGGGTTTCCCGTCGGGTCCCTATCGGATCCGCCTTTTGCAAGGAATATTCAAAAACCTGATTTTGTTTTGATTGTCCAAAGTAATAATGTTTCAAAGATTCATTCGTTTTAAAAAAAATGTTAGTTTGTAAAACTGTTATAAGTTTCAAATCTGCATAAGTTTTCAACAAATATGTCTCTATGCTCCTCTTGAATGTAGTGGAGCATGTTGTTTGCTTAAACTCAATGGGTGACCCACAAACATGAAAAAACTTTTCAGGGTTAAACGCGAAAAATGGAAGTATTGTCCATTGACGACAGGGGGAAATATGGAGTGACCAATATGCAAATGGCTTCTGCAATACAGTCCTCATTTGAACTCACCAAAAGTGTCTTAAGAACGCGGAAGTCCTTCATAAGAACAGAATTATTGCGAATTAACAAAAAAAATTTTTTTACTGTTTCTGTTTTATAGGCCTTCTAATCTTGAAGCTACACCATAAAGCGTGGGTAACTAACGACTGACTCGTAGACATGGATTGTTGACGAGACAAGATAAGTCTTTTTTTTTTTACAAAGCTTATATCAACTCTGTCTGTCTGGTAAAAAGTTTGAACATATTTTTGTCCTCATTTCTCATTTTCGGATCAAGTTCAAACTTTGGACAAGTATTTATTGTACTTGACATAACATGAATCAATAAAAAAAAAAACAATTAGATAATTAAATATTGGTGATTTATTATTTTGTTTAATATCGAAATAAGTGAAATAAATGCTAATTGACAGATTTTCTTGTCCCCTTATGACGTTTCGTCACGTTTTTCTCCTACTTTTCAGTTTCGAATCAAGTTAAAATGTTGCATAATGTTTCATAGTTGTTGGCAATACACGAATCAATCCAAAAATTTACAAATTAATTAATCAATTAGAACTAATTAAATTGTTTTATATTTTATATTGCTTGTTTTTTATCTTCAAACTTTAGACGGTGATTAGAAACAGTGTAATACTTAATGATACCGTATTTCGGTAATCTTACATCAGCAGTCCTACAAAACTGCCTGCTCTACCACAGTCTTACGAAGTATGTGTGTGTGTGTTTCTGATCTAGTTATGAGAAAATGTGGGCGGATAGTTTTGGTTGTGTAGGCTGAAGGGATTCTGATGAAATCACGAGGTGGTCTGTCGCATTTCAAGTTAATGAATACTGGCATGAAAGTTGAAGAGAGAAGAACAAGCAATAAACTGGAGACAGAAAAGATCTGAGTATTTTTAGTGATTTATATCTTGTTTAAATTCTCATTTCAGATGCGTTTCTACATACGTCTACTCTCGAGCTGAATCTATGTATTTTTTTTATAAAATAAAAAAAAAGTCTGTTTATCCGAAGTTAAGAATTAAGTATTTAATAAACCTACATCGGTTTAGTTATACTAGCGGTTTGGGGGCTACAAACCAACGACCGATTATCAACACAAAGTAAGAAAACAGAATTCTTACACTTTTTGAAAAAAAAAAAGATCCTGCAGGGAGATTTTTGTTGAACATCTTCGATTTTCATTTTAAAAAATTAGCCCCCAGAATGATAAAATTGCAGGGGTTGATCAACGACGATCAGAAGATTCTGTTTAATGCCGTCCAAAAATGTAACACTCTAAGTCTCTCTTACATCAGTTTGAGAATGGCGAGGCACATTGGAGGGCAGCCAAGCTTAGACGCAATCTTCCACAAACCACCAAAGCCCATTGCATCCAAAGCTTTAGTGAGATCAATAAAGTCTGCGTACAATCACTACAAGTCACTACAAGTCGCTACAAGTCACTACAAGTCGCTATTAGTCACTACAAGTCACTGCAAGTCGCTACAAGTCACTACAAGTCACTGCAAGTCACTACAAGTCGCTACAAGTCACTACAAGTCACTACAAGTCGCTACAAGTCACTACAAGTCACTACAAGTCGCTACAAGTCACTACAAGTCACTACAAGTCACTACAAGTCGCTACAAGTCACTACAAGTCGCTATAAGTCACTACAAGTCACTGCAAGTCGCTACAAGTCACTACAAGTCACTGCAAGTCACTACAAGTCACTGCAAGTCACTACAAGTCGCTACAAGTCACTACAAGTCACTACAAGTCGCTACAAGTCACTACAAGTCACTACAAGTCACTACAAGTCGCTATAAGTCACTACAAGTCGCTATAAGTCACTACAAGTCACTACAAGTCACTACAAGTCACTACAAGTCACTACAAGTCACTGCAAGTCACTACAAGTCACTACAAGTCACTACAAGTCGCTACAAGTCACTACAAGTCACTACAAGTCACTACAAGTCACTACAAGTCACTACAAGTCGCTACAAGTCGCTACAAGTCGCTACAAGTCACTACAAGTCACTACAAGTCACTACAAGTCACTACAAGTCGCTACAAGTCACTACAAGTCACTACAAGTCACTACAAGTCACTACAAGTCGCTACAAGTCGCTATAAGTCACTACAAGTCACTACAAGTCACTACAAGTCGCTACAAGTCGCTACAAGTCGCTACAAGTCGCTACAAGTCACTACAAGTCGCTACAAGTCGCTATAAGTCACTACAAGTCACTACAAGTCACTACAAGTCACTACAAGTCACTACAAGTCACTACAAGTCACTACAAGTCGCTAAAAGTCACTACAAGTCACTACAAGTCGCTACAAGTCGCTATAAGTCGCTACAAGTCGCTACAAGTCGCTATAAGTCACTACAAGTCACTATAAGTCACTACAAGTCACTATAAGTCACTACAAGTCGCTACAAGTCGCTATAAGTCACTACAAGTCACTACAAGTCACTATAAGTCGCTACAAGTCGCTACAAGTCGCTATAAGTCGCTACAAGTCACTACAAGTCGCTACAAGTCGCTACAAGTCGCTACAAGTCACTACAAGTCACTACAAGTCACTACAAGTCACTACAAGTCACTACAAGTCGCTACAAGTCACTACAAGTCGCTACAAGTCACTACAAGTCACTACAAGTCACTACAAGTCACTACAAGTCACTACAAGTCACTACAAGTCACTACAAGTCACTACAAGTCACTACAAGTCACTGCAAGTCGATACAAGTCACTACAAGTCACTGCAAGTCACTACAAGTCACTGCAAGTCACTACAAGTCGCTACAAGTCACTACAAGTCGCTACAAGTCACTACAAGTCACTACAAGTCACTACAAGTCACTACAAGTCGCTATAAGTCACTACAAGTCGCTATAAGTCACTACAAGTCACTACAAGTCACTACAAGTCACTACAAGTCACTACAAGTCACTACAAGTCACTACAAGTCGCTATAAGTCACTACAAGTCACTACAAGTCACTACAAGTCACTACAAGTCACTACAAGTCGCTACAAGTCGCTACAAGTCACTACAAGTCACTACAAGTCACTACAAGTCACTACAAGTCACTACAAGTCACTGCAAGTCACTACAAGTCGCTACAAGTCGCTACAAGTCGCTACAAGTCACTACAAGTCGCTACAAGTCACTACAAGTCACTGCAAGTCACTACAAGTCACTACAAGTCGCTACAAGTCACTACAAGTCACTACAAGTCACTACAAGTCGCTACAAGTCGCTACAAGTCGCTACAAGTCACTACAAGTCACTACAAGTCACTACAAGTCACTACAAGTCACTGCAAGTCACTACAAGTCACTACAAGTCACTACAAGTCACTACAAGTCGCTACAAGTCGCTATAAGTCACTACAAGTCACTATAAGTCGCTACAAGTCGCTACAAGTCGCTACAAGTCGCTATAAGTCGCTACAAGTCACTACAAGTCGCTACAAGTCGCTACAAGTCGCTATAAGTCACTACAAGTCACTACAAGTCACTACAAGTCACTACAAGTCACTACAAGTCACTACAAGTCACTACAAGTCGCTACAAGTCACTACAAGTCACTACAAGTCACTACAAGTCGCTAAAAGTCACTACAAGTCACTACAAGTCGCTACAAGTCGCTATAAGTCGCTACAAGTCGCTACAAGTCGCTATAAGTCACTACAAGTCACTATAAGTCACTACAAGTCACTATAAGTCACTACAAGTCGCTACAAGTCGCTATAAGTCACTACAAGTCACTACAAGTCACTATAAGTCGCTACAAGTCGCTACAAGTCGCTATAAGTCGCTATAAGTCGCTACAAGTCACTACAAGTCGCTACAAGTCGTTACAAGTCGCTACAAGTCACTACAAGTCACTACAAGTCACTACAAGTCACTACAAGTCACTACAAGTCGCTACAAGTCACTACAAGTCACTACAAGTCGCTACAAGTCACTACAAGTCACTACAAGTCACTACAAGTCACTACAAGTCGCTATAAGTCACTAGAAGTCGCTATAAGTCACTACAAGTCACTACAAGTCACTACAAGTCACTACAAGTCACTACAAGTCACTACAAGTCGCTATAAGTCACTACAAGTCGCTATAAGTCACTACAAGTCACTACAAGTCACTACAAGTCACTACAAGTCACTACAAGTCACTACAAGTCACTACAAGTCGCTATAAGTCACTACAAGTCACTACAAGTCACTACAAGTCACTACAAGTCACTACAAGTCACTACAAGTCACTACAAGTCGCTATAAGTCACTACAAGTCGCTATAAGTCACTACAAGTCGCTATAAGTCACTACAAGTCACTACAAGTCACTACAAGTCGCTATAAGTCACTACAAGTCGCTATAAGTCCCTAATTCTCTTTCTTTTTTTTTTTAAGTTATACATCTATTTATTTTTTCATGAACCGACCAGTGCGTGGTTTTAAAGCTATTAATGGGATAAATTATTAAATTTTCTGTTTTTCCAATTCAAGACCAAAAAAAAAATGATTTCAATATTTCCCTTCTACTGATTGTCTCATTCGGATTTTGCTTCGATTCTTTACGATTCTAGGATGCGCTTCAATATTAAACATCATTTTAGAGTTTAGGTTGATGAAAATAACCGGGCGTATCCGGTAGGTAAAAGTCAACTATATTTTTGAAATGGTTAAGTAAGGTGAACTATTCATGCAAACATTTTTTTTAGAAAACATATTTTTAAAAAGCAACTAAAAACGCCTTGTAAATAGATTGTAAAATACGATTTAATAAGTATAAGGCTGGTTGTAAACCAAGATTTAATAAGTATAAGGCTGGTTGTAAACCAAGATTTAGTAAGTATAAGGCTGGTATAATGTGCTGACATGAAATAGGTGGAGCGAAACAGAACATAGCGAAAAGAAAGCGAGTGTGTACGCAGACTAAATAGATACGCTCATACACAGTTGTAACTAACGACAGTCCTACATATTATTAACATGAAGGCAAGCCTAGTAGTGTTTTGTTTTAACCTTGCAAAGATAACAAAAAACTATTTGAAAAAAACAAGATATAGTATAGATATAATGCACAGAGAATGAGCACACTCAACAAATGTGGAATAAGAAAGGGATTTCCTTAATGATTCATTTCATACCAAACAAAAAAAAAAAACATACAAGAAAATACTTTAAAAAAAACAACAAAGTTTACGAAGTATACTTGTATCATTTAGTTCGGATCAGTCATGTAATTAATTTGGAATAGATATAGACCAACAACAATAAATCTGCCCGATTAGAAATACTTTTACCAATTGCTTAACTTAGTGATATCTTATGCTTTTAAATTTCTCAATACGCTATGATCTTCTGATGCTTATCACTTTTCTGGAAGAGTTAGGAAAATGGGGAGAGGGAAATAAAGAGATACCTGGGTGAGTTTTACAGTTATCGGCTTTTAAAAGCATTTTTTTAAAAGGAGGAATGACCTGAATTCGAATTTATGACTCACGGCTCCTCAAGCCGACATACTAACCACTCTTGTGTGAATGTTAAGGCGCGTGGTCGTTGTGCTGGCTCCACGAACATGACGCCAACAATAGGCAAAAGAACCATATGCCAACAAACGGAAGTTTTTAAAGCGACATTCAAACACAAAAACTGCTCAAGTTCTCTACTTACACTTCACTAAAACCACTTCCTGTGTTCCCACCGCCATTTTGTCTGTAATTAAGTTAATAAGTCAATTAGGCCCAACTGGTTTTCAACGCAGGGGTGATAATTTGCCACGCGTTTAGAGGTATCAAGAAATGTTTTCAAATGTTAATATTATTACGATCACTGGATGCACCTAAAACAAGATACTTTTTTTTTTGAAAGGGGCGTAATCAACTAATTTTGTTCACAAACTATGATTTCTCCATAAAAATAGGACCGCCCCACTCAGAGAGCTAGAGTGGGGAGGGCAGTAGACGCAATCGACCCAGGGGTTTGTTTCTTATTGCTTAAATAGAAGTTTAAACTTTTTGATTCTGGGACAGGTTCAAATCTGCAGGCCAAGTTTAACAAAACCTAAATTTGGGTTATTCTCTTTAAATTGTATCGTACTAACTGTAGTCCTCTAAAGGGAAAATGGACATCCGCGTATGTAGCTCACAAGAGTGTGTTTGAAATGTTTTATTCCTAGCTCGCGCAATTTCCCGCGAGACTGAAGCACTGGCCTACATAGTTAACAATCTACAGCTCAGTGACATACTCTGCAATGTAAGCCATTGAAACGAAATACAGCTATGTAAGACATTTAGATAATGGAGTAGGCACACACACACACAATATAGTGGAATAGACACACATAAACATACACACAAGTGCAGATATATAATCTAAGACAAACATACACATAGACACACAAAAAAACATATAAATACACACATACACAAACACACAGATAAGACATACACATAGACATACACACAGTCACACGCATACAATCAGCCTCACGTCTTTCTGGAGTATCTACACATTTCATAGAAATACGACGATTTGTCATATCATACTAATACTTTTTTTTAGCCAAAAAAACTCTATCATTTTCTTAAAATTTAGATGTAGATGGCCTTAACCCATTGTTGCCTAACTCTTTTAGTCCTAAGGGACCAGATACATTTTCCAAACAAGTGTTACGGCCCGATTTATTGGATATAGTCGAATCCACTGGAACCGATCCTTTGAGGCTTCATAATGCACTGTGGACCTAAGTTTCGAGGTCACGGTCCGGAAATGACCCGCGGATGGTAGTTCTGGCATCACTCCTGTAACTCATTAAATGAAACAATGTTACAGGAGGAAAGGCAGTACTTAGAGAAGTTGGGGGAAAATGTAACAGAAACGCTGCTTTAAATTGTAGATGCTTCTCTCCAGAGTCAATTAGTCAACACGTCATCCCATTACTACGTCACCTCAACACGTCATCCCATCCCTACGTCACCTCAACAGGTCAACCCATCACTACGTCACCTCAACAGGTCAACCCATCACTACGTCACCTCATCACGTCATCCCATCACTACGTTACCTCTCCCAATGATTTCTTCAAAGTCACACGCCAAGTCTCGCGAGACTCAACCCCTCACCTAAAGCTCATCCTATTAAACTGTTTCTCCGGGGAGTTATCCTCCCATTACTTAGTAACCTCTTTTTAGAAAGAATTACATTCAAACTACTTTCTTTTTGTCACACACTCTCAGATACTGACACGACTAAACCCAAAAACACATGCACACATACACAGGCTACAAACTAAAGCCAAAAGAGAACCTTTAAAAATCGAAGTTTAAATACGGAGTAATCTGATATTATTACTATTATTTAGTATTAGTTATTAATTAAATGTGGACTGGAGTGTCTCTATAAAACAGGGCTCCACAGTCAAATGAAAAAGTGTTTTACGAGATGAAAAATAGCCAACTGATTAGTTATTAGTCTAACTTCAAATAGTCTTTGCATAAGCGTTTAAAAATATTTTTCATTAATTTACGAAGTGTAGCGATGAGTTAGAACTTTAAAGAAACTAAGGCAGAAAGAGTTTACAAAATGTATATAAAAATTAAACACCTAACCCAAAAAGTAAGCAGACAGCTGCAGAGTGAATACATAAACAATGTAATATCTAAAGATAACAACAAAAACCTATGGTCATACATTAAGTCTAAGAAAATGAAAACAACAGGCATAGCGCCATTTAAAAGATGATAATACATAATAATAATGAAACTAAAGCAAACATCCTAAACAAATACTTTGCATCAGCATTCTCAGCCCCAGGAGACAAAGACATATTACTTAATTTGAATAAAGTAGACAACATAGAAGATATAGTAGTACAAGAAAATGGAATCCAAAAAGTATTAGCCAACACCAAACCAAATAAAGCGTCTGGACCTGATGGTATTCCAGATAGATTACTCAAAGAACTAAGCAATGAGCTAGCCCCAGTGTTCAAAATACTCCTACAGGCTTCGCTTAACCAGGGCAGAGTACCAAAAGACTGTAAAGAAGCTAATGTCACCCCCCTATTTAAAAAAGGAGAAAATTCTGACCCAGGAAATTACAGACCAGTATCACTTACCAGCATCACATGTAAAATCCTAGAACACATAATATGTAGCAACATCATAAACCACTTAGAAAAACATAATGTCCTCACCCCATACCAACATGGCTTAAGGAAATATAGATCTTGTGAAACACAACTAATAGGACTTATTGATGACTTTTCAAAAGGTTTAGATAATAGTGAACAAATAGATGCTATCTTACTAGATTTTTCCAAGGCTTTTGACAAGTTCACCACCATAGTTTGCTTAAAAAAAATTGACAAGTTCACCACCATAGTTGCTTAAAAAATTAAAATATTTTGGCATTAGTGGTCCATTGTATCAGTGGATTAAAGATTTTCTGTAATAATAAATGGCTCTAAATCAACACCGATAACAGTAAACTCAGGTGTACCTCAAGGAACTATCTTAGGTCCACTACTATTCTTAATTTACATAAATGATTTACCAAATTGCATTACCTCAGGAACTAAAGTCAGATTATTTGCAGACGATTGCATAATATATAGAACAATAAAAACAACACAAGACACAGATATTTTACAAAGAGAATTAGATTAATTACAGAAATGGGAATCAAATTGGAGCATGTCTTTCCACCCAGAAACATGTCAGTTGTTAAGAGTAACAAAAAAACTAAAACAAATTAATCCAATTATCTTATTCATGGCAAACCAGTAACACAGACTAAAAACGCAAAATACCTAGGTGTTATAATAAATGAAAAACTGTCATGGAATTCTTATACTGATGAAATTATTAAAAAAATCAAACAAAGCATTAGGATTTATTAAAAGAAATTTCTATAAATCAAATAAGAACATAAAACTAAAATGTTGTTTAACCTTGGTTAGGCCAATAATAGAATATGCATCCTCCGTTTGGGACCCCTTAACTCAAGAAAACATTAAGAAACTGAAACAGACACAAAATAGAGCAGTGAGATTCATAACAAATGAATATTCACATTTGACTAGAGTAACACCATTAGTAAAATCACTAAATTTAGAAAGCCTTCAGGACAGAAGACTCAAAAGTAAAGTAGCAATTATACATAAAACACTGAACCATAATCTTCAAATACAAAAAAAAATTTAATAAAATACTCTGAAAGACACAAAGATAAAGGCACATTCCTCGTCCCCTATGTTAGGACAAATTTGTACAAATACTCCTTCTTCCCTAGTGCTATTAGAGCATGGAATGGGTTGCCTGAGCTAGCCAGAAAAACCAGTGACTTGGCAGAATTTAAGTCATTGGTTAATATGCATGACTAAATGCATGACGCGTAGGACGTAATCATCTTCTTTTTTGAAGTAACGTTTGTACTATATAAGATAAGAAGATAGTCAATGTTATTCTTTATGTAGTCAATTTAATCCATGTCAAGCAATGGTATTCTAGAGTGTCTAATGAAAACTTGTAAAAATAAAAGGATAATTAATCAACACGTGTATAAGGACAAGAAATAATTGTTCATTAGCTCATAATTGCAATAATAATACTAATAATAATTATGTAGCTCTTATTTTTAATCATATATCAATGTGACCCAGAGAGAGACAGAAAGTGAGGAAGCGAGGGAGAGAGAGACAAAGAGAGAGAGAGAGAGAGAAGGAGCCAGGGAGAGAGGCATACAAAGATAGAGAGAAAGAAAGAGTCAGATTAAAACATACAGAGAAAGAGAGACTG
The DNA here is from genome assembly GCA_030265305.1 of Biomphalaria pfeifferi. NCBI lineage: Eukaryota > Metazoa > Mollusca > Gastropoda > Planorbidae > Biomphalaria > Biomphalaria pfeifferi. The sequence goes on from JASAOG010000071.1 coordinate 1,764,230, forward strand.
ATAAATATTGAGAGAGAGAAAGAAAGAGAGATAGAGACGGAGTAAGGGAGGTAGAGAAAGAGTGAGAGAAAGAGAGAGGGGGGAGTTAGGGAGGTAGAGAAAGAGAGAGAGAGAGAGAGAAAGTCGGGGGTATTGTCTCCCAAGATGAGAGTTATTCCCACTTAATTTATCAAATTAGTCAAAGTAATGCTGTTAAACGTAAAGCTCAAGAATTGAACAGATTGAAAAGGGCAATGCTGTATTTGCCTGTAAAGCTGTAAAGCTGGCCTAATTCCTCAAACAAGAATTTAAATTCTATCGCAATTAAATCGCAACAATAACTTTCTGTGATGGGCATAGCCTACAAGGGACAGATTTAAATCAGCGAATCACTCGTTCAATGATGCTATAATTAGAAATATTCTTCTTTTATATATATATATATATATTTTTTTTTCCCTCCGGTCTGAGTTTTCGGGTTTTCCCGATAAGTGCTTAGCCGTAAGGTCATGCAAGAGATGTCTGGTCAATTATGTCCAGTGAGGCACATAAGAGCCCATTTGTATCACGTGGTAAGTGGCTTAGTTTTTATTACTTGTGGCTATTATACGAAAAAAAAAATGTTTACCACACATCACTTTCAAGTCTCTGTCTCGTATTGACTCGTATAGCCTACAAACACAGTTTAGAAGTCCTTACATTAGGTTTGGCAATGTTAAAGTTTAGATTTAGGGACTACTCTCATTGCGTTTATTTAAAACCAATGCCTCATTGGTTTGGCATTCGTAATAATCTTGTTACGATATGTATGTCGTCAGTTGTTATCAATAATTTGTATGATTTAATGTGTCTCTTTGATTTAACAATAAAATAGTTTACATAGAGATACAAGTGTATAGGTCTATATTTAGACGCGCAAGGATATTGACTACAAATTCAAACATTTAAACATTTGAAGTAAATCTAATGGGTTTCTAACAAGCTATGCTTTCCACTATATCCTATCCAACAGTACCATTTACATAATATGATTATTTAAATCCTACACGGTTTATTTTTTTGGCTTAGGGAGACATAACCAATTAACACAAATGGGCAATTATGTTTCTTTGTTGTGTGTGTGTTTTTGTGGCCACATAGATATGTAAGTATAGAAATATAGTTCTGTGTAGCGTGTCCAATGGACGTAGATATGTTACACAATTATATTTCTTTTTTTTTAATGGTATAAAATAGGTCTATATCAAAATAACTTCAAAACAAGCACACAAAAAAAGAAGCTTGTAATAAGTGTCATTATATCAATTAGTTTGGATTAGTCATGTGATTAAATTTGTAATAAATCTAGACTAACGGTAATAAATCCGTGCAATTAAAAATATTTTTACCAATTTTTTTTTTGTTTGGCGCTAATTCGGGATTTTAGCCTCCTCGATACACTATGGTCCTATCACTTATTTAGACCAGAGGCGCAGTGGCTTAGTGGTAAAGCGCTTGGCTTCCGCACCGCGGGTTGCGAGTTCGAATCCTGGTGAAGACTGGGGGTTTTAATTTGGGGAAAATTGTGATGTGCCACATGACACCCTCGTTAACCGTAGGCCACAGAAACAGATGATCTGCCCTATAGTTCGCAAGATCTGAACGGGAACTTTACTTTTTTTCTATACTTATCTAGACCAGATGTAAAGGGGAAGGGGAGAGAGAAAGAAGGGGGTATCACGGTGATCGCTTTTTAAATGTTTTTATAGAAATATAAGTGATCGATCTAAATTAGAACTAAAGGGCTAAGGCCACCTCAAGCCAACACGCTAACCACTGTGCCAGAGAGCTTGTTATGAAAATAGATTCTATAGTTATTTACAATCTTTTCTTTCTACAAACAATAAAGGGTACTAATTTAACTAACACCACCTTATCAGTCAATGAAAGTCTTTTTCCCTTATTCGAGATAACAAACAAAATAATTAATAGTTAATTAGATGGAGGATCCGTGGCTGTAAAGCGCTTGGCTTCCGAATCCGGGTTCGAATCTTAGGAAAAAACTGGAATTTTTTATTTTGGATCTTTGGGCACAGAAATAGATGGCCTTTACACCATCTGCCTTATGTATCGTAAGATCTTAAAGTGGAATTTTAAACTTTAGTTAATTAACCAAATTGGTTAATTTTTTAAATTGATTATTGTGTTATCAGGTACAAAAAATAATGGTGTAAAAGTTCAGCTTGATCCGATTTTGGGTGTGGGAGAAATAACGTGTACAAACTTGACCAGACAGACAGACAGAACGAGTGAGTTGATGTTAGCTTTGTAAAAAAAAGAAAGGAGCACATCAGTAACTCAAAATGTAAATATAACCGACTTTTTAAAAAGAACTCTGACCATCTAACATAACCAATAGCTATTTAAAAATACCACTTTCGTCAAACTGACACCTCGTACAATGACTAATCATAGAGTGCAGACAGATACACAATTGGCAGCTATGCTTTAAATTTTTATCACAGTAGGAGTTACCTCGTATGACTATTTAGAAAGATCTATGAATTATTAAAGGATCTTTACAGTCACTCACTTCTAATATTAACAACGCAGAAATTTTTTTCATAAAATGATTTATTATTTTTTTAATATGTATGTAGATGTTTGTACAATTAAACACGAGTTTTTCAGAGAGAGACAGTTAGAGAGAGAGAAAGAGAAGAGAGGCATAGAAACATAGAGAGAAACATAGAGAAAAAGAAACAGAAAAAAAGAGAGAAAAATATCAAATAATTAAATATTATATAGAAAGAAAGAGAGAGAGAGAGAGAGAGAGAGAAAGAGAGAAATATAAAGAGAAAACTAAAGAGAGAAAGAAAGAAACGTAAAGGAGAATGCGGGAGAGAGAAATGTTTTGAAAGCTGTTTGTATTATATTGGATGTTGTATAGGCAGTTTGTTTAGAAATTTTTATATACATATAATATAGATAGACATAGAATTATATTATATAGAGATATAGATAGGTAAAGATGATAGATAGATAGATAGATAGATAGATAGATAGATAGATAGATAGATAGATAGATAGATTGATAGATAGATAGATAGATAGACAGACAGACAGAGAGATGCTTGGATTGCTAGGTGAAAAGCGGAAGTCTACATTTTACACATCACGTGCTGTCTTTGATCAAATACAACGATCGCTTACAGCAATGATCTCACGTGAGAATGAATCAGGCACTGTGATTGGGCATGATTTATACCGGAAGTTAGCACTGTGATTCGATGTAAGCTGCTTCCATGATAGTTCCAATCAATGGCTAACCAAGGGGACTTAATGAGCATGGCGTCAGCTGAGTGTCTATCACAAAGGTCGATGCTAGTTGTCTCTAGACAGTGATACCTACTTCTGATACCAACTTGTATCATACACAATATAACTCGCAATGAAATGTGATTCACATGGAGAGAATGAGCTTAGTGAAACAAAATGAAGAAAAATCATTACAAAGGAGGACAAGAAAAGAGGACATTGCCTTTAAAAAAAGACGGACAAAATCTTAAATCTTCAAAGAAAGAAGACAAAGCCTTAATCTCATCTGTTCCATGAATTTCGCCGTATGGGATCTGAGACAGTTCGCGTGAGCAAATACCTTTTACTTATACCGATCAGCAGTTCTTCTTAGAAGAACAAAGCCTTACAAGACGTTATAAAGCAAACTAACAAACTAGCAAACTAACAAACTAACAAACTAGCAAACTAACAAACTAACAAACTAACAAACTAGCAAACTAACAAACTAACAAACTAACAAACTAGCAAACTAACAAACTAACAAACTAGCAAACTAACAAACTAACAAACTAGCAAACTAACAAACTAACAAACTAACAAACTAGCAAACTAACAAACTAACAAACTAGCAAACTAACAAACTAACAAACTAACAAACTAGCAAACTAACAAACTAACAAACTGGAAAACTAACAAACTAGCAAACTAACAAAGTAGCAAACTAACAAACTAGCAAACTAACAAAATAGCAAACCAACAAACTAGCAAACTAACAAACTAGCAAACTAACAAACTAGCAAATAACAAACTAGCAAACTAACAAACTAGCAAACTAAAAAACTAGCAAACTAACAAACTAGCAAACTAGCAAACTAACAAACTGGAAAACTAACAAACTAGCTAACTAACAAACTACCAAACTAACAAACTAGCAAACTAGGCTTATGATGTATTTGGTAAACCTTTTAAAAATCAATAGAGGCTTCTACTGATATGGTGAATTGTTTCTTAAGGGAATCGACCTGGGTTCCTGGAATATATTCTTTAAGATTGTCAAGGAAAGGAAAACCACATTCGTGAAGACCATGAAAGAAGTCCAAGACCTTGTCATCTTTCTGCTAGTGACGAGCATGTTGACACAATGTATTCAATGTGATTGGCGGATTAAATGCAAAGCTAGTAAACAACGGAGTGAAAGCCGGAGAGTTCCACCATTTGGTCAGCACAACTAGCTGGGACATTTTTGCTGTGGTATATATTATTCGTCTGTTAGATGTGTAAGATTTCCCATTCTAGTATCTGATCAACCCAATTCACAGGATGTCTTTTTTCTTAGGTAACTAGAAACTTGAGGTTATGTACAAAGGCAACAATTGTTGAGGATTGCCTGTCAATTGATGTTATTTTAAACAAAGCCTATATTAATCCAGTGTTACAAATCTTGTACACGCTATTTCTCCCGGTTTGTGCTTAGATGTAATTATTTCAAAATCTGAAGGAAAATCCGAAACAATATGCAAAACATTTTTTTAAATAACGTGCTTAGTATTGTTAAAACATAAAGTTAAAAAATCTGTAGAAAAAAAACAACTCTCTCTCTCGTTCCTTCTCTCTTTTTCTTTCTCTCTTCTCTTTATTCTCCCTTCTCTCTTCTCATTTTATTTACTCCTCTCACACCCCTCTCTTTCCTCCCACTTTGTCTCTCTCTGTTCTTCCCTATTTTTTTTGTTATATCCAAGGCCCACATCCTTCACTGATCTCCGAAACCTTTTTTTCTTTGACTGATATCACTATCATGCTACTAAATGATTATGTCGTCAATATTTACAGAACAATCCTGTTTTGACATTTTCTTTCAGACAGTTTAAATGTCAGAAGAGCCAGAAGTAGATTTGATGCGCTTAATTTCATAAGGGAGAAGCTATTATTTTATTTTGAAGAAGTCTATGACTAACTTCAGACCAAAGGTTGCCTTATTTCACGTATCTCAAGATCCAACTTTAACACTTAATATAACAACGAGAACTAGAACAAGAGAAAAGAATCCTCCCTTTGGAATTGATATGCTATATAAGAATCCTAGGTATCACCTTCAAAGACCGCATCACAGACACAGAGAGTAGAAACAGGATTAGAATGGTAAATATGGCCCAAGGATGATCTGTGAAACCACGGTCAAAAAAGCACAAACTGAAACCTTATGACTCGCAAAAACCTTCCTTCAGAGAACGAAGCTAGAGGAAAAAGGAGAGGCTGTCAGAAAACAATCCGTAATCGTATAGATCAGTGATGCCCAAAATAAGGCCCGCAAACCAGATCCGGCCCACCGAAACCTAGGCAAAAAGTGTAGTGTCGATGTTTTAAAAAACATTACTTAAACAACAGTTTGAAACAAATATGGGAATTTTACCAAAAAGAGACCAAAAAAAAACATGTGTCTGTGGTAAGCTACACTGTTTGCTCACATTTGAAATAGAGAAATGAAGTTATTCTCTGAGGATAAACTTCAAACGTAAGTGCTAGATCCATGGCTTTTTCAGAAAAAATAGTTTCAGGTTAATTTTATTTCTTTTGTGTCTTTTCGGTCATCTGGCCCTCGACGCGAGTGTCGGATATTAAAATGGCCCGCAGGTCCAATTATTAGAACTTTCAGTAAAGATTCTAAAATTGTAATATTTTATCATTTCCAAAAACTAAAGTAATGTATTCACTTTAGATTGAGCCTAAACGGATTTTCTTTAGGCCTTATGAAATCGAGAACTCCGTAATATACCTCTCTATTTTCTATAACTGTATTGCACAACTAGCGCCAAGTCCATCGAGATTTCCCGTGACAACTTCTGTTTTGTTTGTTCCTTTCAAACCTTGACTTTGAAGTGCACATTTGTGACCCACGTGAATGTCACTACACGTAAATAACGTGTTGATGGGCTCAACGTGTTTTGTTTTTTTTCCCCCAACACGTTTGATGGCTCGAACAGCGGCAACAAGCAATTACGAGAAAGTAGTGGGAGGTAAACAGGATGTTCTGCACAGAAGTATGGAGCAGAGTTGTGGTTCCTGGCTTTGGCGTTTCTACAATTTACTGTAGTTCCATAAAGAGTGGGGATGAAGTCTGGAGGCAGAAAATGACGACAGAGTGAGGGGGTGGGTTATACGAATATATACATGACAGAACGGGATCTTGCCAGTGACATACTGATCTACTTTAGAAAGAAGATTGAAGATATTTATTCTAATGTTTATATTTTTTATAGTTTGACCTACTTCTAATATATGAAGGAAGAGATTGACGTTAACAAACATTATCATATTTAAGCTGCGCGTCATTTAAAAACTTTGATAAAAGGTAGATATACGTTTACAAATGTTTAAAAACAAAGGTGACAACGTTTGCGCATAAAGAGAGCGTCTTTAAAGTTCCTTAGATTCATTTATTATTATTTTGATAAATTATTTATATGTTTCGGAATTTTTTTCAGGGTTGAAGTTAATCCAGGTTCTATCCAAACCTCCCGCGGGCAGAGTATGAACCCGGGACCATCGAGACGACCGAACGACAGTCCAGCGCGCATACCGCACGACCAGGCTGCGATCAACTTATTATTAATTATGATTTGTTTATAATGATTACAACAAAACTCATTTGAGATTTTTGGTTTCAACGTGAGAAAGAAATATGGATCAACATAACAGTGATGTCAAGTAATCGACTGTTATAGTTATAGGCTAGGTTTTTTTTAAAAAGATTATTAGAAAATATGGTTCTATATATACTTTTTATATATATTTATTGAATAAAACACTAAAACTTCAAAATGTATTCTCCTATAGTGCTGTTCCATGAGGCGCGAAACAAAGATTTTTATCCTTAAGAGTCACTATAAAGAGCCAAAGTTTCGTTAAAAAAATCCTTTTTATCTATGATGGAAAAAAATTGTTCTGTCAAAATATATACAAAACATAACTCAGAAAACAATTTTCTTTGAACTAGAGTGAAATGCAATCCCTAGATCGACCTTTACACTAAAGAACAGCGCAAGTATCAGCAAGTCACTGTAGAAGAAGCCGTGTAAGATAAGATGAAGTCTGCAAGGGAAAAAACTTTTTTAAAAATAAAACAGACAATCAGTTTATTTACGCTCGTTCTGGAGAGGATTCAAGTTTAGTGTTAGTTGATACGATTGGAGAGTTGGATTGATTTATGTGTTCCGACACATGAACACACACTCTAGCACACGAGATACAAATCAATGAACCAATGAAAAAAAAAAAGTTTCCTTTTCAAAGTCATCTTAGTTCTTCTCTTTTGGACAGGTTCCAATCTCCATTTCATTATAAGCATTAAGTCTTAGACTATTATTATTTTTATTATTATTATGGCTTTTGTATAGCGCTACTTTCATGCTTATAGCATGCTCAGAGCGCTTTTGGTCCAATCTCATTTGTGGACCAGTGGGGGGGAAGGGGGTATCTAGGAGTTGGTTTTCCGTGCAGCCTTTAGGCGCTCAATAAACACAACTCTGCCCGAGTCGAACCTCGAGCCCCCTTCTAGGTAGCCAAGCCAAGCCAGGATCAAGCGCACTTTGCCTCTCGACCACACTTCCCACAATGATAACGGATCTAAAGACTGTATTTGAGTACACAAAGTCTTTCTGATTAGGAATTCATTCATTCAGTCATTCATAAACAAAAAAAATACTTAAGGCGCCTGAGTTTCAATAGATGGTAAGGAGTAAGATCATCTCATAAATGTTTACATTTCACAAGTGCTACGTGCTAAGTCAGCAAAACGTTACCATAGCTCCAGAGTACAGTGTGAATAAACAAAGTGAGCCAGAACTAGGGCACGACCAGGCCAGAGCCTTAGAATGCTGGGGTAACAGAAGATGTGAGGTCCACCTAGAGATTTTCTGCTCTCTGGAAGAGCGAAAACACCCTAAACAACTCGCAGTTTTGCCTGAGCCCTAATCCCTGTGCAGTCGAAGACGTTGCAAGCCCTGACAAAATATCAAAGACACATCAAATTTTGTTTGTTACAAATGTACCATAAAAAATTGTTTTTCCTACACTTTGTTTTCCGATCTAATTTACTGAAATTTTTTAAATGATAAATATTATCTTATTAGCTTTTAAGATATAACCTTAATAATAATAATAATAATAATTTTATTTATAAAGCGCTGTTAACAAACAAAATGTAGGCTCAATGCGCTGTAATTACATTACAAACACAAGCACGACAGTATGAAACAAAAACTAATCTAAAAAAGTTTTAAACAGATAGGTCTTAATGTTCTTCTTAAAAGTGGTGTAGCATGTTGTCTGTCTGAGATCAATGGGGAGTGAGTTCCAAACCGTGGTCCGTGCACTGAAAAAGCCCGCAGACCGTAGATTTTGAGGGGAAACGTGGCACCACTAAAAGCGTTAAGTTCATTGAGCGCAGGGCTCTATGGGGGACATATGGAGTAATCAGTTCGCTAAGGTGCAAGGGCATCTTATTTGTATATATACACTGATGATAATTAGAAAAAAAATATTTACATAAATGTCCAAACGGTTTACCAAAAAGACCCTATTACAGTAGCTTATATTCTCCATCGCCTTTCGGAGCATATGGTGTCAAAATCTCTTAACAGAGATATTTCCTATGTTAGACACTTAGTTTAGTTTAGGAAAGCACTGTAGCAGACAGACTTTGAACGCGACATTTTCTACTGACGGCATAGGCATTGAGTTAGAGATTATTATTCTAGACTTTTAGGACAGCTACTGCTAGGCTCTAGAAAGGATAGCATCGTTTTAGTGACTGACTAGACTGTGGCCCATTCTCCATTAAAGTTCGTTATTCTAATTTCATCTTGAGTGAACTTAGCTACTGTGCATTGATCCTGTTGGTTATTGTAACGTGATGTATGTTTTAATAATCTGACTCGCATTAATTATACACTATACAAGATACTTAAGCATCTAGGGTTATCAAGGTACTGTAGATATACATCAGGTACAACCTATACATACATCCGCTACACATAGCTGCCTCTTCTCAGCTGGGACCCACGAATTTTAGGCTCTAAAAAGGTGCGACTCTATGCTAGAAGTGGGCGCCAGTGTTTTCGCTGTCCTCTTTTCATCTCTGTTATGGCTGACTTTGGTCAACGGGTTTCATTTTGTCTAAGGAAATGTCCCATGACATTGGGTCACTACTTCATTCAGGGGACGAGTGCTCGTGCTGGAATGGACTACTCTAATGGTGACATGATCTTGGTACATTATTCCTAGAAGACGTAGACTAATTATTTGAATTGTACTTAAAAGTTGTAGAATTTCTATAGAGCTTCTTCTGTGCTCAGGCATAACCTATTTTTCTTTTACATAATGTGAAAAAGCAGCAACCCATTGAAGTGTATATCCTTCAGAGATGATGGAGATGGATATGTCACACTCTTCAGAAGCCTGCATCTGACATAACAAGGCAAGCCCTAACCTGGAACCCACCAAGGAAAAAGGAAGAGGGGACTGCCCAGGAATACATGGCGCCGCGATTTGGCCAAGCAGATGAGCAAGACGTGGGGACAGTTGCATAGACTCGCCTAGAACAGAGACGCCTGGAGGAAGCTGGTAGGGGGTCTATGCCCTAGAAGGGATCACAGACAGAGATAAGATGAATGCAAAAAAGATGGGGGGGGGGGGGGGGGGGGGGCTTTTTGAGACGGTTTCCGTTCTGCATTGAGACTCTCAGCAAGTACTCAGCTTGAGTTAAGTCTCGAAATTCCATCGGGATTCCAACTCAACCCACTCATTAATAGCTGAGCTCAGCCACAGGGGCGTAAAAACATGGTGAAGTTCAGTTTACTATTTTTTTAAAAAGTGAATATAACATGACGTCGACAATTAGGGATTTTTAAAAAATTGGGATAAAAATCAGACGATAACAAAATAGACGATTACAAAATAGACGATTACAAAATAGACGATTCCAAAGCCAGAAAAAAAGATTACATAATAAGTAGCTCGAATTAAATTTGCGAAATAGAAGAGTGGAAAAGGAAGAGGAAGTTGTGACCTAGTCGAGGGTAAAAAAAAAAATGAGTTAAGAAAACAGGGGAAGTAATTAAAGAAACGAAAGAGAGAATTAAAATGTAAACACCAACAAAAAGCACGTGCAGGCTGTGCTGTTGGAAAATAATTTGTGATGGGGGGGGGGGGGGAGGCTGGGCGGGGAAAATTCGTCCTTGAGCCACATGCGCGTGGTGTGCTGTGAGTACACCAGGTACAGAAAGAAACGTCTCACGATCCATCACCTGGATGAGGCAGACGTTGCGATCATGACATCGGTAAATAAGCCAGTAATGGGGGGTTTGAAGCCTGTCTGTTTAAGAGCTGCCTGCCTCGCTAGGAGCAAGCCATACACACAGGGCCGGATTTAAGTGAATGGAGGCCCCGGGCTAGCTAGGCCTCTACACTCTTTCGAAAACTTTAATAAAAGAGAGTACTTGCAAATTTAATATCATTTTCCTTCTTTTTTTAAATATTCAATATGGATGCTCGCCTTTCATGCATTTTGGTCTATAGGCAGTTGATGTAAAGGTCACCTTTTTCTGTGGCGTACGGTTTTCGAGGGTGTCATGTGGCCAGCACAACGACCAACAGCCTTTACTTTCCCCAAATAATGTCAGGCACCCATTAGAACGGAAATTTGTTAACCACAGGAGTGGTGCCAACCTTAACATTTTTAGTACTGCCGGTAAAAATTAGAAAAAAGAATTTTAAAAGAAAAAACTAAAGTTTCCGACCTTGTGTAAAAATTCGGATAATTTTAAAAATCTCTAATGTGGGCGCCCCTCTTTTATGGAGACCATGGGGCAGTAGCCCCGCTTGCCCTCCTTAAATCAAGCCCAGCATTAAAAATTTATATTTTTCATCTTACTCTTTCGCTATTTCAGGTTGTTTGCAGTACATTATATGGCGACAATAATTTAAATTCCTTCAATAATTTGGAATCCTAAAAATGGTGGTGATATTAAAATCCTGCTTAAAGACTCCACCCAGTTTACGAGGATACTTTGATAGATACTTTGATAGATACTTTGATAGATACTTTGATAGATACCGTTATAATTGAACGACTGACGCGGGTATCATTAGCCGTGTGTGTCTGATCTTCTGACACATGTTACACAGACCTGCGTACTGCAATCAAACTCGTGTGAACTCGTGTATATCATGTCATATGATCATGGGACATCGAAAAACTACTAGAGATTCTGTCATTTTTTCAGAAGGCATTGATGGACCCCATAAAGAGTGAAAGTGTCAAAGTCAAGATTAGGTCCGGTAAAGTTCACTACAGCAAGACCTGTCGGTACAGGGAATCCTGAGTGAAGTCGGTCCGTACAGTTTTGTGAATTTAGAATAAAGAATCACGCTATTTGTAGCCAGAGTTAACAAGTTTTAAAGTAGAGCAGCTAGGTGGTCTAGTATAGCGCTGAGATATGGCAGCTAGGTGGTCTAGTAGAGCGCTGAGATATGGCAGCTAGGTGGTCTAGTGGAGCGCTGAGATTTGGCAACTAGGAGGTCTAGTAGAGCACTGAAAGCAAGGTTTAGCAGAAAGGCAGGTTTCAGGCTTCATGTAGAAGAGCAGCGTTATGACTAAATAAACTCGTGGGATCCTTTCAAGCTCGAGAATCTCTACGGTCACTTTGCACCCCCGAAGGTCCAGTTCCCACGACTGGTAAACGGTTTTATTTTAACTAATGTATGAGGGTAGTCACAAGATTAAGTACACAGCTGCTGATTTAAAGTTCGAGGGTTCGAGTCCCGGCAGAAGATTTCGGATTTCTTTTCCTGATTTGAGATTTAGTTTGAAGACTAAAACTTTGAGCTAAGCTTCGAGAGAGTTAAAAGTAAAGCTATCCCTCGCTGTGCAGGCCACATAATACCCTCGTTAACCCTTTGCATTAAAACATATAAAGTTACCACCATAAATACCACGAACTTCGCGGTCTTATATTGTGTACATTTGTTTTCTTCTGCTGATGTCCGCAGAATGGCCTTTAATTCTGCTTTTGCCCCAAATGACGTCCATAGCTTATCAGCATTCCTGAATGCCAATTCAAAAGCCCTTGAATCGATCAGTAGTGTTTCCCCCTTCTGCTACTGGACAGACTTCTTAGATCAGAAACGTAGCAATAAAAGAATTCTTTGATAGTTCTCCTGGACAGTCTCATTAGACAGTCGGCTTTGACAGTTCCATAGACAGACACTTAGGGCACTTTAAAGGAACATATCGATAAAATGTACCGGTATAATACTTCAGAGAATAGGGAGCAGACTGATGAACACTCACTCTCTCTTTCACACTTAGAGTGTAGAGGAATAAATAGATAGACAGACGGGCAAACAGATAGATAGATAGACAGACTTAGATAGATGGATAGATAGATAGATAGATAGATAGATACTCTCTCTCTCTCTCAATCACACACATACTATCTTTGTTTCTCTCACACAACTCAGATAATCGAATACGTTGTCTTTAGAAAACAATCTTTGTGACTGACAATAACAGTAACCAATAGGATCTAGATGTCTGCAGTCAGTTGAACATTTCAACGTACAACTAATTCAAGTATTAAAACACGCCCCCCACACACACACATTTCCCAAACATGCACACATGTCCCACACACTTACACATGTCCCACACACTCACACATGTCCCACACACTCACACATGTCCACACACTCACACAAACTCACGTATCAAATTCCATCGGATTGTTTTTTGTTGTTTGTTTGTTTACTTCAGTGAGTGTTCAACTAATAATCTTAGCTTTCCAACCTTCGCGAATGATGTCCCCTGGGTTTGTTTCCATAGAAACCTCCCTTCTTCTTTCTTCCTTTTGCTATTCTCGGTTTGAATGGATATAAAGTTGTCTTAGTTTTTCTATTTGTTTACCTACATGGGACTGAGGATATCAGTTTTCTCTTCCTTGTATATCCCTAGACTCTCAGTCTCTCTCTCTCAGTCTCTCTCTTCACAGACACACACACACTCACAAACACACACAATCTTAATGTTTTTCTATCTAACAATTTTCACAATGCTGTGTTATCAAGACAGCAATCTCATTTTGTCACACATAGCCAAGGAAATCTTTCAATTTCATTTTTCCTAAAGAGCCGCTCCTTAAGGAGTGTGTGTGTGCGTGTTTCTGATGTAAACATAAGTAAAAACTATGGTGGATTATTTTATTATATTAAGCTAAATAGATCACGAGCTAACCACGATGAAGTCCATCGCAGTTGAAGTTATATATTGAGGGGGGGGGGGGGGGGGTTGAAAGTGGAACTCAGAGAGACACGAATGACTTAAAGACGTGTACTTATAAAAGTAACTTGTATTTTTTTTTTAAATTGCTCAAGAAAACATGTCACTTGTGGTTCTGCATACATCAACACTGATTTCAGAAGGCTGTAGGACTTTGCTTTTCAATAATGTTTTTGTTAGACACCTAGTTAGTATTGTTTGACATTTCGTATAGACCCACCATAGTTGACGGACTTTGAACGCAACATACAGTGACGTCACATGCTAGGACAAATTTGTACAAATACTCCTTCTTCCCTAGTGCTATTAGAGCATGGAATGGGTTGCCTGAGCTAGCCAGAAAAACCAGTGACTTGGCAGAATTTAAGTCATTAGTTAATATGCATGACTAAATGCATGACGCGTAGGACGTAATCATCTTCTTTTTTGAAGTAACGTCTGTATTATATAACATAAGATAAGATAAGTTTAGTTGGGTTCTAGTCTGTTTATGTTATTATTAGTCAGTTGGTGTTCTGACTGTTGAAATATAATTTCGTATTACGGTCAGAGACTCGACTGTCGCCTTTTCAGTATTAAACCTAATTCAAGTCTGTAACGGTCTGCGCTTAGTCCTTTAACCTTGTTACATAGGTTTTGAAAGGACTATCGTGTTCATAAATTACTATCGTATATCATATACTCCGAATGTATGGCTTTATTAAGAGAAGAGAAGAGATTAATAAATTTAAGAATAATATTACGCACCGTCTGCTAATGAACATCAAGTTTTGATGACCAATTCAACCTTTTTTTCCGACGTAATCTACATCTATGCACAATAATCACTTATAAGAAACAAAAGAATATTTAATTAATTAGACGTTCTGCTCTCTAAGTTGCACTTGTCATCAATCTTCAGACTCGAGCACAAGCCTTGTTATATGTTGCCTAAAGGGAGTTAATGAATTTTGTTAAAAGTATTTTTTTATGTCTATTCTTTTTTCTTTCCCATTCAAGCTCATTTTTTTTTTTAATTAGAAAAGGAAATGTTTACTATTCTTAAAAGCTTAGTCTTGATCAATGCATGCCAATAATGAGATGTGTTTAAAACAAGAAATACATGAAAAGATCTTCAATCTGGCTTTCTTTAAACTTAGGGTTAGTAAAGAAAGACAGTAACGAAACAGGAAGTTGGAAGTATTTCAAAGTAAAACATGTATTTCTTGTCAATGGAATGTTTACTACATAACTGTCTCACATCCCACAAAACATTGCTCGTTTCTATATATAGAGCATTCCTAGTGTCTGCTGGAGTTACCTGTAGGCTACACAAAACTAATGCCCAGGCATTCATGTCATTTCTATGAGATGATCCATATGCGTTTCCCCACCAAGTTATATCTTTAGGTCCCCACAACCCCCCCCCCCCCAAAAAAAAAAAAACTTTGCTCGAAATAATTTGTAATGAATAATAACGATGTAAGTTATAGATGTGGGAAAATCCTAAAATTACACTGGTATGACAAAGTAGAAAAACCAAACTGTGGGAGATGAGTGGACAGAAAAATATAGAAGTACAGATCTTAGATAGGAAGTGGAGATGGATTGGTCACACCCTTAGAAAAGATACCAGAAACAGAACTAGGCAGGCCTTAGAGTGGAACCCCCAGGGAACAAGACGCAGAGGAAGACCAAAAAGAACATGGCGACGCAGTGTACTTGAAGAAGCAGAGAAGACCGGGAAGAGCTGGGACACCATCAAAAAGCTAGCAAGAGACCGTTGAGAGTGGCGTGTTTTTTGTCGGGACATGTTCCACGAGGAACTCAAAGGATTGATGATTATGAAGTTATAGATGTATTATTTCACTATTACAGTTTAAACCTATCATCATTATCATCATCATCATTATCATCATCATCTGTCCCTTGACTTTTGTTATAGGGGAGTTGTGACAGATCGCGTCACCAACTCCCTCCACTTTTCCCTGTCAGCAGCTGCTCTAAGTAGGATATCAAATAGAGATGCCGGTCCAGTCTTAAACTTTTAGGTGCCCGAAAATCATATTTAGCGCTTAAATATAAAATCTAAACTTACAAAGGGCACCATATTTCAAAGAGATTAGGACCTTATGAAATCTAAGTCCGGCCCTGTTCAGTGTTACTCAAACTATTACTTATGATGCCACTTCCCTCATCAAATAACCCCCTCCCAAAAAAAAATTGCAATCGCATCCCCCTCAATCCCTTAGCCAGGTACTTATCTTATATTAAAAATTTCAGACGTTACTTCAAAGAGAAGATGATTTTCTTAGCACTAACAGCAAAAGCTAACAGATCAGCAGCAAAAAGCTGACTAGAAGGAGAAAGAGAATTCCTTAAACAGCCCAGGGGTCTAGGGCAGGGATGTACGTTCACTCAGCGCTGTTGCTAAGTATTTTCCCTGCGTTTTGATGTTCAGAACTTTAGTATTCGGCCTCATAATAAGAGCGCAGGTCAAAGTTAAATAAAGAAGGGTCTTAGGCTCGAGCCGATACTGGAGTATGGGAGACATTTAAAGCAGCAGAGCATTTGCGTCTGAATAGACCTTTGATCGTGGTAAGATTATGCTTGTGTTAAGCACTACTTTTTATAGAGGGCATGTTCAAATGAGCATGATCGTACGTCACGCGAGAGAAATTTGACCGCCTTGACGTAGGAATGACAGTGAGCTCCTAGAATCTATTTCTTTCAATTTTTGATCCTAGCTATGTTGCATCTTTGTTGCATCTTTCTCAGACAGCACATATCAGAGAAGATCCTACTTTGTAAACCAATGTCACCTAGTTTATTGATTTTTCATCTCTAACCATTAGAAATAAATATGGATTTATATTTTATAACAAACTTTATGTAATTAAAATTAAAAAAGAAAAGATACATTCTCTCCTTACTTATCAGCACATAAAGCCCCAAACCACGCTTCCACCTTTTCAGAAATTGCAATTTAAGGTCAGTTAATGAATAGGTCATCTGTTACTATGGCCGACTGTTAACGAAGGTGTCAAGTGGCTATCCCAACTACCAACTACCTATATTTCCCTAAATAATCCCAGGTAACCATCAGAGTGCAGGCGTGGTGACTGAGCGGTAGGATGGACTCAGGGGCGCCCTAAAAATCCCGATTTTCAAAATCACACTCTTTACCGAGATTCGAAACCGAAACCCTCAGATCGAAAGCCAAGTAGATTTACCACTAAGCCACCACGACCCACACCTAACTACGCCTGCCACCACGCCCCACCTAAGCAGACTGACTACAGAGGCACATCACTGAGCGCAACTTGTAAAAAACAGTTTGAAATGCGTAAACCGACATTCAAAGATACCCCGTGGGGCGTCATCCAGCGACCAACAACAGTAATTGTATGCAGCGTCATCCAGCGACCAACATCAGTAGTTGTATGCGGCGTCATCCAGCGACCAACATCAGTAGCTGTATGCGGCGTCATCCAGCGACCAACATCAGTAGTTGTATGCGGCGTCATCCAGCGACCAACATCAGTAGTTGTATGCGGCGTCATCCAGTGACCAACATTAGTAGTTGTATGTTGCGTCATCCAGCAAAAAACATTAGTAGTTGTATGTGGCGTCATCCAGCGACCAACATCAGTAATTGTATGCAGCATGATATCAAAAACTGTCCCCCTCATACCCCCTTCTCTTTCCCCCCTAAATCCACTCTCATCCTATTATTTTATTCCCACATCACAGACTGAAGCTGTAGAAAAAAAAAGGGGGGAGGGTCCTTTGAAGAGAGGAGAAAACAAAATGACCAGAGGACACCTCTATGGGCAGTAGGCCCTAACAATAACAGAGTTTGCGTGTGTGTGACGCGAAGCTAGAGCGTTCCCTAAGGGTACACAATCTCATCCGCCCCGCCCCTGTAACATCGCCCCCTAGCAATAAATAATGACCATCATTATCCTTCTTTTAAGGACCTCCAATGAAATTGTTCGGTCAGACGTTTTGCAGACGACACGCCATGCTTGTCTCCCCTGTCTGACGTCATTTTTTTTTCTTTACTTCCACAACTACAAGTAGGCCTAAAAGCGAGGGAAAACCTTTGAAGCGAGAGTACGAAAGTGTGTGTGTGAGAGAGAGAGAGAGAGAGATTGACGGGTGTTTGTATTAAAAGAATATTTCGAGCTCGAAAAACATAAAAACAACTGCAGGAAATTTTTTTAAAAATTCGAATCTTAGAATAATAGAGAAATCCACAATGGCGTCAAAATTTGGAAGTAGTTTTTTTTTGTTTTTTTTTTGAAGAGGTTGTTGAAAATTGCCGCAAAAAATCGATGAGCCTAATTCTTTTTCTGTTCTTTTTTTCCCCTTTTTTAAAATCGTTTTATTTTAATTCCAAATATTTATTTGTTAGCAGTGGCAAATGTTATGATAGTGTCACTGTGAAAGTTGAAAAAAGCTTTCGTTTACTACATCTACAAATTAAAGAGTAAAGTACCCCTTTCAGGTGTAGGGCAGTTAATGAAAGGCCACCTATTTCTATGGCCGACTGTTAAAGAGTGTGTTATGTGGCCAGCACAACGACCAATCGCCTTTACTTATCTCTCGACTATGTCAGGCACCCAGTAGAGTGGGGTGGATTCATGTGTCCTAAGATTTCGGAAATATAAAATTTCCAGTCTTCGTAAGTTCTTATTGAACTAAAGCTGTTGGGTAATTAACAATAAACTCTTTTAAAGTGTTATGTAAAAACTTCATGCTGTGCAATTAAATTGGACTTTGTACTTTCATTCCCACGTTCATTTAGGGAAAACAGTTTAATTTTTTTTTAACCAAATTATTTTTCATTTACTTTTTTTTTATTCATTAGATTTTTTTCTATTTTAATCAAAAGAACTTTTTATTTTACCCACAATGCATTACCGTTTTGTTGCTTCCAATTCTAGATATAGAGTCTCGGAAGACAGTCTATTTCTGTTATGGACTTAACTAAACAAATATTTTCATTTCAAAAGAATAACTGAAAAGGTACAGACAATATCAAAGATATCTTGCTATACAGAATCCTACATAACTAATTGGTGTTATAATATTCCCCAGTGCTATTAGAGTATGGAATGGGTTGCCTGAGCCAGCCAGGAAAACCAGTCATTTGGCAGAATTTAAGTCATTGGTTAACAAGTATGACTAGATGCATGACGCGTAGGATGTAATCATATTTTTTGAAGTAACGTCTGTATTATGTGATTAGATTGTAATTGCTTGGTAAGTAGTTAAGCTTATGACTACCAAACTAATTGACTTCCTTCAGCTTTTTAAATTATGAATTGATTTTATAATTTGTCTTTTCGCTGTTTTGTTTTCCTAATTAAAAGTCTCTTGCTAAAATGTATGTGTAATGAAAATATAGTGCATTCATTTTTTTTGGTTGTAATAGAATATTACTTAAAGGCTCATTCTTAGTTTTGTAATAGAATACCAATTGAAAGCTCATTCTTAGTTTTGTAGGAGAATACTAATTGAAGGCTCATTCTTAGTTTTGTAGGAGAATACTAATTAAAGGTTCATTCTTAGTTTTGTAGAAGAATACTAATTAAAGGTTCATTCTTAGTTTTGTAGGAGAATACTAATTAAAGGTTCATTCTTAGTTTTTTAGGAGAATACTAATTAAAGGCTCATTCTTAGTTTTGTAATAGAATACCAATTGAAGGCTCATTCTTAGTTTTGTAGGAGAATACTAATTGAAGGCTCATTCTTAGTTTTGTAGGAGAATACTAATTAAAGGCTCATTCTTAGTTTTGTAATAGAATACTAATTAAAGGTTCATTCTTAGTTTTGTAATAGAATACTAATTAAAGACTCATTCTTAGTTTTGTAATAGAATACGAACTAAAGGTTCATTTTTAGTTTTGTAGGAGAATACTAATTAAAGGTTCATTCTTAGTTTTGTAGGAGAATACTAACTAAAGGTTCATTTTTAGTTTTGTAGGAGAATACTAATTAAAGGTTCATTCTTAGACTACGTAGCAACAGAAATGAACAAAAACTTATGAACAAATCTTACAGTTCTATAAATGAATCTGAAAAAAAAATCTAAAATTGACACAATGCACTTTCTTTAAAAGCGCAAAGCACCGCAGTCATATTTCGAGACAAACACTCCAAAGTGTGTTCAATTCGCCAAATCATGTTTTAATAGAGACACCAGCATGCCACTGCATGTTTGTATGGTTACAGACGAACGTGAGTTAGGGGCTATTCGCCCAAGTCTTAGACCTTATTTGCACAGTGGATATTGTCGTGTTAGGGCAATGTCATCGTGACACAATCAGACTGTCAGAAAATGTTTCACAAGGCCAGACAAGGGTTAGCGCCCCTCATCAGCCAACTTCCTATCTGTGTCTATCCGGATGTCACCGAAAAGAACGAAAAAGAATGGCGCATAACATAGAACGGGACAAGATGAGGCTGAAATTATTCCAATTTTATAGAAGCTAATGTTGCGTAATTCTATCCCTCTCTTTCTCTGCCTCTCACTCTGTCTGTCTCTCTCGATCTATGCTTCTCTACACTATTTTTTCGTTCACATAGCTAACAAATACATTCTAGGATATAAGGTAGACAAAACAAATGACAGCGACTCTTGTTGTAAGGAGATTTATTAAGCTGTTTTAAGCTCGTTTTACACGGACACAGGAAGATAAAGAATTTGAGATGTAGAAGTCAGTAGATCTTGAAACATGGACACAGGAAAATAAAGAATAGGAGATGTAGAAGTCAGTAGAACTTGAAACATGGACACAGGAAGATAAAGAATAGGAGATGTAGAAGTCAGTAGAACTTGAAACATGGACACAGCAAGATAAAGAATAGGAGATGTAGAAGTCAGTAGAACTTGAAACATGGACACAGGAAGATAAAGAATAGGAGATGTAGAAGTCAGTAGAACTTGAAACATGGACACAGGAAGATAAAGAATAGGAGATGTAGAAGTCAGTAGAACTTGAAACATGGACACAGGAAGATAAAGAATAGGAGATGTAGAAGTCAGTAGAACTTGAAACATGGACACAGGAAGATAAAGAATTGATTTTTATGTTCCTGTTTGATTATAAAAGAAAATTCTCTGATAAAACCTAACACTTTGTTTTATTTCATAATGATTTAAAAGGCTCCTTTTAGAGGCAAAATCAGACTTCAATGGGGCAGCAGAAAAGTAATTTGGCAGGTGTTAAAACATTTAGCTCAAGACTTAATAAGCAAACAAATCTAGGTCTCTCAAAATTTAAAGACATGGGGAGCTATATAGGAAAGAACATATAAATATCTTAAAAACTAGAAATTAAAGTATCTCTGCAGTAAGAACAAACACACTAAACTATTACTTTAAAAAAAACGGCATTTCTTTAACCCATAAAACGCGTGTTGTAGTTTAACCTCTAAATATCAGAACTGTAATTCCATTTTGTATGCACACATTGTAAAATAACTCAGCACTTAAAGGGTTAAACATCCCTAAGTTCTGGCCACTATCAAACGCTGTAACTCCACTTTCTACAAAACAAAGAAATGTAATCAGAAAACGTTACGTTTCTTTTTCCTTAAAACCTAGTTTCTGGTGATTATTAATATTCTACACTAAGCTTATACAATTCTCACATACAGCAGTGATTGAAGTGATCTTACCTTTCACAGGCCCGCACCAACCAACCAGCAATAATCCACAGGCTCAACATAAACACTAATAGAACAGTCCCTGGGCAGATGGTCATGAGCGTCTTCAGAACAAACTTCGTGTCGAAGTGAATCCTGTTCAGGGCGCCGATGCTGCGCGAAGAAGCGTCCGTGAAGAGCTTGCTGTGCAGCAGCATCACCCGACAGATGAGGTAAAGTCTGAGGAACATGGGCACGGACAGGATCACGTCGATGGACACCTCGGAGTCGAACCGCTTGCCGGACTCCGCAAGGGTGCCGGACCAGGTGAACGTCACGTCCCCAGGGATCGGGTGGATGGCGCATATGAAAAACTCCACTAGAAGCTGAAGAGCTCTTCTCCAGGAAATTGCTATCCTCCAGTCCTCAACACAATTATCAATAGCGAATAACTGAAATAGACAGTTAAAACAAGATGAAGCATACAAAAAAAAACAACAACATTCAAATACATATTACAACACATTCATGCAATCATCGAGTGTATAATTGAAACAAAGCCTGCTAGATAGAAAGAGTATTTAATGAGGTATTTTAGGAAATCATTATTCCTACCAGTTACTCACACAGTTGTCATTGTCGGAAAAAAAAAAATTCTTTTTTTAAGAAGAAAAAACAAAACATTTCCGTATCCTATCGAGCTGAGATTTCAAACACAAACTCGTGCTGCTTGCCGAATTATTTTATTAAAATTTTAGAAATTATTATCGATTTATATATTTTTTAAAATTCTTATTTATTCAAGAGTTGTATCGATTGGAATCAGGGGAACTAACAATTATATTATATTTTTTCTTATTACTGATTATCAGTAATATCTCTTTTACACATGGCCACCACTATTTAAATCCCGGGATCTAATCACGGTGAAGACTGGGATTTTTTATTTCGGGATTTTAAGGTCGCCCCTGAGTTCACCCTCTAGTGGATGCCTGAAATTAATTGGGGAAAGTAAAGCAGTTGGGCTGGCCATATGACACCTTCGTTAACCGTAGGCCACAGAAACAGATGACCTTTACATCATCTATCCTATACATCGTAAGGTCTGAAAGAGGAACTTTACTTTTTCTTTTAGTCCTACGTAAAATAAGACACAATCTATTAGAACATAAAGTAGGATTGATTTTTTTTTGTATAGTGCTTGTTTCATCTATTAGCTCTAAAGAATACAGACAATTGTAATTGCTACACAACACCTTCGTGTTACTGGGAAGCATGGTCGAGAGGCCAAGTGCGCTTGAACTTGAAGGGGGCTCGAGGTTCGACACCCGACTCAAGCAGAGTTTTGTTTTGCCTAAAAGCAGCACGGAAAACCTTCTACCAGATACCCCCTCCCCACACTGGTCCACAAATGAGATTGGATCATAGCGCTATAAGCATTCTATATGCATGAAAGTTGCGCAATATAAAAGCCATAATTTATTTACTTTAGTTTTTTCGGTGTTGTAGTGTGAACTTTACTTCACTTTAACCCATAGACCTCTACAAAAGCGCTATAAAGATAAACTAAGGCGCTTTTTGCCCTCACTAACATAGAGGAAAGCAGCTGGCAGCAGATAGCCTCTGAGAGAAACAGTTTGAGAACTCT
The DNA here is from genome assembly GCA_030265305.1 of Biomphalaria pfeifferi. Taxonomy (NCBI): domain Eukaryota; kingdom Metazoa; phylum Mollusca; class Gastropoda; family Planorbidae; genus Biomphalaria; species Biomphalaria pfeifferi. The sequence continues at coordinate 1,787,104 of JASAOG010000071.1, forward strand.
CACCAAGGCCGCGGGGGCACACATTTGAGAACCACAGTAAAGCCCTTGTAGAAGACTGGCGCATAAAACCTAAATAGAGCCCCGGCGAACAACGACTTTGTCTGCATCAGATGTGCAAAATATGCAGGTCACAACTGGGTTTGCGTTGTCATGTGACACAGTACTGATCTTTATTTTTAGGAATCAAAGACATTGCTATTATATGGAAAGTACTGAACATGCCGCTGTATATTCCGCTGTGTAATCAACGGACACTTTCTGGTAGCGAAGTCAATTATGTAATTAATAGTTGTCCTAAGAAACAGGAGCGTAACAAAATGTCACAAAAAGATTATGACGTCAAACGTGTTCACCGAGTTTCCCGCGTTAATTTTTTAATCAATTTATCGACCAATCCGTGATGTACTTATGGTTGAAATCTATTTCTGTATCATCCTTGACCTTGTTTATTCAGAGGCATTTTTTTGTTTTATGACAAAAATCTTAAATCCCTTCCATTTTTTTTAATGTAGATTTTTTCTTTCGACAAATGTACATCTGATTTTTTTTTCGACAAATGAACATCCGATTTTTTTTTCGACAAATGAACATCCGATTTTTTTTTCGACAAATGAACATCTGTCGTCCAGAAAAATAAAAATTTTGAAAAATATTTAGATAGATCTAGCTCTGTTTTTTTTTAATAATCTAGATTTATGTACTATCCAAAACCGTTACATTCAAGAATATATATATATCACAGCTGGAGGGTGTCATGTGGCCATCACAACTAACAACCACTTTTACTTTTACCAATGGACCTCATTCACCAATCGTAAATAAACACATTTAGCCACGTCATAATATTGATAAAACAATCAAAAATACTTATCACGTGACAACAACGATGGATGACATACTTTGTATATAAGATATAGAGAATCACGTGGCTAAACGTTGTTTGTTTACGATTGGTGACTGAGGTTTATTAATGTTAAGTATCTGTTAGCGATGGATGAATTCATAGGCGTCCTAAGGATTCAGTAATTCATAAGCCCAGTTTCCCCCCAGGATTTATGCTCGTGTTCCCCCTGACCGGAAGCTAAGCGCTTTACTATTCGGCCCCCTCAAATCTTGTGAAATTAGGTTTGTATAACTTGTGAGGCCTACGCTTTGATCTGAGCTAATATAATGACGCAAAATGGTTGAAAACGCGACCTAATTAATATTCTATTCACTTTGAGTTTATATTGTCAATGAAGAAGCAGAAATGATCAAGGCACGAAGTGAAGCGAGAATTAAAAAAAATGTTTGACATTTAAATAGAAAATCAAATGTTCAGCTAGCTGTGACCTTTTAACATTTTGTTTACCATGTATAAAAAAAAAGAAAAAATCTTAAAGGCTTAGAGACTTTTGAAAGAAAAAATAAAGATAGAGAGGTACACAGAGAGACAAATTGTAAAATGAAATAGAGAATACAGTGAGAGTAAGAGAGAGAGAGAGAGAGAGAGAGAGAAAACCAAGAACGCAAGAACGACAAAAAATGATAGAGAGACATACAGAAACAGAAATATATATATATATTGTTATAAACCTGGTGGTGGCACAGATGGGGGTAGTGGTGTGAGTGTAGTCAGCCGACGCAAATCACCCCAGGCCAGCGCTAGACGAGCTGTCAACCGCGACGAGTTACGACGGTCGGCCGAGACGAGTGTCAACATGATGGTTCGGGAAGGATCGATGTCGTGAACTGAGCTCAGGAGCGTCACGAGAGTTGTAGTCATCTGACCACCTAGAAACGTCGAGCGGCGTTCTTCCAGTTCGAGAAGGCCAGCAGGAAGCCTATATAAGAGCGGAGGTGTCGCAGTCAAGACGGTTGAGAAAAGGGGCTCAATACAGCACGGTTCACGAAAGGAGGTTCACGACAAGAGTTCAGAACACGGTCGACTTCAGCGGTGTGGTTCTGTACGGAGCATTACGACGGTTCAGTGTGGAGTACTGTCAGGTACAGTTGAGACGACTGGCGTCTTGATTTTGGTCTGCGATCGAGTCCGACACAACGAGCCTAGTGTGTGAAGTCAGTCCTGAACTGTTGAACCCAGTGCAAGCCCGAAACGAGACGGAGAGGCCAGTGCAAGAGTTGATACGGCGGTACGGTGTTATCGGAGAGATATTTGTACAGTGTACGTGTTGCCAATTGTACAGTATTGGCTGTTATTTATTCAACCATTAAAGCGTTACGTTACTTTGGAGCCCTGAGTTGTCAAGTTCTTTAAGTTGGTGGTGTATGGTGCAGTTTGCAGAGAGCCTGAATATTGAGATTCGTAACAATATATATATATATATATGGTTATGCTTGCCCTGGATGTGGCAAAATATGTAGGTCACAGCTGGGGCTACGCAGCCACGGGAAAAATGCATTCCTCATTAATTTTCTGACTCGAAGAGTCGCCTTATTATATATATCTATATATATATATATAGATATATATATATATATATATATAGAGAGAGAGAGATAGTAAGATAAATACATGGAGAGAGAAAGAAACTGAGACTATAGACTGAGAGGTAGTCTGGAAGTGAGAAGCCATCAGGGAGACAGACAGAAAGAAAGAGAGAGACACACACACACACACATACATACACACTCACAGTAACTTAGTTTTCATCATGTTCAGGAGTGATGTATTAAAAGTAAGACTTGAACCTGTCCGTTCCACGCAAGTACTTTTGGATGGATGTATGTCAGACTTATTTTAAAATCACTGAATTGTGACTAAATGGTCAGACTATTTCGTTATTTAATCTTCACATAATGCGGGCCTCATCTGTTGTCATTTCTAGTCTAATAGAGTTGTTTTTTTTTTTTTTTAACTAAGTTCCCCTATCAATGCTTGCGGTCTATAGGGCAGAATATGTAAAGGTCATCTGTTTCTGTGGTCCACGGTTAATGAGGGTGTCATGTTGCCAGCACAACAACCAACCACCTTTACTTTTGCCCGACTGATGTCAGGTACCCTTTAGAGATAGGTGGATTCAGAAGCGCCCAAAGATCCCTAATTTAAAAAACCCAGGCTTCACCAGGATTCGAATCCGGGACCCCCGGATTTGACATTTAAAGCCAAGCGCTTACAGCTCAGCCACAGTACCTCCCGTTTTTTTTTAAACCAGTAAAACAATTATTCTAAAATAAAAATTCTAATTTATCTTCCCCTAGTTTTAAAATTTCACAGACCTGCTTACTTTTTTTCTCTGTGTCTTTATGCCACATTCACATCAAAAGATTAACATAATTTTATATTTTTATTCTCTTTATAAATGCGGTTTTATTCTTGTCTATGAGATTTGTCCCAGAGAACTAGATCTACAAGATGGTAAGCACTGTTTTAGGGCCTAAATAAGTTCATGACTTTACGACTTTAAACCAACAAAGTTGATGACTTAGGACAAAATTTTATGGATTTTGTTGTGAGCATTTTTTTTACCAGGAAATAAAGTATATAATTTGAGGCAAATTGAACATAGGAATTGATACAAATTGGAAAGCCTAAATATATAATCCGAGGCAGATAAATTATATATGTGCCTGATTTGGCTAAAACAAATGTAATAAAGAAATATTAATGTATTGCTGAAACCTGAATTTAAATTGTCAAAAGTTTTTTAAAAAGATAAGAAAATAGCAAGTAAAACAGAACATGCCACCAAACGTAATGAACTAACCAAAAGAACATTTCAAGCTGTGTGCGAGTGCAGCTGTTAGGTGTCTTTTGATCCATGTGGTACTGAAAAATTGTTTTACTTACTACATGTGACACACGACAGTAGGATCTAGTCATTTTTGAAGCCTGGACAATACTGCAAAGAGGATTTTTATTTTCTGTATTAATTGTCTTTTTTGCTTTCTTCTTCCAACTGGGATAATGTTTCATTGTCTCTCAAAATGTCTGCTTCTTTAATAATTTTACAATACATCTATTCAACTCATACCTTAGTGGAAACTAAAACCTTCTAGGCAAGTGAGCTCAAATATAAAACACTTGGCGGGACATGGATCTAAAAAATGTCTCCAACGATTTCCTAGAAATTTGAAAGTTGATGTATATATTAGAGAAAAGAATTACTAGCTCGTAGGTTACACTGCGAAAACTCAAGGTTGATAGTTATAATTTTTCAATGTATAAAAAGAAATAGATTTAAATTTGGCTAGAGATCTAGAAAATATCTATCTTGAAGTAAGTCCGATTTCGGGTATTTCCGCTTGAAGTGATAATATTCAAGAGTTTAATCAATTTGACAGCTGATGTATATCATTGGAAAGAGTAAACAATTTTTAAAAAAATCTAACATTCATTTATTATTTAGAGCAATATAGTCTCTCTATATATTCTAGAAAACAAATATTGTATTTGTTTTACAAGTTGTTGTTTTTTTTCGGTATTTTTTCCTTTGACTAAACTCTGGTATTCTTTACATTGTTTCTAATACATTTGTTGTGTTTGTTTTACATGGTTTGGATATTTGTTCAGAATTAAAGTTTATTATATCCTAACCCAAACCTCTCACAGGATGGCGGGGGATGAAAGAGGGCAAGTTTCGAACCCGAAACTATCAAGACGATAGTGTTGAGTAAGGCAGTTTTATTATACTTGTATTACGTATGGTGCATCTACATGGTGCCTTGGATAGACTGCTGTGCTAACATGTAGTGTTTTATGTTTGGTTGCGTGCTGCTAACTTAGAGTGTTTTGTGATTGTTTAGCTGTATGGTGCTAACATAAAGTGTTTTGTGTTTGGCTCTGTGGTGCTAACACATAGTGCTTTGTGGTTGTTTGGCTCTGTGGTGCTAACACAAAGTGTTTTTGTTTGGCTGTGTGGTGCTAATACAGTGTTTTTGTTTGTGTGGGTGGTGCTAACACAGGGCGCTTTGCGATCGTTTGGCTGTGTGGTGCAAAGACATAGTATTTTGTGTTATTCTTCCTGGTGCTAACAGAATGCTTTGGGTATTGATGTGTGGTCCTAACACAGAATTGTATGTTTGATTATCTGGTCCTAACACAGAATTGTATGTTTGATTATGTGGTCCTAACACAGAATTGTATGTTTGATTATGTGGTCCTAACACAGAATGTTTTGCTATCTGAATGACTGTGCTTATGCAGATTACTTTTATTAACCATGACAAACTCTTTAAAAGTGTCTGAATATAAAAATCATAGCATCCGAAGAAAAAGTAAAAGAGGCAAATGTTGAAAAAGTTGAAAACGCTCTAGAGATAAAAAAATATATTTAAACATGTTTACATTATCGTCGTCTTGCAGTATCTCCGCGGCGTCTTGCTGGAGAGAGAATAGGGTTTAATGCATTCAGTGATTAATGACTTATGGGAGTCAAACATTTAATAACTCAACAATGATACAGTAATGTTAAAAATATAAAGGTCACCAACTCTGACATTCTACGAACATCACTAGGATAAGAAAAATACAAAATTTACTTTGTTTAGAAAAAAAGAGAAGCTTATATTCGGAGTAATTAATCAATCAGTTTGGAGAAAGAAGGTGGTATCTCTGTGAAGGTTACGTGATAGCTTTTCAAATGTATTTTATAAAAAAAAATGTACGAACTTAAGTCCCCCCCCCCCCCCCCCCCCCAAGCCAATACACTAAACACTGTGCCAGCGAAGTGCTTATGAAAATAGAAGGCTACATAGCTATCTATTGTTAGTTTCAAACTTTTAATAGACAAAATATAAAGGGGCTAATTCAACGTATACCGCCACAACAGTAAAGTACAATTTCTTTCGATACCAAACAAAATAATTAATTACCAATAATTAATAAACTAATTAGGATTTTTAGCGGCCCTCGAAGAGAGAATAGACGCTATTAGTTGTGTGCGGTCTGTCCGTGAAAAACAAAATTACTTTCGATCTAAGTGGGGCAGGTAGCTCATCCGTTTGTATGACCGACGGTTAATCTTTAAAAAATCATGGCGGGCCCTGGGGTGGGTTTCCCTGTTTGCAATACCCCGAGTATCAGGGTTATATGAATTACATTAATTTGAGCACACAAACGAGGTCAAATGAAGCGTGTAGGCGCCAGGTCCCTCACCGAGCTAGAAACAAGTCAATCAAGTAATTTAATAAATTAAGCCCAAAAAGTTGTCATTTTACACTACATCTCATCTAGATATATGCGTAGTACGCTCTCTATTGCATTTAATAACAAATGAACGTAACTATCTTTATCTCGAAACATATCAAAAGAGCTTGTCTATTGATACAGAGGCATGTTGTAACCCCAATGTAGCTGCTTCATCCACTAGAGCTGTGTATTGTCTAAAAATCGTATTTTTTAAAATGAAATCTCGCTATTTTATTTTAACAAGGAGGCGTGGGATGATGTTATTAACTTGTTTTGTTTTTTTTTGGGCATGTCTAGAGATGTAGAACGAGTATTAGAAACTAGAGTGTTGTATCCAAGTTTATTTTTCTTATTTCTGAAATCTTTTCACAATTTCTCTTCGCTAATTTGAAAAATGCTCATGGGTTCAGGACACTGACTGAAATCTGATAACGGATTTCGAGTAGGTCTTCAACGATTTTTCTAGAAATTTGACAGTATATCTACATTTTTGGGAGAAAAAAACAACAACTAGCTGATTGGGAACACGCTGAAAAGTCTGTTTTAATTTTTCAAAATATAATCATTAAAATTTAATTTGCTTTTCTGAACACGCTTTCAGCGGGTATTCCCGCACTCGACTCAAATGTTTCCTTGATTTCAGTAACAAGTGAAAATAAATGAACAGACGGTCACGTTTTGCGCACCGTCAAACGTAGAAATAAAGCAGCCCTAGTCCTAGTCTTAGTCTTAGTCCTAGTCCTAGTCTTAGTCTTAGTCTTAGTCTTAGTCCTAGTCTTAGTTTTAGATTATCTGGACCGTAAAAGAACTTAATGGTGCAAGCTCGCTGGAAAGACTCCTTGCAATATTGAAGCATTCAAGAAGTAAATAGAATGAGAAAATAAAGATGACCTTCAGTTATATAAAAGAAGAATCTGATTAAACATTTTTTTAAATGTTACTTCTATTTGATCAACCTTCTCTAGTGAAGAATTGAAAACAAAAACATTCTGTGTCAATTTATTTGGCTTAAAATAAAATATATTTAAAAAAATAGAATGCAGCTTGTCAGTTGTTGTTTGTTTTAAATTATTTCTTTTTTGCAATCCTATTGCCTTACAAACTCTCCTGGGGTTCAAAAAGGCGGATGGATCTTTGACGGATATTTTGAAAACGGCTCTAAGGATTTTCCCTGAATTTTGATAGTTTATGTATATCTTTGGAAAAAATACAAATAATCTATTCGGACCTACAGTGAAAACTCAAGATTTATAATAATTGTTGTAACAATTCGAATTATAAGTAAAGTTCCCCCCCCCCTTTCAGACCTTACGATCTAAAGAGCAGATGATGTGAAGGTCATCTGCTTCTGTTGTCAAATGGGCATCTAACTTTAGTTGGGTAAAGTAAAGCGGTTGGTTGTTGTGCTGGCCACATGACACCTTCATCATCCGTTGGCCATAGAAACAGACCACAAGTTCTGGAAGTGATACTCTTGCTTCTTTACTTTAATATGCTGCGGGACAAGGACAGTGTTTATTTAGCTGTGTCCTAATACCTAAATTCTGTGTTGTTTGTTTAACACTTTGACAGGAAGCGCCGCCACAAGATATTAAAATAGCTTGGTTTAATGAAATGCATTACATCAATATACTCTAGCGGCCTGGTCAAAATAACAAGGTCATAAATGTGTTTATTTCAAACATAATAGAAAACAGCAAAGCAAAAAAAAAGGGGGGTGGGGTGGGGTGGGAATATCTCCGGGATAGTGAAAGGGAAGAACTCGCCCCAGCGAAAGGTCACGAGAAATGTTGCATGAAATATGACCTGGGGCGAAGATCCCAGGAGGATGGACGAAATGCTAGCACGTCAGAGTCACGAGGCGCGGTGCACAATGTGCTGATTGTTGGTTGAACACTTTCGAATGTGCACACGTTAATTTTTTATCAAGCACAATTACCGGAAGGGGGGTGGGGGACATTAAAGCTAGACCATTCGTATAGAAGGCTTCAACACTGACCTGCGACGTCGCAACATGCGGGGCAGTTTAGACCAATAGCTGGTTGTCACGACACTGGGTCCTACGTCGAGACAGGTGACGTGGCAACGAGTAGTTAACCTGACCACAGGTTAGTACGTCGCAGGTCAGTGTTTAAGCCTTCTATAACGAGTGGTCTAGCTGTAAGAGGGAGAACTAGGCCTAGACATCTAAAACCCAGTTCAACCGTTTCAATGAGCCCTTTAGGTGGACATCGTAGGCCAAGGTCGTTCAAATTTGAAAGTTTTTTTGCTTTCTGTGTAAAATCTAAACCTATAAACAAAAAACACTTAATTTAATATATGTGTGCTTGCGCCAGTGTTCACATTTGTGTTGATAGTGACTCAAAATATTGTCAAATTTTCAAGGATTATTTTGATCCTACAACTCGTAAACAAAATTAACCCCTTGATACGATTTCATTTTGCTAAATTTGCGTTTTCCTTTTTAAACCAGTGATTTAATTGTATGAGTTTGTACATTTACATGCCAACGCTCTAGTTGGCAAAAGGGAGGAACTCCTCAGTAATGTGAAGACTAAATGCTGAGCTGATTCCAACATATTGTAAGACATGACTCATTGTCAAAAAAAGTATCCTTCAAGGTACAGTGGAGAGAGCCCGAAGAATGAGTCTTCCAAAGAAAACCTGGCTGGACAACGTTGTTGGATGTTGTAAGGGGATATAAAGCTTTAGTTCAAAAATCTCTAGCTTGTACCCACGAAGGTCTGCATTATTTAAAGATTGAAGTTTCAATCTAATATTTTGTGCATAGTGTTTTATAACTATTCCATAACTTTCCCCAGCTGTTGATTAATATTTCCTCCCTTGTAACGTATTTCTAATCATCCATGTATGTCTGTCTACAGCTGGGAATGGGTTAATTACTTGAGAATGTGCTTGTGGTCTCAAGGATTCAATTATTTTATTTTATTTGCTCCTTATTGAATTCTATCAATTACGTTCACTTTGTGCTGGCATTTAATTTTTGCTAACATAGCTATTGATTACTTAAATTTAGCTGCTTATTGAATTCTATCAATTATATTTACTTTGTGCTGACATTTATTTTTGATAACATTGCCATTAATACGAAAGAGGGGATAAAAAGGGGGGGGGGAGTCGTTTTTTTTTAGCCACAATTCAAATGAAAAATGTCGGGGGGATACAGAAGGTGCTCAGTTCTTGTTGCTCTTCACCAGTCAGCCACTTGTTACAGCGGCCTTCATTCAACTATTTGTTTTAGTAGCCTATATCCAATCACTCTTGTGTGTAATGTACTTGTTTAGAGAGTAGGTTAGTTTGTTAGACAAATATATTGTGTATAGTTTTTAACGACAGTAAAAGTAGTGACGTAGTCAGACAGACTAATGACGAAGTAGACTTAGGCGAACAAGGGACCAACATGGCGTTATGTTAGAAGTAGGTTGTGTTTTGAATAGTAGTTAGAAAAAGCGACGTTATAGGAAGTCTGGACGGATTTCCTAGTGGTTAATAAAGTCTCATTTTATAGAACTGAATGTTGTTATTAATTAATAATGTTCTGTGGCTAATGTTAAGTAATAAATGATACATAGTCGAAGTCAGATTAGATTAGCCCATAACAAGTGACATTCATCTATATTTGAGACAGAGTGGGACACACAGCAAGAAAAGAAGATCTTCTTAATATCCACTCCCAACTACCCACCCTGACTACCAAAGGTCAGCCTCGTTCCTGTGTATCCCAGACCCATGCAGAACTAACCGTGTCATCTTGCTTTAGGTATGGGGTTCCCTTGTTTGTTGTTGACCTTTATATTCATTTCGAAGACAGTCAGACAAGTAGCACGGTAACACGTTGGAGAGTGACAACATGTAGGAATGTGCACAACAAACACACACCACTCACCTGTATCTCCAGAGCGTGGTACGCCAGTATAAGACCAAGCAATATGATGGTGGAGATACTTATCAGAGATTTTAAAGCTATGGAGTAAAATGCAGACTGAAAAAGAAGAAACAAAATGCGGGACCATTATTGATCACGTGTCTAATAGTTCATAGGTCAATACTTTTTTTTTATATATATGTTAACATTGCTACGACGGGATAGGGTGGTCAAGGGATAGAGCGCTAGGCTTCCAAACGAGGAACATAGAGTTCGAATCCAGGTGAATTAAAATAGGGATTTTTGAAGTCCACCCGAGTGCAGCGGGCAGGGTAGAACCCGGGACCATCGAGACGACCGAACGACACACAACCAGGTAGCCGTATTCCTAATAGATTTATCGAATCCAAACATTGATCGGTCTCATCTATACATTTAATAGTTTACAAGCAAACATTAGATGGTCTTTTTTTTGTTTGTTTGTTTCTTAAACAGATATTTGTATTCTTATGGCAGGATTAGGAATTAGTTCATAGACAGGAAATGTTCTGATTTAGGTACAATGACGGGCGACTAGTATAAACAAGACGAGGATTAGAGGTAGAATAGCGAACCGTAAAAAGACTACTCTTGACGGCTTTAGAGAGAAGCAGTTGTTATGGGCATTCGACAGTTCCCTTCGTTATTAGTAAACTTCTTGTTCGATATTCACAATCAGCGTCCACTAGCATATAGTGTTAGCCTTTCGCCTGTGTTACTGGATTTCTTATTTTAGTGTTACCTCCATTTGATTTATCTGCATAAGACACAACGCAGAAGCGCCTAACAATATATATATATGTATATATATATATATATATATATATGTATATAAATTCCAACATTAACAAGGTCTACAGTGACACAAAATTTTAAACAAATTTGTGCTATTCAGACCTTCATATATATATATATATATATATATATTGGGAAGACATAGCTCTAGACCGCAACAGATGGAGAGAGACAGTGACCAAGAAAGCTATGGACAGTGAAAGTAAAAGGGTCTCAGCTCAGGAAGAAAAACGTACAATCCGAAAAACGGCCAGCTCCTCTACCACCGAAGCAAAAGCCACCTTAATCTGCGCTATCTGCGGACGGGAGTGTCTCTCCAAAATAGGGCTCCACAGCCACATGAGGAAGTGTGCTCTGAGATGAACCATAGTCGTTCTACGACTGAAGGAGGCCAATGAATGAATATATAGGTCTATCGATGTAGGACTTTACCAATTTTGTTTCACACGGAATCCTCACCCTCATTTTTTTTTTTTGGTTACGTTTTTTGTGCCGTGCAGACAATGGAGTCACTATTCTTTATCAGCCCCATCATTTCGTGCCCTAGATATTCCTATGACTATTGAAAGCCAGTCAGCTAAGACAACTGCTACATTGAGTTTAATTATTCATCACATTCCGTCATTCATTTGCAACTTAGAGCGACTTCACAGTTCAAAGGTCACCAGTTTTGTGTTCTTCATTGATCAAGTCTTGTAGCGAAAGATGTCAAGTATTTTTGTTTGCTATATTCTTGGCCAGGTACCAATTTCAAAACAGCTAAAACAAAAATACCAGAGAAGATGAACAGTCTTGACCGTGACAAATGGACAGGATTTTCTAAGAATGTGGCCAAAAACTGGCCAAAAACTTCATCTTTTTTTTAAACAGATTAATTTCTTCTGCTATTTTTGCACTTCGTTTGTAGAAGAGCTACTTTTTTTTTTTACCTTGCTAGGTTTACAACATTGAACAAGCCAATTATTTTTAGGTAAAATAATCTTATTAGAAATTTAGAAGTAAATTTACATTCTTTAAACATTAAAAAAATAGTTACATTTTTGAGTGATAGAAAATGATTTGGCAAGATGTTTAGAGTTAAAATAAAAAGGAAGATATTTAGAGACATTTAGAAATAAGTAGGCTAAATAAACTATTCAAGTTCAAGGATGTTACTGTCCACCAACTAAACAATTTAAATTGTTAGAGCTACGAGGGAAAGAGCTAACTAATTTGATTTCACAAAGTGCAGACAAAATCATTGCACACTTTTTAGATTCGTAGATGATCAGCTCTGCCTATTGATAGTTATCCTTCATAGAAGGAAATCTCCAACAATGTAGATTTTGTTACCAAACAGAAAAACCAATGAAGTAAAAAAAAAAAATAACAAATCAGCAAAACCAAACGCACGCAAGTCAAGGCGAAAGTGATCCTTGAAAAATCAGACTAAATAGAACGTGACCTACACCGCTTTAAGTCTGTTAAACATAGAGTGTTGTCCATTAATCGCTTATATGGTTGAATTCAACCTCTTAAAAATCAATATTGTTAACGTCTAAGTTTGAGACTGCTCCTACTTTACATATAAACTTTTGAACATTAAACCATCTAGATTCTAGATTATTTAGAGAACTAAGCAACGAACCAAGGCACAAAATGCTTTTTCAGGCTTCCCTCAATCAAGATAAAATACCAAGTGAAGCAAAAAAGGGCAATTCCCCCCCCCCCCCCACCCAAATCAAGGTTAATGCTAATTATAAAGAATGACGAGAGAAAAAAAAGACTAAAACCATAATGAACTACTTATCTTATGATGAGCATGGATCCCATCAGACCATACAATTATTATAACAATTAGGTTTTCTTTTGTTGATGATACTGAGAATCTTCTCTGTACTTGAACTATTTCATTTCACGACCATTTGTTGAATATGTAAATATTTCCCACTATTACAATTACAATCGGATTGTCCTTTAGCCAGAGCTATTGGAACTATTTTGAAACCACTGGATTATAGCGATAATTTCAATCACACACAAAAAATGGTCGCGAGACAGAATTGATCTGGGGGACATCTTAACATGGAAAAATGTTTGAGTATAATATATATATATTGTTGTAAATCTGGTGGTGACACAGATGGGGGTAGTGTTGTGTGTTTTTAGCCAACCCAAATCGCCACAGTCCAGCGCAGGACGAGCGGTCAACCGTGACCAGTGACAGTACACGCCAGTTCGGCAAAGACCAATGTCGTAAGTATTACGCACGCAAGTCAAGGCGAAAGTGATCAACCGGAGTGGTCAAGAAGGTTCAAGTAGGCCAGTAGAGACACTATGTAAGAGCGAGTGTGTCAGAATCACTTCTCTTCACGTTACCTCGCAATGTGACCAAGACTTCCTATATTATAAACGACTCCTCCCCCCTCATGACTTTCCATGTTATAACTCACCTCCCCCCAACTTTCCATGCTAATACTCCAGCCCCCCTCCCCTTACCCAAGATAACAAAAAACTAGTGGAGCAAAAAAAAGGGTGGGGGGTGGGAGGGTGGGGAGAGAATCTATTTCCTGCAACATGAGGTCTCACATTTCGAGCCTGCAAAATAATATTATGTTAGCGTTTCCCGCCTCGTGCGGTGACGTCACAGTGCATCCAGCCAATGATCGCTCGTCGATAACGCTTGGCCTAGCAATAACAAATTCCGAGTCTAAATAAACTTTCGTTGATTTCGGAATATGATCAAGACAATTCCCAAGATGTTCCTAGTTTTATCGTCTGTTCATATTTAAATAAGCGCCTCAGGGGGGCACGCTATTGGGAGGGGGGCTACTAAGATAAACCGATAAAAAGATGCCCCCTGCTTCCTTCGTTGCTAATAAAGGGGCGCCAGATGGCGTGCGGGCGATCAGCTCTGTAATTGGCTTAACACCGCGACAAAGAATGTGACGGCTAGGTGGTTAAATAATAAATGCCCCTGCGTCTAGTCTGGCTGAAGAAATTTGACCCCCTACTTTTAACAAATGACACTAGCAAAACCCCAAACTTTCCACTAAATCTTGGGATCAGGGGCTCCGCCCGGACACTTAACAATCTTAATAATTGTAATTAGCAGACAGAAATAAACTTCAAACTGTAGTTCCGTGTAGTTGCTTATATCTGAGGTATTTGAAAGCAATATATTTTATATTATTGCAGCAGATCCCGGGTTTCATCGATCCTTTAATATTGTGAGAACCTAACCTAAGAAAAGGTAAAAACCTAATTACCTATTTTTTGTAAGTGTGGTGATAAAATGATGGCCGTAGCAAATTTTCTGATAATTGTTTTAAGACAGTACTGAAAACAGGTTTCTAACAATAAAAAAAATTCAATAGGCATATATTAAACGTAGTTGTATCTATTAGTTATGATCAGTCATGTCATCAAATTTTTAATAGATCTAGACTAGCACTCATAAATCTATGCGATTACAAATATTATTACCATTTTTCTTTTGATTAGCACAATTTTATACGTTTAACTTTCTCAATTCTCTATAATGTTATCATTTGTCTGGACCGGTGGGAAAGGAGTAGTGGAGAGGGATGTATGTGGGTGATGTAATTTATGTATTTATAAAAAAAAATTTGTGCGACCTAAATACGCACTCGGGGGCTTAGGCCTCCTCAGATTGCTAAGGCCAATACGATAACCACTGTGCCTGGGAGCTACTTACGGAAATAGGTTTTATTGTTAATTACAAATTTTTTTTTTATACAAACAATAAAGGGGACTAATTTAACGTATAATACCTAACCAGTCAAGTAAAATTTCTTTCCATTATTTGAGATACCAAACAAAATAATTAATTAGCAATAGTTTTTATTGATTCTTGTGCTTTCAGGTAGAAGAAATAAATGTGCGAAATTTCAGCTTGATCCGAGATTGGGTGTGGGAGAAATAACGCGTTCAAACTTTTTACCAGACAGAGTTGATATGTAAAAAAATAATTTATAATTATACTATATTACTTTTGAAAAATTCGTAGTTCAAGACACCTTTCACTTGATTGAAATAGATAAGTTTAATATGTTTCGAAATTGCTATGTTACATGGCACAGAAGTATAAAGCAATAAGAGACTTATTTATATGGTCGTCGGATGGTGTTTGTGGTGTTTGTGGTGTTTGTGGTGTTTGTGGTGTTTGTGGTGTTTGTGGTGTTTGTGGTGTTTGTGGTGTTTGTGGTGTTTACTTCAAATACTCGTTACTTACTCTCTTGCATTTGGTCTTTATTTTAGCTTCTTGTCTGTCGCAAACATTTGATCTCATTCACACATTTTAGCTTCTTGTCTGTCGCAAACATTTGATCTCATTCACACATTTTAGCTTCTTGTCTGTCGCAAACATTTGATCTCATTCACACATTTTAGCTTCTTGTCTGTCGCAAACATTTGATCTCATTCACACATTTTAGCTTCTTGTCTGTCGCAAACATTTGATCTCATTCACACATTTTAGCTTCTTGTCTGTCGCAAACATTTGATCTCATTCACACATTTTAGCTTCTTGTCTGTCGCAAACATTTGATCTCATTCACACATTTTAGCTTCTTGTCTGTCGCAAACATTTGATCTCATTCACACATTTAGCTTCTTGTCTGTCGCAAACATTTGATCTCATTCACACATTTTAGCTTCTTGTCTGTCGCAAACATTTGATCTCATTCACACATTTTAGCTTCTTGTCTGTCGCAAACATTTGATCTCATTCACACATTTTAGCTTCTTGTCTGTCGCAAACATTTGATCTCATTCACACATTTTAGCTTCTTGTCTGTCGCAAACATTTGATCTCATTCACACATTTTAGCTTCTTGTCTGTCGCAAACATTTGATCTCATTCACACATTTTAGCTTCTTGTCTGTCGCAAACATTTGATCTCATTCACACATTTTAGCTTCTTGTCTGTCGCAAACATTTGATCTCATTCACACATTTAGCTTCTTGTCTGTCGCAAACATTTGATCTCATTCACACATTTTAGCTTCTTGTCTGTCGCAAACATTTGATCTCATTCACACATTTTAGCTTCTTGTCTGTCGCAAACATTTGATCTCATTCACACATTTTAGCTTCTTGTCTGTCGCAAACATTTGATCTCATTCACACATTTTTTAAATGTTTACAATTCTGACAATACAATTTCGAAGTTCAATCTCCCTCTTCAAAGTCTGTGTGTGTATGTGTGTCTGTTTGTGTCTGTGTGTGTGTGTGTCTGTTTGTGTCTGTGTGTGTGTGTGTCTGTTTGTGTCTGTGTGTGTGTGTGTCTGTGTGCCTCTCTCTTTCTTTGCTTGTGTTTAGGAATGTGTTCACAAATACACACTCATATTGACGTTCTATCTCTCTCTCTCTTTCCCCCCCCCCCCTCTCTCTCTCTCCTTCTCTCTCTATTGACTCAGTTTTTCCGATTCATACCTGCTCTTGCTCCGCTATCACGATTTTATCAATTTCTTAAATGTCTCGCGCCAAACCATGACATTCTAAAACGACTAAAATATATGCTCCACTAATTTGCCATTTAGAAAGTCTTATTGTTGTCATATGTAGCTAGATAGCACGAAGAAAATTGCTTCCTTTAAAAAAAACTTTCCATTTTCATTTCCTTAAAACCAGAAAATAATCACAAATTTCCTTTTCAAATAATCTTCTGACATGTCTAGTTTGCAACCTGCAATAGTGACATACGCCGTATGGACAACATCATCGCATTAAACAATATCTTATCAAAAGGATCCGAATCAGAAGACATCATTATGCATTCTGGGCAGAGGTTTCGGGGAGTTAAATAGTATCCGCTGGACGAGGCTTGAGAATCACTGGTACAATGAATATGGAAGAGTCATTTCATTCATTTCATGTATTTGTGTATATATATAATTCTATATATATATAATCCTTCACATATACTCATACAGTCTCCAAAATAAAATAATTACTTACACATTTGTACACATATACACACAGCTCTAGAGTACAATTATATCTGCTAATAATAGAATGCGCGCTTTTTTAGGAGCGCAGTTATTAACCCATCATTACCCACAACAATATGATATGTTTCGAAAGGGAAAAAAAAGATAGCACTATTGAATCAATTCTGTCCATTAATTGGTTCCTAAGCCTATATTGGTTCTGGGTGAAAATAAAATCAGTCGTTGATTCTTCCTGACCTTAGCTAATGATGCGGGTCGAGGCAGAGGGTGTGTCCAAACTCAGAGTACTCTCCAGGGAGCTCGTGCAGTTACTGTGGTGACTAGTGGCAGGCGGTTTTGACGTCATTTATTATGTGGCTGTTGACGTCACTGGCGTATCATTTCTCATTAATTAATCAGGTAGGGCACACTGCCCCCCCCCTCCCTTTTCGTTCTTCTTCTTTTTCTTCTTCTTCTCTCTCTCTCAGCGTAAAAATATTATTTAACCATAAAATATTAATTATTTAACCATAAAATATTAATTATTTAACCATAAAATATTAATTATTTAACCATAAAATATTAATTATTTAACCATAAAATATTAATTATTTAACCATAAAATATTAATTATTTAACCATAAAATATTAATTATTTAACCATAAAATATTAATTATTTAACCATAAAATATTAATTATTTAACCATAAAATATTAATTATTTAACCATAAAATATTAATTATTTAACCATAAAATATTAATTATTTAACCATAATATACTAATTATTTAACCATAAAATATTAATTATTTAACCATAAAATATTAATTATTTAACCATAAAATATTAATTATTTAACCATAATATACTAATTATTTAACCATAAAATATTAATTATTTAACCATAAAATATTAATTATTTAACCATAATATACTAATTATTTAACCATAAAATTTTTTATTTTTTTTCTAAAGATCATTTTTTCCTTCTTTTTTTATAAACATATTTGAGAATGATTCAATATCATTTACATATTCAATTAATTTTTTGTTGCATTAATGAACAGGGAGACAATGGTTTTCTATTTTCCCTTTTACAGTTTGCATCACATTAACACTGTACGGAATACACGTCTAGCCTTCATACTGTCTGTAAAAGTCTTTAATGGAATCCTGTCTAGTGCTAGCCTGGGTCTTTTCTTTAGATGCCTGTATCTTTAATAAGCTCAAGTTTGATGCTAGCCTTGTTAATCTTTAATCATGTCAGTATTTGTGTGCGGCTAATTGAGTGTGTGCTTTTTTCGTCGATACACATAGGATCGTAAACGGGTAAACCATCATGTTTTCAAACTGAGGGTACCGGTTAGGTCTAAGATTTTCGCACCTGATCTTTAGAAGTCTTTTAGACAAAAACTTTACATTATTGAGAAATAATGGAACGACTCGCAATTTCGATGTCCCAAAACGAAACATTTTTTAAGTATATCATGATATGTGATTATCATTATTATGATAGATGAACTGATATTCATTCTATAACACTACTAGGTGGGAAATGTTATAAAAAAAAAGAGAATTCATTGCAGCCCCGAAACTGTGTCCATTGAGCAGTTTCCTGATGATGTGGCAGCTCTGCAGCAGTACTCTGACACGTAGCAAAAATCTTCTGATTGAATGACCTCCAACATTATTATTAGTTTATTATTATTTATTGCTGCGTCTATAGCTAAAATCACCGCGTACTTATTAAATATATATATATGCACACACATGTACGTATCCTCTTCTTTCTTTGTTTGGGTACAATTTTTTATGACTGACGAAGGATTTCGCTTTTATTTTGGTCTAGCATGATTTGCATAATGTTTATTGTATTTTTCTTAGAAGGAAATGTAAGAATGTGCTTCCACAATGGCTTCAAAGTTTGGGACACTGCCATTTATTTGCTTAAATCCTTCTTCGTTCTCATTGTTATGATGGAGTGTTCAGACGACTAGACCAATACATGAGATGAACTGTTGGAGTGTTCAGATGACTAGACCAATACATGAGATGAACTGCGCAGTGGTGTCCAAATCAGGGAGCTCTCCATATTGTTTTCTTTCTATTGGGGTGTTTTGAGGCCAGTGTCTTATACGGGCCTCTTGGTAAGGAGAGCAGTTTTGTAGGACATGGTCAGCATTCTCTGGTGACACTCCACTTGGGCAGATTTCACTGGTTCCAATTTTGAGCTTTCGGTACATATGTTGTTTCATTCTGTTGTGTCCGGGCCTGAGTCGAAAGATTAGACGTTGATCTTGTCGGGATAGCTTATAATAAGCATCGTCTTTCTTGTGATTTGGATGAGAGCTTGTCCATGTCTCATTGAGTTTATTTACTTTTCGTTACTTCACTTCTACCGGAGAGAGTGCAGAGTTTATTTGTGAGTTTGTTCTCCCACTCTTGGCGAGTGTGTCGGCCTTCTCATTTCCTTCTAGCTCTATATGTGCTGGTATCCATTGAATAACAGTTTTTTTTGCTGTTGTTGTTGAGCTTTATAAGTGCTTTCCTGGGTCGTTTTATATAGAAAACAGTTCACTATTTCCTTGAGCTCTGTTGGAAGAGCTTTCGTCCCAGGGCTCCAGTGCACTATGATGTTTCGTGGATTCCAGAGTTTTTTTTTCAAGTTTGTGTTTCTTTTTTAGGTTTAGAGATTCTTGAATGAAATTAGTCCTTTTGAGTTGGTTTTTAGTGCCAAGTTTTGTCCTTCTGAAACAGATTAGTTTTCAAGTCTGTTGGTCAATAAGTACATGGAAGAAATAGGTGTAGAGAACCTGGCTGCCGACGATAACGTGATTCGGACAGTCCAGGCGTGATGGTCAAGCAGGGAATGAATTAAGTCAGAACGTGATGGCAAATCTCGGGCTTGATTGTCACCGAGCGAGACTGTCCGAGAGATCGCGGGAGGTTGTAAGCGAGCGACAGAGTGAAATGGGGAAGAGAAAAAAAAAAGGTGCCAAGATAAAAGGAAGGAATGATGGCGGAAAAGGACGCTGGCCATTCTGGGGACACCTCGCATTGATTGGTTCGTTTGTGACGAGGTCGCTGAGGTCAAGGTTAACACGTGAAACACAATGCTCGTATTTTTTTTTCTGTCGGAGGTGACGCGATTTCTAATGAGACTTGAGCAAAAGGAAACATATTTAGCGTCCTAGGAATAAAATGGAAGAAGACAAGGTCATAGGAAGTCTGCCTCGGAAACAAGTGTTGTTGTTTTTTGTTATGTACATGTTTTTAAAAAGATTTGCGACATTAGGGTACATGCGTGTACATTTCAATAAGAGTTGCATATTTGTTTTTTGTGTTGTTGTTGTTTTTTTAATTTCTTTTTCTAGCTTGAATTAAATTTTAATAAAAGTTTCATGTAGACTTTATTTTAAAAAATGATATTTAGAAATAATAAGAGCCATTGTAAAAAGAACTTTGGAGAGAGATATGATAGTTTAGAGGAGTGGCCAATTGGTCCTAGGTTCGAATCTCGATAAAGACTGGAATTTTGAATATCGGCATTTTTAGGATTCCCTTGTGTCCACTCAGCTCTATTGGGTACTTGACTTTGGTTAGGGAAAAGTTAAGGCGGTTGGTCGTTGCGCTGGCCACATGCCACATTGACTATAGAAGAAGACAAGATGGTGTGTATAGATTTTCGTTTTTAAGTCAAAGTGAAATATGTTTAAGTAAAGTTTTATGATTTGGTTTAGGTACAACATTCCGAATCGTGTTAGAATGCTATAGTAATTAGAATAAATACACCATATCAAAACTCAAAAGGTTTGAGCCAAACACTCTAATGGTAGCGATCCAACACAAAGATGTTCAAATACTTGAAACTATAATCCTTTTATTGGTCTGTATAACTAAACAGCTTACGATAAACTTAATACGTATACAATAAATAGTCACGCATAAACACAACAATAATCTTCAATGAGTTTGGTTATTCGATCTTTAAAAAATATTTTTTTTATCTCTACAATAAAATCAAAGTGATGTCCCCTTTGTTAAATAGCATTGACAGCACTATTTTCTGTATTCACCAATGCAATATAGATCTATCTGGTTAGAGTTGACAACTCTATTTACTGTGTTCACCAATGATTAGAGTTAACTTATGAATGTAGGGAAAAAAGTGTTTTACTCTGACATTAGTTAACTCATTCAGGATATCAGTTAAAGTTAAATAAATATTAATTATTATAGATAATATTATATCATATTTTTTAAAAATTTGTTCCGTTAAGAAAGTGTCGGACGTTTAAATGTCCACGTATTTCAAAATGTCATTATTCTTGTAGAGTTATCATGTCGGAAACGTGCTTAAATCTAATTGCTATCGCTTAAAGTACTATTGCTATTCTGATGCAGGCCGTGTTACTAAAGATAATCTCCCGTCACTTTTACCATCGCCTAGCTATCACTGACATTTCATGATCAGATTTATCACGGTGTTGCTATCACGCGATAGTTCGGGAAGTTGATGGTTCGGGGGGCCGAGTGGTGTGCAAGCCAAGTCTGGGAAATACAATTATTACTCTAGTATCGTCAGAGATTGCTACAGTTGAAGAATCTCCAAACCTGGAGATTTAGTGCACCGGCTAGAGAAAAACCCGTATTTTTTTCTTTCTAAAATACTTGACAGAATTATCACTTGACAATGAAGAACTCAAAGTGACCTACATATTTTGCCATAACTATCGCAGCAATGTAGCCGCCTAACATTACAATAACATAGCATTTAGTTTCTCGATTCTTTGACTAGATCCAGCCTCGGTTTCGAAATGACTGTCGCTTTCGGGAATTTCAGTATGCAAGACTTTTCTGACTGAAAAGTTTAATAATGCTTAGGAAAATGTTTTTGATGCGTACTATTGGATTATTTTAAAGCGTAATAGACGTTCGTTTCACCAGGATTCTTTCTTGGGGAGAGGGGAGTGTGGTCGGGGAAAAAATCGCTCTATTAGTCGCATAAATGAGGTACTGTCTTATTACTGTCTTATTCAAATGTATTTGTAATGTTTTTCTTGTTAAAAAAGACAATTTCTTCATTTAACATCTTGTAGAACGATGCTATTAATAACCAATAAGTAGTTAGATTTACAAAATAAGGGAACATTTTTACTCTGTCCCGTTCCTCTCCCCTATTCCTAGAAAAACAATCGCTGGTTAAGCAAATGTATAAATCTACTAGAATGTATACTATTCTAATGATAGTCCCTTAGATCTAGTCTTAGAGGACGATGTGCTAAATGTTCCTGAACATTAATTTATAAAACTCTTCAAGGGATACTACTCTATTCAAGATAAAGATTTGCTAGTTCTTTTGCCGTTGTCCTACGGGAGGTTTGGACTAGGAAGTAAACTATCTTCAACTCTGAAGGAACATCCGAAACATGTAAAACAACAAACAAACAATTTAAATTATATTTGTTAAACATCGAAAAATTATAACGGTCAAACTAGAGTTTTCCTAGTGTGGCCAGATAGCTAGTTCTTCTTTTCCATTGTATATATATCAACAATCAAATTTCTATGAAAATCATTACAGTTGCTTTTGAAAAATTTTTCCGACCAGGTTCTAGGTTCCATTCGTTAGTTATGTTTCAATTTTTTGCCAATGAATATGTAATCTGATTGGAGGAGTTGTAATAAAAAGGGGCGTCATTCGAGATTTCGGAGAACAGAAGGGGGGACATCAAACCTTCTCTTTAGTAGGTCACATACTCACATTTAGTATGTAAAAGACGAAATTAAAAGATATACACCACTCTATACACACACACACACACACACACACACACACACACACACACACACACACACACACACACACACACACACACACACTACACACACACTACACACACACACACACACACACACACCACTACACTACACACACACACACACACACATGTATAGTTCACGTACGCACAACGACCCATACAACAGACTAACATACGAAAATAGACATGCATGCATAGAAGGTACACAGTAACTCATGCGTAAGAGCAAACACACACTTACAAACAGACACACACATGTGGACATTCTTACACGATTTATTAGACTAGACCTGTTCAGGTTTGGACAATTAGTAAGACGACCTGGAACTAGCGAGTGTACTGACGTCATGTAATTGCTACTTGGCAAACAACAGGCCCGAGGGCTTCTCATTCTTTAGGCTGGGGCCAAATTATAAATAATTAATCTGCGTCTTACTCACCAATCAACAAGTTATCTCAGCTTTCTGTAGAGACCAGAGCTATAGGCGACGGAGACGCGATTACAATCTCAAACTTCTTTGACTTATAATAGAACTGAATACACAATAAGATTCCAGCACACCAATCGTTAATGTTTTACTCTGATACGAACGTGTCGTATATTTATTAGAGGCTTCACTTTGTGGTGGAAAAACTTTATATAGCTAATCTTTTGGTGTATCCGGTGTATAGAATAATGAATGTGTTGATAAGCTATGTTTTTCATGATAATCTGTTTGCCTTTTAGCACTGTGGAATAGAATTTTCTAAGCTCTGCTGTTGGTAGCTCAATTTATAGTTGGCAACATTGAAGCTCAATTTAGTGTCCTTGACAACAATTAGGTTACAGTGAAACTCCCTAACATAAGCATGATATTTAAACGTGATGAGAATAAGGTGTGCGCCAAGACTTATGGGGGATATCTATAAATAACTATTTATTGGATGTATCTAGTGTACAGAATGTAAAAGTTGATGATTAACTTTTAATGTGAAAAGATATTTTAATACATTTTGTGCCCTTTTTAGCACTGAAAAATCACATTTTTAAGCTGTTTCGCTTGTAGCAAAACAAAAAAAAAGGTTTCATTACTCAAAAAAATTCCCAAGAAGTCCAGATTAGTTTTTAATAAACGTAGCAAGCCGAATCTAAGCCCAAAAATACGTCCATTGACCTCTCACCTCATTTTTTTTGCCAGCTAAATACTTTATCTTACCAACAAAAGAAAAACTAGAAAAGATACCAAACCGGAGATACTATTGTAGCCAATACGTCATTTATTTCGGCATGCTGATTTTTTGTGATTTTCGTATTAATTTGTTTTTAGTTAGAGCCATATGGAATAAAAATAAAGACAATACACTAACGAGATATGTGATAACAATTTGTTCAGGGTTTTCAACATTGGTGAGGCCGTAAGGATTGAATTCCTTAGAAACAATAACATGCAAACCAATTAAAAGTATCACATATAGCTAACGGCAATAGGCTTAAGCGTAAATCGATAAATTAAATGACGATATCATAAACGCTAGAGTGCGAACAGAGCCGACCTTGGCTCCACAGTCTTGTTAATATAAATCAAAATTATTATTCTGTTGTACATTTCCCGTATTACACCATTTGAAGGGTGCCGGTATCCCGCGTCACAAGGTGCAGCCATATTGTCTTAAAGAAAATGCATTAAACGAAATTTACTGTCGACCTTGGGGGAATTGGGTTTTCTGGAATAACATTAAACCAAACAGAAAATGGCTACTGTTTATCACGTGGCTGTGTGTTTCCGGACCTGCGTAACAAATCTCCTTTTTTTCAAATAGAGGTGGTCTCCTCTCGCACCTCACGTACAAATCATGACGCGACACGACAGCTTCCGACTTCGTCATTTACCCGTTGCTCTACCTGGGACTTTACCTGATTGGCACTTCTGGAAGAATTCCCCTCTCTTTCTCACGGCTGACATAAAACCTCCGTCATCCTGCCCCCCCCCCCCCCAATCTCTCCTTGAAGATCATTCATCACGTTGACTGACTTCGCTGTCGAGTTAAAAGACCATTTTATTATTTTTATTACTACGTTCTTTCTCTTTATTTATATGGCTTTCTGAAGGCCAAACAGGCACATTGTGTAATGAACGGTGGTGTACTTGACCTTCCAGCCTGGCTGACACGTCCTTATATTCACACACACACACTGACAAACAGTTACAAACGAAGCAAGGTTGTAAATGAAAAAATACAAATCATATAGGACTTGGCAGAATTGAAGTCATTGGTTAACATGCATGACTAGATGAGTGACGCGTAGGACGTAATCATCATCTTTTTTTTTGAAGTAACGTCTGTATTTTATAAGATAAGATAAACTAAATGTACTTTCATAACATCACCACGGTCACCTGTCACACACTTTGCCGCACAAAAGCTTTCAACGTTTAGATTTAAATTTGCCTCGCCCAATATCACATCACACACTTCACAAGCTTCAGACACATCACACACTTCACAAACTACACACACATCACAAACTTTACAAACTTAAGATACATCTCTCACTTCACAAACATCACACACATCGAACACTTCACAAACTACACACACATCACACACTTCACAAACTTCACACACATCGAACACTTCACAAACTACACACACATCACAAACTTTACAAACTTCACACACATCGAACACTTCACAAACTACACACACATCACAAACTTCACACACATCGAACACTTCACAAACTACACACACATCACACACTTCACAAACTTCACACACATCACAAACTTCACACACATCACACACTTCACAAATTTCACACACATCACAAACTTCACACACATCACACACATCACAAACTTCAGACACATCACACACTTCACAAACATCACACACATCACAAACTTTACAAACTTCAGACACATCACACACTTCACAAACATCACACACATCACAAACTTCACACACTTCACAAAATTCACACACATCACACTTCAAGAAAGCTCAAATACTTGACCAGAGTTGTCGGGAAAACTCAAATAATAGCCCAGTGTTGTCAAGAAAGCTCAAATACTTGACCAAAGTTCTCAACAGAAAAGGAATCTGATTTGAATGGTACTGTAACAACCAGATGTACTCATGAATGGAACTGCAACATTTCAAACCATTTGACTAATTGGAAGTGAGATGAAAAGAAAATTGTGCTTGTAGCTTCATCTGCCCACGCTCTTCATCTTTAATGCAGCTTTTTTTTTTCACGCTCTTTGCAACCTTTCTACACAGATACAACAGTGTCTCTTGCTTTGTTTCAATACAAAAAAGAAAAAGCACATTTTGATGACGTCATATTGTATCTTTTAATGATATCAATGTCTTGCGTTCCACTGAGAGTTTAATGACAGAATTCAAACTAAGATATTCTATTCTGGTAGATCACATGCTTGGACGAGAGAGAGAGAGAGAGAGTCCTAATTCAGACTTAGCAATGTGTAATGACGTCACTCTCTAGATCTCCTCTTTTATTGCCCCCCCCCCCCCCCCAACCTGGTGGAAATGAAGACATATCGACTTGAGTAAGGCAAAGATTTAATTTGAAATATGGAAATGATAAGTCTGGATCCACACATGAGTTTATCGTAGGGTGAAGGTAAAGACATGGACACGTCCGTGTTCGTGCGAACTGTGAAGTATCTAGACGGATCTTGGTCAGCTTAGTTTCATGAGATGCTAGATTTGTAATTCAACTTTGTATTTAATGAAGTCATACATCAGTTTTTAGACAACGCAAATCAACAAACATAAGACAGCAGCAGCCGAGAACGAGATCCTCAGTCACATGATCACTGAACAGTCTGCCATTATTATAGTCATTTTAAAGATTGATTCCTTTGGACATTTGGGCGCATTTATTACCTCTACAGTGGCATGACATTGCATGAAACTTGAATCAGTCACTTACAATACTCATTGCATAAGCTCTTACAGTGGCTGTGGTCTGCCTAGAATGAGTCTTGATATAGCAACTTGTTGATGGAAAAATGGGAATATAATTAGGTTTATAAACTGTAGTTTTGAGTTTCTTCTTTTAGCCAGCTTTATTGCTGCGGAGCTGTCAGCTCTTTTGCAGAATGTGCCAAGGAAAACAGTGTGCTGTTTTCTTCAGTTGTTCAGCACTGCCGTACAGGGTGTTGGTTATGTTGGGCTGTAGTGAATGTGTATGGTGGGTTCTATGGATTAGAAAGGGGGCATTCAAAGAGGATATAGTTTACGCCAGTTTACGGTTTCAAAGGGGTGGGCGAAGTGTCTGTAGTTTTGTGTTTAAAAAAATCATTATGCGTATTTCAGTGAAAAAGCAATTACTTGGATAAATTATGCTGCTGTTGTTTTTTTTTAAACTTATTTCTAGTTTATCATATACTGATTGCTTACACAAGACTGTGTGAATGTTCATATAACATTTTGTTTTAATCGAGTAGTCTCCCGTGACTGCTAGAGCTCTATTGACCTCACTGACACGTAAAGGTGTTGTCAACTTAATCAAGTAGAAAATGATGACGTGCCCCAGTGATAAAGAAAAGAAAAAAGTCAGGGGAGGCGGAAATATCTAGAATAACCGGTGGAGGCTATATTTAGAATCATCTAGCAAATTTGTCCAAAATGGCAATATTTTTTGTTGCACACACACTTAAACAGACACGAACAATATAAATATTAGCATTTTAACGTGATGCCTTATACCAAAGTTATAAATGCAAAGAGGCCAAAGGTTTTGATGTTCAAACAGCTATATTAAAGAGCAATCCTGTACATTCTTACACACTTGGTAATGAGTTACTGAAACTTACATTAGTAAAATTGTACTTTACTAAATAGGTAAAAGTCAATACTTATGAATACTAAAAAGGGACATCCATAACTAATTTATAAATTAAATGTTTGACTTTAGTTATGGTTTTAATTATTTAAAATAAAACACCTGTATTACCATTTCGAAATGTTTGTTATAGAGTAATAAAAGTTACTTCATCTAGAAATACACGCCGCTTCTCTCTATAGGTCAGAGCCCTGGGACTTAAGAGCTGTAACCGGCCCTTTTTCTTTTCAAACATCACTACGTGAAGACGTGAGTAGTCCATGAATAAATACTTGGACACAAAAAACATGAAATGGAGGGGGAGGAGCAGCAGATGGATGAACTTAAACTGAGTAAATACATTTCACGCAAGTAAGATAGTCAGGGAGAGAGAGAGAGAAAAAAGGAAAGTATGTTTGTAATGCTGAGAGAGAGAGAGGGGGGGGGGGAGAGGGGGGGGAGGGAGGGAGGGAGAAAGCACGCAGACAGAAAAAAAAAAAGAAGTATGGACATAGTCAAAGAGTCTCTCCTCTGATCCAATTGAGCCTACCCCCTTCTTCCCTCTGGGCCTTTATCTAATGAACCTTTTAAGACCTTTTAGTAGTTAGAAGAATGTATGTTAGGATGAGGGCGAGTTGGTGGGGTAGTAATCTTTTTTTTTCCACCGGCTATGGTTGTAAAAAAAAATAAAAAATATATATGTAGTAACGATACAGAAGGTAAAATATGCAAGTCGAAAGAGTTGAGAGCTAATGGGAGAATGTCACAGACTGGTGTGAAGCAGAAGACTAGAGCAAAAGTGTGATAGTATTCCAGGACAGGACCAAACATAGTAAATACAACATTTGTTAGTGTTGAATTAGACACGTGATCTTTGTCATTGTAAAATTAAACAAGCAAAATCTAATGCATAGGCCGTTAGGGGAACTTTACATTTTTTTTTTTATATACAATTTATACAATGCTAATTTTAAAAAAAAACAAACAAAGCTTAGAGAGGAGGAACTGTACATTTATAGCCATATTTATTTATACTGTAAGACTTTTTTTCACTTAATTAATATCAAACTGACAAACTAACTCTTTGTTTCTGACAGACCAACTCTTTTTTTCTAACAGACTAACTGTTTGTTTCTGACAAACTAACTCTTTCTTTCTGACAGACTAACTCTTTGTTTCTGACAGACCAACTCTTTCTTTTTTGACAGACCTACGTTTTGTTTCTGACAGACCAACTCTTCTTTCTGACAGACTAACTCTTTGTTTTTGACAGACCAACTCTTTGTTTCTGACAGACCTACTCTTTCTTTCTGACAGACTAATTCTTTGTTTCTGACAGACCAACTCTTTGTTTCTGAAATACCAACTCTTTGTTTCTGACATACCAACTCTTTGTTTCTGAAAGACCAACTCTTTGTTACTGACAGACCTACTCGTTGTTTCTGAAAGACCTACTCTTTGTTTCTGACAGACTAACTCTTTGTTTCTGACATACCAACTCTTTGTTTCTGACATACCAACTCTTTGTTTCTGACATACCAACTCTTTGTTTCTGACATACCAACTTTTTGTTTCTGACAGACTAACTGTTTGTTTCTGACAGACCAACTCTTTGTTTCTGACAGACCAACTCTTTGTTTCTGACAGACCAACTCTTTCTTTCTGACAGACCTACTCTTTCTTTCTGAAAGACTCACTCTTTGTTTCTGACAGACTAACTCTTTGTTTCTGACAGACCAACTCTTTGTTTCTGACAGACCAACTCTTTGTTTCTGACAGACCAACTCTTTGTTTCTGACAGACCTACTCTTTGTTTCTGAGAGACTAACTCTTTGTTTCTGACATACCAACTCTTTGTTTCTGAATGACTAACTCTTTGTTTCTGACAGACCAACTCTTTGTTTCTGACAGACCAACTCTTTGTTTCTGACAGACCTACTCTTGGTTTTTAAAAGATCAACTCTTTGTTTCTGACAGACTAACTCTTTCTTTCTGACATACCAACTCTTTGTTTCTGACATACCAACTCTTTGTTTCTGACATACCAACTCTTTGTTTCTGAAAGACCAACTCTTTGTTACTGACAGACCTACTCTTTGTTTCTGAAAGACCTATTCTTTGTTTCTGACAGACTAACTCTTTGTTTCTGACATACCAACTCTTTGTTTCTGACATACCAACTCTTTGTTTCTGACATACCAACTCTTTGTTTCTGACATACCAACTTTTTGTTTCTGACAGACTAACTGTTTGTTTCTGACAGACCAACTCTTTGTTTCTGACAGACCAACTCTTTGTTTCTGACAGACCAACTCTTTCTTTCTGACAGACCAACTCTTTGTTTTTGAAAGATCAACTCTTTGTTTCTGACAGACCTACTCTTTGTTTCTGAAAGACCAACTCTTTGTTTCTGACAGACCAACTCTTTCTTTCTGAAAGACCAGCTCTTTGTTACTGACAGACCTACTCTTTGTTTCTGAAAGACCAACTCTTTGTTTCTGACAGACCAACTCTTTGTTTCTGAAAGACTCACTCTTTGTTTCTGACAGACTAACTCTTTGTTTCTGACAGACCGACTCTTTGTTTCTGACATACCAACTCTTTGTTTCTGACATACCAACTCTTTGTTTCTGACATACCAACTTTTTGTTTCTGACAGACTAACTGTTTGTTTCTGAAAGACCAACTCTTTGTTTCTGACAGACCAACTCTTTGTTTCTGACAGACCAACTCTTTCTTTCTGACAGACCAACTCTTTGTTTCTGAAAGACCAACTCTTTGTTACTGACAGACCTACTCTTTGTTTCTGAAAGACCAACTCTTTGTTTCTGACAGACCAACTCTTTGTTTCTGAAAGACCAACTCTTTGTTACTGACAGACCAACTCTTTCTTTCTGACAGACCAACTCTTTGTTTCTAAAAGACCAACTCTTTGTTACTGACAGACCTACTCTTTGTTTCTGAAAGACCAACTCTTTGTTTCTGACAGACCAACTCTTTCTTTCTGAAAGACTCACTCTTTGTTTCTGACAGACTAACTCTTTGTTTCTGACAGACCAACTCTTTGTTTCTGACAGACCTACTCTTGGTTTTTGAAAGATCAACTCTTTGTTTCTGACAGACTAACTCTTTCTTTCTGACATACCAACTCTTTCTTTCTGACATACCAACTCTTTGTTTCTGACATACCAACTCTTTGTTTCTGACATACCAACTCTTTGTTTCTGAAAGACTAACTCTTTGTTACTGACAGACCTACTCTTTGTTTCTGAAAGACCTACTCTTTGTTTCTGACAGACTAACTCTTTGTTTCTGACATACCAACTCTTTGTTTCTGACATACCAACTCTTTGTTTCTGACATACCAACTCTTTGTTTCTGACAGACTAACTGTTTGTTTCTGAATGACCAACTCTTTGTTTCTGACAGACCAACTCTTTGTTTCTGACAGACCAACTCTTTCTTTCTGACAGACCAACTCTTTGTTTCTGAAAGACCAACTCTTTGTTACTGACAGACCTACTCTTTGTTTCTGAAAGACCAACTCTTTGTTTCTGACAGACCAACTCTTTGTTTCTGAAAGACTCACTCTTTGTTTCTGACAGACTCACTCTTTGTTTCTGACAGACCGACTCTTTGTTTCTGACAGACCAACTCTTTGTTTCTGACAGACCAACTCTTTGTTTCTGACAGACCAACTCTTTGTTTCTGACAGACCAACTCTTTGTTTCTGACAGACCTACTCTTTGTTTCTGACAGACTAACTGTTTGTTTCTGAATGACCAACTCTTTGTTTCTGACAGACCAACTCTTTGTTTCTGACAGACCAACTCTTTCTTTCTGACAGACCAACTCTTTGTTTCTGAAAGACCAACTCTTTGTTACTGACAGACCTACTCTTTGTTTCTGAAAGACCAACTCTTTGTTTCTGACAGACCAACTCTTTGTTTCTGAAAGACCTACTCTTTGTTTCTGACAGACTAACTCTTTGTTTCTGACATACCAACTCTTTGTTTCTGACATACCAACTCTTTGTTTCTGACATACCAACTCTTTGTTTCTGACAGACTAACTGTTTGTTTCTGAATGACCAACTCTTTGTTTCTGACAGACCAACTCTTTGTTTCTGACAGACCAACTCTTTCTTTCTGACAGACCAACTCTTTGTTTCTGAAAGACCAACTCTTTGTTACTGACAGACCTACTCTTTGTTTCTGAAAGACCAACTCTTTGTTTCTGACAGACCAACTCTTTGTTTCTGAAAGACTCACTCTTTGTTTCTGACAGACTCACTCTTTGTTTCTGACAGACCGACTCTTTGTTTCTGACAGACCAACTCTTTGTTTCTGACAGACCAACTCTTTGTTTCTGACAGACCAACTCTTTGTTTCTGACAGACCTACTCTTTGTTTCTGACAGACTAACTCTTTGTTTCTGACATACCAACTCTTTGTTTCTGACAGACTAACTCTTTGTTTCTGACATACCAACTCTTTGTTTCTGACATACCAACTCTTTGTTTCTGACATACCAACTCTTTGTTTCTGACAGACTAACTGTTTGTTTCTGAATGACCAACTCTTTGTTTCTGACAGACCAACTCTTTGTTTCTGACAGACCAACTCTTTCTTTCTGACAGACCAACTCTTTGTTTCTGAAAGACCAACTCTTTGTTTCTGACAGACCAACTCTTTGTTTCTGAAAGACTCACTCTTTGTTTCTGACAGACTAACTCTTTGTTTCTGACAGACCGACTCTTTGTTTCTGACAGACCAACTCTTTGTTTCTGACAGACCAACTCTTTGTTTCTGACAGACCTACTCTTTGTTTCTGACAGACCAACTCTTTGTTACTGACAGACCTACTCTTTGTTTCTGACAGACTAACTCTTTGTTTCTGACAGATCAACTCTTTGTTTCTGACATACCAACTCTTTGTTTCTGACATACCAACTCTTTGTTTCTGACATACCAACTTTTTGTTTCTGACAGACTAACTGTTTGTTTCTGACATACCAACTCTTTGTTTCTGACATACCAACTCTTTGTTTCTGACAGACTAACTGTTTGTTTCTGAATGACCAACTCTTTGTTTCTGACAGACCAACTCTTTGTTTCTGACAGACCAACTCTTTCTTTCTGACAGACCAACTCTTTGTTTCTGAAAGACCAACTCTTTGTTACTGACAGACCTACTCTTTGTTTCTGAAAGACCAACTCTTTGTTTCTGACAGACCAACTCTTTGTTTCTGAAAGACTCACTCTTTGTTTCTGACAGACTCACTCTTTGTTTCTGACAGACCGACTCTTTGTTTCTGACAGACCAACTCTTTGTTTCTGACAGACCAACTCTTTGTTTCTGACAGACCAACTCTTTGTTTCTGACAGACCAACTCTTTGTTTCTGACAGACCTAATCTTTGTTTCTGACAGACTAACTCTTTGTTTCTGACATACCAACTCTTTGTTTCTGACATACCAACTCTTTGTTTCTGACATACCAACTCTTTGTTTCTGACAGACTAACTGTTTGTTTCTGAATGACCAACTCTTTGTTTCTGACAGACCAACTCTTTGTTTCTGACAGACCAACTCTTTCTTTCTGACAGACCAACTCTTTGTTTCTGAAAGACCAACTCTTTGTTACTGACAGACCTACTCTTTGTTTCTGAAAGACCAACTCTTTGTTTCTGACAGACCAACTCTTTGTTTCTGAAAGACTCACTCTTTGTTTCTGACAGACTAACTCTTTGTTTCTGACAGACCGACTTTTTGTTTCTGACAGACCAACTCTTTGTTTCTGACAGACCAACTCTTTGTTTCTGACAGACCTACTCTTTGTTTCTGACAGACCAACTCTTTGTTACTGACAGACCTACTCTTTGTTTCTGACAGACTAACTCTTTGTTTCTGACATACCAACTCTTTGTTTCTGACATACCATTTCTTTGTTTCTGACATACCAACTCTTTGTTTCTGACATACCAACTTTTTGTTTCTGACAGACTAACTGTTTGTTTCTGACAGACCAACTCTTTGTTTCTGACAGACCAACTCTTTGTTTCTGACAGACCAACTCTTTCTTTCTGACAGACCTACTCTTTCTTTCTGAAAGACTCACTCTTTGTTTCTGACAGACTAACTCTTTGTTTCTGACAGACCAACTCTTTGTTTCTGACAGACCAACTCTTTGTTTCTGACAGACCAACTCTTTGTTTCTGACAGACCTACTCTTTGTTTCTGAAAGACCAACTCTTTGTTTCTGACAGACCAACTCTTTCTTTCTGAAAGACTCACTCTTTGTTTCTGACAGACTAACTCTTTGTTTCTGACAGACCAACTCTTTGTTTCTGACAGACCTACTCTTGGTTTTAGAAAGATCAACTCTTTGTTTCTGACAGACTAACTCTTTCTTTCTGACATACCAACTCTTTCTTTCTGACATACCAACTCTTTGTTTCTGACATACCAACTCTTTGTTTCTGACATACCAACTCTTTGTTTCTGACAGACTAACTGTTTGTTTCTGAATGACCAACTCTTTGTTTCTGACAGACCAACTCTTTGTTTCTGACAGACCAACTCTTTCTTTCTGACAGACCAACTCTTTGTTTCTGAAAGACCAACTCTTTGTTACTGACAGACCTACTCTTTGTTTCTGAAAGACCAACTCTTTGTTTCTGACAGACCAACTCTTTGTTTCTGAAAGACTCACTCTTTGTTTCTGACAGACTAACTCTTTGTTTCTGACAGACCGACTTTTTGTTTCTGACAGACCAACTCTTTGTTTCTGACAGACCAACTCTTTGTTTCTGACAGACCTACTCTTTGTTTCTGACAGACCAACTCTTTGTTACTGACAGACCTACTCTTTGTTTCTGACAGACTAACTCTTTGTTTCTGACATACCAACTCTTTGTTTCTGACATACCATTTCTTTGTTTCTGACATACCAACTCTTTGTTTCTGACATACCAACTTTTTGTTTCTGACAGACTAACTGTTTGTTTCTGACAGACCAACTCTTTGTTTCTGACAGACCAACTCTTTGTTTCTGACAGACCAACTCTTTCTTTCTGACAGATCTACTCTTTCTTTCTGAAAGACTCACTCTTTGTTTCTGACAGACTAACTCTTTGTTTCTGACAGACCAACTCTTTGTTTCTGACAGACCAACTCTTTGTTTCTGACAGACCAACTCTTTGTTTCTGACAGACCTACTCTTTGTTTCTGAAAGACCAACTCTTTGTTTCTGACAGACCAACTCTTTCTTTCTGAAAGACTCACTCTTTGTTTCTGACAGACTAACTCTTTGTTTCTGACAGACCAACTCTTTGTTTCTGACAGACCTACTCTTGGTTTTTGAAAGATCAACTCTTTGTTTCTGACAGACTAACTCTTTCTTTCTGACATACCAACTCTTTCTTTCTGACATACCAACTCTTTGTTTCTGACATACCAACTCTTTGTTTCTGACATACCAACTCTTTGTTTCTGAAAGACTAACTCTTTGTTACTGACAGACCTACTCTTTGTTTCTGAAAGACCTACTCTTTGTTTCTGACATACCAACTCTTTGTTTCTGACATACCAACTCTTTGTTTCTGACATACCAACTCTTTGTTTCTGACAGACTAACTGTTTGTTTCTGAATGACCAACTCTTTGTTTCTGACAGACCAACTCTTTGTTTCTGACAGACTAACTCTTTCTTTCTGACAGACCAACTCTTTGTTTCTGAAAGACCAACTCTTTGTTACTGACAGACCTACTCTTTGTTTCTGAAAGACCAACTCTTTGTTTCTGACAGACCAACTCTTTGTTTCTGAAAGACTTACTCTTTGTTTCTGACAGACTCACTCTTTGTTTCTGACAGACCGACTCTTTGTTTCTGACAGACCAACTCTTTGTTTCTGACAGACCAACTCTTTGTTTCTGACAGACCAACTCTTTGTTTCTGACAGACCAACTCTTTGTTTCTGACAGACCTACTCTTTGTTTCTGACAGACTAACTCTTTGTTTCTGACATACCAACTCTTTGTTTCTGACAGACTAACTCTTTGTTTCTGACATACCAACTCTTTGTTTCTGACATACCAACTCTTTGTTTCTGACATACCAACTCTTTGTTTCTGACAGACTAACTGTTTGTTTCTGAATGACCAACTCTGTGTTTCTGACAGACCAACTCTTTGTTTCTGACAGACCAACTCTTTCTTTCTGACAGACCAACTCTTTGTTTCTGAAAGACCAACTCTTTGTTACTGACAGACCTACTCTTTGTTTCTGAAAGACCAACTCTTTGTTTCTGACAGACCAACTCTTTGTTTCTGAAAGACTCACTCTTTGTTTCTGACAGACTAACTCTTTGTTTCTGACAGACCGACTCTTTGTTTCTGACAGACCAACTCTTTGTTTCTGACAGACCAACTCTTTGTTTCTGACAGACCTACTCTTTGTTTCTGACAGACCAACTCTTTGTTACTGACAGACCTACTCTTTGTTTCTGACAGACTAACTCTTTGTTTCTGACATACCAACTCTTTGTTTCTGACATACCAACTCTTTGTTTCTGACATACCAACTCTTTGTTTCTGACATACCAACTTTTTGTTTCTGACAGACTAACTGTTTGTTTCTGACAGACCAACTCTTTGTTTCTGACAGACCAACTCTTTGTTTCTGACAGACCAACTCTTTCTTTCTGACAGACCTACTCTTTCTTTCTGAAAGACTCACTCTTTGTTTCTGACAGACTAACTCTTTGTTTCTGACAGACCAACTCTTTGTTTCTGACAGACCAACTCTTTGTTTCTGACAGACCAACTCTTTGTTTCTGACAGACCTACTCTTTGTTTCTGAAAGACCTACTCTTTGTTTCTGACAGACCAACTCTTTCTTTCTGAAAGACTCACTCTTTGTTTCTGACAGACTAACTCTTTGTTTCTGACAGACCAACTCTTTGTTTCTGACAGACCTACTCTTGGTTTTTGAAAGATCAACTCTTTGTTTCTGACAGACTAACTCTTTCTTTCTGACATACCAACTCTTTGTTTCTGACATACCAACTATTTGTTTCTGACATACCAACTCTTTGTTTCTGAAAGACCAACTCTTTGTTACTGACAGACCTACTCTTTGTTTCTGAAAGACCTACTCTTTGTTTCTGACAGACTAACTCTTTGTTTCTGACATACCAACTCTTTGTTTCTGACATACCAACTCTTTGTTTCTGACATACCAACTTTTTGTTTCTGACAGACTAACTGTTTGTTTCTGACAGACCAACTCTTTCTTTCTGACAGACCAACTCTTTGTTTCTGAAAGACCAACTCTTTGTTACTGACAGACCTACTCTTTGTTTCTGAAAGACCAACTCTTTGTTTCTGACAGACCTACTCTTTGTTTCTGACAGACCAACTCTTTGTTTCTGACAGACCAACTTTTTGTTTCTGACAGACCTACTCTTTGTTTCTGACAGACCAACTCTTTGTTTCTGACAGACCTACTCTTTGTTTCTGAAAGACCTACTCTTTGTTTCTGAAAGACCAACTGTTTGTTTCTGACAGACTAACTGTTTGTTTCTGACAGACCTATTCTTTGTTTCTGACAGACCAACTCTTTGTTTCTGACAGACCAACTCTTTGTTTCTGACAGACCAACTCTTTGTTTCTGACAGACCTACTCTTTGTTTCTGACAGACCAACTCTTTGTTACTGACAGACCTACTCTTTGTTTCTGACATACCAACT
Organism: Biomphalaria pfeifferi; assembly: GCA_030265305.1. Lineage (NCBI taxonomy): Eukaryota > Metazoa > Mollusca > Gastropoda > Planorbidae > Biomphalaria > Biomphalaria pfeifferi. Next base: position 1,824,294 of record JASAOG010000071.1, read on the forward strand.
CTTTGTTTCTGACAGACCTACTCTTTGTTTCTGAAAGACCAACTCTTTGTTTCTGACAGACCTACTCTTTGTTTCTGAAAGACCTACTCTTTGTTTCTGAAAGACCAACTGTTTGTTTCTGACAGACTAACTGTTTGTTTCTGACAGACTAATCTTGAATAGAATTTCATTTCTCCAATACACAAAGTAAGTTGTTGTCCAATGAAAACCCAACCAACACAGTGCTCCTTATTTACTGTGTTCCACTAAAGCAAACTGTGTTCCGTGGAACCTTTGTGTTCAATGAGGCCTAAATAGGTGTTGCACGAGCTACTGTAATAATTAACTAGTTGACCACCACGTGAATTAATCTCTCTCCAAAATAAACAAAGTGTTCCGCTAAATACTCGGAATATGCGAAGTGTTCCGTTAAGTAAAAAGTTTGGGAAACACTGCCCTAAAGATACGCCCACCCCCAGACTGTGTAAATTTAGTTTAGCCAATGTTGAATGAATCTCAGACACTATTTATTTGTCTTGTTCTGAATGACCTTCCTTGCTTTCTTGGAAACTCAATGGTACTTTCCTATTAGCGAGTTCGTAACCTTGCTAAGTCGACCCTTGCTTCATCAATCAAGAATTGTTTCGCATTTTTTAATAGTCTAAACCACTCCCAAGACATTTCCTCTTCAATTTACTCAAAGATAATGTCTAACAGAAAGCTTTCGTCACTGCTACTTATTACATCAAGTCATTAGAAAGTTGGCAAGTGTTAATTGGCATTTGTTGCTGCTATCTACTTCAAAAAAGAACTAAAGGAGTAGGGTGTCACTTAACTCAAGACAGATGGATGTTGTATCTATATACTACGATGTTATACTCCAAGTCTTAAATAACCTTTATTTTATCTTATCTTATAAAATACAGACTTCAATTTAAAAAAAAAGAAGATGAATACGTTTTAGGTTGATGCTAGGTCAATCTTGTCATCCATAGTTTTCCTGGCTGACTCTGGCTCTAATAGCATTAGGGAAGAAGGGACATTTGCATAGATCTGTACTAGCATATGGAACAGGAATTGTGCCTTTATTTTCGTATCTGAGTATTTTATTGGGTTTTGGTTTTGTATTTGAAGATTATGAATTAGTGTTTTATGAATACTTGCTACTGTACTTTTAAGTCTTCTATCCCGCATCAATACTGACCATTGGGAAGACATAGCTCTAGACCGCACCAGATGGAGAGAGACAGTGACCAAGAAAGCTATGGATAGCGAAAGAACATGGGCCTCAGCCCTGGAAGAAAAACGGACAATGCGAAAATGGCCAGCTCCTCTACCACCGAAGCAAAAGCCACATTAACCTGCGATATTTGTGGACGGAAGTGTCTCTCCAAAATAGGGCTCCACAGCCACAAGAGGAAGTGTGCGAGATGAACCATAGTCGTTCTACGACTGAAGGAGGCCAATGAATCCCGCATCACCATCATCATCGTCATCATCATTCCTTTGGGTTCCTCAAGGAACATAGGGCCTCGACAAAAACACGCTATTCTCCACGGTCTCTTGCTAGTTTTTTTTATGGCTTCCCAGCTCTTTCCGGTCCTCTCGGCTTCCTCTAGTATACTGCGTCGCCATGTGATTCGTTCGACTTTCCCTGCACAGCTTCATAAGTCTCCTTTTTGAGCACTACTTTCGCCTCTGACTATGTTTAGTGTTTGTGTTTTCTGGTTTCTATAACACTATTATTTTCCATGGGCAGGTTGTTAGCCTATCGCACAACCCCTGTGTCCCGGGAAGGGGATGCACCTTTAGTCTGGCCTCTTTCCTAACAGACCTGTCTGGCTTGGTAGTACCTGGCAGGAGTGATGAGCTCCCGCTGGTATAGCTCTGAGGGTCATTGAGGCTGTCACACCACGGCAAGGTAAGTGCATCAGATTCTATCCCGCATAATCAATAATAATTTCTTTATTTTCTAAATTCAGTACATATTTATTTTCGTTTAATTATTTCTAAATTTATTTCGTTACCTCACATTTAAAACGCTTTGCTTCCGAACCTGGGGTCCTAAGTTCGAATCTCGTTGAAGACTGTGATTTTGAATTTCGGGATTTTTAGGGCGCCCTGAGTCCACCCAACTGCAATGGGTACCTGACTTTAGTTGGGGAAAAGTAAAGCCGGTTGGTCGTTGTGCTGGCCACATGACACCCAGCTCTTTTACTGTTGTCCAAAGAAACAGATGGCCTTAACATCATCTGCCCTATAGATCGCGAGAGCTGAAAAGGATACTTTAGTTGTTGTTGTTTTTTACAATGAAAACTGTTATTTAAATGTTTTAGCCTATCTTTCCCTTATGCTTATAGCTTCAACTGTTTCCGTGTTGTCGTCCGAAACAAAAGATTGATTGACTAAATATTTCATATGAATTATGATTTTAAGCCAACAGTTAAAATGTGTAGCAAAATGGATGAACTAAAGGCTGCAGGAAATTGATAAAAATGGAAAGAACTCGTTTGAATATCACTTATGGTACCCCAACAGACCTCAGCACAGGTGAAAGTGCGCATGAAGAGAAAAGGTTGGGAAAAATAGGATGAACCATCCCAGGCAATAAAGATTGCCGAAATAGCTGTCAATAAACATGTCGCAGATACTAACATATCACAGGCATTAGACGTCAAAACTGCAGACCTGTAAGAGACACTAAACATGCCGGAACTACAGACATATCACTGACACTAAACATGTCGGAACTACAGACATATCGCAGACAGATTTAAGGGAACATGAATTTGAAAATGTTACTACAAATGTAACGCCAATGTCAGAAAAGACTTCCAATTGAAAAAAAAAAAGAATAGTGTTATTTGTTCAATAGTATTGAGTGGAGGACAAGTGATCTAAAACGTACGATAGCATTTGTCTGTCCGTCCCAGAATGTCTAAGACTTTTACATTTTCAGGAATCTTTGTCCAAATTAATTGAGAACACACATATAGCTACAGACCATAGACATAAATAAATATAGACTGGCCGATAAAAGAGTTTTTTATGAAACGAAAATTAGTGACTTGCAATTTTGTGTACTTTATTATACAGTGTAGTTTTGTTTAATCTCAAGACTGAAGATCATGCAATTTTTCAGAATTCGGAAATCTGACAGCAATAGATATACATGTTTTCAAGTTACATGAAGTTATTTCTTTTTTCCAGTCTATATTTATTAATGTCTATGCTACAGACACATTAAAAAAAGGTTCAATTTTTGTCTAGAAATGTGTATATGGTTAACGAATTATATGTTTCAAATAGGAAGGAACACTTTTATAAAACGAATAACAAGCTACATTATTTTCTGTTATTATTAATAGCGTTAATGTGTGCAATGTTTGTTCTAGTTGCAATCCTATAACAAGACCATGTGGCACTAAATATTTAAGCTTGTCTTTTATATCATTTGTATAACTTAGTAGTTTTAGACTTACAGAATCAACTATTAGCCTTTTTTTAAAAAGTATTTTATTAGACTTAGACTTGACTAGATAGATCAATACAGTCTCCAGATCTAGATACAATCTCTACGTTGTTTATACAATCATCATACGAGAGCCCGGGCATGCTACCCTGCCTCATAGTGGCGCCCGGGTGGAAACGATCGTAGGAGGAAACGATTAGGCTAAAGGGTAGCAAAGCAAGACTCCCGTGGGGGTGCCTAAGGGGGTGCGACAGCATCCTCATTGCACTGCGCGGAGTTGTAAAAAAGCTCCCACAACCTTGTCACAATCAAGGCGCTGTTCCTCAAGGGGCCGTTACATAAATGGCGTCTCCCGCTCGGTTAGCCTGGTATAGAAAAGGAAAATGGCGGGGGTCTGTACGCAGCCTCTTGCTACGAGTCTGACCCATCCGCCAGACAGATCTTGTTCACTTTTGCTGGCCTAGAGTTCCAAGAGCCGAGTGCTCAACTCTACCAGACAGTTTCAAGAAGAAGAAGATCATCAGAGAGAAGGAAAACGTCATGGCTTCCGGCGGCCATGTATGAGACCAAAAAAGAAAATCCGCTGCCGAGGACAAACGCAGACGGCGAAAAGAAAATCTAAATCGACCGACCACCTGCGGACAATGGTTATGCTTGCCCTGGATGTGGAAAAATATGTAGGTCACAGCTGGGGCTACGCAGCCACGGGAAATACTGCACTACTAACTAATCTTCGGACTCGGAAGACAAGCCTTATTAGACTTACAAACATAAGCCTCGTCCCGCTTGTTTAGCCCTTCAACTCGACTTAAGAAATAGAGCTTAATTTGTTTATTTCAGTCATCGCGCCTGTCATTTAGCTCCACATGAGTTGAAACCAAGGCGCGCCACTGGCTGGTTATGGGCACAGGGTCAAGTGTAACTGGTGGAGTTTTATATGACAAGTGAATGACAGTAATAGGCTACAATTTGATGACATTAATGTGTTGTGACAATGCCATGAGAGTGACACATTGTCAATGCATCACAACGCAAGGAAATTCTGGAGTTCAAAATAATTTGCACAATAATAACAACTATAATGCTTTAATAATTAGTTTTGGTTACTACCCATTGGCTTAGCGGTGGGCTGTTTGAAAGTTACAATAATAATCTTGTAAAGGACCATATCGTTGCTCCAGATAAATAAACTGGTACTTCTAATTATTTTTAAGTTGGTATTAAAAACAAGAAAAATATCAAAATTCCTTTAAAAAAAATCTTATCCAAAGTGGAAGAACTCCGTCCTTAACACTATATCTACCAATAATGTACAAGCTATTTCCCTTAGTCGACATCAAACAAAATAATTATTTACCAATAATTAATAGACTAATAGAGTATTTTTGTTTATTGACTCATGTTTTGTTAGGTGCAATAACTAACTGTAAAATAAAGTATCAACTTTATCGGAGAATGTCTGAGGGAGAAATTGCGTTAACAGTTATTTAAGGGGGCTAAACCCAACACATTTAGCCATATCTGTGAATACTGAAGTATTAGTTTCCCTTGTTGCTATTAAACAAAATAATGAATTACCAGTAATTAATTGTCAAATCTTTTTTATTGATTCATGTCTTGTCTATGTCAATAAATAATTGTGCGAAGTTTCAACTTGATCCGAAAATGATTGTGGGAGAAATGACGTGTATACTCTTTTACCAGAAAGACAGACAGATAGACAGACTGAGTGAGTTGATATAAGCTTTGTAAAAATAAGATTTTACCTTTCTTTGTAACATCGAGTCACAGAACTGTCGAGTCTACATAGGGACATATTTTGTGATAAAATATTTGCTGTGAGATTTCTATTTTTGCGAAATCTACTCTGTAGGGTGATTTGTATGCCCCACGTTTGCGATATTACAAAATATTCTTTTGTTTATAAACATATAATAAATGTATGAATCATTGGTCTTTTGTTCCATGAATAAACTATTGTATAGATTTCTATTACAAAAAGAAAAAATGGTTGATGTTCTGTTTGTAAACATTTCCATTTACTAGTCCATGTACTGAACACTAAACAAAATCATTCCGAGCTTAAAAGTGTTCTCATTTCCAAGGAATGTGAATCAATTGACATTGTCCCTACTAATGTATGGTAATAGTCTACTTGCTCAGTCACGAGACTGCTCATTACAACAGTATTACACTGACTGCCCCGTCTAACCATTACACAAACACCAACTTTCAGTTGGAACTAAATATATAAGAATGTTTACTGAATGGTGTTTAAAAGTTAGTATTCGTTATCCCCCCTTCCCCCCCCCCCCCCCAGAAAAAAAACAACTCATAATTCCTCATTGCTCACATACTCTAGGACGCGATATCAACATTGCGTTTTTAGTATCTTTGCTTGGGTATCAGCCTTTCTTTCATTGCTTTGCCTTTATTCATCCTAAACAGTTAACCATACATCTTACCATTAAATGTTCTGTAAGAAACAAATATGCACCTAGGCATGCACCGATTTTAAAACGTTTTTATTGCTAAATTGACTCTTGTATTGCATTTAAAGACAACATTGTACCATTACACAGAACATAAGTATGTTTTGTTGAATATCCACATTTCACTGTAAGTGGACATTATAAATGAGGTTTACTAAACGACCTTGTTACACTCTTTCTACCAGGTGCAAACGTGTATAAAAAGTTCAGCCAACAAAGTCAATACAGGACAAAGTCGTGGAAGAACATGGAAACTGTTAGGTTAGACAATGTTCAGTTCACTTGGTTTGAAATGTTCATGCTGAAGCAGAGGAAGGCCAAGTCTAAGCTATGTAGAGAAAGAAATGTTGGTTTTTCCCACAATTGCATTCTGGGTAATGGAGTGTTAGGTTTACTTATTCAGAGAGAGAGAGAGAAAGAAAAAATATAGGAATGGGGGGAAATGGAACTTTATGGAGAGATCTTTTTTTTTCGCAGCAATCTCCCGTAAGTTAACAAGCGCCATGTGACTACAAACTAATTCTAAGCAAGCAATGATTATAAAATCACTCAATAATTGTGATCCGATAACAAAAATTAAAAGTGCACAGAGAATCCTTATAATTCTATTGTAATCTAAAAAAGTGATCTTTGAAGACATGCATTCGATTACTTAAGAGGAAAAAAAAGAGAAAAAGATACACCTAGCCAGAAAAAAAAAGAGTCAGCTGAATAAAAACCAGTCCAAGTTTTGAACAATACAAAAGAGGGAAAAGATAATATTGAAATAAGCCAAATGCCAGGTTTTTAGCCAACCGGAGACGGACGCTATCACGTAATTTTTGCCGGGCTGGATCAACCACTCCAGTGATGTCACTTCCCTACAATCGCCTGTTGGAGTGCGGAAAGCGAAAAAATTTTTGCATCGGCGTGACGTAAGCAACAAAACAAAACAAAAAAAAAAAAAACTTGATATGACTATCGTTTTGTCCGTTGCGATGGCGACCACGAGTAATGTTACTCTTCCACAGGAGACGTATACCGTACTCTCTCGTCTGGTCAATAGCTCCGTACACATGCGTGAAAAAAGAAACGGTAAATTAAAAAGAGAATAACACGGCTTAGCGGCTATTGTCATGCGAGGTTTAAAGTGACTGCCGGGCACAGTTTCTGCATAATCTTCAGAAAGCCAGACACCACGATTTACGCTGCCACAGCGCGCGCGTACACACACACACACACAAGCACAGACTCTTTGGGGGTTATAAGCAGCTACTCATAAAACTATTGAACAGTGCAGACTTAAATAAAAAAATACCCCCAAGCACTATTCGCCATTTAAAACCAACCAATGACACGCATGTAATAAATAAGAGGGAAGGGGGGACAGCGTCCTATAAAATTTACACAATAAAATGGCGGTCCTTTAATTCATCCATATACAACTGAAAGTAAGGCTTTAATTGGGCCAACGATTAGCTCATATGCGAATTTGTTTCAGATCATTCTATTGGCCAGTGGTGAGCTGTTTCAAGGTTACAACGATGATGTTATAACGGGTCATTTTATTGGTCTAAAATCAAACTGTCATTTTATTAGAGCTCTACCTATACAATATTATTATATTCTTTTATAGACTTTTTAGTTTATAGATTTCAAATTTATAGCATCGTGTGCTATTGGAGAATTGTACACATGGAGAAAAAGTCCATAAATTGCAAGCTTTTTGGTGTATCCGGTGTACAGAAGGAAGGAAGTGAGGATAACCTATGCTTTTGTTTAAAGATGTGTGATTAGTTTTAAGCACTTTTAAGCACTGGAGAATCAAACTTTCTGAGATTTTCTGTTTGTTGTTTTTATGTAGTTGGCAACGTTGAGGCTAAAATTTAGCGTCCTTGACATTGCTTAGTTTATTGGGAAAATCTCCAAAAGGGAAAGTTGCAAACAGAAAGAGGAAGTCAAGTAACCCTTTCAAACTGCCATCTCTGGGTCAGATGACGTAAAAGCTCATCTGTTTCCATGGTCGACGTTTAACGGCCAGCACAACGACCAACCACCTAAACTTCACAAACGCATAACAGTTATTTCCTTGGGGGGTTTACTGACCATGGTGTTAGAACCGCCATAGGAATGAAATTTCTCGGGTGAGTAAATTGGTTGGTATTTACAGGTGGATGCATAATGAAGTGGTTAGCCGCAGAATTCTGATATGGACGAATGAGTGGAGAACCTTTGTTGCTAGCACGGTCACAATATAAAAAAGGTTCACACCAACATTCCTATAAGGGCGAAATGCCGCCTGAGTTAAGCTCGCCTAAACGTGGTCGTCCCGCATGAGAGATAAGTGTCCGCCAAACCTAAACACAAGAGTTAACATGACAGACTAATCTAATGTTTTGAACGGATAGATCCTAATGTTTTTCTTGACTGCAGTGAAGCACGTTGTTTGTCTGAGATCAACGGGGAGAGAGGTCCGAGCCTTTGGTCCAAGCAACGAAAAAGCCCGCAGGGACACATCAGCTCACTATAACAATGAGAATAATGTACATTTATATATGTTTGTATTGGCCACTTCTGACACCATGTTCTGTTGTCACAGAGAAATAAATAAAATACTTTAGATATTAATAATAAAAATTAATAAACAGAGATTTTGTGTTGATATAAGTCAGCGGTTCTCAACCTTTTAAGCTCGGAGACCCCTTTTTACAATATCCAACTCTGCCGCGACCCTCCCCCCCCCCGTACACACACATACAGCAATAGAAGAATAGACAATAACAATCCTTATTTTTGATGGTCTTAGGCGACCCCTGCCAAATCGTCAATCGACCGTCAATCGGTCGCGACTCAAAGGTTGAGAACCCCTAATATAAGTAGACATAGAAGACTATCCTTTTATTACGTCACATTGTTTTCAACGCACTTTCTCACAAAAACATTCACAACAAACAATGACGCAATATAAACAAATTAGCACAATTATGTTAGATCTACTTGTTACCTAGATCTATGTAGGTATAAACAGAGACCTAAAGACAGATAAATGCATACAGTTATTGCTAAGTGCGAGATAAAATCAACAGACAGACAGACGTAACATACAGAAAGAAGGACAAATCGCTCGAACACAAAAAGTGTCTCCAGGTAAACCTATAAAACCCCAAACGCTCCCATTACGATTAGCACAAAGCCATCCACGAAGATACAGCACCGAGCCAATAGACCAGTTTAAACAAATAAAAGTCTTCTGCTCTCTGGGGGGGATGTTGTATTACCTGGGCCACCTCGGCATGGCCCGCTGCCAGTGGTGCCCTCCCATCCACTAGCTGAAAGTTAATCCCCCCTCTCTCTCGGCCCTCCACTCAGCCTTCACTACAACCTGTTGTTGATTAGACCGTGAGTGTCACGTATGATTTAACAAAATGTAGCCATGGCTACAGGAATAGAGTGGCGTAGCCTTTTGGTTTAGAGAGTGTTCAGGCTCTTGTTGGTGATGGAGATTGAAAGAAGGTTTCGAGAGTATTTATGCTGGCCTTGCCTCTATGCCTTTCAGGACAATGCAGACAGTGTGTGACATACTTAAGAGCACTACTGCCTATATATATTATATAGTCGACCCTTTTAGAAAATATTGAAACATATCAAATAAAATATGTTCGAAAAGCGCAAAAGTTTTCTTTTCTTTTATTCTTGCGACTTGTGGGTCGCAACCCTTTAGGGGGTCGAATCATAATTTCCAGGGGTCGCCTAAGACCATCGGAAAAAAAATAGATTTTTGTATTTAAAAAAATAGACATTGCACAAAATTTTTCTTGGGTAACTACCTTTTTTTTATATATATAATTGTCATTCGAGAATAGATGATGCGAACAACTGAATCATTACTCCAAACTTTGCAATTGTCGCAACATAAGTATTTATTTGTAACAGTTTCAATTACTATCCATCAAATGGTGTGACGAAAGGCTCCCTTTCAAATTACCACGTAAGTATAAACTACGACTATGTTGATCACGGTATACACGTAAATAAATGCAAGTCATAAAATTACAATCTCAGTTATTTGTCATTAGTTATAAACAGAAATATCTATAGTATGATGATTAAACATACAGATATTTACATTATGGTTACGATTTAATAACATTAACAAAAATATGATTTTACGACTTGGGGTCGCCCGCATAGTGGACAACTGTAGAAAGGGGTCGTGGAACTAAAAAGGTTGAGAATCGCTGATGTAGAGAAAGGCCATAGTGGTTTTATACTGTCTGTTTGTCTGTCTGACACGTTATGTTTAAATCGCATTAGACTCAAATCGCTGTAGAAAACTAGATATAATCAACGCCTAAGTGTTGCTAAAAATAGTTGTAGCGGCTACTTTTGGTCTTCTGCTAGGAAACCCTTTAGTTCTTAAAACCCAGAGATTTGTAAATGCAAATACGCCATTTTTAAACACGCTCTGTATAAAAGAAGAAAAGGGAAATCATCAAAGAATATTGTTATAAAGTATATGATAAGAGTTATTTTTGGTTGTACTTGTTTTATTAATACAATTATTTTAAAAAAGTAAGACATGTCTGTGGAGACTGCTAGTAATTGTCTTCCTGCTGTGGGACTGTGGCGATGGCACCGGGAGGGGGGAGGGGTTCAAACTTGGGACCATCATGACTACTACTGAAGCGCATGCGCCACGAGCAGGCAGCCTTCCACCATCCAGTACTCTTTTTACAAAGCTTATAGCAACTCTGTTATTTCACGTTGTTTGTCCAACACCCACTCTTGGATCAAGCAGAAATTGTTCATAATTATTTCTGTTACCTGTCAACAAAAGAATCAATGAAGAAAAAAGAAATAACCAAGTATTTAATTAACTATCGTTATTTGTTTGGTATCTCGAACTAGGGAAAGAAATTGTACTTGACTGAAGTGTTGGTATAAGCTGAATGTATATGTCGCCGCTTTAAAGTTAAGTCTCAAACAAGCAATACATAACTATACTATCTTCTATCGTCTTAAGCACCTCACTAGTAGAGTGGTTAGTATGTCGGTATGAGGAGGCGTGAGCCATGAGTTCCAATCCGGGTTGTTCCTTTTTTTTTCCTTATCTAAATGCTTTTAAAAACCGATTGCAGATGTTCCTTTCTTTCTTATCCCCCCCCCCCCCCCCATTTCTCCATATTGTTTGTTTGTTTTGTAAAATGTTTTACATGTTTGGATGTTCCTTCAGAGTTGAAGATAGTTCACTTTCTAGTCCAAACCTCCCGCAGGACGACGGGGGATGGGAGCGGGCAGGGTTTGAACCCGGGACCATCGATAAATTCAAACGACAGTCCAGCGTGCAAACCGCACGACCAGGCAGCCATTGATCTAGGTCTATTACTAATTTAATTACAAGATTGATCTAAACTAATTGATACGCTTACACTTCGTATCCACTTTTTTTTAAAAGTAATCTTCTTGTTTTTCTTGTGTTCTAAATTTGTTTTTATAATCAAAGAAAATGACAAATTAAGGAGATCACTTAATCAATCAATCACTCGAAGACTAGTTTAGACTATTTTGGTATTCACGTCAAGGACAGGTAGAAAGATTTTGATTGGAGCGGTTAAAGGGACTGGTAGATTTATTGGTAAGAAAAATAAAAGAGTTGTGGCCCTTAGAGAAGAAAAGATTTATGAGTTAGTAATGTCGTTGAATGGGAAGAAGATTTACGTAGTCAGTGAGTCCCAGCCTTGAGATGAAACTAAACACTTCGAGATGAAGACAATACTGATTTCTTTTAATAGCATTCCAGCAGGGCCGGCCCTAGCAATTGCGGGGCCCTATGCGAAATGGATTTGCGCGGGGCCTAGTCTGGGTAGGGATAAGCATAATGTCAAAATTAAGATTTTTTTTTTAGAAATGCTTTCGTCTTTGCAATAAATTTTTACTAAATGAAAGCTCACAAAGCTGTTTTTATTTATTGGCACGCCAAAAAAGGGCAATCTTGTCCATTTTTCATGAGATTTTAATAATTGCAGGAGATTTCCTGAAAATCAGAAGGCCGAGGAAACCGTGTTATTATATATAAGTTATAATGGTTTAATTTAATAATTTACACTTAAAATTAGCTCGAGGTCTATGAAAGCGCGGAACCAACTGCGACCGCATAGGTTGCAGTGGTCTAAGGCCGGCCCTGCATCTCAGACTGACCTACATACCTGGAGGAAGACCTAACCAAGGCGGCTAGAGTTCAAAATCCGATGGAGACTTCGAATTTTTAAATGTGAGATTTGAAACGTTTTTGCAAACATCCCCCCTCTCCCCCTAAATCAAGGACAGCTCAAGAAATTTGACCTTAGCATACTGCGCATGCTAGCGTAGTTTAAAGACACGATACTTTACTCATTCTGACTGTAATATAGTTAATAGTTATTGATTAACCAACTAGTCCGCACCTAATTTCATTTTCTTACATAAAATACACATAATATCTAAATACAAACCATAAGAAAACTGAGATTCCGAATGTGAGATTTTATCGAGTCAATATTCCATCACAAGTTTAATGAGCTCCTAATACACGATGAGAAAGACTAACTCGATTGCTAGCCACAAAACTCAACAGAATACTTGATCAGAGAAGCGGGTAGTCCCTAACTTTATAAAAACTGATCCCCAAAACCCTAAACTACCCCAACTGATCCCCAAAGCCTAAACTTAACATTAGACCTCCCCCCCCCCCACTTTTAGCTATCGAATTTAAGACTTGGCCTAAAATTGAACATAAATTAATAGCTCCTGTTATTGGTAGAAATTATATTGAGTGATATCTTCGTGTACTTCCGTTCTACAGTTTTTACAGTGAGTGAGTGAGTGAGTGAGTGAGTGAGTGAGTGAGTGAGTGTGTGTGTGTGTGTTTTTTTAAGCACCATTTAGAAACGCCACTTTTCAGATGTTAATTTTGATGAAGAAAGGGGCATAAAAAGTGTTTATCTAAACGTCTAAAGGGACTTAATTGAACAGCAACCGTGTCCATAGGAATCTCATGGTAGACTGGTGATGTACTAGGAGACTCACACAAAAGACTTTTGAGTATAATTATGATAGTTTAGAGAAAAAAGACTCTACGCAATCAGATTGTTGAATGTACCTTAGGGGATCGATGTAGATGGGGAGGGGGTGATATCGGGGAGAGGGTGGCCATCAGCGAGTCTGACAGTCACGATGCGGAGATGTGTAATCAAGTCCTGGAAGCTGAGTTGTTAGTGAATGGAAGAGCCGGTTCTGAGTCTTTTTTAAAGGAATGGCCCCAGGGGTCAGTGTTTAGATGGACATCTTAGCATCTGATACATTGTGTGTGCGTCCTTGTGTGCTTGAGAGCTGGTGAAAGAAAAGAGAAAGAAGGTGGCAAAAGCTTAAAGAAGTAAGATAAGGAGAGAGAGACGGGGGGGGGAGGAGAGTGTGGCAAAGGGAAGAGGGACTTTGAGAGGAAGGGAATAAGATTGAGAAGGGAAGAGCGAAAGAGAGAGAGAGTGAGTGAGAGAAAGAGAGGGGAAAGAGGAAGAGTGAGGGGAAAAGATAGAAGGAGAAAATAAAAGAGGGGATTGGATAGAGGGAATGAGAAGGAGCTCAGAAAGGGATTAGATAGAGAGAGAGAGTTTTGTATTCAGTTTTGTATAAACCGACTCCGAGATCTAGATCTAGACTTACTTCTTTGATTTCTTCAAAGATAGTGGGTACTGGTGACTCCGGCCTCCTTTCAAGCCTACCACCAGGCCAACACACTTAATTTACTCCGTTGTACTGAGTTACGACGCGGCCGTTTGATGTGGTGTAAGTGAATGGACAGCAGGAGATTTAATTAGCCCTTTGGTCACTAACTGTCAGTAATAGCCTCTCTACTCACAGCCAGGGTAAGCTCAGCTTTCTGCTCTGTTGATATTAATTTCTTTTAAGCTCGTGATGTTTTGAAAGAGTATTGAAGTATAAACTTAGGCTAAAGTAGTGTCATAATTTTCTCAAAGACTGAAATCAAATCAGCCGCAATGGTTTCACAAAGAACGAGTCACGTGATAGCAGATATATTTATTTACAAACTATTTACCTTGCTTTGTAAGGCAGTCGTTTAAATTTAAACAGATGTAAAGCTATGGAGCGACAAACAACATTGAGTCGACATTTTTGTAGACACATTTCTAGGATGTTTTTTTTTTTTTGTACCTGGCTTGTTGTTGAGGGTCGTTAACTTATAGCACCAAAAAGCTTATAGACAACTTATAGCACCAAACAGCTTATAGACAACTTATAGCACCAAACAGCTTATAGACAACTTATAGCACCAAACAGCTTGTAGACAACTTATAGCACCAAACAGCTCATAGACAACTTATAGCACCAAACAGCTTATAGACAACTTATAGCACCAAACAGCTTATAGACAGCTTATAGCACCAAACAGCTTATAGACAACTAAACCGATGTAGGCGTATTATGTTTAAAATTATAAAATAATTTGAATAATTTCTTTGTGAACAAAAAAAAATATAACTTTTATTACAATATAGACAAATTCAACTTGAGATGAAATGATATAAATGTAGTAGACATTAGTAATAATATAATATCGTATTTTGAACAAAATCTAACTCACTACAAAAACATGTCCTTACACTCTGGTATCCTTTAGTCTTCTAGCTTTTTTAACACAGCTTACAACAGCGTCGCTTATCGGACATTTTTCTATAAGACTAACATTAAATTAATGCTCTCTCTCTCTACACCTAACAATGAATACTCCCTTTCCATATTACCTAGGAAACACATACATGCACTCAAACTGCAAAACACTGGTGATCAGACTATAGGAAGTGTTAATAAGCTAAGTGCTACAACTTATTTTAATGTGCAACATACAAAAATTTTACATAATGACCTAATAGTCAATATCTTACAGGAGACATCGATTAGATCAGAGATCTTCTTTACGAAATAAATGGTTTTAATCCTTCAAGTAAAAAGCATCTAAAGATTAATACACACCATATAACAAGTAATATTTTACTTTAGAATTCAAATTCAAAAATATATTCTCTCAAGTAGACCTGGCACAAGGCGTCAAACTTATGAACTTAGAGGAACCCAATATAAGCTTGTCTCCCCTAGTTATAGGTTCCCAGACTCATAAATCAAACATTTTGTAGGTTTTTGGTACCGAAATCATGCTATCTCCCTTTCATCAATGTGCTCGTATAAGTAGAAACTGGAGGTTACCTATGGATGGTGGATACCAAGTTTACACTTCTCTGGCAAACTTGAGTGACATTATGTAGTTTAAAAGGTATAGCAGAATATGTTTTAATTTTACTTTTCAGCACTACATAATAATATCAATCTAAGGTGGTATAAGTGGCACTCTCTCTGGCAGTAGTAAACGTATAGCAATGAAAGAAATACACAAATGTTACTAACTGTAAACGTGTTCCTTCTTCCCTAGTGCCATTAGAGCATGGTATGGGTTGAAGTAGCCTCTCTAATAGGTAATATATATATATATATATTGTTGTAAACGTGTTGATGACACAGATGGGGGTAGTGCTCTGTGTTATTAGCCTACCCAAATCGCCGCTGGACGAGCGGTCAACCGTGACCAGTGACAGTAGACGCCAGTTCGGCAAGGACCAGTGTCGTAAATATTACGCACGCAAGTCACGACGATTGTAATCAACCAGAGTGGTCAAGCAACGTTCCATCCGGTTCTGGAAGGCCAGTAGAGACCCTATATAGGAGCAAGTGTGTTTGAGACATTGCGTCAAGACACTTCACGTTACCTCGCAATATGACCAGTACGAGGAGAGAACCAGCACGGTGTGTGAAGTCAGTGCGGAGCAGAGACTAGCTTTTTGTAAAGACAGTGTTAATGTTGTTGCCAATTGCGATGTATTTGAAATTAAACTGACTGATACTCTGGAGCCCTGAGTTGTGAGGTTCTTTAAGCTCGTTGTGTCGTGTGGTGCAGTGTGAAGAGAGCCTGGTTAGTAGGAGAGATCGTAACCATATATATATATTACTGTATTCTGTAAACTAGGTCTTAAAATTTTAAAATGTAAATTAAGAGCAGATTACTTCGATGAACATTGCCCATATGACTGTATAAAAAAATTGTAAAAAGAAACAAAAGCAGTGTAGCACTGTTAGACGTTATATTGCTGAAAGTATTACTATTCAAAGTATCTTTTTTTGGTACTTTAGAAAGGAGCACTATTCAACCGACAAGTTTTGAAAGTAGCACTGATGAAAGTAGCACTATAGAAAGTAACACTACTAAAAGTAGCAATAGGCCTACTGAACGTAGCAACATTGAAATAACCAGAGAATCGTTTACACGAAAAATAACTATGTCATGTAAGTTTCTATAAAAAGAAAAATGGAGGGGGGGGGGGTCAGAAAACTTTTCTCCTTTTTTCCTACGATTGACACCTCCCCACGCCCTCTCCCCATGATTCAGGGTCCCTTCTAAACCCGCCGTCCAGGTGGGCGTGCCCTGAGAGATTCCAATGCACTTTTTGGCTTCATTGTAAAGCTGCTTCTTGTCACGGTTGCAGGCATCAAGACCTACGCCGAGTACGGTCTTCCGGCTAATCTTACCCTATAAATAACATGATCTCGTAATTCTTTTGCGAATATTGGCTCCTCGTAATTCTATATCGCTAAGCCAGATTATTGTTTAGTGTCAACGAGAACACAGAAATAGTTTTTGAAAATAGTCAATAATATTAACCAATCTCTTTTTGTTTTGTTTGATAAATAGATTTTATTAAAGTTCTCGAAAGATAAATGCCTAGTGGAGATCTGCAAGATAAACTCAACAGTGCCAAGGACGCTGAATTGAACTACATTCTTGCCAACTAAATTAAAATGAAATGAGTTCTAATTTCAAATTTTTAATCTCAATACGTGGCGTTTTATTTATCTTCGTAGCAACTGTCCTTAATTACTGCTAATTCGTTGCCTATTTGTTTTTAAATAAGTTTGAAGCCCTACGCTGAAAGTTGAATACCCTATCTATATAGCAGTGGCGTAGCTGGTGTAAGGGGAGAATTTGAAAATCCCCTCTCCCGGGCCCTCACTTGAGGAGGGACCCCAATTGAGTGTTTTTTACATTAAAATTTTAAATATTACGCTAAATGCAGTGGCCACCATAATGGTCATGTCCCCCGGGCCCAAAAAGGATGGAAAAGTCCTAGCTACGCCCCTGCTATCTAGACATGTGCTTCAAACGGAAGAGTTGAAAGAGATTACAGTACCAATGTGAACAACAAACATTTCACAGATCTTTTAAACGAAATAGTATACTAGCACTTCCTTTATTTTGTACACCGGATACACCAACAAGCTAACTAAATATAGTTTTTGCCCCATTAATGAAAATCATAAATATTTCTATTCATTCCTGTTAAAAAATATAGCTTTAGAGTAGAGCGGGAATCAGCCTGAATCAGCCAAGAAAACCATAGACTTTTAAAGATTTTAAAGTGCTCGACTATATTAACACATGGATGCACGTAGGGCATTATTAACTTCTTTTTTCAAGGAACATCTGTAATTTATAAGATAAGTTCTATCTTTAGATTGAATACATGAATGATTGAATATATCTATCTTAGGATTAAATGGATGAGTGAATGAATGCAACTATCTTAAGGTTAATACTGAGCATGCATCCCCCGATACTTCAACTGGATCCATCGTGGAAGATGTCATCCTGCCTCATTAACTTCTGTATCTGACCAGATCTCCGTGCTTTGTCAGCTAAAAATAATTCCCTAATGGAACTGTGCTGTCACCATTACCGTGAAAATGGAAGGAGGCATGTCACAATTGTGGTCTTGATTTGGGCGCCCCCCACACACCCCGTCACCACCCTGACACACACACACACGTTTTTATTTGTTAGTATTTCAAAGCTCTCTCTCTCTCTCTTTATTCTGTGTGTGTGTTAATGTATCTGTGTGTGTTGTTGTTGCGAAGGGAGAGTGGCGAATCGATATACGAGTTATTGTCTAGAAGAACTGCAAGTCTACTAATAAAATGCTTCAAACATCTCTGTTCTTCTTGAACCCCCCACCCCACCCCAATGTTAAACTCCCCTGAGGTCTAACCAGTCTAAACCCCTTTTCCCTCACCCACCATTTTTTCCCTGTGATTTATCTACTACTGAGGCGGGTTGAGTCGTTGGCAGCGTCAGTTACAGCACGTGCAGCTAATTACACCAGCTACACACAACATCAGCATTGTGTGTGTGTGAGTGTGTGAGAGAACTGTATCGGGGTCTGCGTGTCGGGTGAGCTTGAATAGAAGTGTGTGTTTGGTGTGGGAGTAAAAGTATCTGAGTGTCTGTCTGCATGAACGTGCTGGGGTGAGTACTAGAGTTATATGCTTGTCCAACCAGCTGCTGTGCTCATTACGTGTTGCATGGTGCCCATGAGGGGAGGGGTGGGGGGTTCATCCCTGGATTTACAGCAGCGCATTCGCTTACCATATATTTCAACCTAATGAGAGATCGTAATCTAATCTTATCAATACCTATTGTCTAGTTCTGTTTCTGCACTGCAGCCTACTAATCAATCCATTATTCTACATTGTTTTCTAACGAAAGCAGTTCAAAGTAAATTAACACACAATTAGCACTCAATGTTATCAAAAATATCCAGCAAAAATATCTTAAAACTTGTTTTCTTTCTTTGTCTTAGTCCCAAGATATATTTATATTACAATGGCGAACAGAATTATGAAAATGTATTATGTACAAAATGAACTCAAATAGAGGGTCGACGTGATTTTACAAAATGTAATCTTAAGGTTATTTACAAATAAGAGACCAACAAAGGGGGATAAATCGACAATTATTTTAATGATACGTATAATAAAATAAAGAGAGTTAAATGAAATGACGATAATGTTTGGAAGAATTTTGATGATCTAAGCTGGAGGTTGTGGTTGAAAGGAAAATATGTTTCAAGAGCATGAGAAGTACAGAAATTTTATATTTAAAACTTTGACGGACAATTCATTCCATGACCAATGGGCAGCTGCATTGCAATAGTCGTATTGAAGGGTCACTAGTTCGTGCCTAGGTCAGTGCATTCCTTTATTTCGTTATATTAAATTCGCCATTTTCTCTCATTATAAATGTGGTTCCCTAGTGCTGCTTTATCTGTGTAATGTGTAAGCATCTTTCATTGTTTCAGCACTTTGATTCTCATGTGTATTTAACTCCTTCTCTCCTAATTAACGATACTATCGTTGATTTCACCCCATTAAATAAAAATAACTTTTGGTTTCATAAACTTGAACTTGTGTTATATAAAAATAGCATGAATTCTCCTATAATTCTATACCAAAAGTAATGTTTTCTGAAAATGTTATTGAAGTTTAATCCTAACAGTGTAAAATGTACAATTGTGAAAAATTGACAATCCTATTAGAACGTGGACAAATAATTACGCAGATAAAGAGTTAAGTCAAAAGCAAAAGATTTCACTGACAGATCGTATCTGAATTCGGCAAATCTTGGACAGGCAAATAGATCATGAGAAACTTTCTTCCTCATAACGGTGAGAGCACCGTGAATCAAAGATTAACTTAAAAGCGAGCAAAAAAAGAAACCAACCAAAAATCACATAAGCATTTAATACAATATTTATATAAGGCAGGAGAGCCGCTGGCCCCCTCTCTTTTATGGTATACGGATGTATGCAAACGAGACAATGAAGCTCTTCAAAATACGCACTAACAGCTGGGAAAAAGGGACACTGGGTAGATCCACATGGCGGACAAGCATAAAAGAAAGGGTCCTGGATTGCAGATAGCATACATACCAGAAGAAGAAAGAAGGGTGAAAGTGCAACAAGGTCTGGTGACTACAGATGCCCAACCTGTGACTGCAGCTGTGTATCAAGGATTGATTAGAATAAATAAATAAATATATATATATATATATATATATTTATATATATATATATATATATATATATATATATATATATATATATATATATATAATGAACAATTACAACATATAAAAATAAACAGCAGACCATTTGTAACAGAACAATCCACTCTTAAGCATGTGAATGTTTTTTCGGCATACATATTCATGCAAACTCTATGAAGTGTCAGCCTTATTGTTTCCAAGTTAAACGTAAGTTAAGTGGCTGAACAATGGTTCTCATCTCATATTAAATTAGAGCCACAGTTGGGCCAAGACTGAATCTAAGAGGTTTCTGATCAATAAATAAAAAGCACAATAAGCGAATAAGATGATGACAAAGATGATTAATAAGATAATAGAAGAAATCGATGTACTGAAAAGTAGAAGGAAGATCTGATTACCTAGATATCACCCTTATAGGCCTACTTATCGTTTTCTTTTATAGCGCGTCTACAAGCTAATTTAGCATGCTCATTACGCTATGCTCCAGTAGAGACAAAAGTGTATCTGAGGGGTTTTCTATGTCTCTTAAAGCAGAGTTTATTACAGACTTAAACAAGACTTATCTCTATTGGGTTTCAAACTCAGGCTTCATATAAGCTCATTGAATAGTTAGTCAAGCGGTTAATGCAACATAGATACACGTCCCTACATGAGAGTCAAAGGAGTATGTCCATGTTACACAGATGTCATGTAAAAGTACCGTTAACTCTTTCTCTCCTGACTGACGATACCAACGTTGATCCCACCAGAATGTGGTAAATAATTACGGAGAGAAAGAGTTAATAAGTGTAAACAATGTCTCAGTATTAATGTCCAAAACTTGCATACGTCTTTGATAAAGAAATAGTAACTTAAAACACTTTGATTGTATGAATTGTACTCTTGCTGGATTTACTAGAATAAAAATCAATATTTAAGCGAAGAATTGAACAGAAATCGATACTTCCATTAATGACCAGCAGCTTAACATTTCTTGTTGTTTACCTTTTGTGAGAGGTGAAAACGTTTTTAAAAGCATTACAATTTTAAACTGTATTTCGAAACAGAAGCCTGCTGTTGTGAATCAAAAGGCAAATCTAAGCTCTTTAAAAGACATTTATGAAACAGTACCGTATTATCGCGCATATAACCCGCATATACGTATAACCCGCACACACGAATATCCAGCACAAATGATAAAATAAGTAAATAAAAACCCGTACAACCCGCATCCTTATATAGCCCGCATGTGCATTGTAGTCTATACGTTTCCACATTGCCGGTATATGTAAATTAATTTAGCTGCTTACTTGTCACAATTGATTTTTAATTCTACCAATGAGGACAGCGAGCTTCGTCTAAGTAACCAATTATTTATTTGTACTTTAATTATACGTAGACCTCTATACACAGCGGTAACGTCAACTGATTGCCTCGAAAACGGTATGGGCTGCATTAGGCGCGTTGGGTGTAAGAAAACTCAAAAGGTACATACTTAGTGTATTAGTGTCTTGTAAGCCTCTGATAATGTCTATCCAGAGTTCTAAATAAGGAATTCGTTACAGAAGTGATTTCTAACGATGTAGGATTTTCGAAATATTATCTTAATGGAAACTAATAGGAAATGGCTTTATTTCATGAATTTGCGTGAATATATAGTTCTGTGATTAATACATCACAATCTATATATATATATAGGTCTGTGAGTTAATCAATCGCGGATAAGAATTTGTTTCCGTTTTCCAGTCTAGATTTAATATATATATATATATATATATATATATATATATATATATATATATATATATATATATATATATATATATATATATATATATATATATATATATAGGTCTGTGGTTACAGCATATGTCTTCTACCATTTCCAATGTGTCACAGTTCAAAAGTTGTTCTATCCCCCTGAGTATTTAGCAGCCATCCATCCGAACATGTAACAAAGACTGACTAAACTAGTAACAGCCAGTGTCAGAGTTATTGTTTTAAACTGCCTGTCTTCATTCATTTCATTTGTTACATTATTATGACATGTACTTCATAAGCGTCCGTCCGTCCGTCTCGCAGCACGGATATTGTGACCTAGAAATAGTCAGTTCCGGTTTGTTTGTTTTTTTTTTGTTTTTTTTTTGTTTCAATGTTTTTCTCCCACTACAACACATTAGGCACCACCATCAACTCCTCCCATCCCCTCCTCTTATTTAGGTGCTACACAACGCCCCGCCAATTCGCCACGTTGTTAAATAGTCGCAGAGGAAAGAGGCTTTTAAGAAGGAAAACAAGATAGCACGTGAAATAAACGGATGGACACACGGGCCACACACGGGCCCAAACTAACTGTTAACTCAATAAGGCAAACTCAGCACTAAAATATTCATATGTCTCCGCCATTGGTGTATTGATCTGTCATCGTCTGCCCGTAGCCGAGGACCGCACTACACCACGGTGGTGTTCCTACTCAAGCAGAATAGTTCGGGGGGACAAATGAGGTTAGGGGGTAAGACGGAGGGACTTAACTTAGGAGCAAAGGTCATGGTTGAAGTATTATTATATGTAAATACAAGTAGAGTGCATTCTCGCCAAAAATATAGACCTGTCAGAATGCAACGAGTTTGAGTTCAACGTGAAGGCGCTGTTAGAAACAGTGCAAACACAAATATTAAAGATACTAGGCGCTATACCCGTCCGAATGATGGAGCAGTATATTCTAGTTTCAAGCCTCTAATACATAACAGCACCACTGTGTATAACATTTATATGAAAATGTGTTTTTCCATTCTTATTCGAAAAAACAAATGCAGCGCTAAATATTATTGAAGATGTTCACTAAAAAATATTCGATTCTAAATATTGTCTAGCACGCTCTATTGAAGGGTGACTTTTTCCAACCAAATAACAAGCATTTGTTTGAGCTACAAGGAAAAAAGCTTAAGATTATGTTTTTACAGTGTTGCAAAGTGCACAGTATTAAAACAAATTTAAGTTTCTCTTTCAAAACTTGCAATCTATGGGGTAGATGATGTAAAGATCATCTGTTTCTAAGCCCACGGTTAACAAGGGTGTCATGTGGCCAGCACAACGACCAACCGCTTTTACTTTTCCTCAACTAATGTCAGATACCTGTTAGAGCTGGGTGGACTCGGGATTTTAGGGCGCACATTGTTAAATGCACACCTAAATTGCATAGCTCATCAACGCGTCCTGTTTTCTGTACACCGGAAACACCTAATATCAAGCTATTTATAGTTATTCAACATAGATCTCCTTGATCTAATAAGGCTCTTAGTACATATACCATCTCAACAAGCTTTACAATGAACTCTCTCGTAGTAATGTAGTAAATATTATCATTGGTCTGATCAACAATGAATTTTATACACATCCTGTTACTATAATTATAAGTAAAATTTTGAATGACATCAACTGTAATGTATTCCAGAAAGAAACTGTGGAGTCTTCTTATCTTATCTTATCTTATATAATACAGACGTTACTTCAAAAAGAAGATGATTACGTCCTACGCGTCATGCATATTAACTAATGGCTAGCTCAGGCAACCCATTCCATGCTCTAATAGCACTAGGGAAGAAGGAGTATTTGTAGTGTCTAGTGAAAGATGTTTATTTCTTTTCTTCATTCTGGCTTTTCATTCAAAGCCCCTATGACTTCCTTTCCCCCAAACCTAAACATATTTTCTATTATTTATAAAGAAACTAAAATGCAAACAAAACATCGCTGCTAAAGAATCGGTCCAAAATAAGTTTCCGCTGTCTGAATAAAAAAAAAATTTCTCCTTGTGTAAATATCTCCTCTGGCACCGAATCAGCCCCTGCACATACTTCCAACTCCACTCTGGCTCTGTAAATGCCCCTGCGGTTTAAAGAGCTCTTGCCTCTTCTGAAAGCTCTTCTTTAAAAGAAGTTTACTTTCGTTCTCAGAAAATGATCTATTCATTAAGTCATCTCATTTTTTTTTTACTATGTAGCTTTCATGTTTCTTAATTTTTGTTTTAAAGATGTTAACTAAGTGTGCATCATCGGAGTCGCAATTTTTAGGGTCGGTTGCTTCTGGGAAGGGGGGGGGGGACTTTCATTGTTTTTAATATTTTTTTTCTTTTACAAACAAAAACTTAAAATAAATAAATAATGGCTTATTTATATAGTGCTACTTTCATGCTTATAGCATGCTCAGAGCGCTTTGGTCCAATCTCATTTGTGGACCCGTGGGGGTGGGGGGGAGGTGGTATCTAGGAGAAAGTTTTTCCGTGCTGCCTTCAGTCACTCAGTAAACACAACTCTACCCGAGTAGGGTATCGAACCTCGAGCCCCCTTTCATAGGTAGCCAAGCCAAGCCAAGTTCAAGCGCACTTAGCCTCTCGACCACGCTTCCCACATTATTGCAATACTTACATCATTTAAACATTCTAATAATTAAAACTTGCTCTGGCTATAATCCCAAAAAAATAGAAATGGAGAAATGAAATTGAAATAGAAATGGAAAAGTGGTTTGAGTGCTGGGACAAGTCCCAAAAAGCCCGTGGAGTCTGGGAGCTCACTTCCCCTTGGTGGAGGCTGTCCAGGCCTGAGAAAACTATACTATGTTGTCCTGCGGGGAAGAAAAGGAAACCGTGTCTCATATTCTTTTTGACTGCCCCAGACTTGCTGATCTCCGTCTCGACAAGTCTGGGAAACAAAATATTCTCGACGCAAAACAGCAGGATTTCTGCCCAGGGCTTTTGCAAGGGAGGATTTGAGCCTCTCAAGCCCTCACTCAAATGGAGTTTCATGATGATGATGAATAAT
Source organism: Biomphalaria pfeifferi (assembly GCA_030265305.1). Lineage (NCBI taxonomy): Eukaryota > Metazoa > Mollusca > Gastropoda > Planorbidae > Biomphalaria > Biomphalaria pfeifferi. The sequence goes on from JASAOG010000071.1 coordinate 1,848,993, forward strand.
TAAAACTGTGTTTTTGTTTTCAAGCATACAAAAAATGTGCCAAAATATGCTGGTCGCAAACTGGGTGTGTGATGTCACGCCAGATACTGCACTCATCCTTCACCTTTCAACTCGTAGACAATGCCTTATTAATATCATCAGCATGTCTCGTTTTGTGAGCGAGATTATGTGCAAAACAAAAAATGTTTGTCTAAGAATAATTCTCGCGCACTTCCAACTAGTGTTAGAGAGTAAAATATGCAATTCGTTTTGTGTTGTTCAAATGTCAGCTGTCCCATTTATTTGCTGTTGTTTTATTTTTTTTTTTTAACATGAAAGAATCCTGTTAAAACCTGAATGCCGCCATGCAATTTTATTGTAGCGTCAAATTCTGCTAAGAGTGAATCATAGTTGGCAGGTCATTCTAACATTTGTAATCATGTCGTCTGCTATAATGGGGCCATCAGCTGACAACCTTTAATTATTAGGAATATTTCCCATTTAGCAAAAAGCTTTTAAATACATAATGTTTTATCAGCTCTTCACTGCATACAATGGGACGAAACAAGGGTTGAGTTTCTCATATAACCATATTCATTCACCTCTCTTGTAGCAGTCAATCATACTGTCCTCTATCTGGCATTTTAAAGACCAATACAGGTTACTTCACGTACCTTTGTGGAAACAGCTAGCTAGCAAACGCGCCGAACGGCGCGGGAGGGTCTAAGTCAGTAAGTATAGCACATTAGGTTTTTGAAATAAAACTTTTTAATAGCAAAATAATGCACTGTAGGTACCTTAGAATATGCGTTTAGTTGGCTTTCAATACCAGAAATAGTGCTTGTATGTAAATTCTAGTTGTGTTGATTGTTTGTGGAGAAATGGGAAATAGTATTAGACAATCCTTACTAGACTCTCTTTTAAGCCATTTAATAAATGTATGTATTGTTGTCGTTGACAGTGTGTTTCAACATCGTTCTATATCTACTAAATAGACCTATAACGAAAGTACATTTTATTCCCTTATACGCTGGTCAATCACACTTCTTGAGTCTGTTCATTCAAGTCACAGACTCACAAATCTCTGATGGGCAACCCCCTCTCCCATCTTAAAAAAAAACAGGCAAATTGTTTTTTTTTTGTTTTTTTTCAAAAAGGTTATATTAGGAAAAAAACGTACAATCACTGTCATATCTTAATACTTCAAAGATTTATCCCCCTTTCTGTGCATAGAAATCAAAATTGATTAATTACTACAAAATAATTAAATCAGAGATAAATAATTGTGCATAGGTTCTACCTGATTCGTGAAAGGAACTTAGGAGAAATAACCTGTTCAAAATTTTTTCCAGACAGAGTGAGTTGAACCAATCTTTTTAAAAATAACTGAAAAACTGAATGTGTTTTTTTGACTACTTTGCAGTCCTTGATAATTCGTTGACCTGTCAGTTGACCCTCACCCTTAATAAAGATGTAATAATAATAATGAAAACAGATTTGAGATGATTTGATCGTATCAGACGTTTCTTCAGAGACGAAGATTATCAAGCCGAACGCTGAACCATGGTAACTTAAATCAGAAGCCTTTACCATATGGCCAGGTGAGAGAATAAAAAATAAGTAAAGCTCTCCTTTCAGACCTTGTTATCTTTAGGGCAGATGATGTTAAGGTCAATTGTTTGTAGTTGTTGTATTTTGGGGCCTACGATTAACAAGCAGAGTGTCATGTGGCCAGCACAACAACTAACTGCCTTTACTTTTCCAAACTAAACTTAGATCCATTAAAGTGGGGTGGATAAGGAGGCGCACTAAAAATCCTAAAAATCAAAATCTCAGACTTTTCTACATTGAAACCCAGAAGCCCAGATTCGGAAGCCAAGGACTTAACCACTCAACCACCGCGCCCCAAGTGAGAGAAAGAATGTATGGTCTAATTGTGTAATAAATTTTAACCACAGAACAAAAAACAAATCAATCCAAAAGAATCAACAACATAATAGCTTACATCAAACCTAATTAGTAAACAACTGCTAATCAAAGGTGTGGATTACAAATTACATAAACATAGGCCTGTGGATTGAAAAAATGTGAACGAATTTGATTTGAAAAAAGGAAATGAAACAAATGTAAACAAAAAGGTTTAGGGAACGATTTACTTTTGATTCTACTCTAGAAGACAAACTATGCGATTGAATTAGTTCCCATGATTTCTATGCTCCATGTCAACATTGCAATGTAGCTCTTGTATTCAAACCTATACGTCAACGTCATCGGTAAGTTTCGTTCCATATTAGCGCTTCATATTAAGGTTATTACGGAATTATGACAAGTTAATAAGCGAAAAAAAAAAAAAAAGAAAGCAATTAGGCCTAACAGCTGTAACCTTTTATCAATGATCCAACTTTCATCTTGGTCAAAGGTCAAAGGTTGAGATGTTAATTTCTATGCAGCAGTGCTGCTTTGTAATGAGGGCTAATAATATTAGCATAGAAGCTGTCATTAACAATAAGAGCCCTACCAATCACTCCCCCCCCCCCCTCTCCTTTTTTTGTCCGCTTCCCCCCCTTCCCCCCATCCTAACTCCACTCAATGCAGAATGTGTGCGTGTACGTGTGTTAGGTGATGTGGTAATGAATAGAAGGTGAGCAGACATTAAAAAAATAAATCAAAGATTGCCTGGACAATAATAAACTGGTTGTTTTAAGAAAATGTCAAATCAATTTTAAAAAGGTCGAAGGTCGAGGAACTTGTTTTTATACGCGTATCGATCGTCGGCAGTTATTGAATCTTTCAAGGCTTAGTGATTGTATCACTAGAGACTGAGACACTCAAAGCTAGGTGATTGTAAATCTTGTGGTTAGAAACATTCAAGACCTGATAACTGTAACATTCAAGGCTTTATATTTGTAAGATTAGAGACTTGATAACTGTAATATCTACAGCTTTAAATTTTTAGCCCTAGCTGGCCTCATTCAGTTGTAGAATGACTATGGTTCATCTCGAACACTTTTTCATGTGACCGTGCAGCCCTATTTTGGAGAGACACTCCCGTCCACAAATATCACAGTTTAAGGTGGTTTTCGCTTTGGTGGTAGAGGAGCTGGTTATTTTTCGTATGTGACATTAGAGCAGGGGTTCTCAACCTGTGGGTCGCGACCCACTTGGGGGTCGATTGACCATTTGCCAGGGGTAAAAAATATGGACTGTTATTGTCTACTCTTCTATTGCTGTATGTGTGTCGGGGGTGGTCGCGGCAGAGTTGGGGATTGTAAAAAGGGGTCGCCGAGCTTAAAAAGTTGAGAACCGCTGCATTAGAGACTTGATAATTGTAACATTAGAGACTTGATGATTGTATTATATAACACTTGCTAATTGTAACACACAAAATTCATTCAAATGAACTTCTCCTACCAAACGGAAATAGAGCAACAGTAAAGCGCCTGGCCTCCGAACTGGAGGTCCCGGGCTCGAATCCTGGTGAAAACTAGAATTGTTAATTTCGGGATCCTTTTGCGCCTCTGAGTCCACCCAGCTCTTGTGGGTATCTGACATTAGTTGGGGTAAAGTAAAGGAGGTTGGTCGTAGTGCTGGCTACATAACACCCTCGTTAACTGTGGGCCACAGAAACAGATGACCTTTACATCATCTGCCCTATAGATGGCAAGGACTGAAATGGAAACTTTACTATATGGAAATAGACTCAGGATTAGATTTTAATATAAATGACTTATAAGCCAACAAAATCCATATCTTTGGATATTTGGCTCAAGCCTAACTGGAGGGGGGTATTTATTCTACCAATAGAAACAACCCAAAATTTTTAAAGGATTTAGATAGCATCACATGCAAAACCAGAATTTGAAACGGAGAATAATATATCCAGAAAGAAAAACCCACTATGGCTTTAAATTTTGTATTGAAGTCATTTAAATATCAAGCTTTAACTCTTTCTCTCCTAACTGACGATACCAGCGTTGATTCCACCAGAATGTGGTAAATAATTACGGAGAGAAAGAGTTCAGGAGAAAAGGGTAAAGTTCTGAAATAAATGAGAACACTTGGTAGCGTACTGAATCATAGCAAAAGTCAGGACAGATATTCCTTTTTGCTTCGTTTGAGAACACCACGTTTAATCAAGGGACCAAACACCATTAACGTTGAGAAGGGGGGAGGGCGGGTGTGTTGACACATGAAGAGGTGGGGACTGTAAGATAAAGTTCGTAGTGACCTTCAGCCATATGTCCTTACACAAGCCATAAATATGACCTGATGCTGTGACGTCAGTGACCACGTGACAGCAGGGTGCCATCAATCGAAACATTAGTAAGAAGATCGAGAATGAGTCAATTATGTATGCAAATCTGACTTAATCAGCAGAGAGTTTTTTATTGTTATACCCTGGATTTCGACACGTCATATATGTTTCTCCCTTAGTGCCATTAGAGAATGCAGCGGGTTGCATAAATCAGCCATGAAAACCAATGACTTAGCAGAGTTTAAATCTCTAATTAGCATGCACTACAAGATTAACGCATGGATACGCGTAGGACGTAATCATCTTATCTTTTGTGGAAATGTCTATGATTTATAAAATAAATGTCTCTTTTTTTCCCCAAGGATAATTGTCAACGCAAGGCCTATATCCCAATAGCTTAATTTTCTCCCTACACGGACGGGAGGGGGAGGTCCCGGTTTCGAATTCTGGTGATGACTGGGATTCTTAGTTTTCAGGGTCTTTACATTGAATTATACAATGGTTTTGCTTGCCATGCTGGGGCAGCTTAGTTAAGGGAAATACTGCATTCCTCATTAACCTTCGGACTCGAAGACAAGTCTTCTTCTTCTTATCATTACATTGAATGATATGTACTAGATAAACGAATTTGTCAATTGAACATAAAAATAAACCAGATAAATCTTGTCAAAATTGAAAAATACTTAAAACTTTTTTTAAGGTGTTTTCAATTAGAGCTTAATAGCTCGCATGACATCAGTAAATTATAAATAGCAACTGTTCTCAATAGTAAGATGTGAGGCTGACTGGCAAAATACGCTTGGCTATGTATCTAGGGAGATGAGTTCAAATCCCTAGCTGAGCGCCTAAAGACACCCACCGGTCCACAAAGGCTGTCGGACTATAAAATTACTTCAATGTTAAGCTACAAGGCTGGGATTTTGAATTCCGGGATTTTTAGGGCACCTTTGATTCCACGCAATTTTAATTGGTACCGAACTTTAGTTAGGGAAAGTGAAGGCGGTTGGTCGTTGTGCTGGTCACATGACACGCTGCTCGTTAACTTTTGGCCAATGAAACATCATCTGCCCTTTAGATCGCAAGGTCTGAAAGGGGAACTCTAAGCTACATTATACAAAATTTAGTTTAGTTATGCAGTGGCCAGAATGTGATGTAACTCTTCAGAAGTTGATTCATCTTTCCATGGCGACAAATTGTGGCTTTTTTTTTTCTCCTCGTCAAGTAACTCAATCCACACCGATTAGAATTATGAAATAGATCAGGGCCCATGTGGCAGATGCTCTTGTGATCTGGTTGAGACCAGACAGTTCCAGTTGTAGAGACCCGATGACGTAACGCGACACTATCGCATCAGGATGAAACCGGAGTGAGAGAAGCAGGGGGATGGGGGGAGAGAGTGGTGTATTTATTACTTGTAGCTTTTAGCTTTGGTCCTACTTCTGGTCACTCTGTGGTTGCGTTGGTAACCGTTGCATAATGCAACTTGGAAATAAAATAGAGTGACACATGGAAAAAGAAAATATTTTTATCTTAAAATTACGGACGAATAATAACGTCCTAAATTTATCCATGGGTTAATCTAGTCCTACTTTTTAAATTAATGATTTCACCTTTATTCTGTATGTATTCTTGATCTAATCTAAAAATACGAAGATATAATTTTCACAAAGTGAGTTATTCAGCGAACTTAAAAGACTTCCTTTACAAATGTAATGTAAAATATAAACTTAACTATATTTCATATACATTTTAGTATTAACAACTGTAACAAAGAGATTCCAACTCGCGCCGTCTGCTTCAAGGCTTTGCTGTTGACAAAAAGAGTTACAACAAAATTATTTTATCTTTAAGCCTTTGAATTAAGTAGCAGAGTTCATAAACTTTGAGCTATTTTTAATTAAGACAAATTGATTTCATATTACTCAAACTTCAATTCAATCCTGAGCACAGCAAAAGAACCATTGACAGAATATTTGTTTCGTTGTTACACAGTTAAATGGCGTTGTGTCCGTTGACAGGTTAGGATTTTTTTTTTATCTACTTCTTTCCGCGCAATATTTAATCGCGGTTTTCTTTAAGCTGCCATTGTTTTTGTCGAATTTATTGGGGCTGGGGGGATTAGGGCAAATTGGATGTTAACCTTACCCAAATTTAGCCCAGAAACGGATCTCATGGGTCAGGTTATTTTTTTTCTTGTCCCAGGATGAGATTTTCTAGAGACCAAGTTATAAAAGTAAGAAGCAAAATATACAAATCCTTTTTAAAAGCCTAAGCTTATTTAAGGGGAAGAACTTCACACTTTCAACTCTATACCGTTTTTAAAGAAGTTATTTCCTTTTTCTTCGATATTAAAGAAAATAATTAATTGACGAATTGGTTGTTGTTGTTTGTTTATTGGTTCATGTTTTGTTAGATACAATAAATAATTGTTTAAGTTTCAACTTGATCCGATAATGGGCGTGAGACAAATAACTTGTACTATTATTTAAGAGGACAAAACCCAACATAGTTAACCATATCTTTGAATACTGAAGGATTATTTCCCTTGTTGTTATCAAAGAAAATCATTAATAACCAGTAATTAATTGACTTATCAGTTAATTTTTTATTATTTTTATTGTCTTTGCCAATCAATTTAATTATATTTCCATTATATCATATTATTAACATGTCAATTAATTAGAATATAACTCGCGCACTATGCCTCACGACCTAGATGATAAAATAAGAATCATAAGAAAGCTATTTTATTAAACAGACTATGCATTAGGTCATATTTTTTTTTCTTACAAAGCTTATATCAATTCACTCTGTCTGGTTAGTCTGATAAAATGTATGTTCTCGTGATTTGCCCCACACCCAATCTCGGATCAAACTGAAATTTTGCACAATTATTTCTTTTACCAGACAACACAAGAATCGATTTAAAAAATTGACAAATTAGTTAATTAACTATTGGTAATTAATTATTTTGTTTGATATCTTGAACAAGGAAAAGAAATTGTAATTAACTGAAGTGGTGGGATAAGCAGAATTAGTTCCTTTACTGGGCGTCGACTGAGTCTTAGTGAGTCAAACCTGAAAGTTAGGTCGAGACATTAGAAACAATAGATAACTATACAATCTTCCATGTTCATAAACTCTCCACTAGCAGAGTGGTTGTCGTGTTGGTTTAAGAATCATGAGAAGGCTTGAGCCAAGAATTCAGGTCGTTCCCCTGTTTAATTTTTATGAATGCTTTTTTTTATTGTTAGTCTACATCTATAACAAATGACTGATCTAATTGACTGAATTAATTGACTGAACTAATTGATACTAGTACTCTTAATATAAGCTTTTTTTTTTATTTCTTTATTTAACTTTAAGCTTTAAAGACTGTAACCATTAAGGTATTTATTCTGTTTTCGTCGGTCCAGATTCTGCCAAATGTGTTCACTTCAACTGTGAACAAAGCTAATTTTTGACAGCATCTATTTATTGTTGTTTTTTTTTTAATAATATAATAATTGAACGAAATGAATAAAGTAAGAACAAAAGAGAGAAGTCAAAAGGGAGCGCTCTATTAGCTAAGGGAACAAATAATACAGTACAGATCAAAACAAAGCTGTTGGCACTGAGCATCACTATCATGAGACTCTGCTGCCAGTAGAAAAAACTTGCTTCTGAGTTTTTATTTCATTTGTACTGTATATATTGGAAGGAATCCAGGTCTGTCTATATAATGAGGGTAAAATGAATGATCAGGAATAAATTTCGTACTCTGCTCATTTAAGCGTTTTGTATCAAGAGATCTTATCGAAAAAATTATTTTGTTTTAAAAAGGGTCGTTGCCAAATATTTTTCATATGATGCTGAACCCATGCTGGATTTACCTATTGGCAACTTAAGTTATAACTTAGCCCCCCCGCCCCCCACCTGTTTGGGGCCCCCCAAAAAAATGGTTCCAGTGATATTTACAATCATTTAAAAAAAAAAAAAGAAGCTTAGGGCGTATCAAATCTAAATCCAGCCATGTGCTGAACCACTCTCACTATGTTTATTTTTTTAAGTTCAGTACATTAATTTGCTTGATCTAGTTTTCAATGCTGGCATCTAATATAGTTTATCAGTAATAGTTACTGACAATAAAGTAAAATGTAAAGTAGCAATAATACATAAAACGCTGAACCATAACTTACAAATACAAAAAGACAACCTAATAATAAAATTCTCAGAAAGACACAAAGATGAAGGCACACTTCTTATTCCATATGCTAGGAAAATTTCGTACAAGTGTTCCCTTTTCCCTAGTGCAAGTAGAGAATTGAACGGGTTGCCAGAAGCAGCCATGAAAACCGATGCCTTAGCAAGACTAAGATTAGCCAATGGATACACGAAGTAGATAATTAGATCTATCTTCTCCTTTGAATGAAAGTCTGTAAGTTAAAATAGGTTTTATTTGTTTTTTTATTATACACTTTTCGTCTTAGGTCGTAGTGTCATTTAACTTTTAGATATGTTAATACAAATTGATTTGGTATTGCTCTGACTTCACGAGGACATTATTGTTTTGTTTCAATACTATCTCGAGCACAACAAAAGAGCTATTTACAGAGCATTTGTTTTGTTGTTAAACAATTAAAGGGCGATATTCTTAAAAATACACAAACCTTTGGCATGCATTTCTTTCCCAAATTAAATCAAAAATAATAATTAAGCTATATATAAGAACATACCTTATCATAGACATGGGCCATGGTCAGTTCTGTCTCCAGGACCATGACCGCAATGCCAAACATCCCAAACACCAAACAGTAGTCCGAGATTTTCTTACGCTTTTGATACAAAGCCCGCCGTTTGCCTAACCGGTATCCGACACTGGGCTTCTGGCGGACTTTGTGCTGAAGTCTTTCGTCTGTGTACTTTTGGAAGTCGGAGCCACTGACCAGGGCAAACCCGGCCTCCTCGGTGTAGCTGAGCTTTGAGGAGGTGGGCAGAGATTGCATGGATGTTGGCTTCTGAAGCTGCTTGAATGAGCCAATAGCGCCATTGATGCGCATGTAGTCGGCTCCGATATCTGAAAGTGTATGGGTGTTGTGTTTTCCGCCATCGTCGCTGTACGCCCGGCCCCCTTCCTCCTCACTGTTGGCCCTGGCTTTGTCTCTTTGGTTGTAGAAATAAGGTGAGCGCCCTCCTGACCTCGTGCAGTTCGGCGCCCTCAAGTTGAGCTCTGATTTGGAAACGACGTTGAAGGTGGGGGCTGGCTCTGTGCTAGTAGACGCCAGCTCGTAGCTAGGGCCCATGTTTCTGAGTTTCCACTTGCCCAGCGTGTTTGCCGCCTGCTGGGGCGTCGCCTGAAACATTGGGCTGCGCTGCTGAGGGTCGCTGTCGCTAAGGGCCACCTTGAGTTTAGGAGGCTGGAATTTATCTGAGGCGCTGCCTGGTGTGTGCTCTGATTGGAAAGCGTAACTGTGCAGTTCGATATCTGGCGATGTGTAGCCTTTGTTGACTCGACCATCGTTGACCTCTAGAACTCCGTTACCTTTGTTTTTTGTGTTATTATTGATGTAGATGTTCCGACCGGCGGGCCCTTCTTGGGCGGAGCTGACTACGACGGTGCTGCTGTGGTCAAGGCACTCGGCCTGTTCAACATCTGAAGTCAATGGTTCTAAATTATTTAAGTCAGTTAAGTAGGTCACGGGTGAGAAAGGTACACTGACTTCAGGTATCCTAGTCTCTCGTGCATCCATATCATGGTAGGGTACCGCAGGTATTTCACTCCGAGCGTGTAAATCCAATGAAAAATCGCTGTTGTCGACAGAAACGCTGAGACTATTGTTGTTGTTGTTGACAGTGCTGCCGACAAAGTCCAGGTCAACTGTTCTAATGTTGGCATTATTGTCGCCGTAGTGTGAATGTACGAACTCCGCCGTGCCTGCTTGCGATATGAAGGGAGAGTATTTACAAGTTCGGTAAACTGGTCGATGCCTGCTCGCTTCTGGGGCGGCGGGCGGCTCCTTGCCGTCAGTCGGCGAGTCAGAATGTGGGGCGCTGGAACACGGATTCCGCCGCTCACACTCCGCGGACAATTCAGCGGCCTTGTTATCAGTGCCGTGCGGGGCTCCCCTGTCCTCGCTGTGCGCCCCCGATTCCTCCCCTAGCAATTGTTCCGTGGAGTCGACCCTCTGCAGTAATCCGGCCTGCTCCCCAAACAACACTGACATAGCTTCTCACTCTCTCCCCCCCCCCCCCCTTCCGATCCCCTCTCCCTTTTGTTTTTTTCAAATTGTATGCTACTGTCCTGCTGTGTACCTTGTAGGTATATAGGTAAAGGTGTACGCGGCAGCTCAAGTCTACGTCACTGAAGGTACAGAATCTCATGCCGTGTAATAGAGAAACATGCCCTACGTCATCGCGCAGTTTCTCGGCTCCTTTGATTCCTTCAGGGCACGTTCATCTCACTCACCTGTAGAGGAGGTACAATGGGGTGGGGGGAGGGAAAAGAAAATAAATTAGCGTGGGCATGGGGGAAAGATGGTGTAAACATATTAGTAAAAAAATGAGAGAGGGGGGAGAGAGAGAGTGTGTGTGAGAGAGATAGAGAGATGCTAATGCACTAAGTGAGACAAAGAGAAATGCAGACAGTGAGAGAAACAGAAAGTGAGAGAAACTGGGAGAAAGACATTGAGAGACAGAGAGATAGAAAGAGACTAAGAGAGTCAAAGAGAGACAGTGAGAAGCTGATTGAGAGATAGAGTGACAGAAAGAGAGATACTAAGAGAGTCAGAGAGAGACAGGGAGAGGCAGGTTGAGAGAGAGTGAGAGTCACAGAAAGTGAGAGACTAAGAGAGTCAAAGAGAGACAGGGAGAAGCAGATTGAGAGAGAGAGTGACAGAAAGAGAGAGACAAAGAGTCAGAGAGAGAGAGACAGGCAGAGGTAGGTTGAGAGAGAGAGAGTCACAGAAAGTGAGAGACTAAGAAAGTTAGAGAGAGAGAGACAGGGAGAGGCAGGTTGAGAGAGTCACAGAAAGTGAGAGACTAAGAGAGTCAAAGAGAGACTGGGAGAAGCAAATTGAGAGATAGTCACAGAAAGAGAGAGAGAGACGAGTCAGAGAGAGACAGGGAAATGCAGATTGAAAGAGAGAGAATGATACACACAGAAATGGAGACTAAGACAGCGAAGAAGAAGAGTGAGAAAAACGCAAAGAAAGGTGAAAGAGGGTTGAGAGGGTTACAGAACAGAGAGAGAGAGAGATTTGAAAGAATAGTATGTAGGGAGGACGGGTAAGGTAGAAGGGCCAGCCACAGAAAGGAGAGATACAAAAAGAGAGGAGAGAGAGAGAGGTTGAACTATAAAATAAGAGAAATACACAAAGTTGAATGTGATTTTAAAAAAAATAATAATGTCTCCCTGATGTGATTAAAAGGTCGAAGCAGTGCAAAACTAAACGAGTATTGTAATGAGACTTTTTCTTCTGTTCTATTTACACACATTTGATATATTCTTGTCTCGTGTTGGGATCGGTCGTTTCATCGAGAACTAGAGAGAGAGAGAGAGAGAGAGAGAGAGATGGATGTAGAGAGATAGCGAGAAGCTTACAGATTTATGAACAGAAAGTTGGAGAGATATATAGACAAACATAGACAGGTAGACATAGATTTTTTATTTTTTTTTATTTCTTTTTAGGATACCTCAGCTTTTTTAGCTCGTGACATCAGTTGTCGAGCTATTTACATCCTAGGAATCCTTTGGCCTTTTTTCTTTGCCTCTTTTTTGGGCTCTGCCTCCTTTTGTGGCTGGTGGCCTCTTTGTTATGCTTTTTTTAGCGGCCTGGCGGCCACCGTAACGGAAAATGCCGCTATTAGGTTTGTGTACAGTGTGGCTATTTCTCTGGCACACTCATAGCCAGTTAACTAGATGAGAAATTATATGGAGATTGAAATATTTAGTACAGATTTATCTGATTTTATGAATATTTCTCTGTAGTGAACAAGTTTTTAATGTTTCTTGAGTTCTTTATGTCGAGATTTGAGTTCACATTTTTCAATACTGATTTAATCAAAATTAAATGATTATTTTTATCCTTTTCTTTTTATTATTATTTTTTTTTTTTTTTTTTTATAAATATAAGCGCCTCATTTATTTTTTTAATACGGGAAGTACCAAACGTCATTTTATTGATTACTTCCCCTGTTAAATCAGCTGTTATTTTATCTGTTATCTCACCTGCGTATTTCAAGCTATTACGCATACTTTCTGTCTTGATATTTATTAAGGTAATAATTAATTTTTAAAAAATTAAATTAGCAATAGTTTATTATTATTAATACATCACAAAAAGTGCTTTTTAGGCAAATTTCATTAAAATTATGTTTATATGTTGTTGTTATTTATTTTGGCAGCTGAATCCTAAATAAACTGTAACTACTGCATTCTTTATACTCTGCTCCATAATAACAGACATTGAGACGCTACTCAAGATGTGGTCAACTAAAGGGATGGGCAATAGTTAAAGCATTTTACGTAACATTTTAACAATTAAAATAATGGTCATGAAGTTTGACGCACTGAACAAGATATTTAAAGCACTGAGCTATATAATATTTAAAAGATTGGCTATAACATTTAAAACACTGGTCATAACACTGGAGATACTGTATTCCTCACTAATCTTCGGACTCGAAGACAGGCCTTATTATTATTATAACATTTGTTACACCGGGCTATAACTTTTATTAAACGGCCTATAACATTTAAAACACTGGCTATAACATTTAAAACACCAGTCATAACATTGATTACACCGGGCTATAACATTTATAGCACTGGGCTATAACATTCAAATCACGTCATGAAATCACGTATTTCACTTGGCTGTAACGTTTACGGCACTGGGCTATAACATTGAAACTACTGGCTCATAACATTTAACAGTAAGATTTTTAACTAGACTGTACAATGACGCATATACACCTTACAAAACAAGTAGAACTGATTACCCTATTTGTCTAGTTGATATATTTTTGTTTTCTATCAAGATAGTTTTCTGTCATTCAATGTCTGTGTTATGTCTTTTCTATGTATTTCCAAGTCTTTCTAAGTTTTTCCAAGTCTTTCAAGAACTTTCTAAGTATATGTAAACGTAGTATTTCTTTCCGTAAATGACTACTTCATTGCCAATCTTACCAATGGATCTGATTGCTTGCCAAATGTCTTATAAGCTCATTCCCTGATACTGCTCAGGGAAACCTAGCCTTGACAAACTATCTGCTCATAAGCTTAGGCTTTAGGCTTTCACGAACACTTTGGAAGTAAACAAACATATGAGGTAATAGAGATTACATTGGTTGTTATTATTTAAAGAAATATTATTTTTGTGTGGTTATTTCTCTTTAAATTAAGCCTACATTAAGTATGATTGCCTCCCTTGAAAGCAATGTGCAGTAGCCCAAAATAAATTCGTCAGGAAGTTTATGTTTAATATATAGCGTTATATATATATATATATATATAGATATATATTACTTTTCACTCATTTAATTAGAGGAAAACAAAATAAGAGTAAGAAGTTCCTTTGGTGCAGTTATGGATTCAATTATAATACCCATATCTAGCTTTTGTTTTCGTCAGCAGAGTATTGCCCCCTGTGTCAGCAGAGTAATGTCCCCTTGTCAGCCGACTGATGACACAAGCTTGATCGATCAGGATCTTGGCGAGACTAACAGCGACATTTTAATACATGTACACAGAGGGACGGGTGGGGGAGGCGGCGGTTGGGTTTCCATGGTTTCAGGGTGGTAAACCCAACAGGGCTGAGATTATTAGAAGAGAAAAAAGAGAGATGACTGCTGATGTGTGATAGGTCTCTGCGCGTGCGTGTGTGAGTTCAATGCGAAGAGCGATACGAGGGGAAAATAGCGTGGAAGTAATATGTTTGACAGATGACAAAAAGGTTTCTGTCTTGAGTAGATATGAGATCTACATCAGACAACAGGAGTCAGGGGAGGGAAGGCGGGGTTTGAAAGGGAAGTGAGTATGGATGATATTAAGCGCGTGCGTGCGAATGAAAACAGATTTCGTTTATTGTTGTTTGCTAAAGCGGTTTGATACTAGAGGAAGGGAGATAACCTTTTGCTAGCACTATTTTCTCAGGCTAACTCTTCCTGGTAAACGATTTCCGGTCGCAGAGTCCGGCACAGATACAGTGCATTTGTTAAAACAACCTAATGGAATAGGTGTGTTTTGGGAGAGATTTGGGATGGGATCTCAATGATACGGTATGATAATGTCTTAGGATTTATATTATAGTTTATGTAAGATGTAACTTATATTAGCCCAGGCAATTTAAACTATCTCTAGATTGTGTTTCTTTCTCTACCTAAACAAGTTTACTTCTTGACATTGCTTTTTAGAAAAATCTGGCCTAAGCTGTCACACCTCCTTCAATAAACTCATCACCGCAGCCGCATTACAATGCCACGTCCACTCTCCAGAGGCGGCCCTTGTGCGTGGCAAGCGCTCCGTAGCAGGGACATATGTTTGTCGCTGCCATCCCATCACACAAAAATGCGGGGCCTATGTTACATAATCCATTTTAGACTGAAATAGGGACTACAGTGTGGTGGATCTCTAGGCAAACAATCCTGATGAACCAATCCATTCTAGACTGAAATAGGGACTACCGTGTGGTGGATCTCTAGGCAAACAATCCTGATGAACCAATCCATTCTAGACTAAAATAGGGACTACAGTGTGCTGGATCTCTAGGCAAACAATCCTGATGAACCAATCCATTATAGACTGAAATAGGGACTACAGTGTTGTGGATCAATACAGAAGCAATCCTGATGAGCCAAGACTTGTTACTCAATATTTTAGAAGCCCTTTTTACGACATCTAAACCAGTTCCATGGACTTTGAAAGCTCTTAACATAATCTTTTTGGTTTTAAAATACTATAACAATTCTATATACATTAGCAAGGCCTAGCTGTAGAGTGCCGCAGACCACAGGGGCAAGCAAACCCTTAAGAGTTGTTGTATGGTATGTATGACCTACATTCATTACCGACCCAGCACATGACACTCACCCAAGGCCGCTTCTGTCACCCCCACACACACATACACACACACACACACACACACTTCAATACACTGAGAAACACGCACACACTCTCACACACATATCTAATATATGAAGTAGAATGTAAGGAGGATGTATGAATGTGCTTTATATAAATCACCACCGCTTGACCAATCTTAATGAAACTTGACATGAACGTTCTTTAGACAACAGCGGTGATCTTAGGATATGTAAAGTTGGTATACAACAAGAGACTGTACTACATTTAGGTCTATGAGACATTTTAACATAGATTTTAACTTTTAAAACAGAATAGATGCCTTTTTTATTATATAAGAAAACACTAACAGAACGAAACAAAAAAACTCGAGCACAGCTGGGTAAAAACATAGCTAGTATATAACTAAGTTTGAAAAAAACAAGTTTTTAAAAAAGAAATGAGTAAACGCAAGGTCTCTCTTTCTTTCCTCCCCCTTCTCTCTCTCTTTCTGTATTTTAATTCATACACTAGATCCAGGGGCGTGGTGGTCAAATGAATTCCAAAATGAGAGATCACGAGTTCATATGAAATTGAAATTTAACCTTAGTACGAGTATAGTCCAGACAACTCGGCTACCTGACATAAATTGGGGGGCTGCTCCTTGTGTTGGCAAATATGATCTTCCTAGACCAAATTTATTCGGTTTTTAATAAAGTGATTCGGTGCTCCAATGTAAACGTATAAACGTATACATTATGTATTCTCCCCTTTAAAAGGCAATTTAGTGCGTTATTTCAATTGTCAATCAATTTAAGTTTTTTTCTACTCGAGGCAAACCTTTGAAACAAAATAAAACCGTTCTACTAGAGGCAAAGCTTTTAAAAAATGTAGTTAAAATCTACTTTAGGCAAAGATTTGAAATAAAATCAGTCCGTTCTATGCCTACTTTGCACTCTAGGTAAACCTTTAAACAAAAGAAGTTCGTTCTAGGCCTACTTTAGACTCTAGGCAAAGCTTTGAACAAAAGAAATTCGTTCAAGGCCACTTTAGAATCTAGGCAAACCTTTGGACAAAAAGTTCGTTCTAGGCCCACTTTAGACTCTAGGCAATGCTTTGAACAAAAGAAGCTCATTCTAGGCCTACTTTAGACTCTAGGCAAAGCTTTGAACGAAATAAATTAGTTCTTAAGGCAAGAGCTTTCAAGAGTGCTCAAGACCTTAACTACATAAACTAAACTAGACTAAAAACATGTAACAAACATGGAAAGAGCGATAAACTATAAATAGTTTCTCGATGCTAAATATAGGCGTGTCTATTATAAACAGGATTATTACATCTTATTGCTGCGCCAGTCTACTACATAATGCCTGGGAATAACCGCGTCTGGAGTCTAACCTGAAATTCCCAGATAATCTAGGGAGCGCTAGCCACACGACTTTTGACTGTTTCCAGCTGAACACTCCAGCTCTTCTGCGTTTCATTTTGAAATCTGGATCAATGAGTAAAGGTGGAGTTCTCAAAGTACATCGCCGTGAGCTATACACAAAAATAAAGCACACACACACAAAACACAAACACACATACTCTGTCATCAAATTTGTCATTACATGCAATTAACGCGACAGAGGACTAGCTCGAAATATCCGTACAAGCATTGACTCGCACACAATCTGTTATTTCCTCATGTCATGCTCGGTAATTGACTTGGCGCTGTTATATTATTATAATGTTAATATTGAGACCGCATCCATTTTCTCAGAATTACATTTTTTTTTTACTGTCAGCTTTTCATTGGAATATGACTCCCTACTCATCCTTCTCTCTCTCTCTTACTCTCTCTCTCTCTTTCTCTCTTTTTCTCTCTCCCACTCTCTCTCTCTCTCTCGCTCTTTCTTTCTCTCTCTCTCACACACACACAAACACATGGACAGTGTTGAAAAACTTTATTTTAATCAAGAAAGAGAACCGAAAAAATATGAAAGGAGAATACTAAATTGTGATTATCTCCCTTACAATCACTCAACAAACTGAACGTTTCAAATAATGTATCATTAGATCGGTGCTCAAACTTTTTTTTTTCGGTCTACGTAGGGCCGGCCTCAGGCATAGGCAAACTAGGCATCAGTCTAGCCCCCTCCAATTAAAAGTTTAAATATTTCACCACTTTTGAATTGTTTAAATATTTCACCGCTATTAAATATTCCAATTGTTCACCACTATTACATAGTTCCAATTGTTCACCACTATTAAATAGTTCCAATTGCTCCCAACTATTGTATCAATGAAATGTTTCACCACTTTTTAATACTGTAAATGTTTCACCACATTCAAATAGTTTCCATTGTTCACCACTGTTAAATAGCTCATATTGCTCACCACTATTAGATAGTTTCAGTTGTTCACCACTATTAAATAGTTACTATTGTTCACCACTATTAAATAGTTTCAATTGTTTACCGCTATATATCAATTTCAATTCAACAATCTTAATTGTTTACCACTATTTAACAGTTTCAATTGTTCATACTGGTATATAGTTACGATTGTTCACCATTAGTATATAGTTACGATTGTTCACCACTAGTATATAGTTACAATTATTCACCACTATGACGTATTAAGCACACAATGTGCGGGATGGCCAAGTGGTAAAGCACTTGGTTTTCGAACCGATGGGTTCGTGATTGTTTAGGAGGCACCTGAGATCACAGAACTCTAATGGGAACCTGACTGTCAATAGTTGGCGAAAGTAAAATCAGCTGGTCGTTGTACTGACAACATAACAACCTCGTTAACAGTCGGACATATTAGCTTTCTCTTATCTGCGCAATAGAGAGAAAGGTCTGAAAGGGTGCTCTACATTTTTTTTATAGTAACAAATTAAGTGCATAGGGAAATTACTATGACCTGCAAAAAAAGTAGCCAGTCTCAAAGCCATACATAAATGTATGACACTGGTCTAGCACATGTATTTCGTTCGGACATAGACCCATTAGCCTTGTATTGATTCTACTGTTACAATCTGAAAACGAGTGTGTGTGTGTAGTTCTACTGACCGCAGGGCGTAATAATAAAAGACGCTGAGGTGGATTGTCTTGTGAGCCCTTAAAAATGTTGCCTGATTTCCCGGAGGGTTCAGGGCCCGGTGCATGAATTTGAAACCTATTATGAGATTACAATGTAATGTTTCGTTTTTTACCAATCTTGGAGGAAAAGGGAGGTAACTTAAATACAGTGAAAGACACCGAGTTGTGCAAAATAATTGCACACGAATTTTATCTTAGTTATTCTTAGAAAGACTTTGTTTTTTTGGAAATTTTTAGAATTCATACAAAATTTTTTTCATTATAAGAATATCAATTGAGATGAGTTATGAGCCCAAATATTATTTTTCCTAGTCACCTTTGCCCAACCTTTACTCATACTGATATTTGTCTATTGCATGAAAAAATTTGGGACTATAACTCACAATATAATCTTGAATCCTAAAAATGCAATAAACATTAGTGTAGAATCTAGTTGGTCCACTTAATTTCTCCTCCCACTTCCGAAATTTTTGTTTAGAGCTTTGAATTATATTTCTGTAACAAAACAAAGTTACAAACATGCCTATCCAACAAAAATGTATTACTTACAAATAAGCATTTTTTTAATAATATTATTTTTCGAATATTTTTTTTCGCGGCCGATCTTCAAAGTCTTAATCAAAATAAGTGGGGTATCTTATCTTTTCATGGAACAAATCGGTTGTATTTGCATTGTATTAAGGGCCTGTAAATCCATATTAGAATATGTTTCAAGTAATACATTATTCTAAAGGTCCCTTTTAAATAGGATGAATAATGTGCTGTAGATGTCAGGAGAATGTGTTTCTGCAGTGAAGAAAGCAAGAAAATGCTTTTGGCGTCGGTGGCTTAGTCCCGAACCCCATTGGGGAAGCTTTCTGCTCTCCCCCAGACCCCCTAGCTGTCAAGAGAAAAGTATCAACATGGCTGTTTGTGTGTGTGTGTTTTCGTCAAAGGTTGAGAAACACTTCTTTATTTTTTAAATTATATATATATATATATATATATATATATACACACACATATATATGCTGTACGCCCAAAGATCAAGATACCGAAATTTAAAATCCCAGCCTTCACCAGCATTTGGGCCAGGGACCCCGGTTCGGAAGCCAAGCGCTATGCTTCTCAGCCAACGCCTCCGAATTAAATAAAAGCATTGAAAACTACTGTTGCAGAAAAAATGGTCTTACAATTTGGAAAGAAACCTGATAACTATATGAACAAAGACTAAGAATGATTTTCAAAGGATAACCATTTCACTCTTCTTTGACGGAAAAAAAAGTAAAATGGTGACATTCTTGACCCCCCCCCCCCCCCTCCATCTCTCATTAGTCCGGCAAATATTTTGACGTCATAGATTTCTTTGTCCCTCAGGCGAATGTGACAAACAGGATGTGACAAGGGAGCTGTGCTTCAGTCCAACCAGAAAACATTCTTATTGTCAGCACAGTGACATTTACAAGTCCAGTTCCGATGCTAAAATTGTGACATTGTAAGATACCACACAAAATGAAATAAAGAATTTTTAAAGAATTTTTCGAATGTGTACATATAGATAACCATAGATTTATCTCTCTGGATGAAATGTATTATTATATTTTGCATAGGTATCTATTTAAATAAGGTAAAGCGCTAGGCTTCGGGTCCCGGGTTCGAATCCGGTGAAGACTGGGATTTTGAATTTCGGGATCTTAGGGCGCCTCTGAGTCCACCCAGCTCTAAGCTCTAATGGAGACCTGACATTAGTCGTGAAAGTAAAGGCGGTTGGTCGTTGTGCTGGCCACATGACACACTCGTTAACCGTAGGCCACAGAAACAGATGACCTTTGCAGGGGAACTTTACTTTGTTTTTATCTATTTGTATTATTTTTATAATAAGGAATGTACTTTGATTTGTATCTTCCTTCGTGTCTCTTAATGTGCATGTTGATACTTCTACCAACTATATGTCTCTACTAATTTGATTATCTTAAGACTTACCTGTTTAAATAGCAACATAACGCCACTTAATTCCAAATAATTTAATTGACTTCCTTAAATTAACTTTTTTTTAATAAAAAGGTCAATTAATGAAAATTCTTAACTACGAATTTCATTAGAATTACGCGTGATTCAATTTATGCGAGTTTGAATTTTATATTCAAAATGTCAAATTAAGATTTCTGAATTTCGTATTTAAATTGGAAAATCTAATAGTCAAATATCACATCCTCAGCAGTTTCATAATTTACAAGACCCACTCAGATGCACCAGATCTAAAGTGCTGAATCTTCACCACTCAATTACAAGGCACACTCAAGATGCAGTATATCTAAAGCAGTGCATGTCAAACATTTTTTGAAAAGTTCCCCTCGGTGACTTAGATCCTCTCGCCCTGTTTGACGCATAGGGCGGTAAGCTATCTCCACAGAGATCGTACGCAGGCGTCTTCCTCTTCCCAGCTAGTGCCTACGGATTTTAGATATTCTCTGAAGATGTCATGTTAGACGCAGACGGCTCCGTTTCGCTTTCCTGTTTTCGGCAATCATGTTACGGTTGTCTTTGCTGCACGTGTTTCGACTCGTCTAAGAAATATGTTCCGCGAATGTCGTAAATGTGATACGACATTAGGTCATCACTTCGCGTGCGGGAAAAGATTTCTCTATTGGTGACACGGCAAGCGGCTGGTTTTACATCATCTCTCGATTTTTCTGTCTCAAAGTAAGGGGGATAATTTTTTTAAACAGGTTAATTATGCTTCCAGATCTAGATTGTTCACACATCTACTAGACTTAAACTTAGATGGAAAAGATGAAAAAAAAAACGGAAAGATCAAGGCATCGATTCGTTGGACCGCATAAGTACAAATTGACATGACTTGAATTACTATCATGAATACGAGTATCTCATTTTGAAAAACACTGATTGTAAGTGTCGGATATACTGCAATCAATTGCATACCATTTGCAGCTGCTTAAAAAGGAGTTAATCAGTTCAGGTGATATGTTTATTGTACTTTAAGAAAAGAATGACTAAGGTAAACATCAGAAAATCGATCAGCAGCATGTGTTAACAATAATGGGAAAAATTGATTTGCGTTAACGTCATTACTTTGTTAATAGCAAAGATAGAATGAGCAACTAAGAAACGGCTTGTTAAACTCTTGTATAGAACACTGAAGTTGGGTAGTGGCAGAGTGGCAAAGCCTATTTCTTCTGCACCGAGGGGGTCTCGCTCTAATGCCAATAAAGATTTTGAGTTTTTAGAACTTCGGGATTTTTTGTGCGCTTCAGTTTGATGGGTCCCAGACATTACTTCATCATCACTTCAGTTGTTCTCCATGTTTCAGAACCATACAGTAGGACAGCCTTGACATTAGAGTTAAAGATTCTTAGTTTAGTCTTGTTTGAGATGTGAGGCGATTTCCAGGTTGGTTTACTTGGGGAAACGGAAAGGCGGTTCGTCATTGTGCTGGCCGCTTGACACCCTCGTTTCACGTTGAACTTGACATAATCTGCCCCTTAGATCGCAAGGTATATAAGCTTAATAACATTAGCTCGCTTTTATATGGGTAGCGGGGTCCGAATTTCAAAGTGTAGCCATCCTTCGTTTTGAGCCCCCCCCCCCCCCTAAATTAATGCCTGGATTTTGTTTTATTAAATATGAGAAGCCACTGCCATGATATCTTGCTATTCGCGTTGCTATATAAGTTAGTGACCATGTTGTACGCATTCCACATATTAGACTTAAATATTTATTAAGTACATTATCTCATGTCATGATGTCGAATGCCAAAATGCAGGGGCCCCTAAAAAGGCGAAGAACACCCGGACCCCGAATCCCGCCATTTCTATGCTGTCCACCTTACTCTGTGGATAATCTATCGCAAAAAGTAATTTACTCAACTAGACAGTTTAGCCTTTTTTTTTCTTCTTTCAAGCATAATCTATGTGAAAACAGAGAGGGGGGGAGACACAACGAAAGAGAGTAAGAGAGATATAGATGCAATAAGAGAGACAGAGATGATACGAGAGACAAAGAGAGACAGTTAGAGAGACAATGAGAGACAGAGAGAGAGAGAGAGAGGCAGTAAGAGAGACAAAGAGAAAAAAATATGAGAGACAGAGACAGGTAGAGACATATAGACATGTACCTTTTAAAAGGCAATTAAACCACAATAAAAAAATACAATTTTTTTTTAAATTAAACCATTAAGTTTTCAACGTGTCTAAGACTTACAGTGAACATATAAGTACTTACTGCAAGTCTGGGAACTACATCCTTTTACGACCAAGCAATAATTAGCCAATGTTAATTTGGTTTACTTTTCAAAGTCCTGCGAAAGTCCCGGGGGACATCTGACAGTACTCGACGAACCAGCGCGCGCCATCCTCCAGTCCGCTGCCCAGTGTCTTATCAAGAGCTTGGCTCGATGGAAAGCCGCCAGGTCAGAATGTACAGTAAGCAGACGTCACATCGGTTGGAGTACTTTAAGGGTTCAAACAAAGCACAGAATCTAGCAGCAAAAAATTATTTTTTTTCTTGTAAATTACATATAGATTCGTGTCCAGATTTAAATTCAAAGTATTTGTATTTTCCCTTTAATGAAGCTCTGAATAAAAATTAGTCATTTGATGAAGTTTACATCAACTCTGTCTGTCTGTCTGGTACAATTATTTTACACGTTATTTCTTCCACACCTAATCTCAGATCAAGTTGAAATTGTGCACCATTATCTCTTGTGCCTGACAAAACTAGAATCAATTTTTAAAAATTAACCAATTAGAGATATATAATTTTTAGTAATTAATTATTTGATCAAGGGAAAGAAATTGTACTTGACAGATGTGGCGGTGTAAGTTGAATGATGTCCTTGCTTAAAAGTTTGAAACTAACAATAGCTATGAAACCTATTTTTATAATGACTTTACTGGCTTCAGGAGACTTGAGCACACGAGCTTAAATTCAAGATGTACAACTATTTATTATAAAATACATTTAAAAAGCGATCAAGGTAACCTTCACCCAGTTACCCCCTTCTTTCTCCCCCCTCCCAGGGCTGGCCTATGGCATAGGCGAACTAGGCAGCCGCCTAGGGTCTCTGATTGGTGGGGGCCTCGCACACATCTCAAAACATGTTTTTAAAGAAATAGAAAAATTGGGCCGAATGCTATTGTTGTACATTAGGTTTTAAGTAAATACGTCATTTTATTTTTTCGCTGTTTATTTATTATTTTCATTTGGAGCCCCATAATTCACTTCGCACAGGGCCTTCAATTATCAAATGCCGGCCTTGCTTCCCCCACCCTTTAGCCACTGGTCCAGACAAGCGATTCATAGCGCACCTAGAAATCACGATATCGTTCTATATAAAAACAATTGGTAAAATATTTCTAATCTCAACAATTTATTATTGTTAGTCTAGAATCTAGATCTATTACAATTTAATGAAATGAATGATCCAAAATAATCGATACAATTAAACTAGATAAAAGCTTTATTTTGTTAAAGAGCATTTTATTTTATTTTTTTGTTAATCTGTTAGTTTTATCCTATACTATATTGACCAGCCCAAAAATCATATAAAGATTGCATTAAGCAGATCAATAGACCTATCTACGTTAGTCTTACGAGTTATTTAATAAGGCTAGTATTCGAGTCCGAAGATTAATAAGGAATGCAGTATTTCCCGTGGCTGCGCAGTCCCAGCTTTGACTTACATATTTTGCCACATCAGGGCAAGCATAACCATTGTCCGCAGGTGGTTGATTTAGATTTTCTTTTCGCCGTCTGCGTTTGTCCTCGGCAGCGAAATATTTAGAGGTGTCAACATTTTGTGATAGGTTTAGCTACACTCTCCAGGAGCGTAGACATGACATCCAAAGGATCATACACTAAACAAAGACTGTAAAAATAGTGTTTCACTTTAAAAAAAAAAAAAAAGAAACAAAAGATACCGATTGGAAATATTGGAAATAGTGGGTCCGCTGTTTGGTGGGCGCAAGAGAAGTGATATTTGAGAGTGGGTGCTTGAGAAATGGTTGAAGTTCTCGGAGGAATCTGGGACGAATAAACCTTTGCATATTTAATTTTCAAAACAAACATTACGCCTTCAAAACATATAAATAGCTATTGCACCATACTTAGGCAATCGACAAATAATGGTAAAATTGAGTTAACGCTTCTTGAGTTTTTCAGATCTAAAAATGATACACAGACCACATTTTAATACAAGTAACTGTAACAAAGGTGTGACAGAAAACTCATTCATCATTCATTCATTGGCCTCCTTCAGTCGTAGGACGACTCTGGTTCCTCTCGCACACTTCCTCTTGTGGCTGTGGAGCCCTATTTTGGAGAGACACTCCCGTCCATAAATATCGCAGGTTAAGGTGGCTTTTGCTTCGGTGGTAGATGAGCCGGTCATTTTTCGCATTGAAAGAAAACTAACATAGACATAAAAACATTTTGTGTAATTTTTTTTATTGCACAATTTTCCTTAACCAAAATAGAAAATCCGATTTTATTACATTCATTAGTGCGAGCCATTTCAATTCTGTTGTTAGAATTTCAGTGTAAAACCAGCTTTACTATTTAATTTATCTTTTTTTTACTTTTATGTTTTCGACAACCCTACTAACAAACAGTATGTCGACAGTGTAAGTTATAGTGTTATAATTAGAACTAAACAGCCTTTTTACAAAGTTTATATCAACTCAGTATGTTTGGTAAAAAGTGACATATTTCTCCGACACCCAAACTCGAATCAAACTGAAATTTCGTACAATTATTTCTTATACTTGTCAACACAAGAATCAATAAAAAACAAATTAACCAATTTGTCAATTAACTATTGGTAATTATTTTACTTGGTATCTCGAACAATGGAAAGAACGTGTACTTGACTGAAGAAGTGGTATAAGCTGAATGAGTACCCTTTATAGGTTGCCGCTCTAAATTGGAAAAACAAAATATAACTATAGAGGTCTACAACCTTCACTAGTAATAAGTACTTCAATAGCAGAGTGGTTACACGTCTGCCAGAGGAGGCGTGAGCCACGAGTTCGAATTAAGGTCATTCCACCCTTTTTTTTTAATTCTTTTAAAAACCAATTAGGGTAAAATCCACCCAGATATCCCATTCTTTCCCCCCCCCCCCCAACACCCATTTTCCCAACAGGTCCAGACGAGTGAAAAGGATCATAGCGAATTGAGAAAGCTAAATGCATGAAATAGCGCTAAACACAAACAATTGGTAAAAATAGATGTATTGTATTGGTCTAATCTATTACAAATTTAATAATATGACTAATCCAAACTAATTGATACAAATACACTTCGTATAACCTTTGTGATTTTTTAAAAATATTTTTATTAAATGTATAGTCTACATACTGTTATTCTTAAATTGTTCTCCTATATAGGCTAATTATCATTCATCATCTTTCTTAATTCTCGACCTCAAGAAAAGAGCTAATTTAAGGCTTATTTCCCGATTAGCTGATACCCGTGCTACGCTACGGTTTAAATAATTGGTATACATTTTGCCAGGGACACTCCTAGACCCCTCAGTAAAACGACCCGCATTACAGAACTACCCTACAGCTGGCACAATTTTCTAGCCCTAAAAATTAATGAATTAATTTATGTTTGTCTCGTTCATCCTTCAATCGACGGCCCGCAAACCACTTCTTTGGCCCATCAGTTGTAGTCCCCCTCCCAACATATACATACAATATTTCAAATGAACCCCCCCCCCCCTTTCCCGCGGAACAGTTGGAAAAAAGAAACACCACTATTCGCAACTTTAATATTAGAGTCCGCTATTTACATATCAATTTGTATTTTGTCACAGTAGATCTAGAATTTTATATTGTAGAAAATTATTTATATTCATGAATAAAACGTAGGCCTAATTTAGATCCGGTCTTATCTTTTGAATTTAGACATTCCTTTTAAGAGAAGATTCATAGACCTACGTCCTTTACGTATTCATGTGTTAATCTAGTCGTGCATTTTAATTAGAGACTACTTAGTCATTGCTGTTTTCCTGGCTGATTCAGGCACTAATTCCATGTTAGGCTATAATGCAATAGGGAACAAGGAGCACCGAATTTGTCCTAGCATATGGAATAAGAAATGTAGTCAAATGTACGCAAAAAGTATATAATAATTTAACACTTAACCCAAAAAGTAAGCAGACAGCTGCAGAGTGAATACATAAACAATGTAATATCTAAAGATAACAACAAAAACCTATGGTCATACATTAAGTCTAAGAAAATGGAAACAACAGGCATAGTGCCATTAAAAGATAAACATAACATAATGCATAATGATAATGAAACTAAAGCAAACATCCTAAACAAATACTTTGCATCAGCTTTCTCAGCCCCAGAAGACAAAGACATATTACTGAATTTGAACCAAGTAGACAACATAGAAGATATAGTAGTACAAGAAAATGGAATTCAAAAACTATTAGCCAACACCAAACCAAATAAAGCGTCTGGACCTGATGGTTTTCCAGCTAGATTACTCAAAGAACTGAGCAATGAGCTAGCCCCAGTGTTCAAAATACTCTTTCAGGCTTCACTTAACCAGGGCAGAGTACCAAAGGACTGGAAAGAAGCTAATGTCACCCCCCTATTTAAAAAAGGAGAAAAATCTGACCCAGGAAACTACAGACCAGTAACACTTACCAGCATCACATGTAAAATCCTAGAACACATAATATGTAGCAACATCATAAACCACTTCGACAAACAAAATGTCCTAACACCATACCAACATGGCTTTAGGAAATATAGATCATGTGAAACACAACTAATAGGACTAATTGGTGATTTTTCAAAAGGTTTATATAATAGTGAGCAAATAGATGCTATCTTATTAGATTTTCCCAAGGCTTTTAACAAAGTTTACCACAATTGTTTGCTTGAAAAATTAAAATATTTTGGCATTAATGGTCCATTGCATCAGTGGATTAAAGATTTTCTGATAGGGAGAGAACAAACTGTAATAATAAATGGCTCTAAATCAACACTGATAACAGTAAACTCAGGTGTACCTCAAGGAACAGTCTTGGGTCCACTACTATTTTTAATTTACATAAATGATTTACCAAATTGCATTACTTCAGGAACAAAAGTCAGATTATTCGCAGACGATTGCATAATATATAGAACAATAAAAACAATACAAGACACAGATATTTTACAAAGAGAATTAGATGAATTACAGAAATGGGAATCAAATTGGAGCATGTCTTTCCACCCAGAAAAATGTCAGTTGTTAAGAGTAACAAAAAAACTAAAACAAATTAATTCCACTTATCTTATTCATGGCAAACCAGTAACACAGACTAAAAACGCAAAATACCTAGGTGTTATAATAAATGAAAAACTGTCATGGAATCCACATATTGATAAAACTATAAAAAAAATCAAACAAAGCATTAGGATTTATTAAAAGAAATTTCTATAAATCAAATGAGAACATAAAACTAAAATGTTGTTTAACCTTGGTTAGGCCAATAATAGAATATGCATCCTCCGTTTGGGACCCCTTAACTCAAGAAAACATTAAGAAACTGAAACAGACACAAAATAGAGCAGTGAGATTCATAACAAATGAATATTCACATTTGACTAGAGTAACACCTATAGTAAAATCACTAAATTTAGAAAACCTTCAGGACAGAAGACTCAAAAGTAAATTAGCAATTATGCATAAAACACTGAACCATAATCTTTAAATACAAAAACAAAATTTAATAAAATACTCTGAAAGACACAAAGATAGAGGCACATTCCTCGTCCCATATGCTAGGACAAATTTGTACAAATACTCCTTCTTCCCTAGTGCTATTAGAGAATGGAATGGGTTGCCTGAGCTAGCCAGGAAAACCAGTGACTTGGCAGAATTTAAGTCATTGATTAATATGCATGACGCGTAGGACGTAAGCATCTTCTTTTTTGAAGTAACGTCTGTATTATATAAGATAAGAAGATAAGATAGTCTACCTTTATTTACTCTACAAAAGTAGATCTAGATGACTAGATGTAGACCTTAAGAGTTCTAAATCAGCAAACAAGATCTAGCTCTAGATGTCTATTTAAAGAAAAAAAAAATAAATGAAACAATTACAATTGTTAAAAGTAGCTCTGGCTTAATGGATAGAGAGGTAAGTACTGTGAGCTAGCAATCCAAAAGTACGAGTCTGATAACCGACTTGACTTAAATATTTTTTTAAATATTTTATTTTATTTTAATTTGCATAAAAACTATACTTTTTAATGTTTTTCTTGTATTTATGTAAGATTATATAGTCTATCACCCTATCTTTAATCTTTGCCTTAAACAGCTATCGAGATTTTACCGGCATCGTTTAATGTCTAAAATTTTTCATTATTGACATATGTTTTAATATTTGGCAGGGCCAGACCTAGTCTGACTCGACTGGACAAAATCAGATCTAACCGAAAGAAATCTGTGACCTATGCCAATCCGCCTGTGGTATTGGTGGCCCATGAGGACATCGATCCTTTGATGCGCGCGTGGAAATCCTTCTGCGAGAGCGCAGGCCCAGAAGGCATCAACAACTCTTTCTCCTACTTACTAGTTCAGCACCCGGAGGTCTACTGGGAGTACTTTAGGAACGCCCCATCGATGCCTATGATTGACGACTCCTCGAACGTTGCTGTAAAGGTAAGGGTTATTAAATTGGGTCAAATGATGTCACACGTTTACCTTCATCTGTCCATTACTCTGATGGACAGTTGGGGCACCACACATGATCTGTCAATCGTCTCTTTTTCTCCAATCCTTTTTTTTTGTTTGCCATGATTAAAGTCTGTTTCAATCCTTGATGTTGTCTTCCCATCGCTTTTTTTTTGTCTGCGTTTCCTTTTCCCCGCTACAGTTCCGTGCAGGAAGGCATTGACGTGACCTGAGGATCTTGTGATATTACCGTATAGTTTTAGCTTTTGTTTTTTCACAATAGTCAGAAGATTATTGTGGGTCCAAATCACCATTGTGATATAGTTCGTCCATCGTGGTTCAACGATGACCACTTTTGCAATCCAGGGGGCTGAGGGCTTTGCACTGGGGTTGTTTTTTTGCCTCCTAATGTGGCTGGTGAGACCTGAGCTCGGGATGTTCGGCTGCACACTGGGCAGGTTATTCCAGTTGGATTTAGTGTCATTGTCATAGTGACCATTTTGACTGACACTTATATTTATTCTTTTCTACACACAAAGACTAATACAGTTTGATCGTAGGTGCATAGACTAAATATAATGGCGTTGAAATGTACTATTCTTAGGCCAGGCTCACTTTGAGTCATATCTTCAAAGCAATCATTTCATGGAATACTTATGAATTGTAGTAATAGGAATAAATCAAATAAAAAAACAGTAATCATGCCATCAGCATCCAAACAATGCAATCATATTGGCAACACATTCATCCCGAACAAATCTATTTTGTATAGAGAAATTTAGGATAGTGCTCAAAGTTTCTGATTCTGATGTTGGAAATATTGATACCTCCCTTTTTTACCCCGCATGGATGGATCCTTCTGGTGGAGGATTCCAGCTTCCGTAGAATCAACGTGGCGCATTGGGAAACGTCAAATAGTGGATTTAGATAGGCGAATAATGGGTAGCGAACCAGGCCTCAGTCGGGTTACCCTGAGTGAGTTTGTTTGTTTTTTATCTTACTCAGAGTGAGGTTGTAACAGAAACCCGGCAACCCAGTTTAACAAGTCCACCACTCCGTTTCACGCAGGGGGTCGTCATCAGAGACCCATGGCTGGAGTTGTGGTCCTTGCACATTATTGTGGCGGTTACAGAAGAAATTCACGGCAGTGAGCGAAGCTTTCGGCTGCTTAAAGCAAGCGGACCCAGGCCCGGTAACTGTTCGCTGTGTATATGGCACAACACACCGGTAATAGTGGACGTTGCCGTCAAACTTTCAGACATGACTTGGGGTAAAGAGCACTTGGTTCACGCCTGATTGTATAAATCTTTTCTATATATATATATACATATAGACATACCCTCTTTGTCTCACGGGGAACTAGGTGATTTACTAAACCTGGTAATCTTACAAATCTATCAATTTACTTTTGAAGTGTAGCCTTCATTTCAGAACGGAAAGCTGAATCGCCACAATGAATGCATTCACAGGGTTCTGGACAGCTGCATTAAATTTGCGCTGACCAATGATCTGCCTACAATAGAGAGCACACTCAAGCGACTTGGTGCTTATCACGCAGAGGTAACAAGTAAAAGGCAATAACCTATATATTTTGAACTGTTTCTGTGCTCAAATTTGATGCCGTAATTAGATTTAATAGCGTATATGTATTCAATTACACTGTTAATCAATAGAAACCTTTCTTCAGAAATTATTTTGATATTTTTAAACAGATCCACGTGTAATACTTTTTAGAGCTCAGTGTTTGAATATCAATTAAGTTTTACAAGATGTATACATGTTAGATGCAGATACTTTAAATGCAGTTTATCAGCAATTCTTATTTTAGACATTGTATATAATTTATTTTTTTCTTGTTCGTTGTCAAAGTTCACAGGTCGTGCGGCATTTATTTTTGAAGTAACGTCTGTAGGCCTATTACATAAGATAAGATAATGAAGAACACAAAATAGACTCACAGTGTTACGCGTCATGCATTCAGTCATGCATATTAACCAATGACTTAATCTCTGCCATGTCACTGATTTTCCTGGCTAGCTCAGGCAACCCATTCCATGCTCTAATAGCACTAAGGAAGAAAGAGCATTTGTACAAATTTGTCTTGGCACGTGGAACGAGGAATGTGCCTTTATCTTTGTGTCTTTCTGAGTATTTTATTAAATTTTGTTTTTGTATTTAAAGATTATGGTTCAGTGTTTTATGTATAATTGCTACTTTTGAGTCTTCTATCCTGAAGGCTTTCTAAATTTAGTGATTTTATTAAAGGTGTTACTCTAGTCAAATGTGAATATTCGTTTGTTATAAATTTCACTTCTCTATTTTGTGTCTGTTCCAGTTTCTTAATGTTTTCTTGAGTTGAGGGGTCCCAAGCAAAAGATGCATATTCTATTATTGGCCGAACCAAGGTTAAATAACATTTTAGTTTTATGTTCTTATTTGATTTATAAAAATTTCTTTTAATGAACGCTAATGCTTTGTTTGCTTTCTTGATAGTTTCATCAATATGGGGATTCCATGACAGTTTTTCATTTATTATAACACCCAGTTGTTTTGAGTTTTTAGTCTTTGTTACTGGTTTACCATGAATAAGATAAGTGGAATTAATTTGTTTTTTTTTTGTTTTTTTGATTACTGGGTGGAAAGACATGCTCTATTTGATTTCCATTTCTGTAATTCATCTAATTCTCTTTGTAAAATTTCTGTGTCTTGTGTTGTTTTTATTGTTCTATATATTATGCAAACGTCAGCGAATAAATCTGACTTTTGTTTCTGAACTAATGCAATTTGGTAAATCATTTATGTACATTAAAAATAGTAGTGTTCCTAAAACTGTTCCTTGAGGTTGACTTGAGTTTACTGTTATTGGTGTTGATTTAGAGCCATTTATTATTACAGTTTGTTCTCTCCCTATCAGAAAATCTTTAATCCACTGATGCAATGGACCATCAATGCCAAAATATTTTAATTTTTTAAGCAAACAATTGTTAAAAGCCTTGGGAAAATCTAATAAGATAGCATCTATTTGCTCACTATTATATAAACCTTTTGAAAAATCACCAATTAGTCCTATTAGTTGTGTTTCACATGATCTATATTTCCTAAAGCCATGTTGGTATGGTGTTAGGACATTTTGTTTGTCTAAGTGGTTAATGATGTTGCTACATATTATGTGTTTTAGGATTTTACATGTAATGCTGGTAAGTGAACTATAGTTTCCTGGGTCAGTTTTTTCTAATTTTTCATTATAATGTATTGCTAGGTGCACATTTCTTTAAGTATAATAAAGCATTTTTAATATTACTTTAAAACAACCATTTGTTTTATTTCGATTGTTTCCTATTGAAATCCTTTCTTTAGTTTCACGTGACTGGATTGCTTGTATCGAACTTTGAGCAATGCTTGACATGGTCTATGGACATGGTCGAACCATCGATGAGTCCACACATACGACAGATTTGGTGGCGGATATTTGAATACATCATTCGTAACATGGTTCTTGGCATCAACAACTATAATGATAAGGTATCGATGACTGATCAAAAACTATAATGATAAGGTATCGATGACTGATCAAAAACTATAATGATAAGGTATCGATGACTGATCAAAAACTATTATGATAATGTATTGATGACTGATCAACTACTATAATGATAAGGTATTAATGATAAGGTATTGATAATTGATGACTGATCAACTACTATAATGATAAGGTATTGATGAGTGCATTTAAAACCAGTTTTCAGATTCATTTAGGAGATAGGGGAAGGAGGGGCAAGTAATGTTCTATCAGAGGTATTGTACAGAGAGTTGACAAGGCTTATCAAAAGACGTCTGTGTCTTTATGAAAATAAAAAAGCTTTTCTATAAATAGTTACAAGTTTTATTTCAACCAAGTTCCAGAACAAGGTTTTTCTTGTAACCTAAACTATTTCTAAATACTTTGTAATACCGAAATCTTTGAGACACTACCACTCGAATAATATCCAATCCTACTAATGTACTAGGATATAGATCTAGTTTGTCTGCGTACTGCAACAAGTTTCTACCTATCTAGGCTCTCTGCAAACATTGCAACACACGACACAACCAACTCAAAGAACTTGATAACTCAGGGCTTCAAAAATACTTAACTTTCTAATGGCTAATAGGTCACAGCCAATACTAACACTGACTGTACAAAAACAGTCACCGTAGATAACCGTACTGCCGTTTAAATTTTCTATTGTAAAACCAAACTCTACTGACCTTTCTTCCTCGTCCGCAGTGTAATGGACCGACTTTCACATACGATTCACTGTACCGGATTGAATCTGGATCCCAAATAATTATGACTGACACCTTCGTTCTTTATATAGGGTACCCAACGGGCTTCTCGAAACCGATAGAACATCGCCACCCCCATCTGAAACCACAATAAAAATCTTTCCTGAAGCGTCGCCAGGGTTGATCTCTCGCCTAACGGTTATTTGTGCCAGCCTATCCACTACGGTTATAACAGCATTTTAATCTCGTTCTAAAAACGTGACGCTAAAAACTAAAGGACAAGAATAGCCCACTTAATGTTTAGAGTCATTCAGACGAGCTTACTAATTTGTCTGGTGTGTGTGGGGGGGGGGGACATACATTATAATGGCTATACAGTGTGCCTACATCATTTGTTAATATTTGTTGAGTTTCTAGACTTTTCATATTTATAAACGTAGATGCCAAAAAAAAATTGCTAATCATGCTATATCTGGCCACCCCTCACAATTTTAGCCGCCGTGAAGTAGCCAAATATGCTCAACAATTATTTGTGGTTTGATTATTCCCGTGACACGAGTTAGTATGACCCATATGCCGACAAGGCATGGGCACCACTGAAGTAGATGAAAGTTAGTCATAATATCATCGATGTTGTATATTTGTAACAGGTCATCATGGCGTTGACCCACAAGAAAATTACTTTACACAGTAATAAATGGTGCGGCGATTGTCACCTCTGCGGCGGTCAGGCCCATAACGAATTAGAGTTGAAGAGATCCTTCAGCACTGGCTCTATCTCAGACCACAAGTGATACACTCAATCAAACAAACGTTTCTCTCAGGTTCAGTTTGCAATAGCATTGAAAGGGAACTAATCGCTTTAATTTTTTTACATCAACAAGCACTTAAGGAGAAATGGTGTTGAAAAGGGTGTGCAGGGGGGGGGGGCAAAGTAAATTAGTCGGGGCAGTGTAGCCATTAGGCAAAGAATAGTGAAATGTAGAGGTGAACTCCTAATTCACAAATTTAGTTATAGTCCCAATTTGTTTTCGTACAGCTCTGCTTGATGATTTTGATGTTTATAATGAAATATGACCTATAATGACCTGTAATGCTAGCAAACTTTGAATTAATAGCTGTCATAAAGAATATATAAAATCTAAATTACAAGTGTGATGTAAACATGGTTATCAATAATGAATGTAATAGAGAAGGTTACTTATTTAATAATTTACTTTCAATGAAACGTGATATATCACAAACCCACTACATAGCTGGCTGCCAGATCTTCAAATCTGTAGGAACGTGCAAACCTAAAGTCTTAGTAAAGTCCAGCTTGAAATGAAATGTTACAAATACATTTTGAATGGAATGTGTTTCTTTGCTTACATTGAATACAACCAGAACTTACAATTGTATACTACCCTAGATAACCCAAGAAATCACATTTAGTAAAAATTAATAAAGATAATTTTAAAAAAAGAATGAACTAATGAGTACACACTATGTCAGAGTTACTTAGTGACATACTTTTAAGAGTCCAAAAAGTTAATATTTTTAAAAGTGCCAATTTCTTTGGAAAGTCATCATTACACTGTGGCCTCAGCATTATTCTCTTTTTTTTTGTTTTGAAAGTTAATACAAGTTTAGTTGAATAACAGCCAAGTAACTTATCATTGAAGTGTCAAGTCTACATGTTTCAACAAGTAAATAATCATCACTAAATTTTCAAGATTTTATTTTTTTAAATCATGTACACTGTAAATGTGCATGAAAATAACATTGGATAGCTACAATTCACACTATGTGATATTCTCTTAACTCCTCTTCTGACCAAGAATTGACATATTTGTATTTTCTATCCAAACTGTGTTTAAAAAAATAAGATCTTATTATTATGTTTAATATAATAAGGAGATGATGCATCTCTTGCTATATCAAGTATACAAGAATGAGCATTGTTTACTGACATAAATGACTACTAAAAATAAGCTGTGACAACATTGATAACAGCTCTCTCTAGTTGGTCAACTCTAGACACCACATAAGGAAATCCAGGATATAACTGGCCAGAGCCTGGATCTGTCCATGAATGTATTCCAACATTAGCTGCTCCCACTTGGCCCTGATAGAAGAAATGAAATTACTAGATGTATATAAAAAATATGTTTGTAAAATAATAAACTATAGCAATGCTTTATGATCTCAAACTATAGAGAGATAGAAGATAGCAGCAAGCTAGAAAGGGTAAAAAAGGTTTGTAGGGAAGTGATTGAAAGGTAAACTTTGACTAGGGTAACACCATTAGTAAAATCACTAAATTTAGAAAGCCTTCAGGACAGAAGACTCAAAAGTAAAGTAGCAATTATACATAAAACACTGAACCATAATCTTCAAATACAAAAACAAAATTTAATAAAATACTCTGAAAGACACAAAAATAAAGGCACATTCCTCGTCCCATATGCTAGGGCAAATTTGTACAAATACTCCTTTTTCCCTAGTGCTATTAGAGCATGGAATGGGTTGCCTGAGCTAGCCAGAAAAACCAGTGACTTGGCAGAATTTAAGTCATTGGTTAATATGCATGACTAAATGCATGACGCGTAGGACGTAATCATCTTCTTTTTTGAAGTAACGTCTGTATTATATAAGAAGATAAGATAAACTAACTTCCTGAAGTTTTAATAATATTTACTTTTGCATTCAATTCAAAAGATTGCTCAGACCAGATACACTCATAAATTTCAAGACAAATTAAATCTTACAATTCCAAAGAGAAATGAAAGGCATTGCACACAAGGATAGCACTCGAATAACTGGCCAGATGTAAGATTGATTACAAATTGTACAAATGTTTGAAAATTATTGAAAAGCAGATTACCAACTGACTAACAGATTACGGGAAAAGTCAAAAGAAAAGCTCACCTTACAATCTAATGCTATGATGACCATTTCAAAATTATCAGTTAAACTTCGTCTCTTGACTATTTCTCTAGCCACAATTTGGCAGGCATTCATTGGGTCATTCCCCTATTTAACAAAATTTACTTTAATAAGATACAAGGATTACTAGCATACAAGCTGTAATAATTGCATTTATAATATTAAATCAATTGTTTATTGTTTGGATATTCATTCTGAATTGAAGATTTTTACACCCTAGCAAAAACCTACTGCAAGACACCAGGAGTTGGGTCTTGCCAGGGGTTCAAACAGTCCAGAGCCACATAACACACAACCAGGCAATCATCAGATAATATTGTTAAGTACATTCGATGCATCATGAGATTAACTAATAAATACTGGCATTTTCTTTAAAGTGAAAAACCATAACTACAACATTGCTATTATAGAGAGCATAATAAGATATGTAGAAACCTGTTTTAATAAATCAACCACTTTGTATGCTGGACAAAACCTCAAAATTTTGTCTCCATCACCTGAGCAACAGGCTGCACCATATAGTGAGTCTGTTAAAAATAGGAAAAGTTAAATCAGTAGGTTCATTTCACTACAAAAGTATTAAGAAGTTTCAGCTCAAAATCACCTGATATCTATACTTATAGCTCTGAAATTGAATGACATTCATTTTACATTTCATAAAGTCTATAAATATTTACTAAACAATTCTTTCAGTAGAAGTATCTCAGATTCATAAGTGGGATTGAGGCGGAGAGCCCAAGGCAAGGATGCTTTTTGGGACTTACCTCTGATGCCATAGTAAGGCGTTTCTTCATGAGAGCAAGTACTTGGCTTACCTCGATTTCTCCCTACAGGGTCAATATCAGGGTAGAGTGGCCTAATTGTGAATGTTGAGCCATGATGAGGCATAAACAATTTCATGTATCATTTAAACCTTTTACTCAAAAGAGTTCATAAAAAAAGAGCCACCTAATAATTTTTACATTTTAATATTCTCAGCCAACTCATAAACAGCCTGAGACCAGATTGTTTTACACATAAAGTATGTAGAGGGGAGAGGAAGGACTATAACCCAAGCATTTGTGAATCAGACCTGGTCTCCTCTGCCTAGGGCTGGAAGTGTGCCTCCATTATTTTAAAACCAAAAATGGAAAGGCTACAGGCCCATTTCACATAAATTGGCTACCAACTCCTAAAATATTCCTTAATTTTTAGAAACTTTGATTGTAAACACCTTCATTAAGATTAGGATTATTCTTGCAATTAGAAGTTTAAAATTAAAATATGTATTTCATATTTACATAAATATTGGATTAATATGTTACTTTGCATAGAAATTCCTTTTGTCTGCAACAAAGAACCAGCACACTGGTTAATGACAAACTATTTATAAAAAAATAATTCCTAATTATTATTATTTTTATATTTAGGAGGTACAGTGGCTGAGCAGTAAAGCGCTTATTGGCTTCTAAACTGGGGTACTGGGTTCAAATCCTGGTGAAGACTGGAATTTTTTATTTTGGGATCTTTGGGCGCCTTTGAGTCCATCCAGCTCTAATGGGTACCTGGCATTAGTTGGGGAAAAGTAAAGGGGGTTGGCCATTGCGCTGACCCCCATGTCACCTTCGTTAACCGTGGGCCACAGAGACAGATGATCTTTACATCATCTGCCCTATAGATTGCAAGGTCTGCAAGGGGAACATCAATTTATATAAAGCTTTTGTTCTTGCCAAATTAATGTAATTTAAAATATTTGTTCTGAGGTACAACATCAGCTTACGGTATTCCTAAAATGTGGAGTTTTGTTTTGAAAAAAAAAAAGAATTAATTCTTTAATTTAAAAAAGTTTAATAATTAGTTTGTCTTATTTAATATGCTATATGATGTAGGTGACTAGCTGCGAAGCAATTTATCCATCTGTATACAGCATACAGTCTTGTATGTTTGGGAATCTTGAACACTGACTACAGAATTAGGGGAGTAGGATTATAGCAATGGAGATGAGATTATTGGTATCACCTGCAAAGCCTGCACCACAAACAAGAAAGTTTGAAACACCATAACAATGGCTATTGGGTTCCACAATGACCTGCAGACCACTGTCAAAATGCAAACTAAAAATGTATGGTCATATTACATGGTCTTCAGAGCTTGAAAAGACCTTTCTGCAGGGAAACGTCCTAGGGAAAAGAAGAAGAGTCAGGCAGAGAAAGCAATGGGAAAACAGTATCAAAGAATTGATAGACCTGTCATTGAAAGAGACAAGTCATGGCTAAAGAGAGGAATGGAGAGAGACAGTTGATAGATCATGTGTGGTACCATAACAGTCCAACAGTCTAAGAAATAGGTGAACGTGATACAGTTGAAACTACTTTCTTCAAAGTGACCATATTCAAGAGGGTGACAAGCAGGACATGATTTATAGTTATGAACATTATTTTCACAAATCCTGCAGTTGAAGTGATTGCTAGCTATCAAGCATTTGTAAATGTAAAATTTGTATGGAGGAAGAGAGTATATTGGTTATTGATAATTTGTATGTAGTTCATAGTTTCTGATATTCACACATGATTGTTACATTTTAGTTATAATTTATAACAATTTATACTGTAATAGTGGCACATTTGAAATCTGATTTCTTCCTCTTGTTTATCATGCTCAGTTATATCAAAAGGGTTTGACTTGATTGCCACAGAACAGACTTACTGGGGCTGCCCACAAGTTTGTATGAAAATCTCTTTGTTTCTTACTAATTAAAAAAAGAGTTTTTAAATCTCGATCAGTCTGCTTGATATTTGGATTTCCAAGTGATCATAAAGGATTTTCTTATATTATAAGAATATAAAATGGAAAAAGACTTTATTGTAGTTCTGTAATAAGAAAATACATTAGAGGTACCATAAGAATACTTACCAGCATACAGGCCACAGCCAGGTAAGGCACTGTCACCAACTCGACCTGGATGTTTTCCTGACATTCCACTTGTTGAAACACCTAAGTTAAGAGATCAAAGGAGATAATAGTCACCTAGAGAAAAAAACATTGTTAAGAATATTTTAAGAAATTCTGAGAAATGTGCACTTCAATCTGGGAAGATATAAATTGTATCATCAAAATCTTAAACTTAGAATAATCATTACAATTAAAAACAAAAAAGAAATGTACATAAATTATGAAACCTGCTTCTTATCTTAGAAATTAAGGTTTTCCTGTAACAGGTCTATGCATTGGTTACTACATTTGTTTCCCTGTGTCAGTCTAGGCATGCATGTTAACCTGTGACTTAAAATCTGTCAAGTCTTTTTCATAACTGATTCAAGCAACTCATTCCATACTCTAATAAGGGGAGAAGGAGAACTTGTATAACTTTGTCCTAGCATATGGAATAAGAAATGTGCCCCAATCTCTGTGTCTGTCTGAGTAGTTTATCAGGTTTTGTTTTTGTACTTGTAAATTATGGTCCAGTGTTCTATGTATTACTGATGCTTAACTTTTAAGTCTTCTGTCCTTGACAACATTTAAGTTAGGCTACTTTATGGAATCATGGAGATGTAAAACAAATTTCACCAATATCAAAGTACCTTCTCATTAAATGAGCTTTTGAATTTACGCAGGTAAGAAACAATTATAGGCCCTAACTATTTTTAATTAACATAAACTTGGTTGCTGAGGCAGACAGAGAAAGATATGGAAAGACAACATAAAAGAATGGATAGGCCTGCCATTGAAAGAGATTCTATTCAAGGCAAAAGACAGAGAGGAATAGAGAAAGCCGGTGAACAGATCTTGTGCGGAGCCCCAAAGATTCAACAGACTAATGGATAGGTGAAGGTGAAGAGAATTATTGAAAACTATGTCATAATAATAAGGAGGCGCGGTGGCTGAGAGGTAAAGCGCTTGGCTATCAAACTAAGGTCCAGGGTTCAAATCCTGATGAAGACTGGGATTTTTAATTTCATGATCTTTGGTCGCCTCTGAGTCCACCAAGCTCTAATGGGTACCTGAAGTTAGTTGGGGAAAAGTAAAGGGGGTTGGTCGTTGTGCTGGCCACATGACACCCTCGCTAACAGTAGGCCACAGAATCAGATGAACTTTACATCATCTGCCCTATAAACCACAAGGTCTGAAATGGGAACTTATTACTTGTATGTCATAATAAGTAAAAAGATATCAATAAATATTAATTGATGAAGTAATTTACTTTTGAAAATGTAAATAAGGCACTATGACTTGTTGCAATTTTTTTTTACAAGTTTCAAAAGAATATAAAAACCAAAATGCTGTTAAACTTTTAGTAAGACCCCAAATATTTAATAGGGATATGTTTGGGATTCTCTAAATTTAGGAAAGACTAAAAGTAAAACCCCAAAAGTGCACCAGGAATAAATAATAATATAATGATAATAATTTAATTTAAAAAGTGCTGTTAACAAACATAATGTAGGCTCAAGGGGCTGTGATAACATAACAAGCATAAACATGAGGGTTAAAATGAGAAAAAATAATCTACACAAGTTTTGGCATGATTAGAAGCATTGGAAAGCAGGGCTTTCTGAGGGACATAGAGTGTGATCAGTTATATAGTGTGAGAATATGATGCTGTTACTATATGACTCAGTTAATAGATATTCTAGTGCAGAGATCTAAACCTTTAAGTAGGTTCCTTTAATATACATATTTTAAAAAAGAAGACATATAAATCAAAAAATAATTTTACTTTTCAAAACGTATTCTACCTGCACACAAGTTTCCACTGACATCCATTGCTAATAAGCCAAGTGTATCATGACCTGGTGATTGAGTCTGAAGTTTGGGACCTGTCTTCAATATAAGCAAGTATTAGAACTCCAACAGCATTGGTAATTACCAATGACTAATATGAAAAGGAATGTATTGAACCTACATGGAGTGCCTAGATTAGGCTCATGTTTAAACCCTTGTGATTTAGCAAACACTGCTGCTCCATCTCCTGATAACATACTATGTGGGCTGTGTGACATCACTCTGCGGGCTACAGAAACAGCTTTTGAGAACCTTTAGGATAAAATAATAAAGATTATATTTTGGAGGTTGTTTAATAATGTATGTGTATCACATTGTTCGACACAATATTTTTTTAAAAAGGACTATAAACATCTTAATTAAATTGGTATGATGATATAGTGAAAGTTTAAATGGTGCTAAATTTTATATTGTGAATGTAAGCAAATAATGTTTTAAGGATATAAAACATAATGTAATTTTATTTTACAACATAACATTAATAATCATTATATTACTGAGAAAAAACTATTTTAAAAAGACTAATAATCAATCTCATTGGAAAAAAAAAAAGGAAGATAAATACTATTCTTAAAAGTCTTGAAACTACTCTATGAAAAGGTTGTTTATTTTACCAACTAGCAATTATAAGAGACGTTTATGTAAACTATTTCAAAGAAAATCAGAAAATGGTTTAAATTTGTTATCAGAAATTTTATCAATTGTATTATTTTTCTCAAGGGCACTATATAGATAGATATTAATCAAATCTGACAATTGCAATGCTTTAAAATTTATAAAAAAGATTCAAGAATAAATTAATCAAATCTTAATGGTGTAGAATTTTTTTTTAAATTATTGATTGTAAATAAATAAATCTAACCCTTGCATTGCTTAAAGAAAAGTACTTATTGACTAAAAAAAATAACTACTCCAACCCTTCCAATGCTGTTACAGAGCCAAAATTTAAATCTTTTCCATCCATGATTGCTGCATCCAGTTGAAGTACATTTTCACTATTCTGCCAACCACTACAACCAACATGATACTTGCCATAAGACATATCTGTTTCTGCCACTAAAAAGTTAAAAAAAAATGTTTGAGCTTTTTAGGGAGAATTTGTGTCCAAGCAAAAATTATTTTCACTAATATTTAATTTTAAACTTTAAACATAGTGAGTACAAATATAAATTAGTAAAATCACTTAATGCAGAGACAGGGCTGTGAACTAAAAAGTAAATTAGCAATAATAGGGCCTACATAAAACTAAACCATAACTTACAAATACAAAAACGCAAACTAATAAAATACAATATAAAGGCAAATTTCTTATTCTATATTCTAGTGCCAATGAAGCATGAAATGGGCTGCTCAAATCAGCCAGGAAAACCAAGGACTTAGCAGAGTTTTAAGTTTGAGTCTCTATTAAGTATGACTAGTTAACACACAGATTTGCATATGTCATAAATATCTTCTCTGTTGAATATCTGTATTTAACAGATAAGATCAATTTTGCAAAAAAAAAGTCTTAAATTATTACTACATTATTTTCTCTTTTTTACCAGGAGGCATGAAAATTAAAGCTATGTACTGAACAAAATCAATAACTTTACTTGAAGTATATAAAATATATCTATTTATCATACAGCTCTTCAGGGAAAACTGAGATCAAGAAAAGGGAAAATAATGGAGAAAAAGGGACATTCTTGTAAGTAGAGAAAAAAAACAGCACAACAAACAACTAGACATTCCTTCTTTGTCCACACACAACAACTAGACATCCCTTTCAAGTCCACACACAACAACAAGACATCCCTTCTAAGTTCACATACAACAAGACATCCTTCTAAGTCTACAAACACTTAGACATCCCTTCTAAGTCCATATGACACATTCCTTGTTAAAAAGAAAGACATGAATAGTATACCAACAAATGTAAACAAAAATACTTTCAATATAGATACCATCTCAGACTGGATGGCTGCCTGGTCATACCATTTGCGCGCTGGACTTTTGTTCGGACTTATCAATGGTCCCGGGTTCAAACCATGCCGGCTCCCATCCTCCATCGTCCTAAGGGAGGTTGGGACTAGGAAGTAAATTATCTTTAACTCTGAAGGAACATTCGAAACATGGAAAACATTTTACACATAAACATTAAATAGCTTATGCATTAGATTTTTTTTCATCTATAAATCTTACAGTTGATTCCTGTTTCAACAGCATCGATGGATGATCCTCCCTGTGACATTACCTCCAAGGCTTTAAGCACAGGAGCCTCAGAAAAAGCCCAAGTTCCAACAGCAACCATTTCTGTCATTCTTCCAGTCACAATAAAATGTCTGAGGAGAAAAAAAAAAAAAAATTAATATACTAAATGTGCTGTTTTTAAATAAAAATAAGCACAATATTTTTTTAAAAAGTATTTTTTTAAAAAAAGGTTATCTAAGAAAGAGAACTTCACATTTACAGCCATAGATTTTAATACTGTATGGTTATTTCCCATTATATAGATCTAAAAAAATAAATTTTTAATTACCACTTTTTAATTAACTGTGTTTTTTTTTATTATTATTATTATTGATTCGTGTTTTGTTATGAATAATGAATAATTGTTCAAAGTTTCAACTTGATCTGAGAATGTGAAAAGGAAGAAATAAAGTGGTCAAGGTTTGTACCAAAGTGAGTTGATATAAGCTTTGTAAAAATACGAGCGCCTAGAGAAAAATCGGATAGAAACGCGAGCAATATTATTCTTCAACAGCTTGGCCGAAATAGTACGAGATCTAGGCCTACTGATGAATCTAAAAAAAATTTCTTTAAACTACAGTACGAAACCAAAACTGAGAAGCTGTAAGCACAGCTTTAAAAAGTCTGTAGTAATCTGACTTCTACATCAAGATAAATGGGCATGATATAAACGCCGCATCCCTAAACGACTCTTGTATGGCCAATTAAGCGTAGGAAAGCGCTCGCAAGGTGGTCAAAGAATTAAAGCACTTCAGGGACACCAACAATGCTTCTCTGAAGGCGTTCAGCATATACCCAGCCACCTGGGAGACAGAGGCACATGACAGAGCATCAAGGCGTCGCGCTGTGAAAACTGACGCACAGGTTGCTGAGGAAAAGAGAACAACGCTGGCAGAAGAAAAACGTCAGAGAAGATAAGCAAGGCCAATGACACTAGCTCCAGCTGGAATAACCTGCCCAGTGTGCAGCCGAACATTCCGGACTCACATAGGTCTCATCAGCCACACGAGGAGGCATAACCCAGTGCAAAGCCCTCAGACCCCTGGATGACAAAGTGGTCATCATCGAACCACGATGG
Source organism: Biomphalaria pfeifferi (assembly GCA_030265305.1). NCBI lineage: Eukaryota > Metazoa > Mollusca > Gastropoda > Planorbidae > Biomphalaria > Biomphalaria pfeifferi. Next base: position 1,893,299 of record JASAOG010000071.1, read on the forward strand.
ACGAACTGAATATATACATAAAAGTGAAGTTAAGTACACCTTTAAGAAGTAGCGATGTAATAGGCAGATGATGTAAGATGATATGAATCTCTGACAGAGTTATAACAAATGGCCGGAAGTTCCGAAAATTGTCATTGCCGGACATCGTGCTAATGATATTTATATAAATTCTGTGGCACTAGGCCTACGGATTCATAATTTTAAAACTAGTAATCACTCGTTATATTAATTTAGATATTTATCAACTTTTTACCATCATAATATAGCCCTAATTTATTGGACTTAAATTGATGGCCAGCCTATATTCAATCCTAACTGTAAGCTTTATTGCCTTATTCTTAAAAATTAAAAAAAAAAATTATTTAATAGTAAACTGTCTTCAAAATTTGGGCTCCTACTATTTTAAACAAGATGGATCATTTAATTGTCTCCCCTACCCTTCTTCATAATAATAAAAAAAATTACCCCCCTTTACAAAAAAAAAAAAGAAAACTCAGTCTATGAACAAACTTCTGATAGACAAAATGATTTCATATGTAGATTAGTACCTTAGGCCTCATGAGACACTTAGTTAGTATTAGTTGTTTGTATAGATCAGGGGATCTGTGGATCGCGACCCCCTTGGGGGTCGATTGACGATTTGCCAGGGGTCGCCTAAGACCATCGAAAATATGGATTGTGTTTGTCTATTCTTCTATTACTGTATGTGTGAGCGTGGGGAGGGGTCGCGGTAGAGTGGGGGGGGGTTATAAAAAGGGGTCGCCAAGCTAAAAAGGTTGAGAACCGCTGGTATAGATCGAGACGCACCATAATTAACGGACTTTGAACGCGACTTGTGACGTCACAACTTAGTTGGGTTAGAGACTACCTATGTACATAAGGTCAGTTGGTGTTAATATTTCGGTAAAACGTCCCATCGAAGGCCCCTAGTTTTTCAGGTCAGTTTTTCCTTAGGGACAACGTGATATTACAGACAGAGACTCGACTGTGGCTTTTTCAGTATTAAACCATCATCTGTATTATACAACGGTTTGGACTTAGTTTCTTTGTCGTGTTAAACTGGATAAGCTTTTGTTCTTGTTAGTTGCAGTGAATAACCCGTACAGGAAACTCATGCATCTCCAGAGTAATCTGTCGAAGTCAAGACAGGCACCAACAACTAGCCTACAAGACAAGTCCTATTACAGCCTAAATACTTTTTTCCCGCGAGAAGCAACAAAATCAATTCAAAAGCCCTTTTAAAGAAGACATTTCAATTCATTTTTTTTTTCTTTTGAGTGACTTACCATTGTTCAGTTGACGCTTTCTACGTAAACAATAGGCCCACGACAAGGTGTCTTTCTGAAGACAAGGACGATCAAGCCCATTACAAACATAAAACTCAGGCTCGAATGTCTCCTAGTAACACAGCCCGTGCTGGGCCTTCTTAATTTAACAGTTTTTAACCTGCGATTTTCTTACTAAGTGAAATAATACGCTGTAGACCAAAGAAAAATGAATTTAGGACTATTAGGCCTCTAAATTGCAATACGCGTTCCAGGCTTTGTCGGGGGAGCTTACTGCGCTTCCCAGATCACCAAGCTGGCAAATGGTGTCAAAGCATTATCTACGTGCTTAATTTAAGACTTGCGACATTTGTTCTCGATGATCGAAACCAGAAGTCAAATAGAATAGGCTAGTTGATTTCCAATTGTGGATGTCAGACGAGGAATAACTTCATTTTGAAATAGTGGTGCTATGAGATGAAGACTTTGTATATAATCAGATAGATCAGGGATGACCAAAGTAAGGCCTGCATTTCACATCCTGCCCGCTGTCTTCTGTCAAAAATTGTCCACAATATAGTGAACAGTATTTTTAAAAAAGGAATACAAATAACTAGTGTTTGGCATCTCTATATGAATTTCAATAGATTCCATTTCACGATATCTAAAGTTTTCTATGAAAAGTAGTTTTAGTTTTTTGGATACAAGATTGACAACAGGCACATTAATGCATTTTTAGTTGTTTTCTTTGGTAGCAACGCGAGGGGTATACTTTTCTGTTCAGTAATTGTGTGTGATGAAATGGAGAATTTGAACAAACTAAAAGTAGGTTCGGGTTAAAGATAATTCCATGCAAAGTAAACAAATGTGTGTGTGTGCAACTTGATATAAAGGCTTATCTTTAAGTCCGAAGATTAATGAGGAGTGAAGTATTTTGCGTGGCTACGCAGCCCCAACAGCGACCTATACATTTTGCCACATCTATCGAGGACATAACCATTATCCACATGTGGTCGATTTAGATTTACGTCTGTCATCGGCAGTGGATTTTCTTTACGTAACAAATGTATCCCGCGGCCTTTTAAAGTGATCTCCACCTGTCTCGTTCAGAAGCCACATGCAAACCATGTGCTATCTTCTATGTCAGTTAAAGCAAGTTGGCGCATCAGCTGGTCTTCACAGTGTAACGGTATGGAGGACGACGACGTGTGCCAGAGGCAGTCTTATTGGTGAGCTGAAAGGTGGTCGACGTAACAGAGGTGCCCCAAGGAAACACAAGCTAACAAGCGAAGGCTTATGCATTACTTAAAAGCGGCAAACTAAAAAAAAAAAAATACAGAATGGGGAAATAGCCAACACTCTCCGCAGATAATCCCTGTGATAACGAGATAAAAGATCGAGATCTAATTGTAGCTCGAATTTTTAAAAATGTGTTGTTGTTTTTGTTTGTGCCTTTTAAGCAATGCTTAACATTCGAGATGCGAGACCCCTAGGCCGTCGCTAAAAATTTTAGGCCTTGCACCGCCTCTGTATGGAGTTTAGATCTTATAAAATAAGTTAAGACTCTAGTTTAGATCTAAAGCTATACATCTATTAATCTACTCTAGATCTAGAGTCTAAACCCTATAGGCACACACTAGCGGATCCAGAACTTTGGAGTGGGAGGGCGATTTTTTTTACAAACCCTAACCCTAACGCCGAGTAAACCCTAACCCTAAACGTGCGTACAGCTAAGGCACATCAGTAAATCTAGAGAACTAGATCAATCTCTCTCTCTAAAAAATATACATATATGGACATAGTATAGCATAATATTTTGCATAGTTGTAGATCGAGACTGTTATTTGTAAATAAGGTGACCAGACTTAGGCGTGACAGTGCCGCTAATTTGGACCGCCAGTCACGCTTTTCATTAAAATGTCCGCACGGGGACGGCCAACGTCTTGCTTTCAGAAGAAAAAAAAAAGTCTATCAATGTCACGCTTTTATTTTAAAATCTTTCTTAATCTTTTAAATAATAACTTTCCAATTTACCGCCTTGTGGCGCTTCCTTCTTGATCCTTATTTCATGTTCGCTGCTTCGCAGGCATGGGTAGTATAACAGGCAGGCTACTTTTATTTTCTAGCATCATGCCATCCTTTCAGAAACTGACGTTAGCGTGCTTTCTTTGAGACTTTTGGTGTGTTGTCGTTCCGCAAGTTTTTCGCTGATTCTTTTAATCAGCATACGGTATTCCTTGGTTTATCTTATAAAATACAGACGTTACTTCAAAAAAAAAAAAAAAAAAAAGAATTACGTCCTACGCGTCATGCATTTAGTCGTGTATGTTAACCAATGACTTAAAATCTACCAAGTCATTGTTTTCCAGGCTGGCTCTATCAACCTTTTCCATTTTCTAATAGCACTATTTAAAGGGAAGAAGGAGCATTTGTACAAAGTGTCCCAGGAATGAGAAATGTGCCTTTATCTTTGTGTCTTTCTGAGTAAAAAAAAAATGCTTTCCTTTCTGCTCAAGTCGTTGACAGTGTAAGAAATGTTGGTTAGAAAAAATGTGAAAACAACGATAATATCGTAAACCTTTATCGGAATTATCTATATAAATAATTCTCTTCTTCCCTCAACAGTTTAAATGAGAAGAAGTAAAGGAAAGATCACTCTCCTATTTCTGCGGATAGTCCAGGAGAAAACAATAAAAGGGGGGGGGGGGGGAACACGTATTCACAAAATAGCTGTTAAATCGACAGGAGGCCTCGGGAAATCTGTTAATGTTATAAAATGGTTTAATTTCATAAAATTAGCGCGGGTCATATAAAAGTGCGGGGCCCACTACGGTCGCATAGGCCTAGGTTGCAGTAGCCTAAGGTCGGCCCTGCAAAATAGCGGCGTATGCTACGCCGCCGATCGACTAGTTTAGAATATTTCAGAGAGAGAAGCGGCCAGTATTCGACAGGTTTACGCTTTCAGGTGGATCGCAAAGAAGAATGGTATAGATCTTTAGGCCTAGCTATCTTTGATAATGTTTCAGAAAACCTGCAATTAATAAATTATCGTGTATGTAAATTGAGTTAGTTTACATTGTGTTGTAATAAAGTCTAATACGTTGAAATAGTGCTGACAAAAAAACTGAGCCTGTTCTTTGTACGTCTCATGATCGACAAGCAGTGCTTTATTTATATATATATTATCCTATACGTGTATATATATATATATATATATATATATATATATATATACCGCTTTCGTCCCCCCTCCCAAATATCTGGTCACCACCCAGTTTAGTATCGCTAAATCTAATAATCTATATCTAGATTATATAAGATAAGATAAGATTCTATATCATAACTCTAGATTTAGAATATAGAATAGGCCTTAAGATCTTATTTAGTCTCTAGAATAGATTCTAGATCTAGATTGACTAGTAGATCACTACTGGATCTATAGATGGGTAAATTGAGTAGGCTAGTATCTAAGAATCTAGATCTAGTCTATGTTAGTTTTGTTACACTATACTATAATGACTATAGTATATAGATCTATAGAGTCTAGACTAGCCTAAACTCTACTACTACTACTCTAATAGGTATGTCAAATGACCTAACAACAATGCATTGCGGCGCGGTGTAAACATTGTCCTCTGCTCATTGGTGTCCTAACGATATTAGCCTATTGAAATTGCATGTGTATCATTTTTATCTCTAATTAGCAAAAAAAAAAAAAAAAAAATACGTCTTTTTTTTATTTTTGTTGAGTAATCTAGGTAAATTATTCTTCTACAATTTATTTTTAGTTTCATAAAAATCTGTCATTATTTTTTTTCTATTAATTTTTTTGTAAGATCAACTGTTTTATTTGTAATTAACACGGCAGTCAATGGCGATAGCTTATGATAACCAGGAATTATCTCAAATCATATGGTTATTAAAAGTGGTGTTTGTCTAAAAATATTAAAATCTTACAGATCATACATATATCTGTATGTAGACCTAAAAAAGTAATTGTTTTGTCTTAAAATCTTTTTTAAAATCACTTTCTTTTAAGGTTAACTGAGATCGTTTTTGGCGGCCATTTTTTTCCAACATTGTCTACTGTCTATTCTAACCCAGCTGGCAATAGACAAAAAAAATAAATAAAAGAGCTTTAAAAAAAAAAGATTTTCAAGCCCAATATAATTAAATAACAATATATAGGCTTAATATTGATAGCAATAGTAACAATAGTTATTATATTTATTATTTAAAAAAAACTTTTTTTTAGATAGTCCTAATGTGATTTCTGTAAAGTCATAGAATGGCATAATTTTGTGTATTTTATCTTAAATTAGATTAAATTCCAATAGAAATGATAACTCTAAATAAGAATGTTGTGTTACTGATTGTTAGCATTCCTGTTCATTGCAACATCTGGAATGGTAATGAAGGCAAATCAATAGGTGGTTTAAAATAAATTGTTAAATTCAGCAGAACCTTAGGAATTTTCTTAGATTAAAATCAAATATTTATTTTTAACATTCCAATTAATCATATCATGCAATAATAGCTATGCCAGTCTGTGCATGAAAAAATGAAAAAAAAAAAAACCCAGTAATTTTATAACAAATAAAATAAACATAATTGTTTAATATTCACCCCTTTTGATATATGTGTTTTGCTAAATACCAAGAAGCCAATAAATACTTTATTAATTTGTGTCAATATGTTTGAATATTATATAATTGTTAAAGCATTTTATTTTGAAAACATACTTTAAAACAAATCCTCCAGTTGATAATGCATTATTTACATTTACAATTAAACATTAATATTACATTTAAAAAATCAATAGGCATGTCAATAATATTCTATTTTACAAACTGCTTCAATAAATGTAAGTTATAATAGAAACAATCTCAGACATGTAAAAAGTGCATACCTTTATATCACTTTCACGTACAGTAAACACAATAAATATATTTATTTTTTTTATGTTACAAGGACATAGATTTATTAAAGCCTGTTTATAACAGATAATTTAAAGCTAGTAAAAAATATAACTAGACATAATTTACTGTTAAAGCTAGAAATACATATATAATATATATGTAAAACATATATAATTCTCTGCACAAACAATGCATTGTAATATTATTATAAGAGCTTGAAAACTTTTTTTAAAAAATCACTTTTTAAGTGCACAATAAATAGACAAAAGAATCTATGAAATGTCATATAATAAATAGAAATCATTTACTCATTTTTCACATAAAGACAATCCAGTTAATAAAATTTCCTATTGTACAATTCTTTTTTTAAAACATATACCATGCCACATTCAACACATCAATAACTATTTGTTGTGTTTCTTAAATAAAATCATGCTCAAAACCAACAACAGTGTTTTATTACCATGTTCAAAAATTTTCATCATTTACCACAAAGAATGACATTTGAATAACTCAAGTTCATTCAGAATAAAACAAACATTATCAGCGACCACTTTCTTAATGACCAGACCAGAAATGTAATAAAACTTAATATTTTTCTTTCTCAAAATTGTGTTTATTGTTTTGTCTTCCATTATTTTTAACTACGTATTATTAAACACTGTTTAAAATTTATTAAAATATAAGACATCATAAGAAATAATGACGGAATGGATAAAACCTCACCAACATACCTAACATTCTTTGTTTCTGCCAAGGCCAAGACCTTGGGCTTATTAATTATAACCATTTTTTTTTCCATAATATTTTTAATTATTTAAAAAGTTTCAATGATCAAGATTTATATTATATATATTAAACCCCTTTGGAGTCAGGCAATCGTTTGATAATTTCATGTCCTTTGTAAGAACTCACTTGTTTTGGTTAGAGAATTAATGTCTCAGTTCTAAATCACAATTTCAGTAGCAGTATTAAATTATTTTCCTTCTTTTTTTTTTTTTTTTTAAATGTGAACATAAACTCAGTTTCTTCTATAGGTCTAATTGTTTTGAGTAGATTAGAGATCTATGTTACATATTAATTCCACACATAGAAACTCCATTATTGTGATTTGAATTATTTGTGCATTCAATTTTTTACAAATTCAATGTACAGTTGTATTTAGATCTAAAATCTTTATATATTATTAGAGTTTTTGTTCATTGATTAACTATTCCCTGTTGATTCAGAATAGACATTATTGTTTTTAAATCTGCTAGCTTATTATGGGCAGATAACTCCAAATGTAATTTTTTTAGTCCTAGCTAAACATCTCCATTTTCATACACAATCATGTTAATAGAAAACATGATTTAAATATATATATATTTTAATGACCACATGTCTTACAAAAATAATTTATACATCATTGGAAAATCCAGATGAAATGCTATAAAATGATATTCGCAAAATTAAAAAATAATGTTTTTTAAAAATTTTTGTGTCATACCTTGTTGATGTCCAAGAGCTGAGCCGAAGGCTCTTCGAGCTCTAAGTTTGAAAAAAAAACCTGTTTGGACGCCAAACAGTAAAAACAAACAAACCTGTGTGAATACAGTTCTGTTTGAGAGAGACCCGAGTCAATGCCTATGTAAAGCATTGCTGTTTCCAATGCCTTTGGCCCCCGACGCATGCTTGGCTGCACATGGCCGAGGACACCGGGAGCCTCCGCCATTTTCCTTCGTTGTACCAAGCTAACTGTGCGAGACCCGCCATTTATGTAACGGTCCCTTTGAGGAACAGCGCATGGATGTGGGACGTGTTCGTGGGGGCTTTTTTTGCAACCCCGCCCGTGCAAGGGCTAAACTCTCGTCTACCCTTGGGCATCCCCATTCTAGCCTTAACATGTTTCGCCATTCATTTACCCCCTCCAGTAGCCGTTTCCACCCAGGTGCCACGATGAGGCAGAATAGCGTACCCGGTTGTGTCATTGTGACGAGATGTTTAATTAGTAAATATTGGGCTTGTTTATTTAAGTCTAGGGGAAATTTTATCCCGCTCACATGTAAGATTTTGTACAGGCACACCGCAACTAACAGTAAGAACAGACCAATATTATAATTTTATGAATAAATATAATTTAATACATGAAGATTTACAAAAGATACATGATCAAATAAAATTATTATCGAGAAATGAAATGAAGGTGTCAATATCTAACATAACTGCTCATCATGGATTGCTAATTGGTGAGTGATGGGAAGAGAAGAATGTTCCTATGTCTGGCTACTTATTTTTCTTAGCTGCTAGCCCGTGGGTCGTCTTCTGGCGGTCGTAGGACTGGCACTCAGAAGGATGAGTCATCCGGCTCTGTCTTTGGACGTCGGCTCGGGATATTCTCTATGCTGTAGGCAAGCTGGCTCTAGCGTGAGGCCGCTGCCTGTTTAGCTGTAGAGAAGGTTGGTGCTGCAGACTAAGTTGTAGTGGGATGATCTCTCAGCTGTGATCTCTAGCTTGTAGAGAGCCGGGCTAACTCAACACCAGTTTATTTTCTGCAGCGAAGGTTGCTCTAATCAGTCGGCATTAGGCAATAGCTATGGGCAGTGGACAGTTTGGGCCGGGTACTGGGCAGTATAAGGCACTGGGCAATAGGTTAAGGCCGAGGACAGTAGGCAATGCCTTCTTGCTAACAGGTATATAATTGGGGGGGGGGGGGGTATCTGGTGTGGTCTGCTCCGGTTACAGCTTTGGGTGGAGATCTGGTAGTTATAGCAGTCGTGTGTAGCAACCAGGCTGGGGATAAGACAAACAATTAGGAACCTCCTAAAGGCATTGAGCAGGGATTCCCAAATGCCTTGCAATCATTCAGATGCAGGCATTGGCATTAATCCCAATAAGGCATTCAAACCAGTCATGTATAAAATGTTAAAATACGCATACAACTCAATAACAAAAGGATATAAGTAAGATAACCACAATAAATGTGCTATCGTACAATGTAGGATGATACTAGTCAAGATTCATCCATTAAATTTGATTACGACGATAAGTAATCAGTTACAGTAAAATGGGGAATGAGCATATTATATGCTAAAGGATAAGATGAAAATAAAATATTAGGGATATGGCTACAGTAATAAGGGTTTGATATAGTTAATCAAAATTACATTCATCCAAGGAACTATAAGTTCACAAGGGTGTGAGACATAATAATATGTATGAGGGATATATAATAGAATTGTGAAATGATTAATTTCACATGGGCTCTGTAAGTTTAGAGCACTGTGATCTAATTTCTTGGACAGTACTTAGATTCACGAAAGGTTATTGTTAACATCAATCACTAAGATACAGGAATGGATGAAACACAACAAATCAAATATAACAACTATGGCTTCAAACGTAGACAACCATAGCGGCATTAATAACACTCTATGAAGATATAACATCGACAAAAAATAGTAAATGTACATACATAACAAAGTCATAATGTAATGACGGGGAACGTGGTTGGGTACTAATGTGTACTCACACATTCCTATAAGATAAAATAAGTATAGTAAAATATTTACACTCACCCGTTTGTCCCTAATGAAACCTCACAACTTCCTAACAGGGGAGACTGAATGAATTCTAGTGGGCCTAACTTAGAATGCTTTGGTCTCTCTCTATACATAGATAGGACTTTTCGTTTAACGGGTGGGGAAGAAAGCTATGTGATTTTCTCACATGTATCGATGTACAGGAGATGTCAGGTCAGATTTATGGTCAATATTCGTTGCCTACTGTGAGAGTAAAGTCTGCGTATCCTGCCGGGGGGGGGGGGGGAATAGGTGTGAAAAGTTATTAGGCCGCTGCCTGTAGCGCTGGTGCAGCGACTATTGTGTGCTGGTCACCTGCAAAGCGGTCAAACTTAAAAGTTAGCCCTAGAGAGGCTAGTTAATGTTTTATGTCGAGATTCGTCCCGTGAGAAACAGTGCGAGGCGAGATAAATCCTAAAAGAAATTAGTTATGGGTAGGCAAGAAAATAATTGTTTAAGTTAAAAATTAAAGTTTCCCACGATTTGCTGGGAAAAAACTCAAATGAACTTTTGCATGCAAGTTTCGTTTCGTCACAGTCATTACGTTTGATTGTCGTCTGAGCTGAGCCGAAGGCTCTTCGAGCTCAAAGTTTGAAAAGAAAAAAACCTGTTAGGTCGTCCAGCCGTAACAGTAAAAAAAGAAAAACAAACCTGTGGGAACACAGTTCTGTTTGAGAGCGACCCGAGTCAATGCCTATATAAAGCATTGCTGTATCCAATGTCTTCGGCCGCCGACACATGGCCGAAGGCCTAGGAGCACTGGGAGCCTCCGTCATCTTCCTTCTTTGTACCAAGCTAACCGTGGGGGACTCGCCATTTATGGAACGGTCCTTTGAGGAACGGCGCATGGATGTGTGACAGTTTTTGTGAGGACTTTTTTACAACCCCGCCCGTGCAAGGGGTGGACTCTCGTCTACCCGTGGGCATCCCCACGGGAGTTATGTTTTGCCATTCATTTTGCCTAGCTATCTCCTCAAATAGCCGTTTCCACCCGGGTGCCACGATGAGGCAGAACAGCGAACCCGGGTCACAGTCATACCGTTAGATTGTCGTCTGAGCTGAGCCGAAGGCTCTTCGAGCTCAAAGTTTGAAAAGAAAAAAACCTGTTAGGTCGTCCAGCCGTAACAGTAAAAAAAGAAAAACAAACCTGTGGGAACACAGTTCTGTTTGAGAGCGACCCGAGTCAATGCCTATATAAAGCATTGCTGTATCCAATGTCTTCGGCCTCCGACACATGGCCGAAGGCCTAGGAGCACTGGGAGCCTCCGTCATCTTCCTTCTTTGTACCAAGCTAACCGTGGGGGACTCGCCATTTATGGAACGGTCCTTTGAGGAACGGCGCATGGATGTGTGACAGTTTTTGTGAGGACTTTTTTACAACCCCGCCCGTGCAAGGGGTGGACTCTCGTCTACCCGTGGGCATCCCCACGGGAGTTATGTTTTGCCATTCATTTTGCCTAGCTATCTCCTCAAATAGCCGTTTCCACCCGGGTGCCACGATGAGGCAGAACAGCGAGCCCGGGCACAGTCATACCTAACTCTAGGCTAGGGCGCCGCTAGGGTAGAGTCTTAATTATTGCTAGATCTAACTGAACTATAAGGGCTGATGCTAAATAAAATGTATCTTTATAAGCGATTTATCTCTAGAATCTATATAATCATAGATTAGATCTATATTATATAGAATCTAGATCTATATTAGTATATAGATCTAGAGTCAATAATATATCTAGATACAAAGATATAATAGAGATTCTGCTCTACGTGCACCCAAAATAGCACGAATTGTTTTGATTCAGTGCGCATGCGCGAATTTCTGACACCTGTACGATGACATTATTTTTCAAATCCGGTATCGATACTATCAGTGTTTCTGTGTCTTAAGAAAAACAAAAGGGGAAGGGAGCAATCTATGTAAACATTACTATAGATTATGTACATTTAGATTTAATAGGGATTCTGCGAAACAAATTTCTGGCCACATCATCCTGAAGTGGTCACAGCTTAAAGTCAATATTTGTAACCTATAAACCTAGCTGTTATAGTAAATAATAATTTCATATCAGTGGCGTTGAATTGCGATGTGTGAAGACCGTACCGGGTGACCACTTTAAGTGATAAAATATCAGAAACAACAAAATTGTAGAAAATAGGAATTATTGACGAACATTTTGCAGTTGAGTATTTAGATCTAGTTGTTTTTTCAACAAAACGAATAAATCAATGATATTTTTGTTTTTACTGAGTAAAAGGGCATCTGTAGGTATGTAATAGGGGCCTATGTTGTCTGTCTGTCTCTCCCACGTGCGAAATGTAGGCTAAAAGTAAATTGGTGGACAGATTAAAAATGTAATCGTCGTGAGTGAATTTTAATGCTGTAGCCTACAAACCGAAAAGAATTGTGTGCGTACATATAATAGGCATAAGAAAGGGAAACTTAAATTGGGCTCAGTTTCATTTTAAAAAATACGAAGAGACTTTATGTTTTCACACCTCAGATACAGAACATGTTCCCCCCACCCTCCATTAGTCATTTAAAATTGTTTGATAAGCAGTGGCAAAGTGCTGAAAAAAGGGCATGAGGTTTCAATATTTTCAGCACAAATATGAAGAGTGGTTAAGGTAAAACCTAGCTTAATAAATGCGATTTCTTATATCGTCAACTGACCACCGTCTTTGCTAGCCCTAATTCACAGATAGGCGAAAGGGTCTGTATCGAGTATGTTCTGCCCATGTAAATCAATTGGGTTCTCTACTTTTTAACTGATTCTCATAACGTCTGTTTCCTTTATGTAGTCAAGTCTTTTTCGCTTCTTCTTAGAGTCTGATCAGTTAGGTTCTGAGCATTTTGTAGTGTAGAATGGGAGACAGAGGCGTATCTAACCACAAGAGGGTGGTGCGGGCCGCACGGGACATCAAGATGTGAGGGGCATCAAACTTTCCCTCAGATTCACGACTCAATAATTTGTAAATTTTGTACGTTTAACAAGAGCTGACGGGAAAAATAGAATTTGATACAAATTATTGATACTTTTGCTAGCAAGAAAGCATGTAAGATTTATTTGTATTTTTTTTTATTCAAATTGCTTTTTGCAATACTCTAGTATTGACTACACCTTATTTTGGAAAAAAAAAGTCTTTTCGCATTTTTTTAAATTTATTTATTTTTTAATTATTTTTTTTTTGAAGGGCTGCACCTGGCATCATATACCCTAGCTACGCCATTGATGGGAATGGAGCCAGGTGTCATCGGCGAAATCCAACTCTTCCATATTTTGAGTTAGCGTCCACTGAGTGCTAATTTTTAGTAGTCAGAGACTCTCACTCTTTCCCTCTTGCTGATGTGATAATAAGTGGCTACATCTGCTCCTCGTCACAAATATGTTTCTCATGAGACATTGTAAAGTAGTCAATTTGGTTTTCGGTTTTACCGTATGGGGAGGTCCAACGAAATGGCAAAGATGATATCGTTGAATGCGCAGAAAAAGAAGTCCCCATTATTAACTCTTTCAGTGCTGAGTTACTCTCAGGGAGTAACATCGTTAGCGCTGCTGGTGGAGATTTTTAAAAAAAATCAAATGTTTAATTACATAATAAAAAATTTTTAAAAGCTACGTTAGCTTTAGAACTCTAAACACCCAGCAGATTTTTGTTCGTTTAAGAAAACTCGATTGTTTCGATGAAAATAATTCGCACTGAAAGAGTTAAGCTCTCTGTCAACATTTTTCTGCAACTACTTTTACATATATATAAAATCAGAAATAAGCATGATATTCATTTTATATGATTGTTCTAGTTCTCAATCTGTAGGTCGCAACCCATTTGGGGGTCGCATAAATCTGGCTGACATTAACCTGGATAAACAGAACCAGACTAGCTATTGACCAGTGTGTCAATATGCCTCACAGCGATTTACAAAACAAATATGATATATTCTTTGGATTTTTAATCTGTTATTGAGATTTAAGAAAATGAACGATTTCTTAGTGTAACTAATGCTAAGTGACATGAAACAGTCTTAAGTGGCGCACATGTTCCAGTGTTAGAAGTGTTTAATTACAAAAATTCGAACATCACTTTGAAACAAGGAAAATATTTTTTTTAATCTAAGTGAAAGAGCCCCATACTCACAGTTATGTTTTTCAATAATACTAGGCTTACAATAATTATAGATCTAGTTGTTTAAAGTTTCAACTTGATCCGAGAATGGGTGTGGGAGAAATTACGTGTACAAACTTTTACCAGACAGACAGTAAGTTAATATAAGCTTTGTAATAAAAAAAACAATGCAGCCTGATATGTGAATATCTGATAATCGAAGTACATTTACTTTACCAATATTTTTATGCCTTTCGATAAAAATCTCAATTATAGTTTCATATTTTTTATTGTGCATCAAATTATTTTATGTGGAGCATTCCTGTCAATCTGCCCTTGTGTGTTTACTTTTCACCTATTATATGCCTATATGTGCTGTGAGGAGTTGAGAGAGAAAGAGCGATTTACTCTTTTGAACGTCTGTAACATATATAGATCTAACTGCGGGGTCAAACAAAAAAAAAAGAAGTTTTCAATGACTTATTTTATAAAATACAGACGTTGCTCCAAAAGACGATGATTACGCGAGTCCCTAGGTAAATCATACATGTTAATCAATTTCTTTAACTCTGCCAAGTCGTTGGTTTTCTTGGCTCATTAACTAGAGTAAAACTATTAAACTCCTTCTTCCCTAGTGCTAGTAGAGCATGGAATGGGTTGCCTGAGCCAGCCAGGAAAACCAGTGACTTGGCAGAATTTAAGTCATTGTTTAATATGCATGACGCGTAGGAGTAGGACGTAATCATCTTCTTTTTTGAAGTAACGTCTGTATTATATTAGATAAGATAAGATAAGAATAAATCTCAAAACATTCAGAGAGACGTTAACTATCAAGAGTAAGAAACATTCACCTACCAATGGAAAGTAAACATTATTTTTGTGTAAATATAGTAGCTAGTAGGACAGAACTTGCGTACCGTAGGAATACAAATGTAAAAAAAAAAATTATTTTTTTTTGACAAAAAATCTAAAACCGGGCCATTTGCATAAATGTGTTTGTTGGGTCTGTGGTAGTTTACTAAAGAGCTTATCGTGTTTGTTACTATTAATAGTCAATAGTTGTAAAAGTGGTGTATTTTTATGAAAAAAAACTGCTTGCATAAGTGATTTTAAAAAATTAGATTTTTCGCTTTTAGAAAAGAAAAAGTAGCCGTTGCATCAGAACTTCGAATAGAATAAAATATTACGATGTCTGATTTTCACAATCTTTTCTAGTTTACGAGATCTAAACGGGACGGACGGACAGACATTTCACACAAAACTAATAGCGTTTTTTCCCCTTTCGGGGGCCGCTAAAATGTAGACTAAATAATGCATTTTACTATTTTATTTGCCAGTGCTTGAACAAATATATGAGTATTTTGTTTCCAACGAAAATCAATGTCTACAAAGGAGTGGTTCTCACCACATTTTTGAATGGCTCTGATACCTGTTCTATATGAGGCATCTAGGGCTCACCGTTCATTTCCATCAAAGGTGACTTAATCGCTCCATAATGGGCTAGTATTGCTGACAATACTGGCTCAGAAATAAGCTTTTACTGCTGGAGGCTGGTGTGGACTGTATAGAAGCACCATACTTGCCATTCGACAGCTGCACTTATTCTAACACCTGTCTCTCATGGGAGGGGGGGGGGTGACCACATACAAGAGGATATCTTAAAGAAAGACGGCGTAAAAGAGGCGCTCCCACATTCAGGAAGCGCTACGAAGATAAAATCAGGCACCATTTTTGCTCTCATTGGCTATATAGAGGAAAGCTAGTGGCAGCGGATGGCCTCGACTGAAAGGTACAGTTGAAGAGCTTTCACTAAGGTAGCGGGACACACATTTGAGAAAACTTATAGAAGAGCCCTTGTCGAAGACATGCGCAAAAGACGAAATAAAAGTCAACTAGTACAATATATAGACTATAGACCCTCCCCCTTTCAGACAAAATGGCTCCTTATCAGAAGACAATGGATGTACCCAGGTGTGACCGATCAAGCCAATTCTGAAGCGGCAGAGTTTGACACAGTTCGTGCATGTATATGCATCTGTCCTAGGGCTAGCTGACAGGGCAGCTTTCTTCTTTCTCTTGACTGATGCAGCTTTGTTTCTTTTGCACTCGGCGAAGTCCGTACCAGCTGGATCTGACTCCCTATGCGAGCTCAGCGTATAGGATGTCTATAGGGATTCTTGCATCTGGCATGCGAGTGACATGACCGAGCCAGCGTAGTCTTCTCTGTGTAAGAAGAACATAGATGCTGTGCATATTGGCCCGTTTCAGAACATCTTGGTTGGAGACATGATCCCTCCAGGAGATGCACCTTATGCGTCGCAGGCAGATTATGTGGAAGCTATTTAATCTGTGTTCTTGATGCATGTAAATTGCCCAGCTTTCACTGCGCATTAGATATGTCAAAATATGCTAGTGGTTACTGCTTGCAGTAGGCTATTCAGGGGTTTGCGTGGCCAAGTGATAAACTGTACTTTTAATCTACGGAATTGCCTAAAGAGAGTCTACCTAGGGCTACAAATAGATGCATCCTACATTTTGCATTATATTGAATTTTTGGAAGACCATATATTATATGGTGATATAACAGAAGGCAGGGGAGACGCTGGTCGTCCACTTTTACAGTATACGGATTTATGCAAACGCGACATGAAGCTCTTCAAAATCGACAGTTGCAGCTGGTAAAAAGTGGCTCTGGATAGCTCCACATGGAAAGTGAGCATACAGGAAGGGTCCCGGATTGTAGATGCCATACACAATAGTATTAGTAGTGATTACAAATGTCCAACCTGTGCTCGCAGCTGTGTATCAAGGATTGGCGTCTTTATATATATAGTCACACAAGAAGTTGCTAAGGGAAAAGATCGTCTCTCCCAGGGGCGGACTGGGTATCGATATCGGCCCGGGCATTACCATATAAACCGGCCCACAAATGGCATGTTATAAATTTTCGGTGGGGTGGGGGATTTTTACCCCACTCCGCAATTTATATATATATATATAAATATATATTAGTGTGTTTGTATATGTCATTAATCTTCATTGCATTCTGACCTTTCGTTCTTTCAAACGTTTTTTTTCTACCCTATAAAACTCTCTTCCTATAACTAGTAGAAAGACATTACACACCGACAAAGAACAGCTAGGGAATCCGGGGGAGCGCTGTGAGCATCCCCCAGTGGCGCACCGGAACCAGAAATTATTTCCGTTATTTTAAGCTTTAAAAATGCATATTTTGAGGTATCTACAGTGCAAGTAGCCTGCTACTCTTCCGCTAAAAAAAATATTTAAAAACCAAATCTGCTATTCAATGGAGTCCAGCGACTGGTAGAAAATGGTAAAATGCTTTAGTTTTTGTATTGGATTGGAAAGGGAAACCACAAAGCCCCTTGGCTACGCTCATGAAATTAGGAAACTGTAGTTTGCTTACGTTTGCTGCACTGGGGCAGTAAGTAAAGTTTCCCTTTCAGACAATGAGGTCTGAGGCAAGTGATGGTTTGAAGACCCTCCCCTCCAGACTACGCCCATGTGTTATATTATAGGTGTAAGCCTAATTCTCTACAAAAAATATAAAGTTTGATAACGCATCGAAAACTAGATGTATGCATTCGTATGATTACATAATGTATTCTATTTATACATGTATGAAGTCTGGAAACTATAAACAATACAATAGCAGCCGAATGAGTTTAAAGCTTTTTGGTATTACTTATAGATTCTTCTTTTCTTCCCTCAACAGTTTAAACGAGAGGAAGAAATAAGGGAAAGCTCACTCTCTTATTTCTGCGGATAGTCACCCTACGAAAAAAACAAGAGGGGGGGGGGGGGAACACGTTTCCACAGCTCGCTACGGATGGCTGCGCGCTGGACTGTCAAACCCTGTCCGCTCCCATCCCCCTTCGTCTTGCGGGAGATTTGGACTAGGAAGTAAACTATCGTTAACTCTGAAGGAACATCAGAAACATGTGAAACATTTTACAAACAAACATTTTACTTACACTAAATAGCAGGGCCGGACTTAAGCATTGTGAGGCCCTATTCGAAACGGATTTCGTGCAAACACGAGGCACGAGAAGCTTCTTTCACCTGATTAAACAATTACGGGTAATGCATAATGCCATTTTTATTAATAGGCCGTAGGATTGGCGTTTTCCATATCGAATGACACCCCAAAATGACAATTTTTTTCTATATATTTCCGTATATTTTCTATATATTTCCGTATATTTTAAGGACTTTTTCGTATATTTTGCAATTTCGGGAGATTTCCAGGAGCTCCTGGTTAATCGACAGGAGGGCACGGGAAATCTGTTTTAAGTTATAAAATGGTATAATTTATTAATTTATACACCTTGAATTATCGCGGGTCCATGAAAGTGCGGATCCTTCGGTCGACTATTTTAAAATATTAATCTGCTTGCATTAAATTTCGGATGTGACAGCGCTATAGATCTATAAATTATTGTAATTATTGTAATAATTTTCGTCATTAATGACTTCATACTAAGCATAAGTGTGCCATTAATTATAATAGCATAAAAATTGATTTAGATCTAGATTAAATATTTTTTTTTGCAAGCCTTAAGTGTAGTATTTTTAGATCTATGTTATTAAAAATAAATAAAAAGAAACTTGCTTTTTCTTTTCAAATCGCAGAAAGTAGAGCTTTATACCCATATTGAGCTGTGAATAAGTTGGGTGGTTTGCAATTTTGCGACTGCGTGTATGTGTTAAAGTTAATTTCTATTAAGCATTGTTAAAGAGCTTATTGTCGCGCCTATTTATTTATTTTTTTTTTGCTGCATTATATCAATGTTTTCTTACTTAACCTCTCTTATCCCTCTTTTTGGTTAAATTTCATTGGAACCATTAAAAGAAGGGGGAGGGAAGGAGCCAAAAAAAATGCTAGTGCCATCAAAGGCCCATGCAGACCAGCAAAATGATTAGGCCAAACACAACCTCGAAGACATCAAAGCAGTCCATGCCGCTCGTGCATAGCAGAAAGTACTGTCTAACGTTTTGCAAATGATAAAATGTACAGTGTATAGTGTTGTTGTTTTTGTTTTTTTTGATATAACAACAAGAAAACGTGTTCGGGCCTTTGTGTCTTGCTGATGTCACTTTTTTTTTAAAGTTGTCTACATTGAATTTTTTTTCCTTTGGTCGCGACCAGACCGGCCCATTTGGTACCGGCCCACCGGGCATTTGCCCGTTTGCCCATATAGCCAGTCCGCCCCTGGTCTCTCCAGACGTAAAATGACACAGACACAGAGAGAGAGAGAGAGAGAGAGAGAGACGGATATAGGCCTATTATACAAAGGCCGCGGGATACACACTTGAGACCAAAAGAAAATTCGATGCCGAGGACAGACGCAGACGGCGAAAAGAAAATCTTAATCGACCACTGGCGGACAATGGTTATGGTTGCCGTGGGTGTGTGGCAAAATATGAAGGTCACAGCTGGGGCTGCGTAGCCACGGGAAATACTGCATTCCTCATTAATCTTCGGACTCGAAGTCAAGTCTTATTATTATTATCATAGAGATCTATAGGCCTAGATCTACATGTGGTGCGGGTTGCCTGAATCTGCCAGGAAAATGGCTTAACCACTCATGTTGGATTGTTGGATGAGTATTCTTAGAATGCATTAGTATTTTATTATTTTTTTTTTTTAAGGATATCGTCTTAGATTTATATTAGATCTCGGTTTAGAAATCAAGTATAGTATTGTATAGCAGGCCAGGTACTCATGGGGTAATATTAGTTGTAGCGATACCAAATTAAAATACTCGATTACAGATAAATCGGAAAAGTCCGGATCAATAATACAGATGAAATAACTATAAAATTGAGTCCCCAAAGGCTTTTTATATGCGATGAAGTACAACAGATTTCCCAACTGTTGTATTTTCTGTTGTTGTAGATCTAGACCTATAGCTATATTGTCGGCTTCTCCATCGATTTAAATATAATCTAGATATAGTCTAATTGTAAGTATTCTGATTTAGATATTCTATTCTTGATCTATACTTTTTTTTTATGAGTCTAGACTCAACTGATCTAGAGACACAACTCGGTGGAGTCTGTCTCTGTGTGAGTAGTGTGAGTCCAGGCAGGCTAGCCTCTAGTGACTCTACTTTACTTAGTTACGTTAGTAGCCTACTAGATCTAGATTCTAGTAGTACTAGTCTCTAGGTCTAGACTAGAAACATAAAATAAAAAATGATTATTCAAACTAGATCTAGATAATAATAATATTATTATAATATAGTAGATATATAACTTAGTCAATATAAGTTAATAGAAGACTTCAAGTACTTTACTGGTTATAGATAGAAATAACTCTATTAGTAAATACTAAAATAGTCTCTTAATTGGTTCATACTCATTGTAGTCATAGATATAGATCTAGTTGTCTAAGTTGATAACTGTTTGGCCAGGGCCAGTATTGCTTTTAGTCACCTCCAGGTGAGAGTTTGATGGAATAAATCTCTCCGCCACCTACAAAAATCAGTGTCTACCAAGTAGATCTAGTCAAATCTAGTGTTTCTCTCATCCCTTCTATATGGATCTGAGACATGGGTACTATAGAGAAAAACAAAGCAACCAGCGCTTTCAACAAAGATGTTGTGCTCTATCATAGAAATATGGTAGCAAGACTGCACTACAAACTGTGATGTCTTTGCAAGCCTAAAGCTGAGAGGTGGTAGACATAATAAAGCTGCCCAACAGAAATGCTTTCAAGACCAGCTTAGGTGCCTACTTGCTTTAACGGACATAGAAGAGAGCAGCAGGTGGCTTCAGAATGAGACAGCTGGAAATCACTCACAAAAGCAGCAGGATACAAATTTGAGGCCAGAAAAGCCACTGCCAAAGATAGACAAAGACTGCGAAAAGAAAATCTAAATCAACCACAGGCAGAAAACGCTAGCTAGATGTGGCAAAATATGTAGATTGCAGTCTGATCATAAGGAAATACTGCAATCCTTATTAATCTTTGAGCTTGAAGACACATCTTATTATTATGTTACATGTTGCGTGCAGTTAAATCGATAAAGCCTAATGTAAGGCTATATGTAGTAGTTTTGTTTTACATGTTTCAGATGTTCCTTCAGAATTATTAAAACCAAACCTCCCACAGGAAAGCAGTGGATAAAGGTGCGCTAGGTTCGAACCTGCAACCATCAACACGACAGTCACGACAGCACATACCCCTAACAACCAGGCAATCATCCATGGATAGGCTATTCCTTCTTATATTAGAAAAAAAAAATTAATTGTACATTATTTGAATTTATTAAAAATGTAAACTAGACACAGTAAAAAAAAAAGCATAGCTTTGCAGTGTAAAAAGCATCTATAGCAAGTGTATTAATAATCTTGTATTTTTTAAAGGTTATATTTGTAAATTTAATTATAACTTATTGGTCTTCTTTTGTTAGCAACATAAATGGTACTTTGCGGTTAAACATGAATGTGTTGATGAAATCTTATTTTATATTTAATTAATACAGACGTTCAGCTGTTCAATGTCTGAGATGGTTTGCTCACTTACAAAAGTGCTTTCAGCTTTCCATTTCCAACAAACTAAACTTTGCTTTGAGTGTAGATAGTAATTCCTAGAAATGTGGACAGATTTTTAGTCTTTTGTGCAACAGATAAAACATGTTTGCTTTGCAAACATAATTTTTTTATTAAGGAACATTATATAAAGTTTACTACAAAAAATCTTCAAAAACAACTGTTCTTCACAATGTTTGCAAGCACTTTTGTGAGTGAGCAAACCATTTCAGACATTGAACAGGTGAAACCTGTCATATGTAATTGTATCGTATATCTATGAACGTCTTTATTCAGTGCTCTGACCTTAGGTATTTGCATTGCAGTCGCATATTTAAAACTTGGTATCATTAAAATGCAACTAATTTCTGTTGAATTATTGTTCAGTTTATTGAGTTTCTAATAAAACCAGGAGTCTAATGTATTTTTGCTATGATACAGCTGGGGACAGGTTCTGGGGAATTTATTTGGCCTGCTTGCTGAAGAAGGTTAGCATCACTGACCTGGAAAAAAAGACTTCTGGACTAGAGAGTTATACCCATTTCCTGTCATTTTCTTTTTAGAGCGTATTCGTGCAACATTTCAAATTATCAATATATATATACTACTGGACTAGATCTAATGTAAAATAACAGTTAACTTACAAAATAAGATGACATAATAGATAATAGATCAGTAATAGTCCATTTTACAGTAAATATATTTTTTTTTAATGTATGCTTTAGGGAAGTTTGCTTTCATCATTTGTTTTAAAGGTCAATGGGGACCAATAAAGAATCAAAAATAGCCAACATTTTGTTGATCGGCTTAGCAGTTGTAGCTAGTTTCGCCCCCTGCAGAGCCCAACCAGTGGATATACTTATGAAGGGATACCAGCCAACTAAGGTATTTATTTTCTGCTTTTAATGCCTTATATTTGCTGTCAAATCTTACCCTTAATTTCCATAATTTACAGATAAATGTTGATACATTATCCTGTGTGACCAAATCCTTTTTTGTTATCTTTAAAATATAATATATACAAAGTCTAATTACCACCAAATTTAAATTGTTATAAAATTGAAACCGATAAAAACAATTTTAAGATGTTTTGCTTTTTTTGGATGTCATGTTTTTTCTCCTTCATTAAAAAAAAATTTTTTTTTTGGATGATCCTGTTCTTATTGTCAACTTGTCATTAATTTTTCTTTTTGTAATATCTTTATTACCTACTTTTCTCTAGCTATCAAGAACAGTGTAAAGCATCCATTGTATGTTGCTGTTGTGTTGTTTTTTTAAAAAAAGATACTAAGACTTTAAAGTAAATAGCAAATTAGTGAAGATTTTCTTTTCGTGTGCTTTTATGAAAATATTAGTAGAACAAGTGTTTATTTCAACTTTAATTTCTAAACAAATATTTAAAAATTAAACTATTCAGAACTTCACTGAAACAATATTGAACATGCTTGTCTAACAAGATTGCCAAGACATTAAAAAAAATTCGATTGAATGTTTATTTGAATTCACCTATACAGTGTAGTATTGTAGTGTAGGTCCCCTATCTAGAATGTGCTTATAAGACTGTGTGAATCTTATAAAAGCAAGTCATGAAAAACAACACCTGTTTTGTTTTTTTTGTTCAAACACCTACATATAAATAAAATCAACTTTGATGACAAAACATCACCAGGTGTTCTATATAATGGATTTTGTTTGCATCACCAATATCTTCATTGACATCACTTATTTGCTTTTGTGTGGGAATGAGGGAGACAGTCACAATAGACAACACTTGTATTCATTACCTGTCAGTCCTACAGCTGGGCTTCTTCTGTCAACATTATCTAAAGTTGTGACAACAATGTCAACAGTTTGAAAGTCAATAAGAATATGTACATGTACACACAGCTATTACATTTTTGATTATCAATTTTAATACTGATTAATAATTAATATGTAGTTTTCTACTCACAAACACACACAAAATATCTAAGACCTTAACAGTCTTTTTATTTTGCCCACTTTCAAGTAATGTGTATCAGAAAAAAAAAAGTAATGTATTTCTGGCAGTATTATTACATATAGACTTCAACATCATTATATATTAACTGATTTTCTTGACATCATTATATAAAATCAATGTGGTTAAAGACAGGGAACTTAAAGTGGTTGTAAATAGTTGAACCACAGCTAGTTCTTGTTTTCTAGTGGAAAATAGGATTATTACTTAGTGTGTGTGGTCATTTTGAGCCATTTTAACTCAGCTTTTAGCTGAGTCCTTTCAGAGAAGTTAAGCAGTTGTATTGGCCACATGCAATCCTCATCAACAGTTGCCCTAAGAAACACAAAAACAGCTGCTTCACTAAATTTAAAATGTAAACACTGTTATTTGTCTTTCTTTAGACCAGCTCTAGAATAAAGTCATTGAAATCTCCCACTCCTGTATGACACTGATTACAGTTACAGTTTTTTTTTTCTTTGTCACTTAACTGATTCTATATTCCTTATCTTCTTTTTTTTTTTTTAGCCCAATGCTTATCAATGTACAGCTTACAAAGTACCAGAAGTCATTGAATATATAAGTAAGACATGGATTTTTTTTTTCTCTTATGACTTTGTATTTCCTTAGTTCATGGGTTGGTAAATTATAATCTATGGTCCTAATTTGTACAATATCTAACATCATCCGCCTTGTTCTACCAATATTGCCATTTTTATTTAGGTATTACTTTGGGGATGGTTTCCTGGATTAAAGACTCATTTTAAGTTTAAGCTAAGTTTAGTTTTAAATCTGTTTAATGAGTTCCATTTTACTTCAAGTGTAAATATCCATTTTAACCAAAGATTTTATTGGTTTGCCAACCCATTGATTTTCATGTTACAAAAAAAAATTATTACCATCCATTCATCTTTTTATCACTCAAGCTGCCTAAATATTATTTTATATTTAAACTACTTATCAATATACTTTTTTTTTTAAAAGTAGTTTTTTTTTTTTTTTTTTAAATTATTTCACTTCCAATAATTTTTCAGTGTAATAATAATTGAATTGTCTATGCTTTTCTAGATAAGTTTGAAGCCATAGGCAATTTAACAAGAATACATCACATAATTGTATATGGTTGTGATGGTTCGGCAGCTTCAACACTACCAAGTTGGTGAGTTGCGACAGCAGTTAGCTTATTAGGTGCAGAATGCAGGATTGCGCATTCACTAATTAAACATCTTCAGATGTTAACAATCGGTACTGTTTTTCTGAATCTTGACATTTTCAATTATCTTTAATAATTGAGAACAAAACCAAAAATTTTTATAGTATTATGTAGTACTTAGATGCAACAATCTTGAAAAGAAATCACCATAATCAATTTGAAGAAAATGTTATATCTATGTTTCAGAAGCATTTTCATTTCAAACCATTTTTGTAGAAATCTTATCTTTTATTGTCTTTTAATATATGCATGTTTAAATTATATTAAGCATTTATTTTAATCATTACATTTGCATAGGAAGAAATATTTTCAGTCATTAATTATACATATTTATAGGTCATGCCCAGCCATGTGTAGAAATGCAATTGATGAGTCCATTCTATTTGCTTGGGCTAGAAATGGGACACCAACTGTTCTACCAGCAGGTAAGATATTTTTTCACTTTAGATGAATTGATTTGTTATAGATCTATACATTCAGTAGCTATCAATACTATATACATATATATGTGATTGTAACCTTAGACGTCTATTTTAGTAGATTTTTCAGAATCGTTAAATAGATATGTATATATATTTTCTGATGCACACATGCAAATAGATACTTGTAACAAAAATAGAAACTTAAACATTAGCATATTAAGAACATGTTTTACTTATTCAAGAATCTAATTTTAAAGCTTTTTATGATGTATATTGTTATTGTTTGTATGTGTAACAGATGTCGGGTTCAGAATCGGAAGTAATACTACTGTCAAAACTTTGGTTCTACAAGTCCACTATGCCAAGCCTCTGACAGGTTGGTTCATTCCAGAACAACTTAAAACGCATTTTAGAAAATAAAATTATTAACCATTGGAAATTCTTACAAATACTAAAGTGAATCTCATTGTTTTCATGGACAAAAACTTGATTATGGTCTGGGGTGAATGGAAAGATCTCAAAATTATGGCTTTCTTAATAATCCTTTCCTTTTTTTTTTTTTAACCTCATCCATTTCCTGATGGGTTGAGTGAGACCAATAAAGCACTTGAATTCTGAACTGAGAGTCTTGGGCTTAAATCCATTCAGAGGCAAGGAATATATAATTCAGGATCTTGGAGATTAATGAATGCAGCAGTTAAAGGTCATTGGTTACTCTTCTGACCACTCCTCTACATTATTGTTGGCCAGAGAAACAAGATTAACTTTACATCCTCAGTGACACAGTTTAAATGATCTCTCATTTTGCCTCCAAAGTTAATTAGTTTGTTTGTTTATTCTGCAGAGAAGGATTATTCAGGCGTAAGAATTTATACAACACAAGAAAGGTAAACAGTGTAGACAAAGTGATGATTGAAACTAACATTAATACATAAATAATACAGATTATAAATAGTCTATAAATGTTAGAACATTGAAGTCTGGGCTGAATATGTTTTGGATTTTTATTTGCATGATTACTTAGAAATCAAATCACATTTTTTTAATAGCATTGATGGTAAATTAACTTTTGAAATATTTACACAATGAAAAAAAATCTAAGTTTATTGTCTTGAAATTGATCCCTATCTTTTTCAAGTTCATGTCTGACTAAATGTTGGACCTTCGATCTTCGAAATGTAATATGGTGTTCTTATCCAGCCAAATGTTCTACTCAGGCATCTAGGTCAATTAGCTAGCTGTAATTAAACTATATGTAGAGTGTGTTTTTTAAGGTTCATATTTTTAAAGAATAAAAAAGATCTTTGATAAATTAATTGACTTTGGGTAGCCTTGTATGTCCATTTATTTTAAAACAAAATGGTACTTATCTACGTTCATGTTAACACATTTTTCAAACATTCTTGATAAGAAATGACTATTTCATATTTTTATGAGTGCAGTAATGCTCCATAATTAGGAAACAGATGAACATATATTTAGAAGACATAACTAAAATTAGATTAAAAAAAAATTAATTATTTGTTAAAGAATAGCTTTTTAAATTCTTACAAGGTCATGTCACTCTTCTCTCTATTCTATTACAGCCCCAAGTTTGTAGCTGGCATTTTTTTCATGGTTGCAAATACTTTTCAATTACCTAGAGGCTTTTCGGGTATGTACACATAGTTTGCACTAGCAGCTACATAATTTATATTGATATTCATTTGAAGTTGATAAACTTTTAAGTAACAAGAGTGGACAAATATTCCATATTGATGAATAGTTGTTAATGCAACTAAAAATCATCCAAAGGCTATTTTTTAAATTGCCAGGGTAAAAAATGAAAAACAAAAATTTCATTGTTAATATTAGTTACAGTAGTGGGGAATACTAGTCAAAGTATTTAATAAAAAAATGTAAATAATATTATAAGATTTTTGTATATAAAATAAACAAGTTGTCATAGGTTTTGTAATAAACTAGTTATCTTTTCTCCAGCCTATGCAGTGGATATCAGTTGTAATTACAATTTTAAAGAAACTCTGTCAATATTTGCAGTCCGAGCTCACACTCATGGCCTTGGTAAGTACCAATTTAGTTGATAAAAAAAAAATTGTTGATTCAATATTCAGTAACTTGAGCCTGGAAAATGTGAGAGACAACTCATTATTAGGAAGTTGCCCACATAGATTAGTCTTAACTTTTTGCAAATATTATCTTTGATCTAGTGTTACCAGCAATTTTGGAGTGTGGTGTTGAGTGGTAAAGCGTTTGGCTTATGAACTGAGCAGTCTCTGGTTTTAAATCATGTGAAGACAGGGATTTTGACCTTGAGATTTTAGGATGCTTGAGTCCACCCAATTCCAATGGGTACCTGACATTAGCTGGGGAAATTAAAGGCAGTTGGTCATTGTACTGGACTTGTTAACCGTTTGCCATAGAACATGATCTTCACATCATCTGCTTTAGCTATTTCGGAACTGATAATGGTAGCGGAGAGATTAGTGGAGAGACTAGGAGAGTAAAAATAGCAACATGGATAAGCGCAAAGCGTTCACTAACAAAATTTGAAACAATAATTTGGGGGGAAAAACCCCCAGCAAACTTGAATAGAGCGAGAAATAAAAAAAAATCAAATGGGGTTGGATTGGGCATACATTAGGAAAAACAACAGAAAGCATTGAAAACAGACCCTAGACTGGAGAACATGGAGAAGATCATTAGACCAAGATGTCAGGATGGACATGGAACCAGCTGAGGGGAATTGTCCAGAAGAGTCAGATGGTGAAGTGCTGTTGCTGCCCTATGCTCTGCTGGGAGTCAAAAGGACTAAGTCATAGTTAGTCATGTCAATAGTGGTAGCACTAGAAGATCTAGTCTAGCCTGACATGTTAAATCTAGCAGTTTAAGATACACATAGTAAAAATTGAGAAACAAAATAAAAAAATAAGCTATCTTAGATAACAAAAATTTTTTAAAATTCAGATTGATTTATTATTTGTACATTGAAATTCACATTTCAGTAGATCTGCAAAATCATATGTCAACAAGTCTGATCAACCTAATGCTATAGACATGTTGCTATGAATTCAGAGTAATGGCAGCAGATTTGAATCTCAAGTTACCATTTTAAAAATGCTACTCTATCATAATCACCTCTATAGGAATGTTACAAATGGTCATTTCTGTGAACCATTATGATTTAGAATTATATTTTTTTTCCAAATAACTTTTTACTTGTTTTTTTTTTTTCTATGACTAACTAGAAAAATAAAAGGTTTTTTTTACAGAAAAAGAAATTAAATAAAAGTTTCAAATATTGAACAGTTATTTTTAAAAATTTTCCTAATATTTCTTTATCATACCAATTATGTAGCAAAATTTCATCAGAGTCGATACAAAAATTCTTGGCAAACAATGTTTGATTTTGAAACCTTGGCTGGGTTAGGGTTAGGGAGCTGGTGACCTTTAGGCAGCTTGCAGCACTCAGGGCTACACCATGGCAGAGACTGCAACGCCACTGATCCCTATTTGCTCTTTGAAGAGGGGTGAACTGCTGTGTGGGTGACATCATTCCAACCATAGCTATTGCCCCTGCATTCATATTATTTTCATATCATATTCATCTCTGAGACTGAAGGAGGTCATTGATTGTTTTATCTTTAGAACATTTATAAGATATCTTGCCTGATAGTAGTTGCTTGTTGGATTCATAATGGAAAGAATTGAATTAAATTTATAAGGAAATATTTGCATAGGTGTCATGTTAAAATATACAGCTTTTAAAGATTGATTGATCTATGTATAGAGTCAATATATATCATCTAGTAAACATCATAATATACATATATACATATAACAATAGAAACTTATCACACCAAGATACAGTCATGAATGTTGTGGACTATTTCTGACAGGTGTAGTTGTTTCTGGTTATCATAGGAATTCTACTGGGAACCATTTGATACAAAAAGTTAATCCACAGTGGCCACAGGTAGGTTTCTTATTTAGAATTGAAACACAAATATAGAGGGCACATATCTTTTTATCCACCAGATTTTTTTATATTATTTCCAAAATATGTGTTATGCCCCTGTATCTTTTTTCTGGCACCTGACTAAAACTGAAAAAAATACATCATAATTTAAAAATTGCAGATCAGTCATAATTAAACCACACTTTTAGACATTGTAAATGTCTGCCTCCATGTATTTACATTGACTCTTTGTGGATTTAGGTGGAACATTTAATGAAAATTCCCAATAAACATAAAATTGAACCAGGAACATATGTGGTAGCTCAAGGCTTGTAATAAACATAAATATTCAAATTTGATATAATAGAGTAACACCATTAGTAAAATCACTGAATTTAGAGACCCTATGAACAAAAGACTAAAAGAAAATAAAGTAGCAATAATACATTTAACCATGTTAAATTTGTATTGTGTTATTGACTTAATAAAATTCATTTTTATTGTTACCTAATTCAAATATTATTCTTCCATTTAGACGTTTTATCCTGTTAATGGGAGTATTCAAGTCAAACCAGGTGATGCTGTGGTGAGTTTAGCTGATACTTTTATTATATGTTTAAATAATCTAAATATTGATGTCGACATAAAGTGTACACAATCATTGAGAGTTAATATCTAAAGGCCATAATGACGTGTAGAAGCTGTTTGCGTAAATTTATTTCTTGTTTGCAGTTTGACAATAAGCTGAACCAACTTACGATCATTCTTATTGCCTTTATTTAACTTTTGAACCATGTTTCCCAATAATTCTACTCATGCAATAAAAACCATAATGCCACCTGACAGATATATTGGTCTGAATTAAATTACATGATTGATAGACCATACATGTAAATGCATATGAAAACAACAGCATTATGCTTCATGTAACTGTTTTATTTATAGCTATTCTAATGGTTATTGCAATGTAAATGAATTTAAAAAGAAAAAGTCCTAAGCTTTTTAGGCTTGATGGGTTATGGGGATTGAGAAATTTTTTCAGTACTTAGCTTAGCATTGTATTAAGTTAGATATTTCAACCCTGTAGTTTATTCTTGGTTTCACTGAGTAAACCTTTTGATTACTTTCCATATTTCTTCTTCTAGTTTGCTCGTTGCATTTATGATACCACTAAAGCCAAAAGCATTGTTGGTGTTGGGTAAGAATCAATTGTTTAAATTTAACAGCTATATATCACTGGCATCTTTTTTTTTTTTTTTTTCATTTAATTTTGAAGGCTTAAAAAGTTTTTGTTTTTTTTACTTTTGACTTATACTTTTTCTAGATACACAACATTAAAAAAAAAAGTTACTACAATGAACTCTTCACTTTGTTGTTCATCCACTCTTAAGGAAATGATACATTAATTAAGAATGAAAACCATGACTATTTTCTTTCAAGAATTATCTTCCCCCCTTTCCCACACATACACACAAAGTTTAATTCACTGGATAAT
Organism: Biomphalaria pfeifferi; assembly: GCA_030265305.1. Taxonomy (NCBI): domain Eukaryota; kingdom Metazoa; phylum Mollusca; class Gastropoda; family Planorbidae; genus Biomphalaria; species Biomphalaria pfeifferi. Next base: position 1,923,764 of record JASAOG010000071.1, read on the forward strand.
ATTTTTTGTTGTAAACCATCACAAAGACAAAACTATTGACATTATACAAACCCATCACAAAAACATTAAAACTATTTCGATCATACAATTCATCATACAAAATTACAGCTGTTTATATCATTCAAACTTCACCAAAACTGAATAATTTGCACTGTTATTTTTAACTAGATTGTCATAGACTTAGATTACAATCTATTTCAATGGTTTTGTTATATTTTTTAAAAATTTGTATCATTTTAACTTTGAACTTGATGTCATTTAAAAAATTTTTTTTTGTACTCCTAGCCCAGCGGGTGAAATGTGCAACTACTACATTATGTACTATACCGACAGCTCAGTCCAGAACACCTATTACAGATGTATAAACAGTTCCAGGAAAGACCTTACTGGCAACAATTTCCCTCCTGAGGGTAACATTCCATTACCCCCAAATGTTTATCTAGAGGAGATAGCCCAAGGAATAGAGCATAACTCTAGCATGAGCGTCAGGTCCGTTAGGTCTGCCCGAGTAGAGCCTAAAGGTAATGTAATCCTGCCATAGGAGCATGGCTTTTAAATAAAATATTTTATTATCATCAAAAAGATAAAAAAACAAAGCATGAGTTTTGCTTGTCACCATGTGTCATTGGAATAATTGTTAAGAGCCAGAGTGTGCAGCTTTTCATAATCATTAGAATTTCGTATTGTTAAATTTCCATTCAATTTATGTATTTCTAGTTATTTTCATGTTTATGAGATTGGGCACAATCATAATAGCCCTGTAATCCTTTGCATTAGTTTATTGTTCAATTCAAATTCATAGGTAGAAAATACATAATATAAATTAGTGTTAGTAACTCAAAAGCCCCAAAAAAAAGAACCTTATATATACACACATTAAATTCATCAAAAGTTCTTTATAACAAATACAAGAAAAAAAAATGTTCATTGTTCATATCTTTCGTACTAATATATAGATCTAGAATATCTGATGGTCTCCAAATCCTCCTTACAAACAATGAACACATAAAAACTATTACACATAACTATCCATCTTGATGTGAATGATGCTACTAAAGAAAGCTCAACAGAACATGATCTGGAAAAGAAATGAGAGGTACAGAGAGAAGCATCTCTTACCACCAAATACTACCAATCTTAGCCTACATCCGATGAATCCTTGAACTTTTCTTTGATCATGTAATGAAACAGGCTCCTTACCAGCTACCTATATAGAACTTGGTATTGATAGTAAAATTAGTAGTGGTGCCCTGATGTTCAAAAGCATTGTAGCTTTACATTGTTATTGACATGGTAAAAAGACTTAATGTTTTTACAGAAGGATTTTAAAGTGTACTTAACATGGGGAATAACATTATTTAGTAATTAAGTAAAATTTTTCTGTAAAACAATATATAGTTGTATTTCTCTATCTTTCTCTCTGCTAATGGACAAAATGCAGCGACATAAATACTTGACAACTCAAATTTAATCTACATATTTCTATGTTAACAGTTTGAATTAACAACCAAACACTGTACTATTGTTAGCATTACAATCTGTACAAAAGCAGACCATAATGTACTGTAGTGGACTCTCCTTATATAAAAAGCTTCTGGAGACCCATAGAAACATCTGTACCTTCAAGAAGGTCACCTGATTACATAACAGGCTAACCTCTTAGAGAGTATTCACAAAAGTGCAGTCATGAATAGCTATTCTTCATCAAGTTTCAGCATGCTTGCCTCAGTCATATACATTGATTGGTCATACACAGCCACCTGCACCTCCATTTGATGTAGAACAATATATATATATACATCTCTTACCACCAAATACTACCACTATCTGTCTACATCTGATGTGCATATATATATATAATTAGCTTCTTTCTTGGTGAAGAGACTTCTTCCAGAAATTAGGTTTCTATTTTGCAATTCATTTAGTATATCCCTGTGTTTGTTCTTGTTTTATTGACAACGCAGCCATATGTCAATGTCTTTAATTCTGTTACAGAGTTAGTACCTGGTGTTATGTAAAAAACAAATTTGAAAAGAAAACCAAGCAACAATATACTTAGTACTAACAGTGTTAAACAGAAAGTTAAAAAGACTAAATTAACATAGTAAATAAAATAAGGATTTAAAGATTCTTTTTCCATTAACTTCAACAAAAGCTGATTTTAATTCTATGCACCTTGAATGAAATGAGCTGCTTGCTTATAAGAGTCCAGAAAAACCAAATGAGTAAACAATTTCAAACTGATGAGCATAGACCAGCTAAAATTGATATTGGATTAAACAATCATCCCTAGGCTAAATTTTAAGAACAGATTCAAACAGTGTTTCTCTACCTTTGTCTCACTTTGTAAGTCATATGTGTAGTAGGTATTTAGTTTTTTTGTTGAATAATATTTGTTGACATAAGCTTAAGCTGTGTGGTGTTATAAAAAGTCAACTTTTTAAACCTTGGCACCCAGACTTTGGAAATTTAGAGAAGCAACTTAATCTTTCAAATGAAAATGTATATAGTGCTGTTGTTTTCCATATTATATTTGGTCTCAGAAGCTGAATATTGAGGAGGAGAAAAAGAATTCAGGCATTTAAAAGTAATTGAGATAATTGTTGAATACAAGTTACGTGGAGAAAAAAATCTATCCAGTTAATAAGTCCACACTTAAGCAAGAAAGATGATGTGACACACTCTGGACACATGATAGGCTTATCACTCAATGTGAATTTTCTATCACTTTCCCTAGAACTTTTTTATTTGGTTGGGGAATTGAATTTTTTTTATTGTCCTGTGTGATCTCTAGAATCTTAATCCTCTATACAAATTTCTGATACTAAATACATTAATACTGGAAATAATCCATGTGAACATTGGTACAAGTCTTTCTTATTGTAAGAAGAAAAATTAATTATATTGACATAGAGCAGTGATGCCCAAATTACGGACAGCAGGCCAGATCCGGCCCGCAAAGTGGTTCCATCCAGCCCGCAGAATTGTTGGCACAAAATGTAGAAGATTGAAAGATGTATCATTACCTACGTTAGACCCTCACTTTTTCTCTGATAGATTGGTACAATGACCTTTAATGTGTGTACGTATATGAAATAAAAACCTGAAGACACTACAAGTGAACGGATCTTTACTTTTTTTTTGTGGAACATGATAATAAGCCAACATATTTGATTTGTAAAGAAAGTGTAGCTGTTGTTTTAAAAAACAACAACATATGAACGGCATTATAAAAAAATAAGACGCTATTCTTGCTTTGAGCTATGAATGAATATGAATAAAGATGGTTGAAGATTGGAGGATTGATGGCAATATTTACCAAAAAGAGAAAATGAGTCGGCACTTAACGTATCTACAATGATGTTCACTTTTAAGGTAGAGACGTGAAGCCATTTTCCTACCCGCGAATACAAAGATAAACTTCAAATATCTCATTAATTGATTAAGCACTAGTACTTAAGTATTAGTGCCACAGGTTTCTAATCAAATTGTTTCAGGTCAATTTCATTTAGTTTTTGTAACTTTTATTTCATGTGGCTCGCGACATGAGTGTCGAAAATTAAAATGACCCGCAGGTCGAATTAAGTTGGGCATCACTGACATAGAGCAACTGAAATTTAAATCTATAATCACATGAGATATCATTTTCAATTGTAAAACAGTTATTTTAATTATGTATTGTTTATTTTCAAAATAGTGTTTCAAGTTGTTTTACACTTAGGTTGTCTTGCAGACATGATATAACAGAAATATTTCATTAGAAGCTTGTCTAGCTGTCTGTCAGAATGGGATTGAAAAGAACTTAGTTTAATAACACTTATATCAATATTTTGTTTTTGAAACCAAGAAATACAAGACATTGAGTATTTTCTATCCCAAAATAATCAAATAAATAATCAAAACTGTTTTATATTTGTTCAGGGATTAGGCACAGATGCAATAAAATAATAAAGTTACCCATACAGATCTTGTGATCTATAGGGCAGATGATGTTAAGGTCATCTGTTTCTTTGACCAATGGTAAATGAACATAGTGTCATAAAATATTAGCACAATGAACATTTTTAATTAACATCATGACGACTCTTTCAACTCATTGTGTGTTACAACAGTATCTAGAATATTCCTAGTATCGTGGCTGAAAAAAATTTCTTTCGTATTCTGCTTTTTGAATGTTGCAGCATCTAAATTATTGAGAAATATATTAATCAAATGACATCAAATTTGAAATTAATATCAGATATTAAGAGAATCTAAGAATAAGACTGTTTTAGGAGTCATTCCAACTTGAACTACAATTTTGATGAAACATTACCACACAAATCCTCTCAAACAATGTGGATGAGAGTATAATAAGCATTGTTTAATTGTACAAGTAAACAAATTTAATACAGAGTGTCTCACAGTTTGATCACTAAGAAAATCTGAAGTTAACTTGTTAATGATTATTGGTTTTCACCAATGAATGACATTAAAATGCCTCAAACACTTATACATCAAATCGCATTCTCTTTTCATTATCATTTCATTTCATCTCTCATTTAGCAGTTAGCTCATATTAAAAACTTTTATTCTCATACACAAGGTATTGCCCAAGCTTTGTCACTAAACACATTGTTATGTATATCAGCTTTAAAACCAATACTAGAATAATCCAAAGAGCTGCTTAGAGACATTGGCCACATTACAAATGTAGAAACACTACAGGTGCTGGATAGATGATTTAAGAGCAAAATAGTGTATGTTATTGATGCACCTAATCTTAACTAAAGTACCTTGGGTTAGAAAGTTAAGAACACTTGTGTTGTGCACCAGAATTCTGGTTTAAAGAGCACTTAATGAATTGTGCACATAATCATAAATAACTATTTACATTATAACTTAATTTTATGCATACCCATAACAAATTTCATGCAAAAGCTATGCTTACAAATGCTCCAATTTAACTGAATACACAACAGAGAATCATTCTCAAACATAAAGAAAGTTGTCTTAACAAGCTTAAATAAATATTTTTTTATTTGAATCAATTTAATGCCCAAATAAATCAAATAAGTAGGTTGTAGTATTTTTTTTTAAACAAAGAAACACTTGGTAAATAGAAACATATTAGTCACACAATTGTAAGCATATTTAGGAATAAATAGTTTCAAATTAATTTTGAGATTAATGTGTTGTGGCAAACTAATTGCTATATATATTCTTATAAAGTTAATAGTAGATCACTTTATATAAACTTCGATGACAAATTTATAGTATCCTACTTAAGATGACAAAAAAGAAATAAAAATTCAACAAGTTAAATTCAGAATATTTTGAAAAAAAGAAACAATTTAGAAAACTAATATACATTGCTGTCTTACATCTCTTTACCAATCAGTCATCCTTATGCATCATTACATTATTATTATTATTATTGCTTTGTATTACTCTGCCATGCTCCTAAGGTATGCTCCGTGAACTCTGATCCAATGTTTTGTTTTGTTTTACATGTTTCGGATGTTCCATCAGAGTTGAAGATAGTTTACGTCCTAGTCCAAACCTCCCGCAGGACGACGGGGGAAGGGAGCGGGCAGGGTTAGAGCCCTCGACCGCCGATAAATCCGAACGACAGTCCAGCGCGCGAACTGCACAACAATGTATTGTGAGGAAGGGAGTACCTAGGTGTTTGCTACACTTAGGTGCTTTGTAAACAAAATTCAGATTGAGTCTATTCTCAAATGTATAATTTTAATCAAGCCCCTTTAGTTAGCTATCTACTGAGCCACACATCCCACAATTTAGTATTAAGACATGTACATTAAAGGATACAGCTTATGATGAAACTCATTCATTACGTCACAAACATTATCCAAATATAAATCCCTAGTACACCATGTCCTTCTTTCTTTTTAAAATTAATTTAGATCATTGAAAAGGGATATAATGAGTAGATAGCATTGTATTAAGAAAATGTACAAGATTTAAATTCATTTATTGATTAAAATGAAGGGATATGTGAAGCGTAATCACTTTTTTTATATAAAAAAACAATTTGCACACCAAACCAATGTGTAATACCAGAGAATGTAATTGTATTATCTCCCATAAAAAACATTACAAAGATGGCACAATGATTTCTAATATTGTTTAATAAACTTTTCTATGAAAGTTATCAAAAAGATTTCCAAGGTTTACCTGTTTATTAATATGGTTTTAATGACTTGAAATTGCCAATGTAGGCCCAAATGGATTTTGTTGTCCATGTTATCAACTAATATTCTATGGCTAAGCAATAATTATAAGTTATATAGAGCTTAGACACTAAATTGTGGGACTTCACCATCTAGATTGATACTTATGGCATGCCTCTTTAAATATGGGCATTTCATACATATGACACATCTTTTTTTAATAGAGATGAATGTTTTTAAGTCTTTGACCTAGACATGATTGCAAGGTCATCATAAATATAGTTACCCAATAGAGTTTGTACCATAAGCAAGTTGGTTTAATGGAAAATCCAAAGAATGAAATAAAAATTAAAAGCAGTTGAGCTCAAAGCACTCTATATGTTAAGCATAAGTAAGTCAACAAACCATCTTGTTGGCCACTTTTAATTTGATTTGTACAACACTCTATCTATATGTAAGTCAACAAACCATCTTGTTGGCCACTTTTAATTTGATTTGTACAACACTATCTATATGTAAGTCAACAAACCATCTTGTTGGCCACTTTTAAATTGATTTGTACAACACTCTATCTATATGTAAGTCAACAAACCATCTTGTTGGCCACTTTTAATTTGATATGTACAACACTCTATCTATATGTAAGTCAACAAACCATCTTGTTGGCCACTTCAATTTGATTTGTACAACACTCTATATGCTAAGCAGACACATTACTGTAAGTCAACAAACCATCTTGTTGGCTACTTTAAATTGATTTGTACAATAACTGACTATTGGTACCAGTGTGGTATGATAATAATTAATAAATTTCTCTCTTTCTCACATTCGCTCTGTTGGATGACCCTGTCTGATCTTCGATATTTCAAAAAAAAAAAGGAGCTTTCATAGTTTATATAACATTTTTTTGCATCACTATGTATAGAGTGTGTTTAGATTGAGTAATTGATTGATGTAAACACCTCTAATAAATTGACAGAAGACAGCTCATCAAACACAGATGTTTATTCACAGGACATCACAAACACATAATAACAATATCTGTCTTGAGCATAGGTTCTTCATCAGCCCTAGACTTGGGGGGGGGACTTCGTTCTCTTCTTTTCAATGTCAACATTCCTTCTCAGTCTAGTCTCTAACAGTGCACACCTACTGCACTACTTGAATGGTGGTGTGCATGGCAGGGTTATAACTATATATAGATAATAATAAATAAAACATGATGATTGTTATTCTATACTGATTTATTTTCTTGCAAAAACAAATTAATTTTTTGTAATAATAATAATAATAAAGATCATGTGACCTTCACATTCCAATATTGTTTGCACATTTCAGAAAATGTGATCCATGACTCAACAATAGATATTTTAATGCCAGGAGCAAAACCATCAAAAGTAAAGTTTTTCAATAATTTAAAATATGGAATGTCATTTTTCAAATTTTGTTACTCTTAACTTTTAGTTTTCTATCATGTTTTTTGTAACCAAATATAAATTAATCTGAAACTATTTAATTCTTAATAAAAAAGATAACAATGTTAATACTAATGTCCATAATAGGGTTTTAATTTATTTTTTTTCCTATAGCCTGATGCCTACTTATGTACAGCTTATCCTGTTGAAGATGAGGAATATTATATTTGTAAGTCAGTCACACTTTTACTTTGTGTTGACAATGTTAATATATTACTGAAGTATGTACGTATGACTCATTCTAAGACAGGAGATCTAAACAGATCCTATAGCTCATTGTCCCTCTTTTGAATTTGCAAGTGTGATTCTGAGAATGCTTATCTTAATTCAGTTGAAGAAACAAGTTGAAGTTGAAGAATCCAATGCATTTTATGTGTAAATTTAGTCATACATGTTAATCATTGGCTTAAACTCTGCCAAGTCATTGGTTTTCCTGGCTAATTCAGGCAACCCATTCCATTCTCTAATGGCACTAAGGGAAGAAAAAGCACTTGTACTAATTTGTTACTACATCCTAAATAGCTTGTATCAACCAAGTCCAGCACCTGTCATGCTAATGTGACTTAGATTCAGGGCATAACCTAAACTGTTGTAAGGAATACCATAGCTAGTTCTTAAGTCTTATAGAGTCCTCTCAGGATTTTCCTTCAATCTCTTGTGGCTTGAAACTGCTGCGGCTTGTTTGGAATTGGGAGTACTAGACAAATAATCTTACTAGGCTGACAAGGTGTCTGCCCAAAAGCTCCTTATTTAATTAGCACCATGTATTCAGCTGTCAGTGAGAGTGATATAGTTATGCCCTAAATCTAAGTCAAATCAATATTACATTTAGAATTTTTTATTATAGACAAAGTAATCTCCCTATAACTTACCTGGTAACATAAACAGTGAAACCTGTTAAAGTACAATAACCAAACCTTTTTTTTGAGTTCTACTTGATTGATTGATTTTAATTATTCCTTCCATCAGATAAGTTTGAAGCTCTGGCCAATGCAGCCACTGCCCACCACATGTTGTTGTATGGATGTGATGGTGAACCTTTATCTACAGAGAGCATCTGGTAAGTATACTGCTCAAAACTGCTACATTTTTTAATATGTTTTGTTGGTTGAAGGAATTTTTCTTCTGTGTAATTATAGCTGGAACAAGGTTATACTAGTGTAGCATAGTTGTTTTTTTTTTAGTGATCAACAGAAAAATAAGTTTTTTCTTCATTTACACAGACTTCAAACAAATCTATGACATTCTTAACCAGTGATGCCCAACCTAATTCAATCTGCGAGCCATTTTAATTCCAACACTAGTGTCGCGGGCCACATGATGGAAAAGATACAAAAACTTGATGAAATTGACGTGAATCTTATTTCAAACCCGAGGATCTAGTAATTACATTGAATTTTTAGGAAATTAGAATTTTCTTTTTACATTTCAAAAAATGGCGTCAGTTCTGTTTATATTTTGTTTTTCTTGTTTTTTAAAAACAGCCAGACTTTCTTTATAAAAATTAACATGTTGGCTAGCAATGGTATCATGTTCTACAAAAAGTAAAGATTTTGTTCACTTTTCCTAATAGATTCTATAGCCCTATTTTATGAATGTACAAATGTTAAGTGCCTTGGTAGTAATCCATTAGAAAAAAATGAGTGCCCTAATGTTGGTAAAGATACATTTTGAACTCTTTTTGAGGGGAGAGGATTCTCTATATTTTTTCCGACGTTTCGGCGGGCTGGATGGAAGCACGTCGTGGAGCAGATCTGGCCCGCAGGCCTTATTTTGGGCATCACTGTTCTAAACTGAGGTTTAAAATGGTAAATAAAGTGAAACCACAGAGTTTGGGAATCAAGCATATCAAATACCTTAAGTGATTCAGAGATCATTTGATTTTAAGGAACTTGTTTCAATTATTTCAAAGCTACATTATTGCATGTGTAAAAAGTATTGATTTCAATCAAAACTTTTTTTAAATTTTATTTCCTAAGTTTCTTTTTTTAATCTAATAAGACATTGTCTTCTATTTCAAAAATTAAGAGTAGTTGTAATATTTTATTTTTGTGCAGACCCTGTTGCCACCTGTTTTTTTTGTAATATAATGAGATTTATTCTACATCTAATATAGCTAACCTGAAGAAATGTATTCACAAAAATACCCATCAATGATTTTGAGTTTGGATTGCTTAAAAAAAGGGGCTTATAATTTAGAATAATTATTTTTAAAAATAACTAGGACAATCAACCAATCAGTCTGTTAAAAATGTAGATCTAATTATTGAAACCAATTTTCATTTGACTTTGTGTTAATCTATTTTATGTAAATGTTTTTAGAATTATTATCTTATCTTATGAAATACAGACATTGCTTAAAAAAAAGATGATTACTTCCTACACGCGTTCTTAGGTCAATCTTGTTATGCATGTTAACCAATGAATTAAATTCTACCAAGTCATTTGTTTTCCTGGCTGACTCAGGCAACCCATTCCATGCTCTAATAGCACTAATGAAGAAGGAGCATTTGTACACATTTGTTCTAGCATATTGAACAAGAAATGTACCTTTTTCTTTCTGTCTTTCTGAGTATTTTATTAGGTTTTGTTTTTGTATTTGAAGGTTATGGTTCAGTGTTTTATGTATAATTACTTTTTAAGACTTCTATTCTGAAGGGTTTCTAAATTTAGTGATTTTACTAAAGGTGTTACTCTAATCAAATATTTTCGTGAAGCTATGATGGGACTCATAAATTATAACATTTTGAATCTAATTAAATGATAAAATGACCAAAAAAATTCAACTAGAATTTAAAAAGTTTAAAAACTAAAAAAGTGAAAATATGTTGTAGTTTTTCTGGAATCATTTCTTTTATATTAATTAACTTGCGGAAAAGTTAATACTATTAATATTTTTTCTCACAGGGACTGTCCAGGCATGTGCAAAAATGGTCGGTCTACTATTATGTTTGCTTGGGCCAAAAATGCTCCTCCAACTGTCTTGCCTAAAGGTAGAAACATTTCTAAAAAAATCTAAATGAAATTTTTTATATAGTGTTCTGTTAATCACAATGTGCACTATGAAGATTTAAACAATTTAATATCCTTTTTATATCCACATAAGCAGATCTTAGTCAATGTAGATCGACTGTTGGACAAAAAAAAACATTTAAAACTATCATTGATGCATTGTTTTTCTTTATAAAGGTGTAGCTTTGAGGGTCGGCAAGAACACTTCCATTAAAACTATTGTACTCCAGGTACACTATGCAAAGATTTTCAAAGGTAAGTTAAATTATTTAGGACTTAAATTTTTATTTATTTATTCCAATATAAAAAAAAGTTATTTGTTTTCCTTAATGTAATGCTTCATTTTGTAATAAACATTTATCATAAATTGTATTAAGTAAAATAGAATTGAAAGGTTTATGAGGTCAGCATGAAAAATAAAATGCTAATCAAAGATTAGCAGATGATCAGAACTACTTTCATATTAAAATTTTTAGCCCCTTTTCCAATAACTAAACTTTGGTCTATTTAGCTTTGGCATTTTAACAATAAATTTATTTATGATGGTCAATATGTTGCTTGGTGGTGTAGTGATCTTGGTGGAATGTCATTGGGTGATCTTGGTGGTCCCTGGTTTGAACCCTGTCCGCTGCAAACCCACATCATTCTGTGGGAATGTTATGTGCTGGGGTGTAATCTGAAGAAACCTGTAAAACAAACAAAACAAATTATCAATGATAAAAATACAGAATGACTGTAGAACATCAGAATAATGATATATAACTACACAATTAAAAATATTCATATTATATAACTACACATTACACAATGACTACACAATTAAAAATATTCATATTATATAACTATACAATGACTACACAATTAAAAATATTCATATTATATAACTACACAATGACTACAAAATTAAAAATATTCATATTATATAACTACACAATGTCTATAAAAGCTAAAAGTTCACATAACTAAAAGATTGTTTGTTGATGTTACTACTCTAACTACTTTGTATTGTGTTTGAATGTCACTTACTTTTTGTCTCATGAAATACTGCATTCTTCCTTAATCTTTGGACTTATTATTATAATTACCTTTTGTCTACTTAATATAGCCTGTAGTGTTGTGACTTTGACTCTTAATATTTTATGTAGATTCTGAGCCTCCTGATCATTCAGGTCTTAAGATATACACCACATTTCAGAAGTAAGTTTTTGAACCCTTACTCTTGTATTTTAATTTGTGTAATCATTTCTATTGAAGTGTCAACACTCTTATTACAATTGTTCTTTCTGCTCCAACTTCTAGGCCTCAGTTTGTGGCTGGAATATTTCTTTTGGCTAGTAACTGGTTTGAAATTCCACCCCAAGTGTCATGTAAGTATTGACATTTAATGGTAACAATGAAACAGTTCAACAGACATGCACATTATAAGAGAACCATGTAAGAGAAGTATGTAATTGCTCTGTAAGAGAGATATATGATTACGTGTAAGAGAAGTATGTGATAGCACTGTAATTGAGATATATGATTAAGTGTAACAGATCTATGTGATGAAACTGTAATTGAGATATATGATTAAGTGTAACAGATCTATGTGATGAAACTGTAAGAGAGATGTATGATTAAGTGTAAGAGAAGTATGTGATGAAACTGTAATTGAGATATATGATTAAGTGTAACAGATCTATGTGATAAAACTGTAATTGAGATATATGATTAAGTGTAACAGATCTATGTGATGAAACTGTAATTGCGATATATGATTAAGTGTAACAGATCTATGTGATGAAACTGTAATTGAGATATATGATTAAGTGTAACAGATCTATGTGATGAAACTGTAATTGCGATATATGATTAAGTGTAACAGATCTATGTGATGAAACTGTAAGAGAGATATATGATTAAGTGTAACAGATCTATGTGATGAAACTGTAAGAGAGATATGATTAAGTGTAAGAGAAGTATGTGATAGCACTGTAAGAGAGATATATAATTAAGTGTAAGAGGGTTTTGTGATGAAACTGTAAGAGAGATATATCTATGATTAAATGTAAGGGAAGTAATCATAATTTTCAAAATTATTTATTGACCATAAAATGTAAGAGCCCTAATATCTGGTCTTTTGGAATTGTTGAGAAATGTAAACTGTTTGCTATTCTTTGTATATTATAGCATATCCTGTAGATATCAGCTGTACTTTCCAAAAAGAGAAGAGTATATTCCCCTTTGCATATAGAACACATGCTCATGGACTAGGTAAAGCATAATTTTTAAATTATCTTTTTTTTTTTAACCTAAAACAATTAAACTCCAAAAAAAATATATTTCTTTAAACTTAAATATTTTTATTTTTAAACTTAGGCAAAGTTATCACTGGCTATCAGTACAATGGGACTTATCATGAAATAGGCAAAGGGAACCCCCAATGGCCACAAGTGAGTTAGCTCTAATCTTGACACTACTAGTGACATCAGCATTAGTTTGATTTATTTTCTGCAAGTGTTAACTTACAAAAATGAATGCTTCATACTATTGTGTTTATTGTTTAACCAACAGGCTTTTTACCCAGTGAAGGAAATTATTGAAGTGAAACCTGGTGATGCCTTGGTATGTTAAGTATAAACTGTTTTCCATTTATCAAAGAATGAATTCTATGCTACCAGTTCAACTCAGAAAGTGTATTAATTAATTAGTATTACAAGTGTTTATGTTACAAAAATTCAATTTTTAAATTGAAAAGAAAAAATTCATTTTATCATTACTGTATTATGACATGTTTGTTTATTTCCAGGCTGCACGATGTACTTATGACTCTACTTCTATGGATCATTCTGTTGGTGTTGGGTTAGTTAATTGATTGTATTTTGTTGAGTCCATGCCATATTATAGTATCATTATTGAATAACTTTGGTTCTAAGAATGATCACTATGGCTGAAGAAGCTACTCTTGCTTGTTTATCGAGTACATGAGGTTGAATTACTTTCTAGTCATAAATCTTAAAATACAAAGTTGTTTTTTTTGTTTGTTTTTTTTAATATTCAACAAAAACCACTAATGAAAATAGGAAATAAAACCCAAAAAAATGAATCCACATAATAATTTGCTGCTTTTTTTTTTTTGCAATAGCAGTTTTTTAGGTTATTTAACAAATACTTAACAAAAAATTATTGTTTACAAAGTTTTCCTTTTTAGATCACTTTTTACATCTAAGCCTCATGTATTTAAAGAGGAGTTTCATTTGTCTTCATTCTATTGGCCCACAATGAAACTTCTTTAAAAATAAAGTTATCACATGATTAGAAATATAAATCCAAACCCTTTGAACAGTTTTAGTCTTAGTGGGAACTCCACAAATTTCTCTATTTTACTATTCCATTTTTCAACCAGTCTAAATTGATTCCATATCTGATAGTCTCAAAACATCTGGTAAAGAAAAGAAATAATGAGGATAAAACTCTTTCAGTTTTAACCCTTAAGTAAACACTTTTTTTTTTTTCTCAATTGTATTATTGTTGATTTTTCAAAAGTTTTTTTCTTTTAATCTTGTACAGGTCAACAGGAAATGATGAGATGTGCAATTATTACATCATGTTCTACACAGACAGTTTTGTGGCTGACCCATCAGGAGATTGTAAATTCAATGAACTTACAACACTGACAGGAGATAATTTTCCCAAAGATGTTAGTGTTCCACTTCCACCCAATCCAGCTCTTGAAGAAGCAGCCATAGGATCTCACAACCATCCAGGAGTAAATCCCCCAGAACAAAACAATGGTCAGTTGGATTTTATTGATTAATATCTTAGCAGTGTCTGTTTGAATCCCAACTGAGCTTTGTGTTTGCTGACTGCCTAAAGGCAGCATGAAAACTTCCATAATACCTTCTCCCCTCCCTCCACTTGTCCATACAAGAAATTTAACAATAGTGCACTCAGCATGCTTTTGCTTAAAAGAAGCACTATATAAAGGCAATTTATAAAAGAATGAAGCTTTCTCCTTTAAGAAAAGATGAACTTGATATAATTTATTTACACACAAAGACCTTGGAGTTGAGTCTGCTTCTCGAGAAGCAGAATACATCGGAGACATTAAGAGGATTCTTTCAATGGCATAGCTCAGTAAAAGAGACTGACTTCTTAATATTTTGAGCAATTTTCTAGATATTTAAAATACCAACACTCTTACAAAAATCTTTAGTCTGTTTGAGGTACAAAAAGGTCAAAGTACTGACCTGCCTAAATAGGGATTTGTACTTTCAATTTACTTTTATCTGCATTGGAATATTTAATACGATGAAACAGTTTCTGTGGCATTCTACATCTGGAAAGAGTATATTTTCCTTAGCAACTTCTCTTGTGACTAAAGAGGCCAATCCTTGAAACACATCTGTGGTCATAGGTTGGGGCATCTGTAATCACCAGGGAGCGGTTACACTTTCACCCTTCTTTCTACTTCTGGCATGTATGGCATCTGCAATCCAGGACCCTTCCTTTAGGCTTGCTCTCTATGTGGATCTATCCAGTGCCTCTTTTTCCCAACTGTTAGTGTTGATTTTGAAGAGCTTCATGTCCATTTTGCCGTATACCTTTTAAAGTGTCTCTCCCGTCTTCTATTAGATCACTATACAGAATGTTAAGATTAACACAGATGACCAAATTCATTGGTTTGAGGTTTCCACTTTTGAGAGTCGGTGTCCATTTTGCTTTTTAAGCTTCACACGTTTCTGTTTCTTCAGAAATGAATCCTAGTACAAAATTTGTGTTTGTGTGTGTTAGTGTGGGGGGGGGGGGGGAGGATGGGCATGGGCATGGTTTGAACTTGGGTCCACCATTGTAATGACAGTTTGAAGGGCGTTATGCATGACATGGCAATCCTCTGTGATGAGGCCAACAAGGTAGGTCTCTTCCCACATCACCCACTTCTGTTGTGCAGACACCGTTGTGGATCATTTTTAATACATTTTTATTTTTGAAATAACATTTTGAATACCTATGAAATGTAAATGAACAGTTGTCTGTTTTCTTTATGTGTATTTGAGTTTATGTAGTTTATTCTCTTTTAGAAAACTTATTCAGTGATTCAAAAACACAAGAAATATTAATGCCTGGGGCTAAACCAAAAACAGTAAGTCTTTATGTGTATTTGAGTTTATGTAGTTTATTCTCTTTTAGAAAACTTATTCAGTGATTCAAAAACACAAGAAATATTAATGCCTGGGGCTAAACCAAAAACAGTAAGTCTCATACATTTTGTTTAGACATCATTTTTTTTTTTACTTTTTTATTATTATTTTATTTACCTTTATTTTATTTATTATAAGAAATTTATATGAATATAAAAGTATCTGTGAGATCACTTGCACAAAATTGTAAACATACAGGATCTTCCTTATTTCCATTAATGTTTAGAGTAACTTTTTTGTATTTATTTATTTGGACTCATATGTTCTAATTTCTTCCTTTATTCTCTTTCAATAGTTCTAATAAAACAACGGAGCAATATGCATCAGAGTTTATTTACTAGATATCACTTTCTTTAATGAACTTCAAATAATTAATTAATTTTACACAGTTTAGTTTTAGCACTTTTTTAATTTGAATAACTATTGTCACTATCCATTATTATATTTTTGTTTTGTTTTTAAATTGTAAACATTTCTTTGGTGGAGTAATTATTTTCAAAAGTAGCATTTTTTATTTAGTTACATTTTGTTAGGCAATAAAGAGAGAGTTTTTTTATTTTTATTATAAAATAAGAAATATAACTCTACATTTGAGATGGACAATCCTTTTATAGTATTTTTTTGGTCACAAATTTAGATATAAAAACAATAATAATTGAATAATTCATATTTGTTGCTGTATTTTATTTTATTTTTTTAAATGTAGACCCATTGGGCACTTTAAATTTTTATGAAACAAACTCATTTTGTAATCATGTTAAACCTAGGTCTTGTAGTTATTAATTGTCTTATTCTTTTAAATGAATAAAAATAATTATAACCATTTTAAAAGTAAGTTTAGGTCTGTGACTCTGTATGCTTATCTCATCCTACAGCCTGATGCTTACCTATGTACAGCCTATCGGGTTCTCGAAGAGGAATTTTATATTTGTAAGTCATTCCCAAGAGCATAGTTACCAATTGAAAATTTTGAATTTTTAGAAAAGTTAGACATAAGAAGAGAGATAACATATGTTTTTCAATTGTAACTATATTAATATAGGCAGCTCCAGGAAAAATGCCAAGAACAAAATGCTGACCTGTTCTCAATATATGTCGACTTAACAAAGGCATTCGACACTGTTAGCAGAGAAGGACTCTGGAAGATCAGGTCAAAGTATGGCTGTCCACTAAAATTCATAACCATGGTGAGACTATTTCATGATGGCATGAAGGCTCGTGTCCAAGAAAGTGGAGAACCATCAGAGCCCTTCGAAGTATCAAACGGGGTAAAACAAGGCTGTGTCCTAGCACCTACACTGTTCAGTATCATGTTTTCCGCTATGCTGACAGATGCATTCACAAATAGAAAAAACAACGGGATAAATATATCATACAGAGTTGATGGTGGCCTATTCAACTCGAGGCGGCTTAAAGCAAAATCAAAAACAAATACAGCAGTAATCAGAGACTTGCTATTTGCTGACGACTGTGCCCTAAATGCCTGAAAACGATCTGCAGAGCATCATCAGTGACTTCTCAAGAGCATGCTCAGACTTTGGCCTTACCATCAATACGAACAAGACTGAGGTCTTATATCTACCTGTTCCTGGGAAAGCCTACTCGGATCCAAGCATCACTATAAATGGACAGGATATAAACGCAGTGGACAAAGTCACATATCTTGGCAGCACACTCTCCAGAAATGGAAAAAACGATAGTGAAATCGACTTGCGTATCGCCAAGGCCAGTGCATCCTATGGCAGACTGTCTAAAACTGTCTGGAACAGACGTGGCATCACCACAAACACAAAGCTAGGGGTCTATAGAGCCGTCATCCTCCCTACATTGCTCTATGCCTCAGAAACATGGACAGTGTACAGTAAACATGCAAAGAAACTGAACCACTTCCACATGACATGTCTGAGAAAAATACTAAATGTCAAATGGCAAGACAAAATACCAGATACAGAAGTTCTTCAAAGAGCGTGTCTGCAAAGCATCCACACAATCCTGATGCAGTCCCAGCTGCAATGGGCAGGTCACATCTACAGAATGGAAGACCACCGCATCCCTAAACGACTCTTGTATGGCCAACTAAGCGAAGGAAAGCGCTCACAAGGTGGTCAAAGAAAGCGCTTCAGGGACACCCTCAAAGCTTCTCTGATGGCGTTCAGCATAGACCCAGGCACCTGGGAGACAGAGGCACATGACAGAGCATCATGGCGTCGCGCTGTGAAAACTGGCGCACAGGTTGCTGAGGAAAAAAGAACAACGCTGGCAGAAGAAAAACGCCAGAAAAGAAAAGCAAGGCAAACGACACTAGCTCCAGCTGGAATAACCTGCCCAGTGTGCGGCCGAACATTCCGGGCTCACATAGGTCTCACCAGCCACATGAGGAGGCATAAAACCCCAGTGCAAAGCCCTCAGCCCCTTGGATGACAAAGTGGTCATCATTGAACCACAATGGACGAACTATATATTAATGTATGATAATACATAACGAATAATGTATTTTTAATTTTTTCCTTAAGATTTAAAAAAATAATTTTCATTTTTTACTACAGTAATGAATTTTTTTTTACAATTTAAAATAAAATGAAAAATTTCAATTAAATATTAAGTCAAAAGCAATTCCATTTGGTCATTTTTTGTTGCATAACCTTATCAGTACTGAAATAAAATGATGCTATTTGACAATTTTAAAGAGTATAATAATGTTTGATGGCATTATTTTTCAATAAATTAATTAGCATGACCTCAGTGTTGATAAAAACTATAGTAAATATGTTTATGAAACACAGATTATCTCTCACTGTTTACTAGTATTGACTATCTTGTTTATTTATTAATTTGCTTTATTAATCCATTGGAATATTAATAAATATGAATAACTTTGTCCTCAGATAAGTTTGAAGCTCTGGCCAATGCTGCCACTGCCCACCACATGTTGTTGTATGGATGTGATGGTGAGCCTTTCTCTACAGACAGCATCTGGTAAGATTTTATTTTGTATCAAATTGGCTAAAATTAGACTATCACATATCACTTTACAAAAATACAATTAATCAACAGAACTTTGTTTTCAACAACGTTTTTACACAAATGGGCATGATCTTAAACCACTAATAATTTTGTGTATCATTACTGTTAATTATTTTTTTGTTTTCTTTTTGTCTACCTTTATTTGTTTTCAAAGAAATATTTCTCTTTTATAGATATAAATCCCCCTACCTCAGCGGTTCTCAACCTGTGGGTCGCAATCCCCTTGGGGGTCGATTGACAATTTGCCAGGGGTCGCCAAAGACCATAGAAAAAATGGATTTTTTTTCTTCTCTTTATTGCTGTGTGTGTGTGGGGGGGGGGGGTCGCGGCAGAGTGGCCTATTGTAAAAAGGGGTTGCCGAGCATAAAAGGTTGAGAACCACTGCCCTACCGGAACATGGTTGGCTTTCTAAGTGACTGGACATTATTAAATGGCACTTTTGTTTTTCCTTGAGACTTCCATAAACTATTCATAAAAACTAAACATCAACAAGTCAATTTAAAGGGCTATTTGATGGTCTTGCAAATCCTTTGTGTTCATTTCAAGCCATTGCAATGCTTATGTCGAATTCATCTGTGAAATGAGCTCTCCATACTTTGAAAGCAGCAATTATTTTTTTAGTCTGACTTATTTGAATAATGTAAAAGTTTTAAATATAAAAGAAAATATCTTTAGAAAAAAAAGTTTGGTGGATGTGTAAGTTTCTATTCTACTCTACTCAACAGGAACTGTCCACTAATCTGTAAAAATGGTCGGTCCTCAATAATGTTTGCCTGGGCTAAGAATGCTCCTCCAACTGTTATGCCCAAAGGTAAGGAAAATTTAAAATAAATATTTGCATTGATGAATTATTTAATTAATTATTAATGCCAATGTGCTCTAATCAAACCACATTTTGTATGAATTGAACAAGTGAAGACTGACTGAATCCTTATAATCCATCCATTTATTTATACATATTAAACCCTTTAACAATAAGCTCATTCTTTTTGTTTTCAAAAGATTAAAATGTCAGACTTAACTCATTTCTAGTGACAACTTGATGTTTACAGCTTTGGTTTTGCCACAAAAACATTCAAAGCTCAGTGGTCTAAGCTAGTCAGTAATAGTAACAATACATAAGACTATTCCTTAGTTCTATAGTTAGCTATTTACATGTTTTTATTGAAACCATTAAGGCAACATTTTCTTTATTTCCAGGTCATCATCTAACTAAAGAAACTTATGTAATATAACAGTAGAAACTTATATTAATATTTTTATTTTCTACACCTTTGATTTGATTGCTACTTGATAAATTGGTAAATGACGACCAGAATGTATGGGATTTTTTTTTTCTGCTTTATTGATGCATTGATATGTGTTGTAGCTTCTTAGTGCCATGTGAACTTGAAATGAACAAAAAATGTTTAGGAAATTAAAATAGAGCTATAATGGAATTTTTTTTTCTATTTAGGTCTGAGAGTTGGCAGTAAAACTTCCATTAAGACTATTGTTTAATAAGTAAATTAAAACTATTGTTTTATAAGTAAATTATGCCAAAGTTTGCTTTTTTCTATTTAGGTGTAGGTCTGAGAGTTGGCAGTAGAACTTCCATTCAAACTATTGTTTTACAAGTACATTATGCTAAAGTTTTTAAAGGTACATTTTATTTTCTAATGTTAATCTAAATTGAATTGTTTTTTTAAATCACTGAGTTGATGTTTACATGTTTGAATTTGTTTTTAAAGAATATTTTGTAAAGAATAAAGATGTATTGATGTTTATATCAAGTCAAAGTAGTTTTTTGCTTTACTACTTTTGTGATTTCAGATTCAGAGCCTGAAGATCACTCTGGACTAAAATTTTACACAACACATCAGAAGTAAGAAATTTCAATATGTGTAGTTTCCTACCTACATCCCTTTTAAAAATCAAAAGCTATATCTAGGGAGAGTTTGAAAGAGTGTGACCTAACTTGTTTGCATAGAAAATAGAACAATAACACAAGATACACAAAATTTACAAAAAGAATTGAGTTGGAGAAATAAAAATTGAATTAGAGCGTGTTTTTCCTCTAAAAATAGCTAATTATTCAGAGTAATAGAGATAATAAAAACAAATGAAAACTGCTTATCTTTATTATGCGAAACCAATATCTCAAAGCTCAAAATACCTTGGAATTATAATATTATATTAATATTATTGAATTAATTTTGAAATCAAACAAATCATTAGAGCTTAAAAATTATTAAAAGAAATTTTTTAGAAATCCAATAGGAACATACAACTGAAATTCTGTTTAATCTTACCATTATACCCTCAACTTTAGAAACTTGATCAGGCCTAAAATAGAGCTGTATAGGTTCTAACAAATGAATGTTTACAATTACTGGATTAATACCAAGAGTAATCATGTTTTTGTGGAGACAATATTACACAAGAAAAATATATAAAAATACTTTTACAAAAAAACAAAGCTTATATTAAGTGTAATTGTATCATATAGTTTGGATCGGTCATGTAATATATCTAGACTAACAATAAGTCTGTGCGGTTAGAAATATTTCTACCTATAGTTTTTGTCAAGCGCAATTTATTGCCTTTAGCTTTCTCAAGGTACTAATGGCAGCCTCTTTATGGAATAGTGTGGTGGCTTGTTTGAACTCAATGGAGACCATATTCACCTGTTGCTTGCAAATCCACTTTCCACAAAATAAATGTTTCTGAGCTGCCACATTGATATCATGGGAGCTGGAATCTTCAGAAGTCTTTCAACAGCTTGTTTTATATTTTTAAACGCTCTTAGCATTTGAAGGCTCTTAGCATAATTAACATTTTGCTTTTTAAAGTTCTATCTTCAAATTGTTCTAAATCTAGTTCATTTAATCAAGGATAATTTCCTATTTCTCTTATATTATACTCTTCAATGCCTACTTACAACCTTCACATCTAGGCCCCAGTATGTTGCTGGAATATTTTTGTTGGCTGCTGGCTTCACCATCCCACCACATGTAAATGGTAAGTATTCTTAAATTCTATAGACTGTTTTCAGTAGATATTATTCCAAAGAAAAGCAAAAAAGCTTTTTTTTGTTTAATAAAATTTAACAATAGTTGAATCTTTTTTTTTTAACATAAACACCAAAGGACATACTTTTTTTTTTTTGATTTCAGTGTACCCTGTAGATATAAGCTGTACATTCAGAATGGACAAGAGTATCTTTCCCTTTGCCTACAGAACACATGCTCATGGATTAGGTAAGAATTAGAATTTCTCTCTCCTTTCTCCTCATCAAGATAAACTATTTCATTTCCTCATGTCACACACACTAAATAGAAAATGGATTAGGGTCTTCAGAATAGTTCTAGGTAACAGCCTTGTGCCTTTCAGTTCTCTTCCATCATAACTATTGTTCCAGGTCGAGTCATCACTGGTTACCAACACAATGGATCTTATCATGAGATTGGTAAAGGAAATCCACAATGGCCACAAGTGAGTTAGTTTGTAGTTAGACGGCAATATTATATTGACAATAAGAAATTATATTTAAAGGCTAAGCAATATTTTCAAGACAATAGTGTGCACTGTTTATTATATCCTGTATAGGCTTTTTACCCTGTGAAAGATGTTATTGAAGTCAAACCCGGAGATGCTTTGGTATGTTTTTAGAATTCCTACTACATTTTTTTTTGTTATACATTCATTATTCTACATTGAAATTTTCAGTTAATGTGTTTTTTTAGTTGTTGAAAATTGAATGGTTGGACCTAATCATTTTTAAGAAATTACATCACATTCATTCTCTAGAAAATTGGTAAAAGTAAAATTTTTTTTTTTTAAAGAATTTTTCTCAGAAAAGTTAATTTTTAAAGCAATTTCTAGAAAGTACTGATATTTTATGTTTTAATAAACAAACTATATTGTTATATTCATATGTTTAACTAGTTGTTTATTTCTTGTATACTAAGTGATTGGTTTTCATGTCTGTTTTAGGCAACCTATTCCATCTCTTTAGAGAGCATACACTTTAAGGCACTGCACATTTTAATGTTGTTGTTTTGTTTTTTTTGTAGTTTTTTTACATTGAATGATCATAAAAAAATATGATTGCTATTCCCAAGACATCACATTCTTTCATAGGTATACAAATGTAGGATTTTTATTTGCTAATTTCTTTTTTGTTTTCACTTCCTATGTAGGCTGCTAGATGTACTTATAACTCAAGTTCAATGGATCATGCTGTTGGTGTTGGGTTAGTGTATTGACTTCATGTTGTATTTTCACCTCATTTGCATTGATGTGCTAAATATGTGTGCTGATAATAATTTAACCATTAGCTCAAGAATTATTTTATTATTAATTTTTTAAAAATGTATTTTACTGTGTTTAACAAATCATGAAAGGATTCTTTTCAGCCATCATCATTAATTTAGGGTTTACAAGTAAAGAGGGGGCAACGGGGTGGCTGAGTGATAAAGTGCTTGACTTCTGCACCAGGAGTCCCAGGTTTGAATCCTGGTGAAGACTGGAATTTCTGAGTCCAACCATCTTGAATGGGTACCTGTTGTTAGTTGGGGAAAAATAAAGGCGGTTTTCATTGTGTTTGCCACATAACACCATCGTTAACCAGAGGCCACAGAAACAGATGACCTTTACATCATCTGCCCTATAGACCACAAGGTCTGAAAGGAACTACATTTTTATGTTGGAAAACTTTTAAAGAATTAGTCCTCAGAAAATACAACTTAGTAAGGGACTTGACTGTAGCTTTTGTATGAATCTAATGATTAACAGTCCATTAAGTTCCTTCACTCATTCAAAAAATGTGCCACATGACTTTATCTTTCTGTCCCTCTTGTAAATTAATAATGTACTATTGAAATTGTAGTTTGTATACCGTAATTAGAAGAAAACTAAATAAACCCAACTATTTAAAATTCTTATAGATGATAAATATATCCTTTTGCAGGTCTACAGGAAATGATGAGATGTGCAATTTTTATATTATGTTCTACACGGACAGCTCTGTGGCTAATCCTTCAGGGCAATGTAGCGCTAATGAACTTCCACAACTGACAGGAGATAACTTTCCCAAAGATGTCAGCGTTCCACTTCCACCAAATCCAGCACTTGAAGAAGCAGCCATAGGATCTCACCACCATTCTGGCATGAATCATCCAGATGAAGCCAATGGTTAGTTTTGTATACTTGTACCTAACATATAGAAGCAATTCAATTAATTGTTTTGCATTGTTAAACCTTAATTTTTTTTTTGTTGTAAATAGATTTTATTCTTGAGAAATTAGAATCATCATTTATTTGTATTACAAGTGATGTATTGAATACACTGTCACTTTCCAGAGAACTTGTACCAAGACACAAAAACTCAAGACATATTGATGCCTGGTGCTAAGCCTAAGACAGTAAGTGTTTATGAAATAAAAAAAAAAAGCTTATCACACAAGCTGACATCCAAGTTTAGATGTACTTAGAAAATATTGTAATAGTTGCTGGTGTTTTTTATATTCAGGCCTGTGTTATTTCTTAACAATTCTGTATCCAAAACTAAATTTTTAAAACGTGGGCTAACTTTGGAAAACAATTTTTTTAATCAAGATATTGGAATTTACATTAAAGGACTTATTACAGTAGCATCTGAACATTTCTCATCACAAAAACATTGAGCTATTAATTCATATTTTTATTAGACTTGCTTATAAATAAATGTATTTAATATATATGAAGTCCTACCCAGCCATGAAAAATTATTAATACAAGTGTGTCAGTAATCTAGTCAATTAATATGTTTGTCAGATGATATTGTTTAACTTGTCCTGTAGCCTGACGCCTATCTATGTACAGCCTATCCAGTTCTAGTAGAGGAGCTTTATATTTGTAAGTCATCTCCAAATCTTGCTGAATAATCTATAGTTACAATGTTGTAAGACATACCCTGAATAGTTAATTTTTTAAAATCAATTTGTATATTTAATCCTATTCCATTATCTTGCTAATCAGATAAGTTTGAAGCTCTGGCCAATGCTGCCACTGCCCACCACATGTTGCTGTATGGATGTGATGGTGAGCCTTTCTCCACAGACAGCATCTGGTAAGTAGAAAGTTTGTTTAATGGTAAGTTGTTGTTTTTTTTAAATAAAATCAAAATGGTAATAAAATGATTCTAGATAATTAACATACATTATGTGTTACAAAGTGCTTGACCTTCTAGTTTGTAGCTAAAAATAAAAAAGAATGGCCTCCAGCTTTTGTTGTATTAGAATTATATTTTTTCTCTTTCAGGAACTGTCCACCAATGTGTAAAAATGGTCAGCCTACAATAATGTTTGCCTGGGCTAAGAATGCTCCTCCAACAGTTATGCCTAAAGGTAACAAATAAACAGTTGACATTTTTAAAGCTTAACAAACTGACTAGAAAGAAATTTGTTATTTGTGTAAAATTCAGTTATGAGTGAAGACAACTACATGATCAATTCAGTTGTAAAGTTAGGGTGGAATTGCATTTCTGAACTTGTTATAAAATTTTAATATCTTTTTGCCCCCATCAATATGTAACACTTTTTTTAAATTTTATACTATCACCTAGAAACCTTTTTCTGTGTACCAAAAATCCATATTCAGATAAGATCTTTGCTTATGATTATGACAGTAAATGGACTTACAAGAGCCTGGTTATGGTCCATTTTTTAAAACTGCATTAAATATATTTCAAAATAATTTTAAAAAATAATGTTTTATTTCTCTTCAGTGAGCTGACAATTTAAAATTATTATATGATATTCTAAGATCTTTGATAAACCATTTTAAGCATTTTTTGTTGACAATGCCAAGCAAGTTTTTCTTCTTGGCACTTGTTAAGATTTATGTGTTGGTGACTGTCTTGCCATTTTATGTCAAGAGTCTTGTACAAATACCTGAGACTGACACTTTTTAATGTGACATTCAAGACATGTATTCTTTTGTTCACTGCCACTGAGGCATGTTTGAAGCATAAATGCAATTTGTGAAAACCAGCTGGAAAGGTTTAACCTTAGGTTAATGTCCTGTCAATAACTATGTTAGGCTAAGAACATTGCAAGCATGCTGAAACTCAGATATAAGCTCTCAATAGTCCTATTATATTATCATCATCACATGATGACAGGTCAGAGGGATTTATCTGTGAAGAAATTGAGTTAGACATACTATTGGTGAAACTAGAAGATTACTGAAACTTTGCAGATTGGACTATGCCCATCTGCTCTCCATTAAAAGTATTTTAACACAAGTAAGGGCTCAAGGTAGCAAATGTAATTCCCAAGATATAGGTTGCATGATCTGTAATAAAGTTCTGAGTTGTGTTCTTAGGGAACACCTGACCAACTTAATGGTAAAACATTGGAAGGAGGTTCATTAACATATGCAGTGCTGTGAACAAAATAGTTTGGCAGTAATGCTTTAAGAACATCTTGGTTAACATTAACGAAAGAAATAGAACACCTCAACAAGATACACTGAGTGTTTCATTGGGAACCTTTAAGAAGAGAGAATTTACTCTGCAATTCTTTCAATTAATAATCCATCATGTTGTTGCTTGTATCACCTTTACAAAAGGTTCCTTTTCACTTATTCCTTACTATTGCTAAAAAAAATCTAGACTTTAAAGTGAGTAAAAAAAGTCATTGAAGATCAGATTTCTCCTGTCTTCACCATTACTTGTCAATACTCACACACACAAAATGTAGGAATTAAAATGTTATCAAGAATGTCATGTTCTTTCTTTAAAGATGTGGGTCTCAGG
This sequence comes from Biomphalaria pfeifferi, assembly GCA_030265305.1. NCBI lineage: Eukaryota > Metazoa > Mollusca > Gastropoda > Planorbidae > Biomphalaria > Biomphalaria pfeifferi. The sequence continues at coordinate 1,950,408 of JASAOG010000071.1, forward strand.
GTCGGCAGGAAAACATCAATTAAAACTATTGTACTCCAGGTACACTATGCAAAGATTTTTGAAGGTTAGTTTTATTTACTAATATGTCTTACAAATGTATTTACAGATGAACCTATAAAATTGTATTCTATGGAATTATTGTAAAAAAATTTAGACAATGTATTACAATGCATTATAGGGGTTCTGTGGCTGAGTTGTTAAGCGCTTGGCTTCCAAACCTGGCCTGGGTTCGAATCTTGGTGAAGACTGTGATTTTTAATTTTGGGATTTTTAGGACACCTGAGTCCACCCAACTCTAACGGGTATCTGACATTAGTTGGGGAAAGTAAAGGCGGTTGGTCATTGTGCTGGCCATATGACACCCTGCCCATTAACCATTGGCCAGAGAAACAGATGACCTTTACGTCATCTGCCCTATAGACCACAAGGTCTGAAAGGGGAACTTTACTAGAATGCATCATTGAAATGATTTGAAAATTCAAATTCAGATTTTTTTCCTTATATGAACTTAGTCATAGAAATTGATTAGATGTCATCATAGAAATTTATTAGATATCATTTTCTCATCGAAATTGTTATTATTTCTCCTTCTGCTAACATTTTATTTCATTATGTTTATCTTAAAAAATATTTCATTCAGTGATGTTATTCCATAATGTTTTATGTAACACTTCAATCTATTTTCTTTAATAACTACCAATATATTTCAGACTCAGAACCTGCAGATCACTCTGGACTTAAACTTTACACAACCCACCAAAAGTAAGTAATTCATCTCGAAATAATTCTTTTGTATTAGTGCAGATAGATTTGCCCCCCCCCCCCTCCTTTTGGAAAAACAAAAAAGAAAAACTGCTTGTTTTGACACTTTGTATTTGTCATTTTCACTAGGCCTCAGTATGTTGCTGGTATATTTTTGTTAGACTCTGGGGACTTCACCATTCCACCACATACTAATTGTAAGTTTTCATAATTTAAAAAAAATATTACATTGTCTGCTAACAACTAGTTTACTACTTTGAATTGTATTAGAAGATATTGTGTGTGTGTAAATTATGTTAAACCTTTATGTATGATGATGGCCAATAGATTGCTATGAACATTGCCAAGCTCATTTCTAACCATAACAAAAATAATCTGAAAAAAAAAAAAAGAAGGATTATAATTTGTATTAACTGTGATGTTTTTTTTAAGGATAGATTACTTATATTTATAGATTTTAAGAATCAAAAGTTTCATTTAATTTTATTCCAATGCGGGTTTAATAAGGAACAGTGTCGTCGTTTTGTTTTTTTTTGGTTATTATGATTTTTCTCATACAACTTAAGGATCTAACTCAAAGAATGGATTGCGTAACTTTCACCTAATTACTTCACTTTACATTAATTTTATGTGTTTGAAGTTAAATAAAATTGTGCAAGAAAACATGCAAAATTCAATTCCAATGTTTCCATGATAGCCTGATTAAAATCTGACATGTCAATCACATTTCCTCTCATAAAATATAAAGAAGTTATTTTTCTTTGTCCTTCAGTGTATCCAGTAGATATCAGCTGTACATTCATGATGGACAAGAGTATCTTCCCCTTTGCTTACAGAACACATGCACATGGTCTAGGTAGGAGACAAAACACTGTCTTAAAATATCTCTTTGTAATGTCTAAGATTTTATCATATCTCTTTTAATTGTTATTAATTGGAATGTTCTTCAGGTACAGTCATAACTGGTTATCAACACAATGGAACGTATCATGAAATCGGTAAAGGAAATCCACAATGGCCACAAGTAAGTCTTGAAGTTACCATATTTAATATAAAGATATTCTAACATTATATGATCTTATACAAACTTACACTTAAAGTGCCACATGTTTATGATATGAAATGTTCTTTCAATTATTTTTTTTTAAACACATCTAAAGGCCTTCTATCCTGTGAAGGAAGTAATTGAAGTCAAACCAGGAGATGCTTTAGTAAGTCTGATATAAATATTTACCAACTGTAATGTCAGCTTTTGTTTTTCTGAATTATTATTAAAGGTCTTATGGTATTTTTTTTTTTCTAAATTTGAAATGTAACTTATGTTCCAGGCTGTTAGATGCACTTATAACTCAAGCTTGATGGATCATCCTGTTGGTGTTGGGTGAGTTTCTTGAAGGTTTTGCTTTTAACTCTTGCATTTCAACAAAATAACTAAAAGTTATCAAAATTGCTGAAATGTGATTTCTGTTTACAAACTCTGTCATCAGCAACATAGAATATGTTGTTTTTTTTTTAAAAACATTCATCAGTAATATGGACACTTAATAAATAATTGGTGAAAGAAACAAAATTGACTAAAAAAAAGTAAAGAAAAATATATTTGTTGAAAAACTTCATCTCTAATATTAACTTTAAACATAAGAAAGATTAATCTATTTCAATTAAAACAATTTAGCGTTGTTCATTTACTGATTATAATTTCTGATGCAGGTCAACAGGCAATGATGAGATGTGCAATTATTACATCATGTTCTACACAGACAGTTCTGTGGCTGACCCATCAGGAGAATGTGCTTTCAATGAACTCACACAGCTGACTGGAAAAAACTTTCCCATAGATGTCAGCGTTCCTCTTCCACCCAATCCAGCCCTTGAAGAAGCAGCTATAGGATCTCATCACCATGCTGGCATGAATCATCCAGATGAAGCCAATGGTAAATTTTTTCTCAAAAGCTTTAAGCACAATATTTCCCATAAGATTGCATAGTCTTGCAATGTTTTCAGTCTATTGTTTGTGGGCCGGTGTTGTGCATGAACAAAGCGAATTTTAAAATGTTCAGTATTTCGATTCTTTTTTATCTGTAGTTGACTTTGAAGGCACACAGATATTGAAGATATTGATGCGGGGAGCAAGGCCTAGAAAGGTAAACTCTTTGTAATTGTTCATGGGACATAAGAAGAGAGCTAACAAGGATTCTATTTTAATAACCTTTTAGATCAATTTAGTCATATTTCTATAAAGTACTAAGAAATAAGGAAATCAATATGTGTAATTTCACAACTGAGTTAGGAGTCGTCGACAAAAGAGAAATACTTGAATATCTTAACAAATTTAGTTTCTGTTTTCATATTTTTATTTTCTGCCTTTATAAATATATAAACAAATATTTCTACAAAATCTTTTTTGTGTTGAAACATTTTCAGCCAGATTCTTATTTATGCACAGCTTACCCTGCACAGGATTTGGAATCATATATTTGTGAGTATATAATCCACATTTTTTTAAGATAAACATAGCCTCTTTTCTATTCTTTAGAAGATTTCACTAATTTATTATAATACAGTATAGGCTAAATTGTATGTTAAGCAATACAGCAAACAAGTGACTGAAAGATTATTAAATACAGAAAATGTTATTTAAAAAAAAATCATGATGAAAGCAATGGACTTTCTTTATCGATAAAGGTTGTTGAAATAGAGTTATATTCAAAGTATATGTTTTTATTTCCTTGCTTTGCATTAACTTTTGGGTGCCTAAGTTTTTATCTTTGCTCTGAAGCCAGCCTTCTCCCCATCATTCCCATTTCTTCAACAAGAATATAAAACTTCTCTTACAAACATTTCTTGGTATTCTGTATTGTAAAGTGCTTAAATCCTAGCTTGCCCTGAAGTTGCTGTTTGTCCAGGCAAACCTACTGCTGGCTTATAACACAAACATCTTTCTTAACAAAAATTGAAACAAGTATATATTTAATATAGGATCTTATGTACATTATGTCATAGGCCTGTTTTGCTGATACCTCAAGCTAGTTTTGAAGACCTATTTTAACTCTGGGAACTCTGAAGTTACTGTTGTCAGTTTGGTGCTTTTTATTTCAGACAAGTTTGAAGCTGTAGCTGACGCCAACACAGCTCATCATATGCTGTTGTATGGATGTGATGGTGAAGCCTATTCTCAGGAACCAATTTGGTAAGTATTTTCATTTGTGCATGATAGGTAATGCAAGGATAGTCATTGTAGTGTGTTGGTGTAGTGATGTATTGGTTAGTGGTGAAATGGTGTTCTGTTATATCTGTTCCTTATTCATTAAGATTTTTTAAAATGTTTCTTTTAGGAATTGTCCTGCTATGTGCAAGAATAGTCATCCTGTGATTTTATTTGCTTGGGCTAAAAATGCTCCTCCAACTGTCTTGCCTAAAGGTACATTAATAAACTAATTGTTATTTAATTATTAGTTAATGGTATTGAAAGAAATACATTCAATTGAAACTTTTTTTGTTTACTTAATGTTCTTTGTATTATCTTAGATGTTGGTTTGAGATTTGGCAACAGAACATTTATTAAAACATTAGTACTGCAAGTTCACTATGCTAGGATATTTACTGGTGAGGAAAGAGAATGTAACCATATACTTCACTATAGAAAACTTTGTAACTTGTATTGTTTGTACTTTTTGTTTTCTATAGTTATACTGTTTTGTTTGGTGTAATGCACAAATTGTAAATTAAATTTCTTTATGGATAATAAAGATTATTATTATTATCCCTTAAAATGGATTTTATCAGCTCTCTGTTTCTTAGTTAAACAACTTTGAAAACAAAAACCAAAATGTCTTTCTTATTATTTGAACAGATGCTGAAGATGAAGACCACTCAGGTTTGAAGATTTATGTCACACACAAAAAGTAAGCCAATCTGATAAAAATAATTATAGGCTGTTGTAATTAGAACTTTTTTTTAGAGCTTACTTGGCTGTAAACTTCATCTTGTGTTTACACAGGCAGCCATATGTTGCAGGAGTTTTTTTCTTGGGATCTGCATTGTTTATGATACCTCAAGGTCATTCCTGTAAGTATAAGCCTAGTTTGTGTCTCTCTATGATTATAGGCTGTTCAAAAGCTGTAAATGAATTTAAGCATCACACTATTTTTTCATTGTACACCAGGGATATATATCCCGCTAGTGGCATGGTTTTATCTGGTCACTTCAAACTTCTGCCCATAATGTAGAATATCAGCATTAAACCAGACTCAGAAATGTATTTCTACCAATCATACCCATTACTCAGTCAATTACAGTTCTTCACAGTAAATGACAAGAGACCTACAGTTAACATTTAACCCACAGAGACCTGCAGTTAGCTTTTATTCTTTTTATTTAATATTGCCTTAAATACTTAAAGATTTTTTTTTAGAAAAAAAGGCTGTAACATTTGTATTAAATTTGTTAACAGCCTTCCCTGTGGATGTCGGCTGTAGATTTTCAAAAGAAAAAAGTATTTTTCCATTTGCCTACAGGCCACATGCCCATGGCTTAGGTGAGAATATCTTTGTTTTTTTTAGTGTAAAATAAATAGTTTAGGCAAAAATATTGTTATGATTTTAGTGTAAAATATATGCTCATGGTTTTAGATGAGATTATCTGGGTTTTTAGTGTACAAAGCATTCCCATGGTTTAGGTTTTTAGTGTGTACTAATGACACAATGGTGTAAAGTTTTTTTTAGTCATTTCAAATTTGATGTTATCTTTAAAATGACAATTCTAATTATACTTGTTCTTCTTGTTTAACTGTCATATTTTGTTAGGCCGGGTCATCACAGGCTACCAATATAATGGATCCTACCATGAGATTGGCAAAGGAAACCCTCAGTGGCCACAGGTCAGTACTAGTCCATTCACTTATCTAAATACTTCATTCAATGTATCCCTGTAAATTTGTAATAGTTTGTAAAAATTAACTATTTCTTGCAGTTAGTTGAAATTAACACCATTGTCATGGGAAACAAAAAAAATTTACTTGGTGACCTTTTTAAACTGTGATAGTCTAATTACAATCTTTTTAGACCCTTGTGTTGGACTGCTGTTTGGTTCGTTTGTTTAATATGTTTTAGACATTCCTTCAGAAATGAAGACTATTATATCTTTTACATCCTAGGTCAAACTTCATTTAAGATGATGGGTTGATGGAAGGGCTGAGTTTAAGCTCAGGACCATTGTGATGATAGCCTGAAACATATACCACATGATAACCATCATATGTATCTAGCACTAAGATAATTAGGTTTCCAATCTTATGTCTTAAAATACAGAGAATATTTGGTTCATTTGAATTGTAGTATTAAACTGCTAATTTGAAGAAGCTGTGATTTAATTCTGAAAAAAAGACTTTTCCTATCATTTAGTTTTATGTTTGATTATTTCTCCTGCCACAAGATTTTTTTTTCCAAGCTAATAGTATTTTAACTTACATTTATTATTGAGTCTACTTTCCTTCTTGCAGACTTTCTATCCAGTCACAAATAAAATTGAGGTCAAAAATGGTGACTATTTGGTAATAAGTTTTTTTTATTACTAATTTAAAAAAAAACAATAGAAGTTTTTATAATATAAATTTATATTGTATATTACATATTATTGTAACAATTTTCGAATGTAAAATTATTTGATTTTGTTTTTTGTCACTATTTTAGCTTGGAAGATGTACTTATGATTCAACATCCATGGATCATCCTGTGAATGTGGGGTAGGCTACAACAATTTTAAGTTTATTTCAGAATCAAAAGTACCAGACAAAGATTGCAAATATAAACTGGTTTTTTTTATTTGCTGTTGCAGGTCGACTGGCAATGATGAGATGTGCAATTTCTACATCATGTTTTACACAGACAGCTCTGTGCAGGAGCCTTACGGAGAATGTTTAGGTGATTCAGAACCCGATTTAACTGGCAACAACTTCCCAGCTGATGTGAGTGTTCCATTACCGCCAAACCCTGCCCTTGAAGAAGAAGCCAAGGGTGTTCACAACCATCATGGTGGCATGGCAGGCGGAAACAATGGTGAGTTTTTATGATGTAATGACTTATTAATTAGTTACTCTATTTATACTGCACAGATCAGAAAACATATGAAGAATCGCGCTACTCTTTTGATTTAGATCATTCTCAGGAGTGATCCAGTAGTCCATTTATTGATTTGCTATATTAATGCATTCATGGGCAAATTTGAATTATTGCTATATCCATTTAATAATAATGTAGTTTACTAAAAAAAGAAAAAAAAAGTGGCTTCTTAATGTATCATACAATATTTTACATTTGTAAATAACTTTCTTTTGTACCATACAAAATTAAGCTAACAAGTGCAACTTAAAAAATCACTCCAATTAATTATGTTCTACAGAAAGGGACTATTAGCTTGTAATTAAATTAAATTTCATGAAAAACAAATAAATTCCTAAGTGTTTGAAACCTTTATGAAACTTGAAGTATGTCAGGTAATTGTTTTAGTAAACCAGTAGTTAATAGCTCTTAAATGGTCATTAGTATGCATTGGACTGTATCTGTTGGGCTAAGGACTGGATCTAAAGGTTCTAGAACAATTCCAGGTGATTCAAAAATATTACCTGAAACAGAAACTTGGACTTAAAACTTTAAAGCTGGTTTCTTGAACTACCCACCTTGATGTTATCAAAATCTCTGTATCCTGCAATGAGAAACAAGCCACACAATACATATATACATTGTCAAACTGTAGATTAAACCAATCATTTTACATTTTTCTTATTGATTGACTACTTTATCTTGAGAGTCTTTTATATGAGTAGTTTTGAAATAGTTGTGATTTTGTTGTATTCAGTCTCCTGTGTAAGCTCTGCTCTAAGACACAGGTTCTGATGAAAGCTCTGCTCTAAGACACAGGTTCTGATGGAAGCTCTGCTCTAAGACACAGGCTCTGATGGAAGCTCTGCTCTAAGACACAGGTTCTGATGGAAGAAAGTGAGAAAGACAAAAGTAGATGGGAAGGAGGATAACATCTTGGACTGACTTGTGTTTTAATTTAGTAGTTGTAAATAGTACAGGATTGAAACAGATAACTTGAAGATGTAAAAGAGTTAACATTGGTGCCTCATCTATGGGGATATGGGATAAATGAAGAATGTGTTACTGGGGTATTTACATTTAAAAGTGGGATGGTCTTATGGATCTTTTCCTTTATAATTTATTGCCTTTATCAAGAAGCTATTTGAAATACTTCTAGTTGATGTAAATTTTATAAGAAAAATATTCTGTCAAGGAACCAGATTTAACCAAACAAAATGTTGAACTGCCTTAGACAATAAGCTATTCAGGAGAAAAATCATTGTTTGAACATGAATACACCATCCATATTTTTCATTACATCCAAATCTTATCAGTCATCATAGTGACAGCCCTTTAAAAAAAGCTGTACAGTTGATGAATACACCTTGGTTTATTTAGCTGAATTGAGTAGAAACATTAGTAAAAAATCACATTGTAAATGCAAACTTCATGTGTGAAAACTAGTTGGTTTGCGCAGCGGAAGAATACGCAGTGATGCAGCTGTGCATCACTCCAATTGCTTTGTAGGCAATTTTGGCTTGCTGCTTTGTCAGTCTATCATGTGTGCGTTTTGATTTTGTTAACCGTTTACCCATTATTATGACTCCCAAGGTTACGACCGACTCTTTTGATGTCTGTGCCCTCTACCTTAGCTGCCTCTCCAGATTCACCTGTTCAGTATCTTCAGCAACTTCCTCCTCCCAATAAGTCTGTCCTTTCTTTTTTTTATTGCTGTTTCATTTCATTACTAAACGTATGTATTTCCTTAATGTGTTTTTGATAATTATGTGGGATACTCTGTTAGGATTGGTTTCAGGATAGGATAAATTCTTATTGTATTTTCATACAGTGGGTATATTTTCCAACTTTACACCGAAAATTGTTTTACGACACAATGATTCAACGTCCTAACTCTAGAAACCCTTGTAAATTGATAAAAGACAACTACGTTCTTTTTCTATTTCTCTTTCTTAAGGAAAATGTTTTTTAAAAGTTAAACTAATGAAAAAAAAAACGAATTTCAATTGAATAGTAACAATGATGTACTCCAGAATGTAACAATGTTTTCATTACTGTGTTTCAAGAAAAGTCATACACCTATTTTGTTTCCAGGCAGAGCTAAAAAGAAATCTAAAAATATCAGATTGCTTATTAGAACAATAGCAGCTAAAAAAAAGACAATTTTAAACAAACAGCCCAAGCCATTACATTTAGTTAGTGAGATTCAACTTGCTAGAAGTCTAAAGCATCATCACTCATCTAAAGAGGAAAGAATGCAACTAGACTATGATGTTGTTGATCCTGTTAGACACAGGCGGCAGGCTCAGGAATATTATGATGAATATGCTGCCAATGATCTGAGAGAGAAAGGAATGTATGGAACAGCCACCTCTAGCGAGGAAGGACTCAGTCGGAACAGGAACAAAGGGTTTGAAGCCATCAGTCAACAGCTAGAGCATTTCCCTCGCAAGAACGCAGCTGGTCGGATCAATCAATCCCAGCGTTTGGATCAGAATCAAGGGAAACAGCCTCTATCAGAGAACACAAATCATGCCTCAATCAACAGACAAAACAGTGAGCACAGACAGCCCCCTAACTCAGTTGGAGCTATAGAAGTTGGTCAGTCAGAAGCAGTCCATAAACCACATAGTTGTGAGTGGTTTAGAAGTTGTGTTCACTTCAACATTATCTTGTACCTTTTTTTGTTATTGTGGCCTGCACTATGTAAGTTGTCATTGTGTGTTGACTATGTTCCCACAGCTGTAAGTGGCATGAGTAAGCAGCTGTAGTATGCTCACAAATTTGTATTTGCTGTATGTATTATGTAACTTTCACAATTTGTGTTGTTGTTTTATTCTAAGCTTTATATGAGTGTAGTACACCAATAGATCTAGGTGTTGCATCAGTTTTTTAGTAAATGCATGGCAATAATAGCCACACTGCAAATTGAATATTGTGGTTAAAAATTAAACTGGAAATATTTTTCTTTTTAACTTGTATAGTAATGAGAATATGTAGTGTTATGTTGACCCTTAAGAATGATAATAACATCTCTGAAAATAAAAGATGGCCCTTTGTTAGTCTACATTCAGAGGACATACATGTGTATAGTTTTAAGCTGCAACATAAATTCACTTTGAGTTATTTTTCTTCAAATAATTATTTGAATTAAAGTATAAATTCTGTTATTCCTCATAGTTTATCATCTTAATTTTTTTTTTTATTCATACATGCAAAGCACATTTCTAGCACTGTTTGTTTGTTATGTAGTAAATCTATTCAAACCTTTAGCAGCTTGTATGATTTAGTTCTTGGGCTTCATCTGTAAACAAATTTTGCATTAAGCTTTTTGAAGATAATCAAAAGCTAAAGATTTGCTGGTCACCATCCACACACATATCTCAAGGCATTGCTATTCTAGCATACACTGATAGTGAACTTTATAGACATTCTGTATTAGCTTGTTCTTGTAAGACATTGGTGAAAGAAAAAATAACATGCAAGATTTCATTTACCTTGTATAAAACAGAAACATAATTTTTTTAAATGTGAAATATAGATTAAATAATGTTTGAAATCATTACAATGGTTAAATTAGCTAACTCACTGTGATATACATTGATTCAATACATAGAAATGATTTGGATCAATCATTTGTGAACTGAAACCCCAATATTAATTTGTTGCCATTTGCCATTGCTGCATAGAAGGAAAATGAGTACTGACATGCCTTTCAATAGCTGAATTTTTTTTCCCCTAGTGTCCTGCTTCAAAATGTGTTTGGAATAATATGTAGATTGGTGTGGTATTAGTTATATTCATAATTATCATTAGCTGGTAACTTGATGATAGACTAAGGCAGATAGTTTGTACATACTTTTCCTATAAATTTAAGTCCAACCTTAAGACCCTGTGATTCACTTCCATTAGATATGTTACATGTGCCTTAGTCTATGTTATTAGCTAATGATTTATTGCCATTCTGTGTGTCTGTCTCTCTTAGTATAGAAATTTAAAAAACTCACTTGAGTTCTCCTTTATCTTTGCTTTTGTTGTGTGATAGATATGTTTACTTTCTTTGTGTATTTTGTTTTGGAGAGTGGATGTTTAACTTGATCCTTAATCATTCAATGTTGTAAACAAAAAATATTTAGCACATGTTGTATGTAGAAGCTGCTTAGCCTGTGATCCTGTTGTGTAGATTTGTTAATTGCACAAGCGATAGAACTGTTGGGATGATTTTTGTTTACTGTTTTCTCTTTTGTGATTTCTTATTTCATACTGTAACAGAATTAAAAAAAAAGAAAATGAAGTAAATCAAATTAGGATGCAATAAATGTTTAAAGTTACAAAACTTCATCAGATACTGGTAATAAGACAAAGTATCATTTAAAATTGAGTAAAGTAAAAAGTAAAGTTCCCCTTTCAGCCCAGGGCAGATGATGTTAAGGTCATTTAATATATAAATGGAATTTAAAAAAAAACACTTGCAGTTTTGGTAGGTAATGGATGTAATGGATTATATTACCTATTTAACTTGTTTTTTTTTAACTCATTCTGTTCTTCAGATGTTCATTTGGAGAAACCTATATTCAATTCATCATGGCCAGAAGAGTCTATTACATTTGGTCAGATTGGAGGTGTGGCTATTGACACAAGTGGCAATGTTTATGTTTTTCACAGAGGCTCAAGAAAATGGACTGCACAGTAAGTGTTGGAACCTGATCATCTTTTCTTTCTGTCACAGATCTATAATGATCACATCAAGAGCTAAATTTAATTTAATGGGAGTCCTCTATTCTTTAAAAAAAAAAGAGAGAGAATAATGCAAAACTGGTTTGTAGGCTTAACCTCTGCATCAAAATTATACAGAGAAAAAGGGGGGGGGGGGGATAATGAATTTGACTGAGCTGCTTGTTAAGGAGTACAGGTGCAAGGTTTCTTTTAAGAGTTGATGTTAATTATGATAATATTTAAACTATTCAATCTCATTAGACTTGTCACTGTCACCTTGTTTACCTCCAGATCATTCAACTTTGACAATGACTTCCGGGATCAAAGTTCTCCAATTACTGAAGATGTCATTACTATATTGACTAGTTCGGGTCACCTAATTAAAACATTTGGAGCTGGCAAGTAAGTCTGAATACAAATTTTAAAAAAAATAAATCTTAATATTTAACCACTCCAGAGCATCTTGTAAAGTTTTTGCATTTGTGTAAATGAATGTTGAATGGTGTAACTTTGCAGAATGCGAATGTCGTGTAATGCTGGGTTCTTGCTTCCTGAAGTACTCTTGACACGTGACAAGACAAATACTATAAACTGACTGAAGTCTGTTTCAGCAGACAAATATAAAGTTTATTTTACAACACAATAATAATAATACTGCACTCCTTGTTAGTGCTGAAAGTCAAGAAATAATAAACAATCCTATCCGCATAACAGCGGTATCAAATGTATCCAATATATTAAAGTTTCTAGATTACAAATCACGTCCGCATCCCAGCGGGTAGCAATAAGAACAATTACTACTAGTTACACTGGAACTCCAATTATAGATATCCATTGAAATACGAATAATACTTTAATATTCAATAAGCACATAATGAAATCAACTCTCAAATATTATTAATCAACAATCACCAGTCCATCGACTTTTATGCTATATACATTTATATACACCAGTCCAGGAAGCAACGTCCAACCTTCCAGGACCGGGAGCAAGACCTTACTGACTTGACTGAACTCAGTCAACTTTTTTCATTCTACTTCCTGTTTTCTACATCAGGAATTCCAAGTGTCTTTTAACTCTTGACATGACGTGAACTTTAGATCATGCAATGTCAACTAAGACTGTGACAATTTGATAATTTTTTTTATATGATTTTTTTTTTTACATTTTTAGTATAGGAATGATTACAAGCAAAAATAATATTTTTTTTTAAACAATCATATATGTCAAAATTCTTAACTCTAATTACTTTTCAGGTTCCAACGGAATTATTCATTTAGCTCATATGTATTTCACAACCCTTTTATGATTAAATTTTAATAACCTTTTTGTTGATTATCAGAAAATGTTATAATTGGAATAGAATTAAAGGGGAATGCACACCCTTTTTAGATCAAACAAATTGATGCATATAAAACATTTTTAAAAAATTAATGGAATTCACACTCGGAGGTTTCTCAACTGAGGACAAGTCTCTTTAGAACTAGATCTAGATTATATCTAGGCAGTATTTTATGATCCAAATTTAACTAAAGTATTTTCACAAAACTTAATATCTAACACTTAAAATATATAAAACATTTAAATTAATTGTCTTGAGGTCACTATCCAAAATAATCACCCTATGAAAAATTAATATAGAAAAAAAAATTTGTTTGTTTACTCTTTAAAAACATTGTTTTTGTTAAACGCATGCTGAAAATGAAACGAATCAATATTTTTCCCTTAAGGAAACTTTTAAAGTGGGAAGCGTGGTCGAGAGGCTAAGTGCTCTTGAACTTGGCTTGGCTTGGCTACCTATGAAGGGGGCTCGAGGTTCGACACCTGACTCAGGCAGGGTTGTGTTTATATGAGCAGCACAGAAAAACCTTCTCCTAGATACCTCCCCCCCCACCAAACTGAGATTGGACCAAAGTGCTCAGAGCTTGCTATAAGCATGAAAGTAGCGCTATATAAAAGCCATAATTTTATTTAATTTTAAGATTAAATTATAAGCAATTAAAAACATTTTGGAAGGAAAGAAAACAAAACAACTGACTTTTTAAGCATCGACGAGAATATCGTCGATTAGGCTGCAGAATAGGGAAAAATCAACAATGGTATCCTTGATTAAGAGAGAAAGAATTAAAACAAATGATTAACAAGGGGAATATGTTATATGTATGAGACTAATCAGATATTAAAGAAACATCAGAGTTGAAAATTTGACTTTTTTTAAAAAAGATTGTAAACTTTGTTTCAATAACTTGAATGAGCGACTGCAACCAAACTTGCATTATTTTTCAGGTATTTTATGCCTCATGGTATTACAGTGGACCATCAAGGCACTATTTGGTTAACAGATGTAGCAATGCATCAGGTGAAAACATTTCTTTGTTGTTCTTCTCAACCTGTGCTACACAAATTGAATTGATCTTATTGACAACATAAAAGCTTTAAAAAAACACAAGAATTCTAACGCTGAATATTTTAGCACTTGATATCAGAAGAAAAAATGTATCAAAATAATTAATTTGTTTTAGTTATGTAAGATTGATTTCCTTCACTAATGTACTTTTTTTTTGGTCTACAAATTAATATAATTTTTGTTTCTCTTTAGGTTTTTAAAATACCACAAGGTCAGACTGAACCAAAAATGACACTAGGACAGAAGTTCCAACATGGTGAAGATACAAATCTTTTTTGTAAACCTACTGATGTAGCTGTTCTTATGTCTGGAGAGTTTTTTGTATCTGATGGGTAATACTAGGCTTTGCAATAAATTGTAATTATATATTGTGTCAGCAAATATTGCTTTAAATAAATGAGTCCATTGATACTAAATTAGGCATTAAAAAATATATATTTTAAATTTGTATTTTGAATTATGTAAAAATAATCAAATCTTGATTGTTTTATTACAAGCCTACTTTTTGTAAAACAGGTACTGTAATAGCAGAGTTCTGAAATTTTCCAAAGATGGAACTTTTTTGATGTCCTTTGGGAAAAGAAACGTTCAGTTTGGTGCAGGTAACTTCTTTAATATATATCTGAATTCTTAGTTTGATGTGCATGATTTTCAAGTCATGTTTCATGATAACAATTTAAAATAATATCTGAGTTCTTAGTTTGATGTGCCTAAGTCTCAAGTCATGTTTTATTATAACAATTTTAAAAACTCTTTTGTCTTTAGCTCCTCCTGTTGTGACATTTGACATCCCTCATAGCATCACTGTGTCAGAGGAGCATCATTTGGTTTGTGTGGCTGACAGAGAGAATGGTCGCATTCAATGTTTTGATCTGGATGGAAATTTCAAGCAAGTCATCAAACGCCCAGAGTTTGGTCCACGACTGTTTGCTTTAGAATATTGTCCTGCACATGGTATGAATGGGCTATGTGTCTGTAGAAATAGGTTTGGTTACCTTCTGTTCATTATCTGTAAAACTACATGTGCTTGATATATGAACAGCTAGATAGGTTTTGCTCAGAGACTATTTTTATTTTATGTAAAGCTCAAATACTCTTTCCAATAACTATACCACTAGATATAAAACTAAAACCAGATACCATATGAATTGTATTCAATAGCTACATTTTGTGGTATGCACTTCAAACTCATCAGGATTGTTTTGAGTTTGAACACTGCCATCCCCTGTCATCCTGCAGGAGGTTTGGGTTAGAACATAGTAATGTTTAGTTCTGAAGGAACATCCAGAACTTTAAAAAGAATATCAAAATAAAGAGTTTAAGCTAAATAAATTAGGTTATATAAATATGCTTAGCTTGGTAGGTTTTTCCCCTTATCATCGTTTTAGAAAGTTCAAACTATGTTTCTACTGGTACATAGCTAATAGAAGAGAAGACTCCATTATTTTGTAAACAAAGAAAAATATTACAATATCACCATCAATATTTTATTGTAGATTTTGGTCAGTAGTTTTCTGCATTATCAAACAGCTCATTTTTTGTTCTATAGGAGGTTTACTGTATGCTGTGAATGGTCCTGCTTTTGATGGCCCCATTGATACAACTGTCCAGGGTTTCACAATAGACATTAATACTGGAGATTTGTTGGAAATGTGGAATGTACCAGATGTAAGGCTCTATTTCATGTAACAACAAACTCAGCTTAGTTTAACCACAAATAGCTAATCTCTCTCTTTCATTGTATCATAATTTATCAAAGTTACGTTTTATTTATTTATTCCTATTCAACTTTTACAAAGTAAAAATGTTATGAATGTATTGACCTCGTGGGAAACTACATTAAAATCTCCACAATCTTTCAGAACATGCGAAACCCACATGACGTAGCAGCAGATCCAGTAACACATAGCATCTATGTAGGGGAACTGGACCCTGAAAGAGTTTGGAAGTTTAGCAGACCTATTACAATACAGCCATCAAGTTCACAGCATATCAAAGGTAAGTAAGGAAGATTTCTTTCACATTCACCTGGTAATGAATGTTGATGTGAATGTTCATTTGTAAAGTCCTTTATTAGTACATAATTGGTTGTTAAAAAGTTTGCATCAATATTAATCTAAATATGTACTTGTGATATGTATTGCTCTCTAAATGAAACGTTCTGGACTCTTTTATTGTCTATAATTTTATCACTTTCCTTAGAGACCTGAAAAAGCAAATTGAATCTAATTAGAAGTGCAAGCAATGATTGTAATACAGAAAATAAAATCCTTTCAATAATTGGATTTATTGTATTGAGTGTTCATTGTGAACTACTAGCTTACTCTTTATTAGAGCAAAGAAAATGTACAAGTAAAACAACTTAGACTTTGCTTCGGCTCAACTGAAGTTTACAAAAAGCTGTGTAGATTTTCAAAGAAATTTCCTAGTTTCATAAGGTGAAAAGTAATTTGTGTAGACATCTCAGGAAAAGCTTGTTCAATGCCTTAACATATTATTCAATGTTATGCCACAGTTGAGGAAAGTACTCAGAGCCAGTTACCAGTCAGCAATCCATTGGACCAGAGTGAAAACAATACCACAGGGTTGTCTGAGGCTATCAGAGATAGCAGTGATGTCTTCCCCTCTGTCATCATTGGCATCTTACTTGTGGTACCAGTCATCTTGTTGCTCATTATTGTACTTCTAGTCAGGGCACATCAGTCTGGTGAGTTATATATTTTTTTTTTTTAGTTTTAGTTTTTAGCTAGATTGAATGAAATTTTTAAAAAATTTTGTATTATTAAATTACAGAATACTAATTCCTTACATCTAGTATAATGATCAATACTATAAAATGAAATAAAAATAATTGGCCGGTTTATAACAGTGATGCCCAAAATACAGCCCTCGGGCCGTATGCTTCCATCCGGCACAAGATATAGAAAATCCCCCTTCCCTCTAAACAAAAAAATGGTTCAAATTGTATCTTTACCTTTTTTTCTAATGGATTACTACCAAGTCATTTAATATTATTTGCGTTCATGAAATAGGACTATAGAAGAAGTGAACGGATCTTTACTTTTTGTAGAACAAGATACCATTGTTTTTATAAAGAAATTGTGACTGGTTTAAAAAAAAAAGAACAATAAAACATAAACAGAATTTACGCCATTTTTTGAAGTGTAAAGAGAAAATTCAAATCTCCCAATACTTCAATGTAAGTACTACATCCTCGGGTTTGAAATAAAATAGTTTCAGGTCAATTTCATTAAGTTTTTGTATCTTTTCCATCATGTGGCCCGCGACACTAGTGTTGGAAATTAAAATGGCCCGCAGATTAAGTTAGGTTGGGCATCACTGCTTTACAACATAACAGAAGCTTTTAAGGTTTTTTTTTATTCTTTTTGTTAAAATTTGTATGTTTTCTACAATTTAATATTTGTTCTTTCTTTTTCTTTTTTTCATTAGGAAAATTAAAATGTTATGGACATGGAAAGAAGGTTTTTAACCTTAAAGGTTTTAATTGGAATTCTCATAAAGGCTTTGATAGACTTAGTACGGAGGAAAGTGATCATGAGGTTGACCCAGATGATTTAGATGATAAAGACTATTTGACACCTCCCAAGAAGAATAAAGCATAGCCTCAAGTTGAAGACTGACTAAATTGTGTAAATTAATCTTTTTTTTTCTTTGTTATTAGTTAGTCATATCATAATATTCTGCCATGACAGTCAGGGTTTAAACTTGTTTACATGTTGAATCTTGATACCAACTAAATCTCATACACACATAATTAACCATAGACCCACCTCTTACATGTTATTAGTTGAGTAGAAATTGATTGTGATTATTGTGGGTTACGTTTCTAGGAAGTGGATAAAATTTTAATATTTTGTTCAAGTGATTAAAAAAAAGTGATTTGGAGCGAAATTTGCTAATCTGGATAATGATTAGATTAAGATGCATTCTTTAAAACAGATTTTTTAAAATCTTTCAATCTAAGTTTTATTACAATAACTAAGTGATTTTGAGCTCATAAACTTTCAAAATAAAATTATAAAATGCTTTTGTCATTCTAAAAAAGAAAAAAAGATTACTATGTTGGATTATTTTTTTTTTGTATAGCAAAGGCTATTTGACATTTTTATTTCAATATGTGATATCAAAATTTTAATTCATCAATTGGTTTAATATTTGTCAGAAGTTTGCTTTTGAATAAAATATTTATCAGCATTATTATCATTTAATAAGTATATTTTGTTTTTTAATTTTATGGATGATTTGATGTTATAAGGCCTGGTCATTTACAAAGTAACGCCTGCCAACTTAATTTTTGCAATGATTCTCAAAACTAAATTAGCTACCAAATGATTGTTTGCTCACTTGGTTGTGATGATTCAACATTCCTTTTATGTTCCACCAATTTCTTTTTTCTTCTTCACTGCTAAAGCTGGCTTTGTTTCATCTATTGGACGTACCATTAGTGTTAGTGATCCTGGCAAACTAGCTATTTTATGCACAATTTTAAAATTTTCATATGGATAATATTAAGGTTATTTTTTTTAAAGCAATTTTGACTACATGGAGTTCCAGACAACTTTCCATGTTGCTGGTCCCTTTCTCATGTCATTATTAAATCTTATTTAAAAAAAAAAACTAAAAAAAACTTGTTAGATGGTAACATTGTCCAAATTGTTACTAGTTTTATGTAATGTGTTTGAAAACTATGACTTCCTTAGATTGACTACTAGACTCTCATCTGTTACATTTCTTTATTTTACAATCTTGTTAAGGCTTGTTTAAAATGTCTCTCGACACATAACTTTTTATGCCATATTACAATGTTTATTTGTTAATTCAGTCAAATGTTTGTTTTCCAAAGTGTTACTATTTGGTGCAATCAAAATATTTATTTCAAATTAACATTTAGTGGCATTTTACCTACAAACACTGATAGGTGAAATCAGTAGCACATTTTAGCTCATTTCTGATCAATCAAAATAAAAATGTCATAATATGAAAATAATTTTAAATTTAAAAACTTAATGAAAAAAATTGTATTTTTTGTAAATTTGGTTACGGTTATATTGAATAGAATTATTTATGTTAGCAACTTTAGAATACAACACATAATTTTAATTTGACACAGAAACTGAAAATCATTAAATTAAAGATTGTTGACTGTTGTTTCACTTCAGATGAATTGGTAACATATTAAGAGGCTAACAGATATTTATATTTATGACATACAATCTTTTTGTTATGTTATGAGTTGTTTTTGTTTTTATTTTCTACATGTTCAGGGTATAAAGTTCTAGTGCATACATACGTAGATTTCAACCCACATTTTTTTAGTTCTTACTTATGTATTTATGTATATGTATTCGCGACATTTACATACATGTACTAAGAACTAATGTCTTTTTTTTTATTAAAATCATTTGTACCATGAAATATTCCACTTGATCTTTGGCAACTGCATTTAATTTATGTTATTGTTTGATTTCTTTCTGGAAATGATCTGCTGTTTGAATACTTTAGTTTCAGCTAAGGGCTGTGATAAAAGTGAAAAAAAAAAAAATTTTGATTATACATTGTTCACGTGAAATTACAACTTAATCATTTTTTGTGTGATTTTTATGTATTTGAACCAATTTTTATTTTAAATTAGCACAAGTTAAATCTGTTGATCAGAATTTTTTTCTTTGGTAATAGTTATATTTATACTCAAACCCATTTGATGTTATTTCTGCAAAGATTTATAGGCACTCAGAGGAAATAATATTAGCATGGTAGCCACAGTTAGACTTTTAAGGCAGAGTTTTGGAATTCAAACTAAAATTTTAAAATAAATCAAAAACATTGATAAACAAGCTGTTTACTGCTAGTTCAGTGCGTCAATCCATTGTCTGCCTTTGCTTTAGTCTTTTGTTCTTGATTTCTATGCTGCACTGTGACAATAACATAACTTTTTTAAAGCAGTTCTACTAATCTCATTCAAATACTATTTGCTTATACTAATCAGAATGTAGGATTAAATGGGTTTAATATTTGTTTAAACTGGTGATGGTCCCCCTAAAGTATTGTATTAGTACTTCAAAACTTACTTATGTACAGTTTCATTAAGCCCTAGCCTTTATTTTTGAAGGTTTATCAATTGATTTTTTTTTTGTTAATCTGGTGGAGACATTTAACCATTTTGTTTTTGCCACACAAAAAAAAATGAACTTGTCTGTTGTGAAAAATAAAATCAAAAGAGAATGATCACCTAGTCTTTGAAAGTTCAAAATATTTGTACTACTTTATTGATGTCATGTACTCACATAATATTTGTGTGTTAGTGTTTGTCTTAACATGTTGATGTTGTTTTGTGATATCTATATCAACATTGTCTCTTGTTGGTGGGGTATGCAAGACATTGGTTCTATGCTGTTGGTAAAAAATTTCTCATCCTTCATTGACTTCCATTGTACTCCACCTTGCACTTATAGTGTTTTATGGAGTGCTAGAAATCTAAAAAGTATCCCAGTCATAATAGAACTTTATAGATTTTTTAAACTAACCACATTCAGAGCATTTCATTTTTACTTTGCTCTTTTTTTTTTATTGTATATTTTCTTAATTGCAATCTACATCTGACAGTGCTACATAATTTTTTTATTTAATGATGAGCATAATGCTTAATTTGATTTTAATGTGGCTTAGATTCAAGAAACATGTTTACAAGTTCATTGCTAAAAACACCTGGTGCAGAGTCAATGTATATTTAATCTCTGAAATGAAATGGGACTAACAATGACTTTCAAAATAGTGATGTCATTTATAACTTTGTTTCTCAAATGTAACTAGCATAGAAAACATGAACTGTGTGGTCTATTTATCTTAATGTGTGTTTGATGTATTGTAAGTGATCATATGTAACAGTTATGGGTATAGAGAATAAATACAAAATATTTAACTCATTATGTTGTTTCATTTTTCTTAAATAGATGACCAGACTTGAATAAATCCACCCTTATGAAACTGTCAATCATACCTGCTTAGACACAATTTAAGTTCCCTCAGACTGACTTTATTAAAGCTAATCTTAAGATAACAAAAAAAATCTGATCATTTAGCTTTAAAAAAAAAATAATAACATGCTTCTCTTGCGGTCAAGAAATTAATATCTGGTTAGTTAATGAATGTCAGGGTGTGTTGACAGTGCAGTGTGAATAATCAAGATCAAATAGCACTTAGACCTGAGTGGACTTATGTTTTGAAATTTCATACTTACATCATAATGAGAAAGTAATGTTCTCATTTCACCAATTAAATATTCTAACCACACAGCAAGGGATCTCTGATTATGCAGACCAATATCAAATAATTTTTGTGACTTATTTTACAAGGAACGATAAATCTTCATTTTTATTTCTTAGTTGTAAAACATGTAAAAAGAGATTTAATTTGAAACATGAGAGTTTTGATACCTGCTGCTGAAAAATCTCTTTACCTATCCCTTAGTCTGTAGGACCGTTGGGGTACCATGCAAGATTTGTTCACCATCTTTCTCCATTCCACTGTCTTTTGCCTTAGTTAGAACCTCTTTCAATGGCAGGCCCATCCATTCTTTTATGCACTTTCACTTTCCATCGCTTGCTGTCTGCCTCTTCTTCTTTTTACTGGTACTGTTCCCTGAAGGAAGGTCTTTGCGAGCCTTGAAGACCTTGTAATATATGGCCATAGATTTTTAGCTCAAGTTTTTTTATGATAGCAGGTCATCATGGGGTCTAATCGCTGCAGTAGCCCTGCCTTTTATATCTTTATGATGCCGTCTTTAAATGTGATACCTAGAATCCTTCTGTAGCAGCTCAATTCCATTTTTAGGATCCTCCTGTCTCTAGCTCTGCAGTCAGTGTCCATGACTCACAAACATAAAACACTTGCAGATAAACACTGAAAAGTAGGCATGCTGATACCTTGGTAGTAAGGGCCCCTAAATTCCCTAAGTAATGCTGCCTATAATATAGCTTTAAAAAGAAGAGGGAAAATGGGAATTGGTGAATTCGAAATTTTCAAAACAGGATCCTTTACATTCAGCAGTAATTTTGTAAGCAGCTCAAAGGCAAATCCAAAACATTTTTTATGGGTCGAAAGTCATCCTTCAAGGTACAGGAGAGGTACAGGGGGCACAAAGAAAGGGTCGTACAAAGCAAAGCTGGCTGCACAACGAAAAAGGCCACTCTTTGGACATCCTGCTAATAATAGATCTACTCATCTGTTATAACAGATTCTGAACGGGAAAAAATGGGGGGGGGGGATTAATCTAGTAGCGCCATAAATCTAGAATCTATGTAAAAAGAATAGATCTACAGAAAACTGACAAAGAAAATGAAATTCGGAATTTTAAAAATACTTTTAATCTTTAAATGAAATAAAACCTATTGATGTATTTTAAAATATCCGTGGTAACTGATAATTTAGTTTATTTAATTTTGTGGCTTTTCAAAAAACCTTTTTTAAGCTTACATTTGTCAACTCATTTGTTTTGAAGTCACGATTAGACCTAGATAGATTCCATTCATTATAAACAAAAACAGTGACATTACTTTCTAGAATCTAGGTCTAGATCTAAAAGAAATGGCAACATTCAATGTTTGTCGTAGAAATTCAGGGAAAATTGATAGATTTCAAATTCCCATATCAAGTCTAGATGATTCTGTTGATTCTCTTGCAATTGAAATTAGTAAACAGATTCTAACTGACGATTTCGGTAATAAATACTTCAAATATTTAATAAATTTAAATTAAATGAATCTACTAGACTAGAGTAAAGGATGGTTGTCGGACACGCTAAGCCATTCTCCGGCCATTTTTAAGTTTCAAAATTCATAACTCCTTCACCTATGAATAAACTGATGGTGTGAATGAATTCGTCATCCTTTTGCCTATAAAAATAGCTATTTTGTAATGTATCACTATGCATAGTTAAAATTAGATCTGATGTGAAGAGGGGCAGGTTGGGTTTTCTGATGCGTAAAAGTTTTCGTCATGATTTTTGTCTCTGTAAAAGTTGTTGGCCAGTTTGGAGATTTATCGGCCACTTCAAAGGAAATAGATGTCTTCTATATATTAAACATGTTATTATTAAGACATTTCATCCTTAATTTTATTATTCTGTACATTAGCGCAACGACACAAGCCATATTATCACTTTTCCCACGCTCCACACTTTCATTCTCGGCTTGTAACTGACGTCACACCATTGTCACTACTTTGGGCCTAGCCTAGCTGGTCGCGCTAGGGGAAAAAATCGCCTCTGTTGCGGGGGAGAAGAGGAGGAGTATTCTCTCTAGTCTACCTACGCGGCACTTTTTTTCCCCCGTAGCACAACTCCACTAGCGCAGTACATGCCTGTCTCACCTTAGCCTTTTTGGTACCAGTCAGATAATTGCTAGTCTCCTGCTCTCTCTCTCACCTGCTTTTTTTTTTTTTTTAGAGCGTGTAATGGTATGCTTAAGAGACATGGAAAATAGGAGGGGGAGGCTTCATTTAGTATACTCTCTTTTGATTTTGACAATCTCTTAGAATGTTGATGTTTCACACAATGGCCATTTAGCGCACCTGGTCGATCAATAATTGTAGGCTCGAGGTCTACGATGATATTGCTATTGTGACTTTTTTTTTTTCAGCTGCCCATTGATGCCAATTTATTATTGTATAGAGATGTGCACTTAAGTGCTGTAACATTTGTACATATTTGTTGCATATTAAATGGTTTAAAATAAATGGTTATACATTTTGCATACACCACATTAACTTTTTTTTTTATAAATATGTTACGAATTTTTTTTTGTAAAACATGTAACAAACACACACAAGAACACATACTTAACTTAAATATACATTTTGTACTATATTATTTTAACAAACAACAAAATTACTCTTGTAAATGTTTAAAAAAAAATCAATTACAATTGGTTTATTTCCCCATATTTACTGTGTCAAGTTATTTCCCTTTGATGACTAGCGTCATAAGACGATATGTTTTCTTATTTAGAAAAGGTAAAACTTGTTGGCCACCTCCTATTTACATGTTTAAGTGGGAAAGGAGAGTCTGGGTTGTACAATTTATCTGTTTCTAGTGTCTATTTAGAAGCATAAATCTGGGTTTTAATTGGCTTATGCATCTAGGGGCTTAAAAATCGTCTTAGCTCCAGACCCTATCTCGTTCTTCCCCTGGGAGAAAAAAAGCTAAGTTTTACAGTAGTCTACTTTGACCCCAGACAAAATAGTCCATGCGCTATATTTATGCGGAAGTTGGGTAGTAAACATTCAAATAAAGAAGATTTAATAATAATACATCGGGGTGGCCGATATGCGAGACAAAACCCGGGTGTCCGACAACCATCCTTTACTCTAGATATAATTATTATTCTAGTCTAACTTTACGTGTGTGCCACTGTTACTGTGTTTAACCTAACTCTTGAGACACTTGGGTTGAGTCTCTTCAATCTCTTGAGCTAGTAGTAGTACTCTAGTACTACTAAGCTCTAGTAGTTGTAGTAGTACTAGTAACTAGATTCTAGATCTAGAGGAAGTTCTTATATTTTGGACACCGCATCAAATTTCCTTTATTGAACGCGTCACTTTTTTTGTTTGCAATTCATTGTTTTTATGTTTGGAGCAAAAATCGACGTTTCGGGTCTACGTATGTCCAATTTTAGATATGTTTCTGTATTTTTGTTCCATTTTTCCAAAGCAAATGGCAGTTTTTTAGATTCTCTGTAACCATGTATGTAAAGGCTAGTAAAGCTATTGTTTTAACCTCCCCCGGCAATTCATACCCATATAAGGGATGAGGGCTATATTATGAGCCTGTTTGATCGTAGGCTGATGGGCATATCAAAATAAGCTTCCAAACATGTTAAGAAAGACATTCCAATCACATTTATATATACAGTTAGCTGTTAAATAAAATTAAAAAAGGAGGTGTCCAAACAAATAATAATGAAATCAGCTCATTCTCCTTCATTTGGACAAACAAAATCATAATAAGAAATATTATTGGGATTAATAAATCTATGATTTTTTCAATGAATAAACATGACCTAGATCAAGATATCTCTAGAGAATATATAATTAATGATTGAAAGAAAAAGTGCGGGCTGCTAATTTGAAGCCAATGACCATGTCCACTGCAGGTGATCACGCAGTTGAGCTGCGGTGAGGAGAGTTATACACTAAGCGTGTAGTGTCACAAACTATCAAACAGGCACGGGAGGGAAGGGGGAGAGAGTCATGAAAAGCATTATAAGCATCTATGGGAGGGAGGGGGTATTAAGGTGTAACAAAACGAACATCCAAATTATGAAAACAAGAAGAGGGCCCTTGGATGGGAATTAAAAGAAAGACAGAGAGAAAATACATGTAGCCAATGTAGCCTAGTTGAAAATATCATGTTTATTAAATTATAATAATTAATCTATAGATCTATAATCTATATAAATTTATTTCTCTGTTTCTACACATAGATTATATAGGTATTTAAAATAAATAAACTATAAACGATATATATATATATATATACATATAGAGAGAGAGGGAGAGAGTATATGAGGAAATAGACTATAAATACATATTGCAAAAGTGAATCTACTTCTTTAATACAATCATAATAATAATATTTAAGTAACAAAGATATAATTTATAAGCAATTCATAGTGGTGTTTAATGACGGTGCTCACTGTTCAACTGAAGGAGAAAGCCCAAACACTGCATTCAGTATAGGAGCATGAAGTGACCCAATTTATTTGAAAGTAAAATCTTGACTATGCGTGGTTATACAAAGGAACACAGCTATTTTATTGTCTTTTAGTTGAAGAATAAGAATATCTGCTTTCAGTTTTTTTGTAAGTTAAACCTTCACCAAATAAAAAAATAAAATAAAAATTTGACCTAGTTCCTGAAAGTTGGTGTCCAGTTATAAGAATTTACTGTAGTACTAAATGATACTAAGTAGATCTAGTAGTAGTGTAGTAGTACTAGTACCGTGAGTGAGTGAGTAGTAGGACTAGTACTAGCCTCATACTCATAATCATATTACTAGTCTCATCTCTGGTCTAGTTGTAGAAATGTAAATGTAATCTAAACAGTAGGCTAAATGATTCTAGATCTAGTAGAAATATCTAGAGTAGAGACTAGACAGAGGATACTCCAAGACCAAGATCTATTTCTAGGTCTAGAGTCTAGTTGATGATAGTAGATCTAGATTTCTAGATCTTCACCATTTTTAAATTGCAATTTTCATTAGATTTATTAGACATTTTATAATTGAGCGGTGTGGTAGCTGAGTTTTAATGTGCTTGGCTTCCGAACCAAGAGGTCTTGGGTTCAAATTTCAGTAAAGGCTGGAATTTGAACTTACTTCTGAATTGGATTTTTATGAGTCCACCCAACCCTAATCTTATGGGTAGGCCTACATGTCATTAGTTGGGGAAAGTAAATGTGGTTGTTTGTTGTGCTGGCCACCTGACACCCTTGTTAACTGTTGGCCACAGAATTAGATGATACTTGCATCATCTGCTCTATAGATCACAATGTCTAGAAAGGAGTACAACAAATTTTTTTTTTACTTTATTGTAATGGGATTTTTCATATTGTTTCAAAAATTTAGCAGATTATTCTATTTTTAAGCTGTGAGTAATAATACTAATATGAGACTTTAAATTAATACAATCTATTAAATAATTCCTTTTGAGTAAATTACCTTCATAACAATCATTAGCTACTTTGTGATGTCTGGAGTTGAAACAACCATCATAGGATTTAAATCTTATATTTATGGGAAGCATGGTTGAGAGGCTAAGCGCGCTTGAACTTGGCTTGGCTACCTAGAAGGGGGCTCGAGGTTCGACACCCGACTCGGGCAGAGTTGTATTTACTGAGCGCCTAAAGGTAGCACAGAAAACCAACTCCTAGATACCCCCTCCCCCCATTGGTCCACAAATGAGATTGGACCAAAGCGCTCTGAGCATGCCATAAGCATGAAAGTTGCACTATATAAAAGCTATAAATATATATATATTCCATACATCACTTTCCTTGAAAGTATATATGCATCCATTGGATACTGTTCTGCAAATCGATATTTGATGAATTTCTCTCCTGAGCACATGCTTTCATGCCATTGAGATGACTGTTTGGTCATGGGCTCTGAACTGTCCAATCAATGGACCAGGTTTGAGCCCTGCCAGCTGCCATCCCCCACTATCCTGCAGGAGGTTTGGGCTAGGATGTAGTAATCTTCAAATCCACACATATATATAACATAGTTCAATAATTTTTTTTTTTGGTCCATTTAAAATAATTTGACATGATCTTCAAGAAACTTTCTCTGTTCACAGTGTCAAAGTTAAGTCCACATATATTGAAGTAAAGGTTACTATAAAAGATTTACGTTTACACAAGAGCAGACTTTATTATTTGAAACACATCATGCAAAAAATTCACAGCCTTGACTATAGCAGTTGCCCCTTATACCAAAAAGAAAAAGCTATGTTGTGCTAATAGATACTACTGTATATTGATTAACGATCATTTATTGAAGTATAAAAGCATAAGAGTAAATGTTTAATGAAAGTTCCTATTTCTAAAAGAGAAAGCTGGAGAGTTCTCTCTAAAGCCCTTCCAAAAATGGGCACTGAAGATGAAAAGAAATATTGAACTCATATTTAACCTTCAGAATCGAAGTCACTGCCTTCATTTATTGCAACTTTTTATTTGAATGGTAACTGTTTTGCTAATAAAGATGTTTGGAGTGCGATTGTATTTTTTTTATGGATAATATTCAGATATTTATATGATTTCTTATATGATGGTTGGGTAGGCTGCACAATTTTGTATATCTAAGTTAAAATTTAGTATACAGTTAATATTTTAAACAAAATGTTAAACTATTATTTTTACGAGATTTAACTAATCATGTATTAACTTTTAAAAATTGCAGATATAATCTACAGTGGTCAAGTTCTAAAACGGGAAAGCAGTTTGTCTAGTTATTCATTACAATATCAGTCAACAGTTTATATAGTGGATAAATTTACCTCCTCTTGTAACCATGGTAAAATTTTTTGAATGATTCTTTATAATTGTTTGGTTATTGCTCTTTTATATCATAGCTTTATAGGTTTTCATAATAGATTTTTCCCTGTTCGCATGTTGTTATTTTTAATAAAACTATTTTAATATTCAAAGAGAATACAGCTTCAGGAACTAGTATCACAAGTAAAAATGATGTCACAATGGCTGTTCAGTCTGCATTACTGAACTCAGAATATCGATCTATTGTAAGTGTAACCACATAATATAATATTTGATTTTCTTTTTACCACTTCTCTATTCACTTCAACTTATGCTAATGTAAATAAATATTAAAATATTTTAATATTAACAATTGTTGTTGTTTTTTAAGTACATTGCTGTTTATTAAGAAATGATTTCCTGTAGGACAAACAAAAAACTTTCTGGTAGTTATTGATGACAAAGATGCAAATGATTTCAAATTGCTTTGCTTTAAAATTGCTTAAATATTAATAAGCTCATTAAAAGCACTTTAAATAAGTTTTAAAAATTGTTTTGCTAAATCTGATTATTTTTATTTGTAAGCGTGTGTATTACATGTACAAGTAAAATGTTTAAATTAGTAAAAAAAAATATTTTTAGGTTGAAAGAATTTTAACTGACCCGGATACAATAGAAAATATTATTGCTGCTACTCCTGGCTTAGACAGAGACCCATGTGTTCTAGGTAACGTTATTGTGATTGCCATTGCCAACTATTATAGAATGTTTATTTCATAGACTGCTTATGCCTACTTATACAAATCAACATAGTAGTGCGTTTAAGTGTTTTCCTGGCATTTAGTTTAATTTAGTTGTAGATGTCAAATTAAATATCACATTACAGTGGATCCTGGGACACATAGGCATCATGGGAAAAGAAAAAGCAAGTAAAAAAAAATAAAAGGTGGGGTCATCTATGGAACAACCTCACCCTAAGGTCGTTAGTCAAAATCACAAGAGGAGTGGTTTAACCAATGTGCATCAGAAAACACAGGCAGAGTAATGTATAAAGAAATGACCATGCCAAACACACTGGACAGTATTAAATTCCTCCCCTGCCAAAAGAAATCTACAATTTTCCAACACCTTTAAATTACCGCCTTAACAAAATAAATCCCACACATCTACCCCTCTGTAGACACCCTTATGAAACTGTAAACTATATCCTCTTTGAATGCCTCATCTTAATCCGCCTTAGGCAGACCCTACTACCACTACAGCCCAACATAATTAACAGTCTGTATGGCAGTGTTGAACAACTGAAAAAAACAGCACACTATTTTTCCTTGGAGAGCTCAGCAAAAAGCTGGCTAGAAGAAGAAGTATTGAAGTATTTTTGAAATGTGTGCTTCTTTTATAGCATTCCCACTAATTCAAGTCAATAATACAACATCTGAGTGTCTATCAATACTATTGTAACATATTTTGGTGATAGAAATATTTCAATTAAACTTAGTATCCAATTTAAATGTACCTCATAATAATTGTGATATTTCAGCGATGCTTCAAGAACCAGAACTCCTTGCTGTCATGGCACACCCAACAAATATTGACAGGTTAGTTTTAGCAAAGTGAAAAACACAGATTATCTGGCTGCTTGTTAAATTCTATTTGTAATAATATATATGAATCAGAAGAAGAAAGAATTTGCTCTCCCAGCTTTGAAAGGCATGTGATATCTGTGAAGGTAATTGTTAATGCTCATGTGGTATGCTTGATTGTTTGTCAGTTGTCTCGGTGGTCCCCGGTTCATACCCTGTCTGCTGCCAACCCCTGTCATCCTACAGGAGGTTTGGGCTAGAAAGTAGATTATCTTCAACTCTGAAGAAATATCCAAAACAATAAACATGTGACCCCTATTAATTGTTGTGAAGAACACTGATTGCCTCATGCACAGTCAGATTTTAAATAGAACTTTCTTACTTGTTAAAAAAACTTGATAAATAAAAACGTGAATTCATGAAAACAAAGAGTTGATGAGATAGAATTTATTTTTAATACTTTTAACCTTAAATAAGTTTTTACTTTTAATAGATGTGTACTACAACCTAAAAGTACTTGTGTGTTGTTGTTTTTTTTTCATTACGCTTTTTTTTTATTTGATTAAACTTTCAGTTGATATGAAAATTATTTTTTTTTCCAATCAATTAAATTATTTTATATAGTTTTAAAAATTTAAAGTAAGACATTAATTGTTGTGTATTTATATAGTGTAATAAAAAACAACAACATACAAACATTTTGCTTTAGTGATGTGTAACTCAGAGAAATACTATAGTTAAATTAATTGACTGTACATTCCATTCCCCAGTAGCAAGTCATTGCTCATCGTATATAGTTTTCTGAATTTAAAGCAATGTAGTCATTTTTAGTTCTTCCCTTTACCAATGTCCCTGTCTCGTGCCCTCACTTGACTATCATTGTAGGGGTGCTGTGACACTCCACATAACCAAATTCCTCCACTTTTCCCATTAGGGGCTGTTCTTAGCATGATATCATTTTCATTAGGGATTAAAAAAGTAATGGTGACCAATAAGCAGAAAAATTATGGCTTTCAGGAATATTTTTCTAGTCAGCAAAGTCATTCTTGTGTACTTTTTATTTTTATGTATACTGCCTTAAAAAGGAAATCCCAGAACTACAATAGTACTTCGATATTATCCCCACTTTTCCCTTAACTTACGTTTATACTATAATGATTTAGTCTTTGTTCCTATGGACACAAAAAATTAACAAAACAATAATGTTCATTTTCTATCTCAGTGTTTGTCTTAGAGGTTATTTTTATCAATAGTAGAATTGAAATTAACTTTTTTTTTCTCTATTTTCTTTTGTTCAGTCTTCTTGAACTTCATCCATCTTTTGCCCAAGCAGCAGTAACAATTGCCACAGCAGTGAATGAAGAAGGGGCAAAGCTGGGGCACAAACCTGGAACAGGTTTCTTTTCAATCATTTAGTCTTGGTATTTTTTAACAAGTGGGACTCTAATTCATCAAAGATTCGGAACTAATAATTTCATATTTATAGTATCACATATCAGAATATATATATTATATAGATATTTTATAAGTGCAACTAATTTCAATCATGAGTTATTGTCTCCTCAGGTTCAGTTTGTTATTCACTGGATCAAATGTCTGATGATGAAGATGAAGTCCCACAGGTGAATGTCTTTTTTTCTTGAAATGTTTCAATCTAAATTAATAGATAAAATATGTTTTTAAAATATAGAGTATGTTTACTGGCTTGATCACTCATTTCAAAAGACAAAGATGAAAGTATAAACAAAAAAAAAGCACATAATGTTTAATAAATAATCGAAAATCCTTTTGTAAAAAGAAAATTGAAAAATTGTTAACATTTTCAATATTTTCCTTAGAATTTGTTTTATTGCAACTAATTCTATTATAAAGCTTTAATTTTGAACTAATGAAAATCTCAGTTTGAATGTTGATTAAAAACTATGCTCTTCAGGCTAGCAGATCAAGAGGCAATATATCTGGTATAACAGCATCACAATTGGCTGCTGCACTTCGAGCTGCTACTGGGTCAGCTGCAGTAAATGTGCCACAGCCACCACCAGTCGCTGTAGTGCCATCCACTTCACAAAATGTAAACTTTAAAAATTTGTTTTCTATCATACTTGGAATGAGAATACTATAGGAATAAAACCAACTTGAATGATCAAATTATATTAATCTGTTTTGTAAACACAAATTGGATATTTTACTTTAAACATATGAAAATCATTTCTCTTCTGTCCAGATGTAATTATCAGCTCTATCTATTCAGTTTGTTTCTTGGACAATGTTTATTTAAAAAATCATTTTTAAAAAGTTTCGTTCAATATATCTATTAAAATAAAAAAATTAAAATGTCTACTAATTACTGCAGGATTATTGATGATGTAGATTTTAAAAACAATATTGCTTTCCTATTAAAACAATAATCCTTATTAGGCTTGTATATTTGAGATCACATTATTTAATTTTAATATTTTATAATCTGGTCATCATTTTCTATAATTTGAATATGAATATAATGTATCTAGTCTAATACAGAAAGTTGTATTTTTACTAATATTAAAATGTTTCTTTTTTTGCTAATATCTTTTTATTATAAATTAAAAATAGGAAATTTTATTTTTAATTTTTTAAAAATATAGATCTACTTGTTGTTTTAATTTTTTTTCTTTTACATTTTAATTACACTAGGCACCAGGACCTTCCAGTAGTGGTACAATCACAGGAGATTTCTTTCAACAGGCAATGGTTCATGCACAGACTGCATCTAATGATGTAAGCCTATATATCAATCAATTTGAACTGTTTAAATAAGCTGTTTTTGCTTCTAGTTTCAAGTAGAGTTCAACTATCATGCTGCCAAAATTTTTGGAGTAGAATCAAATTTTCTCTCTTCTGACCATCCCTAAGCTCTTTCTCTCTTCTCTGATTTGAACCTGACAATTTCCACTCTGCACCCCAACACTGTACCAAACATCCACCACACCCCATTATTTTGTTTTTAAATTATTTTTTTTAAGGAAATTGTAAGATGTCTGCTTATATGCATGTTATCAATAGAAATTCCCCTTCTTTTAGGCAATCTTATTGAAACTTGGCATGAACATTCTTTAGAGGCAGAGAAAAGGAACCCTTTTATAATTTTCTATAATCTTTGTTTTACCTTTAGAATAAAAAGTAGGCACCACGGTGTATTTTTCTCTCTCATCTCTCCTTAGACTTTCATCGTAGGGGTGCTGTGATGGTTGGTGTCACCAAATCCCTCCGGTTCATTCTCTTATGTTATCCAGCCAGATTTTCTTTGGACTACCTTTTCATTGTGCTCCCTTCACATTACTTTGAAGAATGACTTTTGATAGTCAGCCGTGTCTTACAATATGACCAATCCAGCTCAGCTTTTCACAGTGTTCAGGAATTCTACCTTTTTGCCAGCCAGAGGGTTGATCTGTAAAAGTACAAACTCTTGTGTTCTGTTGTGCATTTACTCTCTAAGTCTTGAATTCTTCTTTCAGCTTCTGCGCTCAATGTATTTGGGCTGGTAGTAAATAAAAATAGTTATTTTTTAAATTTATTTTTGACAAATCTTACAGGCAGCCCTTCAACAACTGCGAGACATGGGCATAACAGATGAGAATGTAGCTCGCCAAGCACTCTCCGCTACTGCAGGTGACATTCAAGCTGCTATAGATCTCATTTTTGGTGATGGCTTCATGTGAACATTGTTTTAAGAAACTGAACTGAGCTAGTCTTCTCAATTTGTTTAAATATGTTTAAAAATCACACAAAAACAAAGCATTTTCATGTCACTTTAAAACATTTCAAAGCAGGCATTAAATGATTTATACCATTCTCTGCTTTTTTTCTTGTTGAAAAGAAATAGTATTTTTACTTGTTGAATTACTTGAAGTTTGAACCAATGGAAAGCTTAATTAAATGGCAGTCTTAAACAACCAATAACTGAATAAAAATGCACACTGTTCAATACCGCAAATGTGATATACGGCGCATGTGTATTTACTAACATAAAATAATATTTTTTAAAGGATTAACAATCTTAGAAACAAACTTAATGACATTTAATCCATTTTAAGGCTTATTAACAGTAATCTAATTAAATCTGATTAAGTTTATCATTTTATTTCTAAGAATAAACAGTAATGTAATATTTTACATTGGCTGAGTCCTAGACAATAACTGTTATCCGCTTGTGGTTGATTTAAATTATCTTTTTCGCTGTCTTTGGCAGCCAATTTTCTTTTAGTCTCAAATTTGTATTCTGATATCTGTCTCTTTCAGAGGATGCCAGTTAAAGCAATTGAGCTGGCCTTTATATGCTTTTATAAAACCTGTCTCTATCCCATTCAGTACTTTATTTAGATCAAGATGATTTGAATGAATGACTAATTTAAATTTTCATCTCAGAATAAATGATCTCATCTTTTGATTCTGACAAGTTGAAGGGATCTTGCACATGCATTCATGGGTGTACTTATCTTTAGTGATGGTTGGTAATTACTGCACACTGCTAGTAACTAGAACTCAATAGGTACCCTAAGATCAACAAAATGTCTTGTTAAAAAAAACAGCTTAGGCGCCAACTTGCACAGAATTATTATAATTTAAACATATTTATGCTGCACAGACAGCCCACAATGATAAGGTTAGTCTCTTTGACAACGGGAACGAAAATGTAGTTTTGATGTGTACTCTGATTCTCACCCAAAAACTAAGTTATAAGAAACCGGTGTTAAAATTGCAGAGAGATGTCTATGTATTGGTTTTGAAAAGGCTCGATGGCTTCCTGTCGTATGACAACAAGGGTTCTTTTCATAAAACTCTTTTTTGTTCCTGTGATTGTAGAGCCCTATTCTCGAGAGACATTCCCGTCCAGATATAACGGCAGGTCAAAGTGGCATTCACTTGGGTGGTAGACGAACCAACCATTATTCGTTTGACACGTTTTTCAGCCAGAGCTGAAGCTGTTCATAACTTTCTTGATCACCATATCTGTCAGGACCTGAGTTCTGTTCCGCCTGGGTCTCCTGTTAACTTAGAGGAGAAGGGTTGTCGACTTCAAGACTGTTTTTTGTTTTGGATTGTTTCACTTTGTGAGATGTTTTTTTGAATGGAATGTAACTCATAGTACGAGAGTGGGGTTTCTGTTCCTAGTCCAGGACAGTTGGATTTTAGTTATAGAGTTGACGTGTAGACTCTAATTATTTCTGTATAGCTTTTATTCATTCTATGGGATATTGAGCTGATATATATATATATATATATATATATATATATTTGATACTTGATATTTCATTTGCCAGAACTGTGCCTGTACATTATTTAATATGTATTTAATAAACGAGTTATATGTTCGTGATTCGGCATTCGGAATCTTCTTTCTGTCGTTATATTTGTCGTTACGCTACTGTTCAGGACTTCCGTTCCATGTGGTATTCAGCATTGAATATACGTACATTAGAGAAGAAAAGAACCTTGACATTGTCCACATAGTAGGCTACACATTTGAGACCAAATGGAAATCTACTGCCAAGGATTGCGAAGGGACAAAGAGATCCTAAACCACCACCGGTTATGTATACGCTTGATGTGGCATAGTATGTAGATCGCAGCTAGGACTGGGTAGCGACATAAAATACTGCACTCTTCCTTGAACTCAAAGACAAGTCTTATCATCTCGCCGTGTTAGTGCACAGAGCGGTAGCATCTATGATCATAGAGTCTTATACAAATTGTGTAATTTTAAAGTTTAATGGACTAAGACAAAGCCTGCTTTATTGATACTTATGAAAATTTATTGTGATTACTAGGACTCTTTTCTCATATAAAGACAACAGAAACATACACATTATATCTATTAATGGAGGCGCAATGACTGAGCGGTAAAGCACTTGGCTTAATCCGAACCGGGGGTGCCGGGTTCAAATCCTGGTGAAGACTGGGATTTTTTAATTTGGGGATCTTTTGGCGCCTCTTGAGTCCACCCAGCTTTAATGGGCACCTGACATTAGTTGGGGAAAAGTACAGTCGTTGGTCGTTGTCATGGTTGTGTTAAAGCCTTAGCTCGTTTGCCCAGTTCCTTAACATTGAACAGGCACCAATAAATAATTGACTCGCTGTTAACAATGTAATAGTTTAATTATATGAATATAAATTATAATGACAAACTGATGGAGTAACATCATTGAGTTTAAAACATTATAATATTGTGGTTAGATTAATTAAACAATCATTCTGCACCTTGCTGTCCCACAACGCAACACCTTAAATACGCACAACACTGGCCCACTGCTGACTCTAATCTCCAGCGTAGACTTGATAACCCCATAACTAACTCTCTGTAGAGACATAACAAAAGACAAATTGAAAGATCTAGTCTACTACGCTATGGCAGCGAAACAACTGCGAAATGCAGTAATGCCTTAGATAGGCCTACTCACACTAAACAGGGGTACACAAACGAAAGAAGTGTTCCACCAGCATACAAAAACCCTCCATAAGCTTAAAACAAGGCACCAAAGAAGGTGCGTTCAATAATTGTGCACCTAACAAACATTAGTGCTAGAATACCAGAACCTACGCACCCTCAGTCGTTGTGCTGGCCACATGACACTATAGTTAACCGTCAGCCATAGAAACGGATGACTGTTACATTATCTGCCCTATTGATCACAAGGTCTGAAAAGGGTACTTTACTTTTTTTTTTTTTTACTACATCCCCTCCCCCAAAATAAGTATTTCACATAGGCTATGTAAGCTACCTCTTTTCCTACTAGCCCTCCCCTTTAAATAAAAATTTAAAAAGCGAAACTAGGCTAAATAGTTATACCGAACCATTAGCGTAATCAGAGGCTTTCAGCACATCAATATAGACTTATAAAAATCGTTACTGATGAAAAAAGAACTAGCGTACATGCATTGACTCCATTTGAAAGGATAAAAATAGTTTTCTAAAATATAAAAAAAAGCCCATCGTTCCGAATAATGGGAATACCCAGTGATCGACCTACTTTTGCAGCCTCAATTTTCACTTTAATCAAATCAATTCTCATATAACTTAGGCCCTACTTCATTATATTCGTCAGTTGACTTAAATTGATATTGTCGCTGAGGTTCTCACATAGTTGCATTAAGTTTAGATCTATATGCTTACACTTTTTTTTTTTGGCTTGACAATAGCAGACCATCTTAACGAATATTTCGAATTGTTTTCCTTATTGATGCTGTATGGCGTTCTTTTCCCTTTGAAGAACACGTAATTTGGGTTAAAACCCGAAGCACATTAAAAATATATATCCTAGATTGCATGACTTTTACACAATCATTCCTTGATGATCACATTGTAGGGCACAGTGTTCAGCGCCCTATAAGTTGAACTTGCCCAATTGCAAAAGTGCCTGTTTAAAAATATTTTGATATGCCGTAAGGGATAAAAAAAAAAAACACGTGGTAGTTTCGAACTAAATCTACAACCGTTTGTATGCAGCTGACGCAAAATTATTCAAAACCAATTTTAAGTTGTGTTTTACACAGTTAATATATTACCATTAGACATTAGGCGAACACGGCAATGCGGCCCTACTACATAGGCATTTGCTTTAGTGCTAGAAAAGTCATTATGACCAAAGTTCTGTCATATTATGAAGGGAGCACCACCATAGCTAACCAATGAAATGTCATGTCAATGAAATGGTTCTTATCTCCAGTGCTTTTTTTTTTTTTTTTTTTGTAAACAAATAGGTGCCGGTACTCAGTGGTGGATTGCCTAACTTTTAACTACTACTAAATTATTAATAAACGTTAAAATGAAAGAAAAGTAAAAAATTTTCTCCACATTGAAAAAGGTGCCGGTACGTCACAAAAAAAAAAAAAGCACTGCTTATCACCACTGTCAAAAAAGCAAACAAAATCTTTACGACCATATCACAAGGTCCTCAGAAAACAGTAACAGGGAAAAGAAGAAGAGTCTCACAGGGAAAGCGAGTGGAAGACAACATAAAAAAGATGGACAGGCCTGTCATTGAATGAGTCTTTATTCAAGGCGAAAGACAAGAGTAATGAAGAAATACGATATCAGACGCATCATGTGTGGTGCCCCAATGGTTCAACAGACTAAAGGATAGGTATCATCGAGGATATTTTTTTCGGGGGAGGGGGGGATTTTTTTCTCCGCCCCCCCCCCCCCCACGAAAAAAATAATTTATATGTATGTATGTGTAATAGGTATAATAGGTCATTATAAAATACTTCTTTGTGCATTTCCTGAAAAGAATTTTGGATATTCCCGCAACGCATCCATGACAAGTAAATAATTAAAGGATTTTTCCACTAAATTGAAACCATATAATTTTTGGATTGAATCTTAATACTCATACGATGTTATTTTCTAATTTGTATATTCTTGTTTTTAAGTAAGTAAGCGATTTCATCTATCGCCCTCCTCCCCGACATTAACCATTCGGGAGATGGCGGTCAAATTTAGTGCATAAATCATACAGTTTGTATTATATCATGTTACTTGTAAATACTTAAACCAATGTGTATATTAATTCACACCCAATTCTAATATAAATGTATATCAATACTAAATATAAAATGAGAGAGATTAGTTATACCTGGTGAGACCGTGGGAGGGGCGGTCGATAGCAACAGACCCTACCATTTGGGAGTCGAAAGTATTTTAGTGGAGAAATTGAATCAATTGTATAAAAAAAATTCTGTTACATACGTTCTATATAACATTCTTATACTGAGCCCCCTCGCCCCTCCCAAATGTCCATTAGGGGTCGTTCGTAAATGACGTCACACTCTAGGGGAGGAGGAGGGTTTGAGAAAATGTGACACTTTGTGACAAGGAGGAAGGGGGGGGGGGGTAGCGATTTTGTGACGTCACAAATTTAAAATTCAGAAAAAAAAACACTAATAAAATATTTTTTTAATCTTCAAAAATCTTTGAAAAATAATAACATTTTTTAGGTACTCATTTCAACATGAACTACTCAGGTAGTTTTATTCTCAAATAAAAAGCATTGAAAATAGAGAGATATTTCAGTCAAAACAAAAAGACAACGATATCCAAGTCCTTGTAGTTTTGGGAAACGCAGGTGAGGAGAGTGGGGAATGGAGAGATGAAGATCTCATTGACGACAATTTGATTTTCGAGTCAGCTCCTCAAGCAGAAGAAGAAAATCTTCCAGTGTATACTATCGATGAGCACATGAAACCTCTTTGGAAAAAAATGATGAGAAATAAATAATTTGAAATAATTTTTTTTAATTTTGTGACGTGACACAGAGGGGGGGGGGGGAGGGGGGGGGTCTGAGAATTTGTGATACTTTGTGACAAGGG
The DNA here is from genome assembly GCA_030265305.1 of Biomphalaria pfeifferi. Lineage (NCBI taxonomy): Eukaryota > Metazoa > Mollusca > Gastropoda > Planorbidae > Biomphalaria > Biomphalaria pfeifferi. The sequence goes on from JASAOG010000071.1 coordinate 1,989,366, forward strand.
GGGGAGGGGGTCAAAAAAGTCATTTACGAACGACCCCTTAGTAAATATAAAATGGGAAAGGACCCGTATCGTTTACAATCTACCGCCCCCCCCCCCTTTTTTTCTTCCACCGAAAACATGGCTTTTAAACCATGATCGTCAAAAATGTTGACAGTTTTATGTATGTCTTTATGTTTGGAATGAATTAGTCATAATTTTTAAAAGAAAGATTTTGTTTTGAAAAAAAATTAAAATTCATAAGAAACATGTAAGTAAATTAGAACCCAATGAACCCAAATACTTATTTTTTTCCCTATAATTTTATGCTTAGAATACACGTAATTAAAAGAAGGCTGTTATGCTTACTTGCTTTTTCCATATTCCCTCACCATTCCCTGGTTTATTACTCCGGCACGCTAGCTATAGTTCTGTACGAAAACGTTTCATCCAGTCGTAGCGAACAACATGAAATAGGTCACTTAAATATGAATGGGTTTTTGTTTTTATATATTTTTCGAAGACATTTCCTTTGTTTTAGGGGCGACCCCCAAATCAAAGATCTGGACCTGTTATTTACAGAGAGCCTCAATCTTTTTTTTTTACTTCTAGTCTAGCAGAAAGACACGGTTTCACAGGGTCTACGTGAGTTCCTTTTGCCATCTGCACCTGTCTTTCGCGTCAGCATTTTGTGTGTGAAGGGAGAGAAAGAGCGAGAGAGAGAGCGATTAAACTAGCTCATAAGTTGGTCTTCTTAAGACGACTTAAGATGACTGAATGTAGGCCACGTAAAATGAAAAATTGACTTCTTTAATAAAACGAACTTCTACTCTTGTACACGTAGACAAAGATTCTTATCATGTTTACATTTCTTTTAAACCATTTGACCAAATTTAAGAGGAAAATAATAAGTTTTTATCACCTTGTTACAATGTTTGGACATTGATTGTGGATGTTTAAATGATCACCTCGGCTCTAATCAAATATATAGCGATAATTTTAAAAGCAAATTTCTTTTTTTGCTAAAATATGGCATGCTTTTAAACATTTGTTATTATTAAAAAGTGGATTTTAGTTAAAGCTTTCAAAAACGTGTATGGGACCCACACAAAAATACAGCTCCAAATTTACCAAGGGCCTTGCCCTCCGCTAACTCAAATATATACACTTTTTATAACTAAATATGCATAAATAAAAATTATATTAAAAGGAAAGAGAGATTAAATTTTGAAGACCTCTATTTCTGTCTACTAAAATAGAACAAGCTTTTAGATATAATCATTCATAAGTGGAACTTTATTTTAAGCGTTCGAAACATTGTAGGGGTCTCCACAAAAATCCTGTTCGGGGCCTCCACATACCTAAATCCGGCCCTGTGTATCACCATTCTAGTCTGAAAATATCGCCATTTATGAGTAGATGTTTCTCAACTGTTCTAATTTTTTTAAATCACTTTAAAAAAGATATCAACTATGTATTATTAATTAATTACAGAAACTAGAATGTCATACGATACGACAACGTTACAAGTTGAAGGCAATCTCACCGACATCACAAAGGACCAGTTAAAATTATGTTTCCAGAATCGTAGAGCTCAAGGTGGCGGACCAGTCGATGATATTAAGATAGCAACAGATAAGAAAAGTGCTGTTATTGTTTTCAAAGAAACTTCAGGTAGGCCTACTTCACTAACTTATGAATAATGAATATAATGAACTTATTGTGCAAGATATAGGTGGCCTACAAGTTCTGTTTGTATTTATTTAATCTATTTTAAAAACACAAGACATCATAAAGCACACTTCATCTAGTTGACTGTATGGCTGCCTGGTCGTGTGGTATGCACTCTGGACTGCCGTCTCACCAGGGCCGGTCCTAACTATTTCGGGGCAAAACGGTTTGCGCGGGGTTTAGTCTTGGCGGGGGTAAGCATAGTGTTGAAATTAAGATTTTTAAATTAGAAAATACATTCATCTTTGCAATAAATTTTTATTGCGTGTGGAATCGACACCTCAAAATGACAATTTTGTCAATTTTTTAGGAGATTTTTATTAGTTTTAAGGAGATTTCCAGGACTTTTTCATATATTTTGCAATTTCAGATTTCCAGAAGGTCCTGGAAAATGAGGAGGCCACGGAAACTCTTTTATATACGTTTTAATGGTTTAATTTAATAATTTACATTTAGAATTAACGAGAGGCCTATGAAAGTGCGGGGCCCACTGCTGCCGCATAGGTTGCAGTGGCCCAAGACCGGCCCTGCGTCTCTCTAACCTATGATAATGATGAAAGTATGCAAGATATGGGTGGTATACAAGTTCTGAGTTTATATTTATTTAATCTATTTTAAATACATAAAGCACACTTCGTTTAGTTGGCTGTATGGCTGTCTGGTCGTGTGGTATGCATTCTGGACTGACGTCTCTATGGTCCCGGGTTCGAACCCGCTGCGGATGATTTGAACTAGAATTTAATAATCTTAAAATCTGAAGGAACATCAGAAACATGTAAAAGAAAAAGCATGCTTCGTAACACTCAGTTTAAAAAGAATTACAGCTATCTCTCTATAACAGGTTAGCCTTAAAAAAACTTCAAAGAAATATTACAGATACAAACTGTGAAGTATTATGCTTGGTCCCGGGTTCAAATCCTGCCCGCCGCCATGCTGAAGGAACATCCTTACATATATAATCAAGTTTCATGTTTAATTAATTGTAGGATATTTTAAAAATGTATGTTATTTATCTTAAGAATTAGGCCTACATTGAATGGCTGTGTATGTCATCAGAAGAGACATTGCATTAACATATAGGCCCCATACTTGTTATATTATCACTAATAAATTAATTACTAATACATAGGTTTCAACAAAAACAGCTCCATTTTTATTAACGCGAATAGATGATTAACTGAAGACTGAGGACAACACACTAAACACAAACTTACAAACACGTGAACACACTGAACATTAGAACAAGGGAGACTACACGAAGAAAACACACATCCTCCTCCTAAGTAAGGAGTTAGATACATACACACATAAACAAACAAATAAATGTAATAATATTATATTTGATCTTTTTTCCCCTTTAGCTGTTGATCTCATAATAAACCGAAGAAAGCCTGTTACCATTGCTAACATATCTCTTCAAGTAAGTCCATTTTACGATGAAACAAGTGACGAAAGTTCGGATCCTCAGATGGATAGCATTGAGACAACGGTTCCTCCAGAAATAAATTCCAAGATAAAAATGCCAGCAAAAAATATTTCTGCAGAAGTAAAATTAAAATCCACCATTCCAAGCAAGAAATCAAACTCATTGAAAGTCAAAGGCATTCCAAATGTAGTCACGGAAGAGTCTCTAGCGGCCATCTTTAAAAAAGAAAGAAGGGACTGTGTCAGATCAATCGAAGCCATAAACATTTCGGAAGACAGAAGCAGTGCAATAGTCGTTTTTAAAGATACTGAAGGTAAACACAATTAAAGTCTGATATATTACCAGTGTTGTCCATAGGAATGTTATTACCATGGGAAACGTCCCATGGGTAGGATGGGACAGCACACATTTGTATTTCCCATGGTAGTCAATACTTGATATTGTAAAATAAATTAAAGCTGAAATTTGCAGTTGCGTTAGTGAAATAAAATAGAATTTATTCATAATCTATCTAACTGCATAGTGCTATGAGAAGGATTTCGAGTCTTAAAGAATAATTTAGGTTTTTCTAGGTTTTGTAAAAGCTCTCTCTAGGTTTTCTCAATTTAACGAGATAGCATTCATAAATTTGATGATTTTATATGAACTGTATTCTATATTAATGCAATGGGGTAGAAAAATATGTCCCATGGACAACCCTGTATATTACTATCTTATTGATTCATAATTTAAAAACACGATTACAGTGAAACAGATGGTAATAGAAACAGAATACGCATAGAGTCATAATGATTGCATAAGGCTTGTCTTCGAGTCTGAAGATTAATAAGGAATGCAGTATTTCCCGTGGCTACGCAGCCCCATCTGCGACCTACATATTTTGCTACAACTAGTGCAGGCATAACCAATGTCCGCCGGTGGTCGATTTAGATTTTCTTTTCGCCGTCTGTGTCTGTCTTCGGCAGCGGATTTTCCTTTGATCTCAATTGTGTATCCCGCGGCCTTTGTAAGTGATCTCCAGCTGTCTCGTTCTGAGGACGCCTGCAACCATGTGCTCTCTCTTCTATGTCATTTAAATATTTGGCTGCATAATACAATGATTAACGAATGTTGTCTATACATAATTTAAATTGAATGGTTTTGGTAGAATGTAAACTTTATTGGATGAAGAACACCCTTAGCGATTGCCTAGTTTCCTTATGCCTAAGGCCAGCCCTGCTGAGTGCTAGAGCACATGGTCACGAATTTAGCTCTATTTTCAAATATCGAAAGGACCAAAAAAATGTTTTATTTGCAGCGTATTTATAAATACATATTTAACTATTTATTAATCAGCTAAAAATGACATTACTACTGTTTCAAAAATATAAATAATTTTGACGCTTTTTAAAAATCCTCTAATTAGGAGTTACGGAAAATATAACCTATAGGCAAAAGGCACTATAATGTTTACGCAACTCGACCTTTTATGTCAGAATGGTCGAATTTCTTCCGAATTTCATCCGCTACAAGATATTTCCCTTATTACGAAGCTGACTCTTACGACGATCCCGTCCAATACAGACTTACGTGCGCTATAAGCTTACAGCTTACATTTATGATTACATCTTTAATTACCTCATCCCTTCTGTTTTTTTTTTACCTTTCAAAATTACTTTTTATGTGTTTGTAAAAGTAAGCCTACCTTTATTGTAATAAAAATAATTCTAACGTTTTTTTTTTTTCCATGCACTAGTTTAACCCTTATGCTGAGCTTTTTTACAATGATCGCACACAAAATGGAATTACAATCCTAGTGTTTAGAGGCTAAACTACCACACGCGTCTAAAGGGTTAAGGGATTAGGGAAAATAATTAAAAGCCACAATAATTTGCAACAGCTCATAATCCTACTAGATTTATATCTTTGGATTTTCTTTTTCAACAGCTGTCGATTTCATATTGAGTAAAGGAAACACTGTCTCACATTCAGGTGCTTTACTTCAAATGAAGAGATATTATATAAAGACAAAACTAACGGATGCCAAATACAGATATACAGATGAAGCTGCAGTAGGACCAGATTTACGAAACGCACAAGATAAAAGAAAACTAAAGGCAGAGAACATCGCTGTTGAATCGCAAAATAAAAATCAGCGTACAAAAGAAAAGGATGAAGCATATAATTTCAATACAAATCAAAAAGAGTTCCAACCAACAGCTAAAAAGGTGGGAAAAGGAAAATACCCAAAAGATGTTTTAAGAAGTGCTAAAATCGATGTGCACCTTGACGAAGAAGAATCAGATTTAAGTCCGTACAACTGTACAGTGAAAATCAGAGTTGGTAGCATCAAAGAAAGTAAAGACGTTTATATTTTTTATTTGGAAGATCCTGCTGTCAACACTGGTGAATTTATTGAGGACAGTTTGATGCTTGATGGGATAAACAAAGTTGTTTATGTGACATTTTGTTCACCTCAAGGTAATAGAGCTTTTCACAAATAATTGTTTTTAAAAAATCTATAGTGAAAGTTGAATGCTAATTTCTGTGTTACTTATGTTTGTCATAGCTCTGTCTCATTCATTGCATTTGTTCTAATTCTGACAGAAGCTAGAGACTTTTGTGAACTCCCACACACGGAGAGCGACATGGATATCTTAAATGTTGAAATGGCAACCGAGGAAGATTTTCTAACATATCCTAATTACATTTTTCTTCGTGGGAAATTAAATGGCGCTGACGAGCTAGCCGACTTCATTCATGAAAACTTTGATCTTGAAATATTAGACATACTTCACGAGGACGACTCTGACTCATATATTGTAATCTTTGATCCGGAAACCTGTACAGGTAAAATAAAAACCTAGTTAATGTGGATTCATCATCAATATGTGGACATTGCTGCCTTTTAACTTTAAAGAGCTCATTTTTAATATATCCTAAACACTATGGGGAAGGTGGGGCTTAAAGTTAATGTTGCAATTTTGATGGGATACAATTATTCAGAATTCATTTATTACAACCAAACTTCGCACATTCAACATATACATTCCAGTGACGTAGCTAGGGTGGGGATGGGGGAGGCAAGTCCAAATTTGATAGTCCCCCCTGGGCGCCTTCTTGAGTGTCAGAAATTCTTTTTTTTTACCTTAAATACTAAGCCACTGCCACGTAATCTTGCTAATGATGTTGTTATATAAGTTATTAGACTAACCCTGTTGCATGTATTCCACACGTAAGACATAGATTTACTTAGTCATGTGATGTCGAATGTCAAAAATGCAGGGGCTCCTAAATAGACAAAGGCCCCCCCCCCCCCCCGGGGCCCCTAAATCCCTAGATACATTTAACAAAAATAGAATAGAAAAAATTAAATATATTATTATATATTATTTTTCCAAGCTATAAAGGAAAAAAGGGTGGGTTGAGGTTGTGCCATTCCCCCCCCCCCCCCACACACACACTGAAGTAGCTTCACACAGGGTATTGGGTAGAAAAAAAGTCACACACACACAGAAATCACCAGAGTTTGGTGTGGCTAAAAGCAATATATAAAATTAGACCAGATTTCTAGATTTCTGAAGGTGCGGTGGCCGAGTGTTAAAGCACTGGTTTCCAAAACGTAGATCCTGGGTTCGAATCCTGGGGAAGACTGTGATTTTAATTCCGGGATATTTAGAGCGCCTCTGAGTCAACCCAACTAGGCTATAATGGGTACCTGACATCAGTTGAGGAAAAGTAAAGGCGATAGGTCGTTATATTGGCCACATGACACTTTAGTTAAATGTGGGCCACAGAAACAGCCTTATAGACTATGGAAACTTTTTACTTTTAGTTCAAATTCCTGGTGGTGGAAGGTATCAAAGATGTTTTCTGCAAAGCCATATGGTCCCATTACGTATCAAAGCCAGTTCGGTTGGGATTGATTTTGGCGTTAAAGTCTCCCATCAGTAGAATTAGGTCATAACTGGATGTTTCATCAAGTGTGGTTTGAGTTGTTATAGAAATTATCTTTGATGGTATTTTCTGCATCCTCTGTACGAGCTGTAATGATGCGGTTGCTGACTGGCTTCCAATCAATTAGCGCTGAAGCTGCTATTTTAGACATGATGATGCCTACACCACCAATGTGTTCCGTATCGTGTCGAGAATATATTATGATCTTGCCATCATTGATTATTTTTCCACTTGATGTCCACCGCATCTCGCAGATCCCAAGAATGTCCAGCCGATACAGAACTTATGACAAATTTTGGACTCAACACAGGTACAGCAGATGTAACTTTTACAGACAGAAGGCCTATATGCTTTTTCCAATGCAAATCATACAGATATACGCATATATATACATTCACTGACTCACCTTCATCTCTGCCTTGGTCTTTGGGGCACCATACAAGATCTGTTGACAGTCTTTCTCCATTTTCTTTGTCTTTTGCCTTGGATAGAATTTCTTTCAATGACAGGCCTGTCCATTCTTTAATGTTGTCTCTCCATCGCTTTCTCTAACTTCCTATTCTTCTTTCCCTGAAGAAAGGTCTTATGAACTCAACTACCACTAATTCTCACATTTGCTGGGGACGAAAAAATACGAAAATTTAATTTGTTATTAGCCTCTAGTCTAAAACAATTAAGCCATTTTTACGATTGAAACCTCAGCGATTGAATTTAACGAAACGATGTTTTATTAGCGATTTCAACCCAATATGTTTTTTGTAAGCCGAAATATGAAAAAGTACATGATTAAACCGAAGCAGGACGTTTTGGCGACGCCGTTTTGGCAACGGCGTTTTGGCGATGCCGTTTTTGGCGCGAAGGTCGTTTTGGCGCCGCCGTTTTGGCGCTAGGGACGTTTTGGCGCGAAATACATTATGCACGTTCATTGTATTATTTCTTGAAAAGAATTATGCATATTTATGTTTTGCATAAGTGTTTGTGTTAAGACATATTTTTCACGTACAGAAGAAGAAATATTTTTGTCCGCTATTTTTGGTATTTAAGTTTGTTATGTAATTATTGTTAAATATCTAATATTACACAACACCAGGCTGCCATCCATACTTCTTACTTAGAGTGGTCTGCACTAAACTTATCAAAAACATAGAGCTATCCTTCGTGCTAGAATAAGATTATCGTCTTACGCTTGAGGGAGGGAAGGGGTGGAGGAAAGAGTATATACAAGGAGTGAAATGTGCCCAGAAGAGAGGGGGCGGGATTGGTGTCACAGGTAATGACCAGTCCCAAGGAGATGATCGCCAGACGCATGACACCAACGACCAGTGCTCGGTGTTGGTCTTGTCTTCATTTGTTCATTCGTCAATGCGAGATGTGTCACCCAAATCACCCCTACCCAATTTCTCAAAATGTATCTTTTCAGAGTATCTTAGTGTAGTGAACTTGTTTCTATCTATTGTCGCCCCTAGTGTTTGTTTACATTGGTGGATTCGCGTCAGAGTTTGTACTGACCACATTCCGTGTCTTGATCTTTACTATGTGTGGAGTTATTGTCGTCATCCAGCGTAATAAAGCTTTAAATGTTAACATGGTTTTTGTTATATGAAAGTATTACACTAATGTCAAATAAAAGGTTTGTCTTTTGGAAAGAAATCGAAAAATGTCATCCAGTGCGATTAGCAGAACTCACATATAAATAAAGGGGAGGGGATAGCATGTCGTTACCATTCAGGAATCTGACTTATTATAGGACTATATTCATGAAATAAGCAAAACCTTTATCTTTATAAAAAAAAAAACAATTCGCTGGACGGTGTTAGAATTCATACTATATATATACAATATTATGGTAGAATGAAATAATTACGCTATAAATACGTTATAAACGCTACGTGCTTATTAAATTATCTTCAAATTATAACTTGCGCCAAAACGGGGGAGGGGGCAAAACGGCGGCGCCAAAACATCACGTACCGTGATTAAACATCCCTACGTTTTTAAGCACTATTTAAACTCTTTGTGTGCGAAAAATTGCTTTTGTAGACATTGTAAAAATAATATATATTTTTTTTTGGCCACAAGAAGCCAACATTCACTAAATACGTGTTTTTGTGTGCAAAAAATGTATTAAAACAAAATGGAATATAAGTATAACTATATTATTTTGTGTGTTAAGATTTAAAAAGGATAATAGAATTCTTGGGTTTCAGAGTAGGCCTATTAGGCCTACGACGCTAGCGCGATAACAAAAAGGGGTCTTACCAAAAGCAACATAAATTTAAGTTGATGAAATATTGAATGAAGAAGCCGAAGAAAAGTTGGTGATTGTATGTAAAATTATTTTTTTTTAGGAATAATGACGGAAGATGGTGGGAAGCTACCTAGAAGGAGGCTCGAGGTTCGACACCCGACTCGGACAGAGTTGTGTTTACTGAGCGCCTAAAGGCAGCACGGAAAACCAACTCCTAGATACCCCCTCCCCCCCCCCCTCCCCACTGGTCCACAAATGAGATTGGACCAAAAGCGCTCTGAGCATGATTTAAATAAATAATAAAAGTAAGTAAATGCTTGTGTGGGAAGCGGATCTAATTCAACGCAACAAACTATAACCAAAATTATGTTATGGGAGCGTTAAAATTGAGGGGGGGGGGGGGGGGGGAGCCTTTCAAATCTGTCGATTAATTAAGAATTGAAAAAAACGACAAATACTCATATGGCTATTTTTCTAAGGTTTGGGTTTGGGGGGGACAAGTAATGCTGGTCATCGAATTCATATCTTTGGGAGGGTTAGCGTTGCAAAGCGGGCCGCGGGCCAATTAGACGTAAAAGATAAAAGCCTAGGTTTTTTAAAGGTGTAGGGGATATATATATATATATATATATATATATATATATATATATATATATATATATATATATATAAGAGATAAAGTGTTGGTTTTTTTTTTGGGTGTGTGTGTGGGTGGAGAGCCTCTATTTATAACTTAATGGTTTTACTCGTGGTTACATCAGAATCTATTCAACAAATACAAACATGTACACACACACTCTTGTAACACAGGTACAGCAGATGTAACCAATGTCTTTTCAGCTTTGATGTTTTTAGAAACCTCCCCATCCTCCCGTCTCTTCGTTATACCCCTGGACCAATCAACTCCAGCAAGCCGATTTTCAGTTCTAGTTTTGGTCATTTGTAGCTCAGCTCTGCTTCCAGGAAAGCTAATTCTCTCAGCTCTCTACTAAGCTCATTAAATGTTTTTCAAGCTCTTTAGAGAAGACTCGCCAAGTCTATTTATGGACAAAGTTTTATCTTACCTTATATAATACAGACGTTACTTCAAAAAAGAAGATGATTACGTTTTTGCTCATTTAAACTATTTTGTTTGTTTTCCATGTTTTGGATGTTCTTCAGATTTGGAGATGATTACATCCTTGCCCAAACCTCCCACGTGGGATGGTGGCTGGCAGAATCCATCGAGACCACCGATCGAAACTCCAGAGTGCATACCAAACGACCAGGCAGTTGTCCTGGCTTTCTTATAGGGCTGCTTGATCCAGTAATAAGCTTTGAGTGATGGCAGCATCAACATCTACTGATATCTTTGCTTGTAGATTTTTAAAATTACCTTAAATTGTTAAAATAGGCCTACTATTTTCACTATGCTTGCTCCTGATTTGAGTCAAAAATCACAACTGTGATTTTTAACTCTACTGACCGAGACAACATGCACCAAAGCGACTTACAGAGTAAACGACTCTGAAGCGTTTTATTTGTCCTCCTTGCGAGCGCCTCCCTTTCTTTAGCCTTTTCGACTATAAAGGAATCATTTAGGGATGCAGGAGTCTTCCATTCTGCAGATGCTGTGGCCGGCCCATCGCAACAAAGAATGCATCAGGACTGTCTGGATGCTTTGCAGGCCCGCTCTTTTGAAGGACTTCAGTATCATGTATTTTTTCTTGCCATTTAACATTCGGTATTTTTCTGAGACATCATGTGAAGGCTGTTCAATTTTTCTATATATACTGTCCACGTTTCTGAGGAATACAGCAATTTAGGGAGGATGATAGCTCGATTGACCTCTAGCTTTGTACTTGTCTATTGTTTGTCTCGTCTATTCCAAACATTTTTAGACAGTCTACCATAGGATGGCTGCCTGGTATTGCGGTTTGCGTGCTGGACTATCGTTCGGACTTATCGATGGTCCTGGGTTCAAACCCTGCCCGCTCTCTTCCCCCGCCGTCCTGCGGGAGGTTTGGACTAGGAAGTAAACTATCTTCAACTCTGAAGGAACATCCGAAACATGTAAAACCTTTAAAAACATAGGATGAACTGCCCTTGGCGATACGCAAGTTGATTTCTTTAATGATGTTTCCGTTTCTGGAGAGTGTTACCAAGGTAGATGAATCTACTGCATTTATTTCATGTCCATTTATCTTGATGCTTGGATCCGGGTAGGCCTTACCTGGAGCAGACAGACTACAAGAATTTATTTTTGTGCGTGTTTATAGGAAGACTGAATTCTGAACAAGCTACTGACGATGCTCTGCAAATCATTTTCGGAGCAGGGATTTAGGACACAGTCCTCATTAAATTTGATTGCTGCTGATTTTTTTAAATATTTTGCTTTGATCAATTGATCCGACTCAAGTTGAATAGGTCACCATCAGATCTATCTTCTATTATCTATACCTTTATAACTTTATTCCGTTACTAGATCTATTTCTATTTTTTAATGCATCTGTCAGCATAGCGGAGAACATGACACCGAATGTGGATGCTAGACAATCGATTAGATCTACTTTTTAGTCACTTTGGTTAAACTTAAGCATAAGACAATTAAGTAATTACAATTACCGTGACTTTGTTAAGTCACTTAAGACGTGAGCGGCTTATAATGCATTTTAGTTATTGTGTGATAATTACTAGATCTTGAACCTATTACCCATACATTATGGTGATATATTATTGCCTTTCGGACTTTTGTTAGACCGTGAAAAATACCACTTCGTATACAGTTTCTTTTTGGTAAAGAGTGACAATACAATGACAGTGTTACAGTACCTTTTGTCAAGGCACGACTGATACTATTACAATGATTTTGTCAAGACAGTAATTACTTTTACATTGGCTATTCCTCTCCCTTTTTTTTTTTTCTATATTTCATATATCTGATAGAAATTATCATTGGTTGAAATGTTTTTAGTGCATATCATCTGATTACTGCTGAATGTGGCATGGCACTTAATTGCAGAATAGAATCTATAACATGGCATAACATTGATATCTTTTATATTTCTACAAAGTAAAGTGAAGTTTCTCTTTCAGACCTTGTGATCAATGGGGCAGATAATGTAAAGGTCATCTGTTACTGTAGCCCACGGTTAATGAGGGTGTAATTTGGCCAGCTCAATGACCAACCGTGTTTACTTTTCCCCAACTAATGTCAGGTACCCATTAAGGTTGGGTGGACTCAAAGGCACCCTAAAGATCCCAGGATAAAAAATCACAGTCTTCACTAGGTTTCAAACCTGGGACCCTCCAATTCAGCCACTGCCCTTCTTTTATAGTTATATACTTATTATAAATATTTTATAGATAACAATAGTATTTCACAGTGTCAGTTTTGTGGACTAAAGAAGTATTTCTCAATTAAACTTTTAATTAATTAATGTGTATTTGATCATGACATGCCCTCAGGGTAATTTCTCAAACATTTGCTATTGTTCACAAGTAAATTGATACAGGTATACAGTATATTACCACTGGTAAGGGAAAATCAATGAATTAGTAAAGTTTAAGTCTCTTATTAACATGCACGACTAAATAACACATAGATACACAATGACAAAGTTATCTTCTTGTTTGAAAGAACATTTGAAATTTATAAGATAAGATAAGGTTTTATAATATTATGGTGCGAGAATTGAAAACTACATTTACACTGTTGGAGAGTTGAATCATATATGTAGACTAAATTCAATCTTGACAAGATCTACTTACAGGTAGCTTCATTATTAAAAACACAAAATAAAACAAAAAACAAACTAGTTGGCAGAATTGATATTCTTCTTGAAAGACTATTTGTAGACTCATAAATAAAAACAAATTGTTTTTTATGCATACATATCTTATATATCTTTCAGATATTACACCTTTAACATGGGAGTTAACTTCTCTTAGTGGTAATAAAATGATTACAGCACCTGTTACCATTCAAAATTGTGTTTTATTATCTGGCTTAACAACAAGTATCTCCAGTCAAACATTGCAACGTTATTTGGAAAATAAGAGACGAAGTGGTGGAGGAAAAGTGAAGTCTTTGGAACGGATTAGTGATGAACAAGCAATAATTTGTTTTGAAGATGAAGTAGGTTAGTGCTAAGCAGATTATATTACATTATTATACATCTAAATATCTTTGCCTTATATTTAACAATATAGCTGTTTTTGTTTTTAAATAAAATTCTCTGATATAATGTAAAATTAAAAAAAAAATAATTTGAATCTAGATAATGATTTTTAGAGATTAGTCTGGTAACTTAAATTATATTAATATTTAATAATTAATGTTAATTTAATATTGTATTTTCAGATTTAGATGATTTGCTTTCAAAAGATCATAAAATAGAAAATTCAGAGCTTAGTCTTCGAAGGCATTTTCCTTGTTTGTCTGAAAAATATATGATTAAGGAAGACACTGAAAATGAAATGACAACAGCTGAACATACTCCATCTAGATCAATTCATAAGGAGAAGAATCCTGGGCATCATTACAAAATGAACACTACATATAGTAGGTTATTAAAAGAAGACTGTGTCCAACAAGAGAAAGAGTGCAATAAATTGTTTCTTTCAGGGAAAAGTTATGGAAAAACAGTTTCATGTGGAAATATTTCTAAACTAAAGACAAAGGAAAAAAAGTTCCAACACAAAGAAGAGGTCCCCTTAGAAAGATTTGAAATCAAATTGCTTGAGAAATGTAAATTTTTTGATCAAATTAATGACAGGCATAAGGAAATTAATCTAAACTTGGACTATAATGCTAACAAGGTCATTCTCAATGGAGAGGATAAAAGACAATTAGAGGATATCCATTGTGGGATTTTAAGCAAATGCAGACAAGATGTGGACTTCTCTAAACTAGATAATTTGACAACAGATCAAATAACGTTTCTTAAGAAAGACAATGTTCAAAAGAAAGTGGATTCAATGCTAGATAACAGCTATATGCAGTGTAATGAGAATGATGTAAAACTGTACTATTTAAAGTCTGAATCTCTAAACATCAAAGATGCAGAAAAGATCATTAGATCACAAGCTGAAGTTCACACAAAACCAATGAACCAAGATATGCTAAATATGCTTCAATCTTCTGATGGCTCAAGATTTATGTCCAGTTTAATTGATGACAACAGTAGTTTCAGTACAATAATAAAATTAGATTCTCAAAGCAAAACACTCTCAATCATTGCTTCAGAGGACCAGTTATATCAAGTCGTTCAAGAAATTGAGACTTACTTGAAAACAAACAAATTACATAAAGTTGAAATTCACCTTTCGGAAGGGAAACACAGATTTCTTAAAAAATTCCTAATGGATGACTTCAGTACATTTAAATCTTCTATAGAAAATGATGCTTTAATTGAGTTCACCTCAGATAGGTGTGTTATCAGGGGAGTGAAAGATGTTGTAGAGCGCTGTGAAGGTTTCATCAAAAATATATTGTAAGTAATTTTTCAATACCATGTTATCATTTTACCCTACACACATATGAGACCAAAGTGAAGCCATTGTCAAAGAGGGGGACAGACTATGAAAAGAAAACTAAAGTAGACTCCTGGCAGACAACCCCTTTGTCTGCATCAGATGTGGCAAAATATTGTCGCAAATGGTTTTGCATGGTGAAATTTTGCGTTAATCATTTAATTATCTTCAGAATTGAAGACAGTGTCTTATATTATGTAGTTTACATTGGATACAGTGGTACTTACTCTTAATTATACACAAATAAATTTAAAAAATCAAAGCTGTCTTCATTTTTATCCTTTAAGACTAAAAAGCAACAAAGAAACTTGACAAACAAACAAAAGTACAAAGCAAAGACAGAAAAAAAAAAGCAACAACAAACAAAAATATATTTCATAATAACTGAAGTTGTATAAATGTATTTTAATTCTAAATGGAATTTGTAAAGTGTAATAACCAGTTTATTTTGAATTTTTTTTAGAATTTTAAGACATTGTATTTGAAAACAATGAAACAAAAAATAGGGAAATTGAAAAATATGCTTTATTAATAATTGAATTTATTCAACAAACCTAAACAAAATATGGTTTAAATACATTTAGTTTCCTTGACAAAATAAAACTTTTCATTGCCTCATCAAAACTAGGTCATGATTAACTTGTATTTATCTTGTCATAATATGCCCATACAGAAATATCTGTACTAGTAAAGTAGAGGGTTAGAGATTATTACGTAGAAAAAAGTAAACGCTGAGCAAGATCATTACATCCACTAATTGCTAAGACATTGGAAATCATTTCAAAGTTCTTTGTAAAGCTAAAAGAGTTTTTTAAAAAGCACAACTCTAAGGTAATGCGTCATATGTCTAATTAATGAAATGAAACAAGTGTGTGATAATCAAAGAAATACCAGAATGGTATAAAAAAGAATTAAGGATTTGTAAATTAATTATTACAGTGAGTCTTTCAACTTTTGTTTTTGAAGAGTGGTAAATAGGGAAATTTAAAGGTTTATGGACACAAGGAATAAAAAATGTTATTTTGGTTTTAGCTGGTATAGAATAGGCCTACATTGGGGAAGCTAACAGGCACATGTTTAAAAATAATGATAATCCAACTCCAGAATTTTGTTTGTGTGTGTATTTCTATACTGTTATTTTTCTAGTATTTAAGTTTTCTTTTCCTCTTCTGCACCTGTCTTAAATAGACCACTAGCAGACAATGGCATCAGATGTGGAAAAATATGCAGATCGCAACTGAGTTTGCATAGTCAATTGAAACTGCACTGATCCTTAATATTCTTATCTTATCTTATATAATACAGACGTTACTTCAAAAAAGAAGATGATTACGTCCTACGCGTCATGCATTTAGTCATGCATATTAACCAATGACTTAAATTCTGCCAAGTCACTGGTTTTTCTGGCTAGCTCAGGCAACCCATTCCATGCTCTAATAGCACTAGGGAAGAAGGAGTATTTGTACAAATTTGTCCTAGCATATGGGACGAGGAATGTGCCTTTATCTTTGTGTCTTTCAGAGTATTTTATTAAATTTTGTTTTTGTATTTGAAGATTATGGTTCAGTGTTTTATGTATAATTGCTACTTTACTTTTGAGTCTTCTGTCCTGAAGGCTTTCTAAATTTAGTGATTTTACTAATGGTGTTACCCTAGTCAAATGTGAATATTCGTTTGTTATGAATCTCACTGCTCTATTTTGTGTTTGTTCCAGTTTCTTAATGTTTTCTTGAGTTGAGGGGTCCCACACGATGGATGCATATTCTATTATTGGCCTAACCAAGGTTAAATAACATTTTAGTTTTATGTTCTTATTTGATTTATGGAAATTTCTTTTAATAAACCCTAATGCTTTGTTGGATTTTTTTATAGTTTCATCAATATGTGGATTCCATGACAGTTTTTCATTTATTATAACACCTAGGTATTTTGAGTTTTTAGTCTGTGTTACTGGTTTGCCATGAATAAGATAAGTGGAATTAATTTGTTTTAGTTTTTTTGTTACTCTTAACAACTGACATTTTTCTGGGTGGAAAGACATGCTCCAATTTGATTCCCATTTCTGTAATTCATCTAATTCTATCTATTCAAAATTGAAGACATTGCCATTATAATTATTATTCTTTTTTTAGTAGTAATGCTGTAGTAGACAGTAGTAAAAAAACACATTTTCATTTCTTTGGACCAATAAAGTTATCTTATTTTTACATGCCCATATATAGATACCTGTAAGACATGATTATCTTCTCTTTTGAAGCAGCATCTATAATTTATAGGATAATTATTCTTAGATTGGTACTATAGCACTAGATATTCCTTCAGAAAAGAAGATTGTTACTTTATACTTTTTTAAATGAACCATATTTGTTTTACTATTGAAAGCAGCTAACTCAACTTACTATTTGTATCTATTTATGTATATATATATATATATATATATTTTTTATTTTTTTTTGAAGGGCAAAAATTGTTGGAAATAATGTCATGCTAAAGTTTTTTGGTATCAAAGAATTTCTCCATGATTCAGAAGGCAAGACTTTGATAAAAAGCATTGAAGAAGAACACAGGTGTATTATTCTTCTCAAGTCAGAAGCCAATAAAACTTGCAAACCAAAAGTAGCAGTGAAAACTCCAACGCTCATTGCAAAATGCTCCATAAATGGTGTCAACATAAGTTTTTTTCAAGGAAATATATTGGAACTTAATGCAGATGTTCTGGTCAATCCATTAGATCCATCTCAGCAGTTTGTAAGTGCTATGAGCAAAGAGCTTATTAAGCTAGGTAAGAAATATAAATTTTTCATTGTGATTGTCACTAAGTTAGAATGTTAATAGTTATAAAAAGTATATACATGAAACAAATAGTTGACATGTATTTAGGTTTTCTTATCTCATTAATTACAAACATTACTCAAAAGAAAATAATTATATCATGTGCATTTCATGTTTCAATCTAGTGATGCATTTAAATCTGTAACTTAAACTCTGCTTAGTCATTTTTTTTTCTGGCTGATTCAGGCAACCCATTCCATGTTCTAATGGTACTAGGGAATAAGGGGCACTTGTATGAATTTGGCCTATCATAAGGAATAAGATATGTGCCTTTATCTTTTTGTATTTCTGAACACTTTAATAGGTTTTGTTTTTGTCCTTGTAAACTATGGTTCAGTGTTTTATCTATTACTGCTACTTTACTTTTTATTCTTCAGTCCTGAAGTATCTCTAAATTGAGGGATTTTACTAATGGTGTTACTGTAATTAAGTGTAAATATTCATTTGTTATAACTCTCACCACTTGATTTTGGGGCGCAAGATGGCCTAAATTGTGCCAATGTGCCAAAAAATCTAAAACCAAAATCTAAACCTCGGCTCTATTTTGCATTTGTTTTAGTTTCTCTGTTTTCTTTGGTTGAGGAGAAAGCATATTCTAATATTTGCCTAACAAATGTTATATAACATTTTAGTTCCTGTTTGATCTGTAAAAATTTCTTTAAATAAACCCTAATGCTTTGTTTGATTTTATAATAATTTCATCAGTATGGGGTTTCCACGATTGATTAACTTTTTAAACTATTTTGAGATTTTAGTCTTTATTTTTATTAACAAGTCAACCATCAGTTTGCTATTTTTACTTAGGACAGCTATATGATTTATAGTTTAGTAAATAATACTTTTAGAAATTTTACATTCTATTACTTTTTGAAACAATAAATTACATCTTTGTCTCCACAGGAGGTCAGAATATAAAGAAAGACTTTAAGAGGTCCTGCACATCTTCTTTTGTTGGCTCAGTCACTGAAACATCAAGTGGCTCTTTGTCCAATATTAATAGTATACTCCATCTTGTGTGTCCTGTCTATTGTGATGATCAAAAAGTGAAGGAATTAGAATCGACAGTGAGAGCTTGTCTTCATTATGCGGCTAATAAAAATTATTCCTCAATAAGTATACCTGCAGTTGGCTTAGGAAGTTAGTTGTTTTTTTTAAAGATTGTTTAAAGCATTAAGAGAAATTCGAAAGTTGTATTTTTATTTGAGGACTTGTATTTAGTTTTTTAAAAATTAATATTGCTTTCTGGTCAATCCATTTATTTAAGTAAATTTTTGTTGTTACTTAATTTAGCCTTAATTTTTTTAAATCTAAAATTATGATGATTAAAAAAAAAATATTTCAGAAATCTTAAAGTTCTCTTTGACTTCTGTATGTAAAAATATGGTAAATGTGGTCAAAGACTTCATAGAAACTGGAACAAACAGTTTCAGAGAGATCTATTTCTGTGATATGAAACCTGCTAGCATCAGGAAAATGATGGAAAGTTTTGAAAACAAATTTAATGATATTCAGTTTGAAACTGAAACTATGCTAGCTGATAAAAGAGGTACTTATCTACATATAGATACATAATACACTTGACCTTCACATACATGAAGCATACATACTTGATATGCTTGTGCCTAATCCATTTTGCATATATCATACACCCTTATTTTCTTTTTTTTTTTTTTCATTATATATTTGTTACTTCAACATAAATGTAATATTTCATTAAAACTATTTCCTTTATCTTGAGTAAAAATGTAGTTAGTTCATGGAGGAAATGTTGATTTGATATTATGATATTAAGAAATGTAAAGGTATCAATATTAATCAGTGTCCTTTTATTTTATCTTTTTAAAGATTTTAAGTTTAGCAGTCAGTCGCCGCACAAGTCTTTGTCTAAAAAAGGGTGGGATTTCAAAAGCATAAAAGTTAATGTTGCGCTTGGTGAAATAAATAAACAAGATGTAAGTTGTTTTTTAATCTTGTAGAGATTTGAATTTGTTACAGGTATAATTTAAGGGAAAAAATAATAGATAATACCTTAAATAATTTGTTTTGGTATAAAACTAAATGAAAAACATTGAAATAAACTTATTAATTCCAGATAATAAAGTTTCTCATTAGTTTAAATGTTGCAGAACACTGGAATAGTTCATTTTCACCTAGCCCTTAGACTGATGATGATCTATGACTGTCTCACCATCTCTCTCATTTCAATCTGCCTTTTGGGGTTTGACTAGAATCTCTGTCAATGACAGGCCAGTCCATTCTTTCATGTTGTTTCCCCATCGTATTTTCTGTCTTTTCTCTTCTTTTTTCCTGGTACTGTTCCCTGCAGAAAGGTCTTTGCAAGCCCTCACTACCTCATGATATGACTATGCAGTATTAGTTAGCATTTTTTGACTTTGGTCAGCAGATCATCATGTAGCCCAATTACCATTGTGATCCTGAAATAGTTATAAACATCTCCTACTAAGAATTATTTGGACACAGGAATTAAAACATGGCTGAAATTGTAATATATAACACATTACTTTTTAAATGATTAATTAATAGATAACTATTGCTTTAGTGAGACTTAAATTTTATCAACATTATTAGGAAAAAGATACACCAACAAGTAATTCTAACCCCCTTTTTATGGTTTAGTAGCTTAAATAAAAAAATTACACACAACTACAACACTTTGCTTGCAAAAAAATCCATCTTTACAGGATCAACAATGATGCTTATCCGAGCTCATTTTATTTTACATCAAAAGAGAATATAATTACATCCTACCCTTGTATAAAAGTTCTTTTTGCACTAAGTCTGTTGCATTTGCTGTTATATTTAGTCTGCATAGTGGCAGACATTGTGTTGGAGACATTATTTTTAGGTTAGCTCTTACTAGTCCATCCTGTAATGATCTACTTCCAGAAAATGAAGTTATTAACTAAAAGTAAAATTTACTTACTAGTGGTGTAGCTACTGGAAGTGAGTCACCTTTTTTGTATCAATTATGGAAGAAATACTAGTTTTTCATTATTAATTATGAAAAAAATGACTGCAATGCTTTCTGAATCTTAAGACTCAGTGATGATAGAATGCATTTCTCCTGATGAATTGAATAAAATAAATCCTTGTTACATAGAATGAAAAGAGTGTTTTACATTTATGTACTTTTATTTATATAACCATACTTTCATTTAAGTGAGAAAGAATATTATTTCATAAAGTACTATTAATTTTTAGTAATCTTTTAAATAAATATTTTTCAACTAATTCTGTTATTTTTATAAATACAGACTGATATCATTGTCATCACTGTTGACAAGTCTTTAGATTTAACAAAAGGGAGACTATCCAAAATAATCTTGGATGAAGCAGGAGATAGAATACAAGAAGAATTAAGAAATAAGTAAATACCTTAATTTTTACTTACCTTCAGTTAATTCTTTGTATGTTTTGTTGGTTAAAGTTCACACTTTTTAGCAAATTGATTTTGCTCAGTTTTCAATTTATTAACTATAATACAATAATTACATTTTTCAAAAGTGTAATTTCAAAAATTATCTTGTAAATCAGTATTACTAAGATAGTCTGAGAGCATTTCTTAGCAAAGTAAAACCACAGAAGGACCAGTACCTTTGAGTTTAAATGGGCAAATCAATACAAGTTATAAGCTAAAGCAATATTTATATGAATTAAAATTAAATTGAAAGATATTTTACTCATTGTTTTGCAATGAATATCACTATGTTGTAAGTCGCCACTGCCTTCCAGTCGTTATTCTGGTATTAATCAAGCCATTTATAAAAAGAAACAGCATGGGGAGCAGCACTAGAAAAATCTTCCTACTATCAAGAACACCAAATTGTTTTTTTTTTTACCTTTCCAGATATAACAATGGAATCAAAGCTGGTGACTTTGCTATGTCAAGTGGAGGCAACTTACCATGTCAACATATTTTCTATGCATGTCTTTCACGTAACAGAGGAGATAATGGGCAGGCTAGTGTTACTATAGCTAATATACTTTATTTAAGATGGTGGTGGGCAGGGCTCAATTTCATTTTGTAATGAAAGGAGTTCTTTTTGTTTTATTGACCAAAAGTTTTTTTTATTTTTAGCATTGCTTTTTAAACTGTTACTATACACTTATCCCCCCTTTTTCTACCACTAGTCAAGTTTTTTAAATGTCTGTTCTTAATTTAGTTCTCAGCAAGCTTTTAGCTTTTTTCTATTTACCTGATGTGTTTTATCAGGATCAAAGTTTGGTTTCTGTGTCTCCTGATATTACAGTTTATGTTCATGAAAGCTTGGGTATCTTTTCCATTTAGTTTTTTCAAGAATTTTTATTATTAAATATTTAAATTTCTCATTTTTTATTTTATATCATTGGGATTTTTATTTCCTTTACAAGCAAGTTGTTACATATAAATATTCTCAATCTTTACATCCTATATGACACTTTCAAGAAAATGTTTTATAATTAATAACTTGCTTACTAATATTACTACTGAAGCTCCTCTTTTATGACGGAAACTGATAGTCTCAGTTTCTGTGTGCACAAGAATTTGAAGCTCATGCTTTGCCTTGAATAGCTAATTAAATTTGGAACACAAGATGTTTCAGCCAGATTCAGATACATTTCTAAAATTTAATTACACTTTAATGCCGAAAGCTAAATATAAGAAAGATGACTGTGTTTGGCCAAACAGCAGATGACACTTGATAAACTGACTTAAATTGTTCTTAGAAACTTGTATAACATGTTTATTTACAAGATCAGAGTGGAAATATTTGTCTTATTTTCAACAATTAACATTTGTTTTTAGTGAATATAATTGAACAATATCACTCATACAAACATAAATATTTATAACAGATGGAAAATTTAGTCTACAAATTGTTGGAACAAGCTATCAAGCTGCAAGTCACTTCTATTTCTATTCCAGCTTTAGGTACAGGGAATCTGGGCTACTCTTCAGGTAAATAAACATTTGAGCATGCCCATTCTTACAAACTTTTATTAAGATGACTTTTATGTTTGTTATTTGATCATGGTCAAATCTTGGTATAATTTTTGTTGTCAAATTCTTTATGATAGACTGTTATTGAGTAAAAGATGTCTCTGTGCTTATAATTTGAAATAAATAATAAATCATTTTATTCTAGGGGATAGACACATGTGTTTAAAATGTGCTCAATATGAGCTGGCCAAAAGACATACAACTCTTTCATGAGTCCATGAAAATAATGCAAAGTATTCAAATCAGTAAAAATATAACATACAAACTAGCATTAAACATTTTTGGATATATTGTCGATCGCAAAGGCTAACCAGTTTTGAGAATAAATGTTGGTTTGCCATCAGGTTTATTTAGCAAGTCTGTTTTATACTTCAATTTCTTTTCCCTTGTCATTGAGATTTGGGTAGCCCTAACTATGAAAGTGACTGTGAGTATCCACTAAAGGAAAACATTCTTCTCGGTTCATAATTTGTGTCTGGCTAAGATCAAGGAACTTTTGTTTCTTTCAGATAATTCAGCCCAAGTCATTATTGAAACTATTGAGAAGTTTGCTTCAAGGAATTCTTCTCCTGATTTAAAAGTTAATGTTGTTGTTCTTCCAAAAGATCAAGAAATTGCTCAAGTAAATATATGTTTTGTTTTTTAATAGAGATAAAATTAGGTAAATATGTCTATTTTTAGGGACCTCCAGTTGAGGGAGGGACATTAAACATACACTATGGTCTCCGCCATGATGTAAAGAAAATTTATTATCAAGATTGGGACCTACTTTGTGCGTGATAAATTAGATAAACATTTTTTGTAGGCTGAATTCTTTCTTAAAAAACATCTTGTGAAATATTATTAATAATTAATTAAGCGAAAAAACAACAGCTATTTATTTTACAAGTTTTATTAGAAATTTTTGTAAAAATATTTACAATGCCTAGAAAAAAAATGCTTATAGATAAAGTAATTAACTCTGTAAAATTAACTGAAAGTTGAAACTCAGACTCTTAATCTTCAACATGGTGATACTCATTCTAAAAACCCCTTTTAACTTTCAGACAATTACTCCTAAAAAGTAAATTTTAAATATAAATATAAAGCTTAATAATTAGATTCATCTTCATGCATTAGCTAATGTAAAGTACAGTTTCATAGAGAAGTAAATAATATTGAAAGGAGGAAGGGGGAATGGAAATTATCCTGCCTGAGAAATTTAAGGGTAGTTATAACAACCTGAATACAATTTATGCCACCATCATCATTATCTAAGGTTCTAGAATCCTTAATACCTCAACTCAAGAAAGCATAAAGGAACTAGAACAAATACGAATAGAGCAGTAAAATTAGAACAAATATTTCAATTTGATTAGAGTAACACCATTACTAATCACTAAACTTAGAGACACTTCAGGACAGAAGAATAAAAAGTAAAGTAGCTATAATACATAAAACATTGAACCATAATTTACAAATAGAAAAACAAAACTTAATTAAATACTCAGACAGACACAAAGATAGGGGCACATTTCTTATTCCATACACTAGAACAAATTTGTACAAGTGCTCCTTCTTCTCTAGTGCCATTACAGAATGGAATGGGTTTCTTGAATCAGCCAGGATAACTAACGACTTAGCAGAGTTTAAGTCATTGATTGACATACATGACTAGATTGACACATGAAATGCGTAGGTCATAATTATCTTCCTTTTTTTTTTAAGTAAGGTCTGTAATATATAAGATAAGATATAAGAATGGAATGAAACTAAAAAAAAATATAACAATCTGATGGTCCATCAGCTCATTGAATCTATCCACTGTAAGTAATATTTCTGAAGTTTGTTTTAATGACCAAAACCTTTTTGCTTTTGTAATTTTTTTTCAGTCTTTCAACAAAATTTTATCTGCTGAAGGAAGAATGGCCACAGGAGAAAAAGGAGCCCATGGAAAAAGTGGAGCCACTGGAGGAAGAGGAGCCACTGGAGGACACAATGATAAAGAAAAAAAGACAAACAGCTACAAAAATTTCAGTAAAAAAATTATTTTTTTTAAAAAGTGTATCGGGCTAGTCACATGTAGTTTTGATCCTAATAAATTAAGTGTAGCACCCATCTGTCTAACATCTCTCAATAACCGATGACACTTGATAAACTGACTTCAATCCTTCTTAGAAACTTCTTATAACATGTTTATTAACAAGATCAGAGTGGAAATATTTGTCTTTATTTTTAGTCACGTCCAGAATATTATCTCTTACTTGTTCCTGGAAGTTAGGTCATCACTGAGCAGGTCAGTGATTAGCCATTAGTAAAAAATATATACTTTAAAATATAATCTAAATATAATCTATTTATTGACTTTATTGACAGTAAAATAAAGCAAGGAAGAAGACAACTATATTGGTCCATCTTATCCTTTGTAGATTGCATGAGGGCAATGGAGGTCATAAAACTATCCTATGAAGCTTCAATAAAATTAGTAGGAATACATAATAACATATGTCCCTACAAAGAGAATATTATTAGGATTTGATTATACCGCAGTTGTCTACACATTTCTTGAAACAAAAAGTTCTGCAAATAACCTAATTAAGAAAGGTCAGCTCATAAGATTGTAACTGAGGCTTTAATAACTTTATGCAAGTCCTCATATCTTGCCAAATGTATTCAACAAATTTATAATAGACCGCCAGTGAACAACGACTTTGTTTGCATGAGATGTGGGAAAATATACAGGTCGCAACTGGGCTTGTGTAGTCATGTGAAACACTGCACTCATCCTAAATCTTTGTAATCAAAGACCTTTCCATTACATTTCTACTAGATGTTCATTGATTATGAATCTGTGGGGAACAAGACAATCTGACAAGAGTTAAAAAACAAAGATGTAGGTTGAGAAAGTGTTGACTAACAATAAACTGAAACTCGAAGAGTTAAACCTTTTTTGAAAGTTCTCTGAAGTCTAGCAACAATACTTTTGTTGATTGCGGTGTCAAAAAAAAATGCTTTAAGCCATTTCTCCATCCATTGTAATCATCCGTGGACAAATATTCTCATTTTATCCACTATCTTATGCCCAAAAAACCGTGTGGATTCCTCAGATGGACAAACAGATGTTCTCTATTGTTGATTCTTCTCCTGTCAAAATCCAAGCAATTCTTTTCCAGTGATCAGTTTTTCTTTCCATGCCTAAACTTTGCATCAATAATCACTTGATGCCAACTTCCCTATTGTGATGGAATGAATGCATCTCATCTTTTTTTTACTTGAGTTTTAAAAAACTTTTGATGCTTTACTTGTTGACAAGAACATTTTGAAACCAGTTTGGCAGCAGATTTTTTTTGTCGGATTCTTTCTTGATTGAAGTGATAACTTTTCTGCTCTTGACTTCTTAATATTAGTATCACTTATAAACTTTTGCACTTGGCTTGTTTATGATTCTAATAAGCTTCTTTAACTAGGAATATCTGCAAAATACCTAGGAAAAAAAGGAACAAAACACCAAAGTTACAAGGCAGAAGTTAATCTTGTGTAACATCAGGAAATTTATGTTTTGAAAACACACATGTATACATACACAGATTGGTCTTTTATTTTTACAGATTCTCTATGAGCAATCTTAGCACATCTATCAAAAAACAGTAATTGTAAACTGCACATGTCTTCTTGCAGATATATAAATGTATGGACTAGTAGAGAAAAATTGGCTCCATTAGCTACTTCAGCATAGTAAATTGTAACCATTTTTTTTTAGGCGGCATCATAAAGTATGGAAGTGTTAGTCTTAAGATTAAAAAAGGGGACATCACCAAAGAAAGAAAGACTGATGTGATTGTAAATGGTATTAAAGATTCCATGGATCTCTCACACTCAGGTAATGCTGATGTAATTTTAAAAATATTTTTAGAAATTTGTAATGCTATAAAAATTGTGTCCATCAAATTAAGATACTACACTAACCACATCTGAATGAAAGGGAAATTTGCATAATAAAATATAGTTAAGTACCCCTTTCAGACCTGAAAGCTATTGGGCAGACCCCTCATTCCTTCGATGGACCTGGTGCTGGTACAAATGTAGATCTAGTGTCTTCATTTACTGTAACTACCAATTTTATCTAGATCTAGAATTCTAGATGATTGTGATCGAATCAATCTCCATTTCACTATCATTAGTAACATTGTAATCATTTTCTAGATCTAGTTCATAATGATTGAGGATATAGTTCACTGCTTCATGCAAAGTTTATTTTTTTGGATTAGCCTACGATTACCTGAATCAATAGAGTGTCTTTTATTTGGTAAATCAATTTATCATTTTTAAAAAATACGAAACTCATGGGCTTGCTATTATTCTCTTTACCATAAGTCGAATAGTCCTATGTGACAAGTTTTTTTTTTCTTTGCATTTTTAATTACGAACATTAGGTTTAAGGTAAGGTGCACAAGACCGATAGATCAGGCTGGCGGGGCGTGAATTTTTTTTACCCAAAGACAGATTAATCGGGCTGGCAGGTTCAAAAGGTTAAACAGCTGAAAAAAAGTTAACTATAATTGCAGGTTAAGCTTCCCTATTCATTTAGTTAATAGGTAACTTAAATGTACTTTTTTCATGAATTTAAAAAAAGCATATTGATGTTAATATAAGTTTTTTTTTCTTACTTTTATTAAATTTCAAATATAATAATTAATCCTGCTTTTCAAAGATGTGTTCAAATTTGGTAGCTAAAAATAACTTAAAATTCAAAAGAAATTAAAATTTTTTTGGACGTTTTTATTTCTGTAAATTGGCTGTTTATTTACCCTTTTTATTTTGTTCTCATATGTAAACTTGCCAGTTATGCCCCATCAAATAATAATAATAATATAAGAACTGAAGGAATAAAAATCATTGAACCAACCAAAAGGTAGTGTTTACTGAACAACAAACTAACTTGAAAGTAGGGATAAAGGAAAAATTAGGTTCTGGAAAGTAATACTTGACCATATTAAGTTATTTTAGCTCTTTGATTCTATAGTACTGTTACCTTTAAGGCTCAGCAGATCTTTGAAATATTTCTTTCTTAAATGTGGCTCACAAAGATTATAATGTTAGTTATCACCATGACACATTTATAATATTATTATAAATTCTTATTTTATAATTATTTTTATTTTTGGAATGCTACCATGTGAAATGCTGCACTCCTCAATCTTGGATATTAAGCCTTAATATTATATTTATGTACTGATATTTCTTAACAACATACCAACTTACCAAATAACAAGGTAAAGAGTATCATTTATTTTTTTTATTTTTTAGGCAAGGTTTGCAAAATATTACTAAATATATGTGGACAAGAACTGCAAGATGAATGTCTTTCAAAACGTAAGTTACCTATTGTTATTTATTTTTAACCTGGTGCCATGACCATTAGTTTGGACAAAGTCATTAGATGTTTTAATATTTTCATCGCATTGAAGCTTTTAGTTTTAAAGCAAGATAATTTGGGACTAAAGAACTAAAGTCAAAGTGACAATGTTTGACTTACAGACAAATACTTTGTAACCAACACATGCTATGATTATTTTAACAATAGTCTTCTCTTTTTGTATGATTAAATTATTGTATTTTATATATAAATGTATACATATTAAAAATGTTAACATTTTATTTTATTTGTTTAAAAACATATTTTAAAGAAAATGAAATGATGTCCTGTGGTATAGTTGTAACTTCAGCACCCAAGCTACAGTGCAAACATATCATACACATCAGCCAAGATCAGTTTTCCAGATATTTGGATAAAGGTGTTACCAAAGTTCTGTTGGAGGCAGAAAAAATTGGTGCTTCAACTTTGTCAATGCCAGTTTTGGGTGCAGGTTAGATAAACGATAGTATACCTGCCCTTTTTACATTCAGCATATATTAAGCTAGTTTAAGTTTGTTATCTACTAGTCTGTGATTGAATAATCATCTTGATAGGCTGACATTTGTACCTTCTAAAGAATTAAAAGTTTTCTGATGAGTTGTTGAAAATGCAAAAGATTATTCAGATATTTCCAAATATTGAATGGTTTTATATTGCTCACTTACTCATTCGTCTCTTGAGACATAAAGTCCAACAGACAGAGAGACTCACTCATAGCAACATAGCAAAAAATCAACACATACATTCTCAGTATGTTCATTCAGCAACACAGTTGTGACATGCATTAAGTTAAAAATTATTTAATTATTTTTACAACATTTGATTAGCCGATAGAGCTAATTAAATCACCCATTGTATTTGTAATTAAAGTAATACGGCTTCAGATCTTGCTGCTTTAAAGGGATAAATTAATAAGTATGAGGTCATTAAAGGAGCAATGTGGCTAAATGGTAAAGCACTTGACCTCCAAACTTATGTATCTTAATTTTGAATCCAGATAAAAGACTGATTTTTTAATTTTGGGATGTTCAGGACATCCATCCAACTCTAATGGGTACCTTAGTTTGGGAAAGTAAAATTGGTTATTGTGCTGGCCACATTACACCCTTGTCAACCATAGCAAAAGATGAGCTTTAAATCGTCTGCTTCTTGGATCACCAGGTATGAAAAGGGAGCTTTATTTTTATACTGTGCTATA
Organism: Biomphalaria pfeifferi; assembly: GCA_030265305.1. Classification (NCBI taxonomy): domain Eukaryota; kingdom Metazoa; phylum Mollusca; class Gastropoda; family Planorbidae; genus Biomphalaria; species Biomphalaria pfeifferi. The sequence goes on from JASAOG010000071.1 coordinate 2,018,624, forward strand.
ACTTCATTGTTTATCTAGAGGTGAGTCCTCATCCCTAGTTATAGAAACAGACTTTAATATGAGATTTAATTTGAAGGAACATCCAAAACATTTTACAAACATTGAATGTTAATAAGGTCCAATATTTATTAACACAAATGCCAATAATAAATAATAATAAACTGTTATTAAAATACATTTTTACAAGTCTAACAAGAACATAAAGCTAAAATGCTATTTAACGTTAGTTAGCCCTCTGTTTGTGATGCCTTTTAAATTGAAATAGAAAACCTAGAATAGATGCTAAATAGATCCATGACAATTTATAACACATTTGACTATTGTAACACCATTTGTAAAATTACTAAATTTAGAAACACTTCAGGACAGAAGAATAAAAACTGAAGTAGCAAAAATACAACATAAAATACATAATATTTATACACTAAACCATAACTTAAAAATATAAGACCACAACCTGAAAATACTCAGAAAGATAAAATAAAGGTACATTTCTTATTCTATTTGCTAGGACTAATTCTTACAAGTCTCCTTCTTTCTTAGCGCCATTAAAGTTTGGAACGGGTTGACTGAATTACCCAGGAAAAACAATGACTTAGCAGAGTTACAGTTTGTTTATTAACATGCACAACTAGATTAACTAATACAAATGTTTAAGATATAATTTTCTTTTGAAGAAATGTCTTTCATTTATAAGATAAGATTTTCTAAATTCATATTTTTTATATTAACTCCCCTTATTTCAGGTGCACATCATGCGAATGTTGAAGGCATAAAAAAATCCATCCTTGGTGCCATTGAACAGTTTGGTAACTCCACATCAAAAAAGTTAACCAAGATAAAGCTTGTTATATTTGACCCAAACATACTAAGCATCTTTATGTCACATTTGGCTGCAAATGATCATTTTTCTCAGAGTGATTCAAAAGGTTTTTCTTTCTTTTACTTTGTATTTTATTTTGTAAATTGAATAGATAACTTTAGAAGTGAAATTAACTTTTTTTTAAAATTTATTATTAAAAAAAAATGATAATAAAAGCTATTTGCTTATTTATTTCAAAATTACAATAGTTCACAAGCTTTTTTTTTTTTTTTTAATTTATATTCAATAGCTAAAGGATCACACAATGATGAATCCAAAAAAGTGGAGCTTAAAATGTATTCAGATGATGAATCTGAAAGAAGCTTAGCAGAAAAGAAGCTTATTAGAAAATGCAAGTCAGCATATGTAGAAAAAAAGGAAAAAATAGATAATTTACAGCGACTAACCCCTCAACAGGTAGCATCCTTAGATTGCATGTAATACAAAAAGTACACTGTTGTGACACAGTTATTATACAGCATGTGTATCTTATTTTATCTTATATAATACAGACATTACTTCAAAAAAGAAGATGATTACGTCCTACGCATCATGCATTTAGTCATGCATATTAACCAATGACTTAAATTCTGCCAAGTCGCTGGTTTTCCTGGCTAGGTCAGGCAACACATTCCATGCTCTAATAGCACTAGGGAAGAAGTAACGTCTGTATTATATAAGATAAGAAGATAATTACATTAATTGAGGGAAAAGTAAAGGCGGTTGGTCACATGACCTCACACCCTTGTTAACTATGGACCACAGAAACAGATAACCTTTACATCATCTGCCCTATAGACTGCAAAGTCTGAAAGGGGAATCAGCTTACAGTATTATCACCTTAAAACTAAAACAACAAATGCAAAATAACTTGAGGGAAATAAATAATGACCATATACCAACAAGTGACAAGTGATATACGAGCTTATATGCACTTTAAAAAAAATTTAAAACATTTTTAGATCCCATAATTTTTAAGATAATGCATAAGTATAAAATGGGGAAATTATGTTCAGAAATATAAAATGGTCTATCACTAAAAGTTAAAATAGTACAATCTCTTACACTGCTCTTTTTGCTTAATTAGTGCAAAAAATTCACATTTTCTTTTTCAATCTCCCCCTTCTCAAAAGTCACTGCTTAAGTTTTTTTTTTTATGATCAATTCTTTAGATTAAGGATGTAGTAACTCTAGGCCTTCAGAGCAGAATAAAAGTCAAAATACAAGAACAAGAATTGATAATGAAAGGATTCAAATCTGAAGGACTGTATAAAGTTTTAAAACAGGTGAACAAATTAGTTTTTGAAGCAGTTCAAAATCATCACAGGTCACTGTTGCAGGCAATACCCTCATCCATAGAGTGGCAGTATAAACAGGGAGATAGGTGGCGCAACTTTGACTCTACGTAAGTACCACAACTCTTTTTTTTGAATTCTGAAAGTAAAAAAAAATATTTTGCTTAAAGAAATTAGTAGAATCAAAGTGTGCTTTAAGCTAAATTCTTAAGATGCTTTTGCTGCAAAAAGATGGCTGTGCACTATGTGAACCAGACCTTTACAACAGGAGCAAATTGTATTGTGTGCATATCTTAGTACTGGTAACTTTTTTTTTAAATTTAATATTTGATTAGGGTACAAGAAAAAAAAAAAATCTACTTTTAATTTGCAATCAAGAATAGCCCTATTAAGGATATAAAGCATTTTGAAATGTTTTTATTTTTAGAAATTTTAATCTCCTTTTAATTAATCAAAGTATTTTGTTAACATCTTGGCTGCAATTACTGTTTTTTTTAGAATGAACATTGAAATTGAAAAAGCCAGTAAAACGAAAGCCAGTAGCTTTGAAATGAAGGATGCCAAAGGGAGAAAAATTGAAATTGATTTTGAAGGGATGAAGGAAACTTTTCTTGATGAACATGGAAGGAAATCTACATTTGTCATCAGACGTAATGACAAATCACAATGTATGTTTTAGATAATCAACATTTTATAATTTTAAAAAAAGCCAATTCATTTTTAGACTTAAAACAAATCTTGAGTATCAATATAATTTCAATCTACCCTACATTTCATTCATAAACTTTTAGCTTACATTCAACTATTAAATTAAACATTTTATAGTAGAAAAGGATAACTCTTATCATGGGAAAATACAGTCCAATATATTTGTTTATATTTGATGATCCGAAGTAGATTGAAAAAACAATTAATCTATATTTTGCAGACATTAGAAATAAAATGTCTACCTTTCCTTTTCAAATGATATTTACACTACTCCTACTTTCTTTGTTTTACGTTTCGGAAATTCCTTCAGATTTGAAGATCCTAGAACAAATCTCCCACAGGATGACAGGGAATGATGGTGGACAAGGTCGGAACCCTAGGCCATACTGACCATCAAACAACAGTTCAGAGTGCATACCACAATCTTGATTTGCCTCAGTCATATTAATTGAAAGTCCTCCTTAACTTGTCTCTCTAGTTATAGATAATGCTTGTCTTTCTTAAGCTGATTAAATATTAGTTACCTATTTGGGACTTCAAATTATTATTCTTAAGAAATAACTTTTTTCTTTATCAACAGCTGGTGAGCCATTGCCTAAAAAATGGGATAAAATGGGTCCTACCGAAAATTTAAAGATTGTTGAAGTACATCCTAAAAGTCCTGAGTACCATAAAATAGAACAATTTTTTACAACAAAAGGAGCAAATTTTCCAGTCAAAAAGGTTAGAACATCTTTGATCTTTTTTTTTGAATATATTCATGAATCCATAGAATGTGTGTGCCATTAGCTTTTGAAAGACGTAATTATCAAGAGAATGAATGTGCTGAAAGATAAATTGAAAGACCCAAAGTATAGAGAGCCCCTTGTGAATACAATCAGTAATTTTTGACTGGCAGTCATAGGGTTCTTGGACCTTTAACACTAGTCCTCAAATATAGATAACTTATCCTCAGAACATGATGAGAAATCCAAATCATTCCCATTTACAAAAAGCAAAAAGATTGCATGAAAAGACTGACACATCACTCTTGGATGCTGCGTAAGGTAGACTTTGAAAAGAATGATTCACATGGGCTTAACAAGAACCAAATACATGATAATATAATAATTGATAAATTATTTAAACTTTATTTCTATGGAGCTTAATTCCAACAGGTAGATATAAGGAGTGATATTTATAAAAAAAAACTCAAATCACAAAAAGGCATTGCAGAAAATCTTCTTATACAGGTCAGGACTAATGGTCTGATTCAAATGTTTTATATCCAGCAATAGTCAATATTTGCAATATATTATGTTGCTGTATTCGATAATAATAATAATAATAATAATTAGTAATAATCATTATTATCTGTGCAGTGAATTTTTTCTTTTAAATTCATTTGAATTTTAATTTGCATTGTTCGAAGACCAAGAATCAGGATTTCAAATCTCAGCACAAAACTGAGTCCACCTACATCATTATTAGATACCTCAGGTGGGGAAAGTAAAGGTGGTTGTCATTAGCAGTTTGTCACAAAAATATTTACATTATCATTTACATTATCTGCCTCACAGACTGCAAGGTCTCCAATTAAAATTCTGATTTACCTTGTATTATTTTTTTTTAAAATTCTTTTGTTCTACCAGATTGCTCGGATTCAAAACAAAACTCTATACCAGCAATACTATGTTAAAAAGAGAGATATAGAATTAAACAATCCTAAAGGTCATCAGAATGAACAAAGGCTATTTCATGGGACAGCTTCGAAGCCTATCCCCCAAATTAATGAAAATGGATTTAATAGAAGTTACTGTGGTGTGAATGGTGAGTCATTTTCTTAGGATGCATTTAATTTTCAGAAAATGCTTATGAAAACAAAAATACATCCAGCAAACCTCAATATGATTGGATGTTTGGCTGTGTAGTTTGCACTGAGGACTTGTTCTGATGGTCCCAGGATCAAACTTGATTGCTGACATCCCCTGTCATCCCACATGAGTTTAATCATAACCTTCTATGGGGTGACATGGGATGTTCTGAAGGAACATCCACAATTAACTAGTCAGTTGATCAATACTATGTTTAATTTGACAAAATGTATATTTGTCAACTAATTTTTATATTTTATTAGATACAAAAATAGAAACGTTTGCCTAGGAAAAAATTTAGCTTAATTAAATTTCTAGTATAACAGATTTTGGTTGTTTATTTCTATTTGTTTTAAGTATTATGATGCTAAATTATTACTCTTTGATTAGCACTTTTTTTGACAAAAATATCTCTATTTTCTTTCACCATTCTGATGTATATGTCTATGTGACTACCTGATATTTAGGCTGCTTAATGCTTTAATGGGCACTGTGATGGTGATGTGCTGTCAACAATAATACAAACAATATATATTTCTTAAAACTTCCACTATTTTATTTTTTCCTCAGGAACTGTCTTTGGTAGTGGTGTCTATTTTGCTGACAACTCATCTTATTCAGAAACTTTTGCTGTTCCAGATTTTCGTGGCAAAAGACATATGTATGTAGCTAGAGTCTTAACTGGTGAAAACATCATGACTGATTCTAGTACACTTTATCTTCCAAAGAAACCCAGAAGTGTTAGACCCTACGACTCTGGTGGGGATCCCTCTCAGGGGATCTATGTTATATTTCATGATGCTCAGGTCTATCCTGAGTACTTGATCACATTTTAAAAACTGTCTTCTGGCATCTCGAGAAACCAAAAACTTTAGAACCATGACAAAATTTTTGTAAAAAAAATAAAGATATTCTCATTTTTTTTAAAAAGATAAATTTATTTCAATAAATAAATTATATTTCTGTTTATAATTTTTAAAAAGCTATGCAAATTATTACTTTTTATTGTAATGTATCTTGCCTTGTATTTTTTTTTCTTTGTAAACTTTTGATTTATTTTATAAATATTATAAAACTGTTCCTATTTATTAAGAATTGAGTTTCTGCATCACTGTTTTAGTGTATACAATTCCGTTATGTTGAATCACTACTTTCTCAGATTTTTTTTTTAGAATACAATTATTTCTCATGGCATATATTTATCTATTTCCATATATATATCTATAAATATATATATAAATATATATTTATGACCTTTTCATCATTTGTCTTATAGCTCACAATATCTGAAAGTGGTACTTTATTTTACCTTATATACATAATAATGTGGGTTGAGGATAAATAAAATAAATTTGTTTTGCAATATAAAATGATTTTTTTTAAACATCTATATCTAGATAAAGCTTAGAAGAGCTGAAGGATAGTGATATAGTATATGTAGAATTATTTTTTGTCAAATGCATGGGCCAAGGTATAAGTGAGGGAAAGTGCTATGTGACAAAGAAAAGAAGAGTTCCTGCCAAAGTAAACCCACAACTATTTCAAGGAGGTAAAGTATAAGTAAGTAAGTGTTAGAATATACAGACCAAGAGTAGGTGTCGGAAAGTAGGCCTGTTAGGCCAAACTTTTTTTCCTTTGCTTTCCTTATTTTATTTTTTTTTTCATGTAATATTGAATTGCCCATAGAGAGTAAAGCGACTATGTCTTAGCACCCTTTTAGAGAAACATAAACTAAAGAACTTAAGTTATGGATCAAATCTTCAGGGTTTTTCGCTGTCATAGTTGGCAGGGCATGAATGAGGTGAAAGGGCGTGAGCTCATGTTGGAATGTTTTTAGGGCATGTTCAGAATGCTGTGATAAACTTGAAATTAATCCAAATGGTATATAGTTTATACAAAGCTTCTTTAAAATTACTACATTACAAGGGTGTTGCATGAGCATGAAGATACAAATACTCTAAGAGGCTGATAAAATATAGAGGTAAAAGTTATGGCAAGTTATTCATACATGTTAATTACTGTGGTATCAAAAGAACATAAAATATTTATAGAATCAACAATAAAAATCTCAATGACAGAAAAAAGGTATTTTGTCACATTTCATCTGCTCTTTTTTTTTTGTACTCTAAAACATGTGTAGGTGATTTGTATAGGAAGTCAGTATTTTTCCATTAGGATGTTACAATGTTGTGCTATCTGAGCTTACTGATATGTAATAAGATATATTTAAGTTTGCATAAGTCTTATATACCTTTGTAAGGGAACTCTGGGGTTGAGTCCTTTACTACATACATATGGCTCGATAATCTAGGGTATGACTCCCACATGCAGACCTTAACATGTGTAACTATTACAAAGTATTACTCAACGAAGGAGTATAAAATTAGTATTTATTTACAGCCAACAGCAAGTACACGTATAATATTGTATGCATAAATCATCAATACTGAAATACTAAAATGTGCCCAACTGACATACTACAGGGCGCTTAGACTAGATTCATTGAACAAAAGGCTATCAATGCCATACATAACAATGAATAGAAATATAAGTTATATTATCTCCTTACGCTAGCCATAAAACTGGTTAACGAAACACAAGCACCCTACTCAGACCAGGTCAGCTCTCCAACTGCTAGACTGACCGCTAGAACCCTAATTGTCCCCCCCTTGAAAATGATAAAAACAATTCACACACCAATCAACAAAATAAACAAAACACACACACAATCTCACATCTTACACACCCCCACTCTTGTCATCTCCCCCTTACTTCCCCTAGATTTTCCCTGAAAATCTAAGTATATATTATGTACACTAAAAAAAAGTTAATGACATTGATTATTGAAGTACAACATGGTTAAAAAAATACTACTTAAAATTACACAGTACATCTTACTATGTTTACATAAGTAATTAATTGCAATTCAACAAATTACACCCATGAGTTTAAGTATAAAATAATGAATACTCTGTTTCCATTCATCAACATTAATAATATACATGAATTATCTTTCCATTACCAAACAAAACAAGTTCAATAATAATGCATATGAAGTAATTAAACTAATAATATAACTAAACTAATCTTCATCTGTTCCACTTGTCCAGTTCCTTCCCTTGTAACGTCAGATTACATTGTACTGTTTGTTTGTAAATATCGAGCTTAAGACTTGACTTCCGATGTTTCTCAATACTGGATGAGACGACGCTTCTTGTGCAAAGTACAATTAAAACACAACGAGATGAACAGTTCAGTCCATGTCATTTAGCAATAATAATAATAATAGTAGTAGTAATAGTAGTAACTTCTCTGACGAGACGATCATAGTTGAAAAAGTTGAACGTACACACTGGATTGCTGAGACGTGCACTGTCTGAAAACGTTACAATGCCAGGTATGTTTCTGACAGAGGCAATAATGTAAGTTCAAACTGTCAGCCTAGACAATGGGTCAGCCCAAAAGTTGTCTGTACCTTTTATGTGCTGAATTTCAAAGTCCATAAGGTATAATATCCATCTAGCAATACGAGCATTGGTGGTTGCAGATTTGAGATTCAGGTGATCAGTCCAAATAATGAACTTACATGAATACAAGAAGTGTTCCAACTTCTTAATCCCCCATGTTAATGCTAACAACTCCCGCTCCATTATGCTGTATTTACATTCACGTGGGAGTAATTTTCTGCTGAGGAAACGGACAGGATGCAATTTGTTTCCCACGTACTGTAGAGCAGCAACTGCAACAGCCTTGTCAGAAGCATCACACTGTAGATAAAAACATTTATCTGGATCAGGCAACATTAAAATGGGGTGAGAAGTCAAGTATCTTTGTATACGCTTCAATGCAACCTCTCCCTCCACAGTCTTAGCAACTTTAGAAGGGTGCCCTTTTTTAAGCATTTCAGTAAAGGGAGACAACAAGCTTGAAAAGTTTGGAATGAAGGAGCGATAATAATTGAGCAGACCCAATAATGATCGGGTTTCCTTCTTTGATTTAGGGTACCGTAGCTGCAGAATCTTACGGACATTAGGATTTTCAGGCTGAAGAAAGCCTTGGCCTATCTTATGGCCTAGGAATGTAATAGTTTGGAACCCAATTAGTAACTTGTTAGTCTTAACAGTAATATTGAATTCTCCTAACCTCTCAAGCACCTGTCTCAACGAGAACATGTGACTGCCAATCAGTGTTGTATACACACAGATCATCAAAATAACAAACTATTTGTTCTAAACCTTTTAGCACTCTACGCATTGTTCTATTAAAGAAACTAGGACTGTTTTTTAAACCAAAGGGAAGATATTTGAATTGATAGTGTGCATTAGGTACTTTGAACGCTGTGTACTGCTTACTACTCTCTTCTAATGGCACCTGCCAGTAACCTTTCGTTAGGTCTAATTTACTAAAATATTTGGCTTTCCTTAGTGTGATAAATAGTTCCTCTTGATCTGGTATGACTTCTGCATCAAATTTTGTTATAGAATTTAATTGCCTATAATCAACAACTGGTCTCAAAGTTCCATCTTTCTTTGTGATTAAGATCATAGGAGATGCATAAGGCGATTCACTCTCTTCAATAATATCCATGTTAATCACCGACTCAATTTCTTCTTGTAGCCTTTGTCTCATCGCCATTGGTACATTGTAAGGTTTTAAATTGACAGGCTTATCCGATGTTAGAATTATTTTAAAAGGCTCCACTTTCGCTTTTCCTGGTACATCTGATATTACGTGTCCAAAGTCTTCAAGGAGTTTTTCAACTTCATTTTTCTGAGTTTGGTTTAAGTCTTTATTAATGGTTATTGCCCTTTGGTTTATTTCTCCATTTCCATGGATCATTTCCGGTAATTTTAATTCTATTTCATTATCAATGATTTGCCCTGTTTCATCATGGTCATATTCATCAACGACTCCAATAAATACAGCAGACAAAATGTTACTCTTACAGCTACTGTTGGCAACATTGTTACTTGTTACTTCAACTGAGGTGTAATATTTGATTAATCTGTTTACATTAAATATCTTTGATTTGTTTCCTTTCTTTATTATGTAATTTAAGTCTGATAACCTCTTTTCTATCTTGTACGGGCCTTCCCTATATAATTTGAGCTTATCTCCCTTTTTTGGCTTCAACACTAATACCATTTCTCCTGTAGCAAAACTTTTTTTTATAGTGTTTCTATCATATAGTCGTTTTTGTTCTTTCCTGGCTGTGTCTTCATTATCACATGCAACCTTAGTCATTGTAGTCTTTCTTTTAATTCCTCAAGATATTCAAATAAGTTAGTAGAATTAGTGTCAACTTCTTTTTCTTTGGTCATAATTTTCTTCAAAATTGCCATTGGCCCTCTAATTTTTCTTTCAAATACAAGGGTGAAAATCCTGTTGTATCGTTTGGCATTTCTGTAATAGCAAATAATGCCGAGGCTAAGTATTTGTCCCAATCTTTAGATCGTTCAGAACACAGCTTTCTTAATATGCTCTTAAGTGAACCATGTAGGCGTTCCACGCACCCATTCGAGGCCGGGTGGTATAGCGAGGACTTGATTATCTTCACATTGAAGAATTTACAGACTTCTGTGTATAAACTGAACCATATTGAGAACCATTGTCAGAGAGAATGGCCTCTGGAAAACCCATCCTAGTGCAGACCGAATACAAAGCTTCTATAACAGTAGTTGTCTATATTTCTCAATGGTACAGCTTCAGGCCATCTGGAGAATGCGTCTATCATAGTTAGGATGTATCTATGTTTATTTTCTGTCATAGGAAGAGGTCCAACCAGGTCTACAGCGATTTTTCTAAAGGGTACACCTTGTCTGTCCATCTTCCCCAGCACTGCTTTACCAGCTCTCCCTGGAACTTTTGCTCTCTGACATGGGTCGCAGCACCTCACTAACTGCTTTACATCTTTGTCAACTCCAGGCCAATAAAATTCAGAGTAGATGCGAAGTTTTGTTTTCTTTACAGACATATACCCTGCCAGTGGTGAGCTGTGTGCGTTTTCCAGTATCAACTTACGTCTGCCCTTAGGAACAACTAAAAGATCTTTCACAACTTGAGGTTCTGTAAGGGACATAACTCTCTTGTAAAGCAAACTCTTCTTCCTGACATACGTAATACTTGCTTCTTTAGTCACTTGTGTTGTTTGCTCGGTGCATTTTCTCCATAGTGGTGCCAGAGTTTCATCTTTTTGTTCCTTCTCTAGACTCCCTTCTATAATTGTTCCTATGATCGGAGTCTTTACTTGAGTTTCTTCCCTTTCTTTGTCCTTCATTCCTCTCGTCTCTACGGCTGACACAAACAGACCTTTCACATTTCCTATTAGCACATCAGCGACCGGCTCAGGAAATAGCACAACGATGAATTCTCCTTTAAGGTATGGTGTATCAAGCATTGCCTTTGCGGTTTTGTATCTAAATACTTGCCCGTCTGCTAAGCACAAGGAGCATTTCTCTGGCAAAATATCCTCTTCATTGACAAGTGACTCTTACGGCGATAACGCTACAGCCGCTATCTCTCAGGATCGACGCCTTTCTTCCATTCAGCTTTCCTTCATTTAGTGATCCAATGGACTTGTCGTTCATAATGAAGTTAGCCACACTTTCTGGATTGTGGTAAATCAGATTGCAAGTCCCTTGTCTTTCAGGCAGTTGCACAACGGCATATTCGGCTTGATTGGAGTAATTCCTTCTTGTCTCATTCTTATACCTTCCTTGGTTATTCTGGTACATTCCATTTCCATAGTTGTTTCTTCTGTTGTTAACTTGGTTGTTAAATGTGTAATTTGGCCTATTCCATCTCCCTCTTGCTCTGTTATACGAATTATTATATCGAAGTCTGATGAAACCTCTTCTGGGCTCATTGTATTCAATGTTTGGCCTGATATAGTTCGCTCTGCTAAAACTGGATTGGTAGTGGTAATTTTGCCTATTCAAATTTCTTCTGTCACTCACTGCGCTGTTGGCCTGATAAATTCTCGATTTCTTGAAAATGCTTCTACTCGAGAAGATTATCTTTCTGTTCAACAAATCAACTAGCTTATCTAACGACTCGGGTTCTTTATCTAGGATCTCCTCTCTTATCTCCTCGTTTAGGGCACTAAGTATAGAGTCTTTCAATATTAACTCCTCTAGCTGTTCAAAGTTCCGTTCTATTTTCGCCGCCTCGTACCACTGTCGGAAGTTCTTTTGTAATGCCACAAAAAATTCTCTTGGGCCATCTTCAATTGGGACAGTCTCATGCCATCGTTTTCTGCAGGCTTCCTCCGTCATTCCCAAATAGTCTAAGAGCTCTTTTTTTTATCTTCTCGTAGTCAGTGCAGTCCACTAATCTTCTGTGTCAGGAATTGCCTTAGTTTCGGTGTTATTTTCTCCTGCAACTGTGCCACCCAGTCTTCTAAAACCTTGTCTTTCCTAGCTGCCATTTCGAACATGTCGAGGTAACAGGGTAGATCTTCGGTTGTCATGGCAGGGAAACCTTTGCTCAGTCTTGGTCTCTGGGCCGTGACTCCGGTTGTCGCGCTTGATTGTGCTTTATTTTTTTCCTGGGCAATTTGTAAATCAAGTTTCTTCATTTCTCTTTCGTGTTCCCTTTCTTTCTCTTTCTCCTGTCTCTTTTTCCTCCAATTCCAGTTCTTTTAATCATATCATCTGTTGTAGCTTGGACATTTCTCTTTCTTCCACCCTCTCAGATCTTTCTCTTCTTTGTTTCTCTGCCTCACTTTCTTTGTCCATGTTTTACTTTCTAAATCTTTATAATACACAGCACTCAGTACGTTTGCTACACTAAGTTTACAGAAAAATTTTAAAATAACAGTCCTACTATTTCTTTTACCTTAAATTACTACCTTAAGAATAATTATAGTGCTCTATTATACATACAATAAGAAAATAAAATCAATCCTAATTTTGCAGAATATTTTTAGTTATATAATAGGCAAGTAAATGATCAAGACAGAAAAATACAAATTGAAATAATGATCAGAATATTAGATTCAGATAGGAAGTTAGAATACTTTGATTTAAAGACTTGCAAAAATTGGCAACGATAAAATCAGAATGAAATGATTGAAGCCTTAAATTGAGAGGCTAGTATGACAGCCAAGAAAAAAAAAAGCAGGAATATATATGATAATCAAATCGAAACAAATTATAATAGAGGCAAGAAAATAGAGGCTAGAAAGTAGAGGGTTCAGCTACACGAGAGGTAACATAAATCACTTAACTTCCACTCCCTGCACGTGATCCAACATGTCCTTGTGATGCAACTTCGGGCTGTCGCTGTCCTCTCTGTACTGGTACTTCAAACCACCGCCGTTCCTCAGGCCAAATTAAGGGGCATAACACATGAGGAAAAATGTTTTAAAATAGAATGAGTGTCAAATTAACAACACTATAACATGTACAACAATATTTGTAAGTTTAAGTACATCAATAACAATTTATAACTGCTCTACTTATAAAATTACTGCGACGAGAGGTCCTGGTTTTCTTTCACAAGAGCCCCCAACTGTAAGGGAACTCTGGGGTTGAGTCCTTTACTACATACATATGGCTCGATAATCTAGGGTATGACTCCCACATGCAGACCTTAACATGTGTAACCATTACAAAGTATCACTCAACGAAGGAGTATAAAATTAGTATTTATTTACAGCCAACAGCAAGTACACGTATAATATTGTATGCATAAATCATCAATACTGAAATACTAAAATGTGCCCAACTGACATACTACAGGGCGCTTAGACTAGATTCATTGAACAAAAGGCTATCAATGCCATACATAATATTACCAACAGACAGTCAGTTCTCATACATAACAATGAATAGAAATATAAGCTATATTATCTCCTTACGCTAGCCATAAAACTGGTAAACAAAACACAAGCACCCTACTCAGACCAGGTCAGCTCTCCAACTGCTAGACTGACCGCTAGAACCCTAATTGTCCCCCCCCTTGAAAATGATAAAAACAATTCACACACCAACCAACAAAATAAACAAAACACACACACAATCTCACATCTTACACATCCCCACTCTTGACAACCTTGAGTTTTACGCATGACTACCAAAGCTTGTTTTGTTCTAGAAAAAAAAATTATTGGTGCAGGAATCTTCCAAGCTAACTCCACTGCCAAAATGCTTAAAATATTTGCTACTTCTTAGCATTAAAAATCTATTATGCACATTTTATGTTGCTGTTTTTTTTCTGAGGTATTTATAAATGAATAGATCTCTTTTTGTGACTTGTTATATTCACAGTTTAGAATTTGTTTTTTAGCATTTAAGTGTAAAGTTAATTCTAGATAATATGCACAGACTTCCCAATTATTGTATTACACTGAAGCATTGATTAATATGATAAATTAACTTGTTTTTTCTACGATCATTACAATAAAATGTTTTATCAGCCTTTAAATCAATGTATAATCAACTTGTTCCTTCTTATTCTTAGTAGTATTTAATTTGATTACATAATAGACCTATTTTATTTCAACTTTCATACAACACAACATGAAAAATCTTTGTATCAACTTTTTACCTAGTGCAAAGCAGTTGTACAAAGCATGTACCCGTAGACAGTCAGAAATAAACAAATTGCAAAAAAAATGTAAAAAAAAAATGAAAAAGACTGAAGTGCTGCACCAACCTCCTTCAAATAAATCTGTCACAGAACCAGACATTCTCATAGGTGGCCAGAAACTAGCAAATGTTTAAAAAGTTTGCCTACCTGGAAGGCACCATATCGTCAAATACCAACCAAGATGATGAGGTGTTGCACGTGCCTGTGTTGCTCTTGGCAGACTTGAGCATATCCTTAAAGCTGAAAGTCTACAGTGCTGTGTTCACCCCTCACTCTTGTATGCATCTTATATTCCCGCCACATAAAACAGCTGGCACGTGCCAGTGTTGCTCTTGGCAGACTTGAGCATATCCTTAAAACTGAAAGTCTACAGTGCTGTGTTCACCCCTCACTCTTGTATGCATCTTATATTCCCGCCACATAAAACAGCTGGCAGTGTCAGCGTTGCTCTTGGCAGACTAACTGAAAGTCTACAGTGCTTGTATGCATCTTATATTCCCGCCACATAAAACAGCTGAACTCTTTCCTTCTACGTTTTCTTAAGAAAAATTCAAAAGGTGCATTGGCCTGACCAGATGCTGAAATCCTACAGTTCTCTAGCATCAATGCCTCATTAAAAACTAAAAAGGTCACTATGGGTGTGACATGTAGTCCGCATGCCAGCCAATCGCCTTCCCAAACGACTTCTGTACGGAGCTGTGTGCAGTAAAGCAATCCCAGGAGGGGGGGGGTAATACAAGCGCTATTAAGACACTCTTAAGAGCCCTTTCAAGGAGTGTGATATTGACATTCACGGCTGGGAACACTAGCTCTCGATCTTCTCATGGCGTGAAGCTGTGGATGTCAGAATCACGAGATACGAAACACGGAGAGTGGCCAGCGTGAAAGAGCGCCGAACCAGCAAAACGCTGAGAGAAGAAGCAGGCCTATCTGCAACTGACCAAATCTACCCACGAAACGTATGCGGTCGTCTTTTTAAAGCGAGGAATGGACTTACAGTCCTCTTCGACTACATAGGATATGAGAAATGTGCTCAACTTCGATCACGATGGAGGAACTATTTATGCATCCTCTTTTTGGTTTCCCGCAACTCAAGGGAAAAAAAAAAGAAACTAGACCAAATACAAAACAGAGCAGTAAGATTTATAACTTAGTAAACACCTTAGTAAAATCACTCAATTTAAATTAGAGACACTTACGGGACAGAAGAATAAAAAGTAAAGTAGATACTTTAAAACACTAAACCATAATTTACAAATAGAAAAACAAAACCTAATGAAATACTCAGACGCAAAGTTAGAGGCACATTTCTTATTCGATATGCTAGGAAAATTTTCATAAGTCCTCTTCTTCGCTATGTTCAGTTAGAAAATGGAATGGGTTGCTTGAATCAGCCATATGAACCAAAGACTTAGCAGAGTTTAAGTCACGGATAAACACTCGTGACTAGATTGACTAATGAAATGCGTAGGACATAATTATTTTCTTTTTGAAGTAATGTCTGTAATCTAATAGATAAGAGTCATCCAGGGTCATTGAGTTGCCCAAAGATCCCATTTCCACACACAATAAGGCATAGGTTCTCAAACTTTTTTGACCTCTGGATCCCCTTAAATAGTCGAAACGTACCAACAGATCCCTAAGTGAAACAGCTGCATACATTTAAGAAAAAATGTGTTGAAAGCGTGTCTATTACGATTAATTAAAGCTTTCGTTCAAAGTAAAAGTCTTAAGAAATTCATGACTTAGATGAGGTTGATAAGATTTTATGAATGTATTTATATATATGTAGTCAGTTTCTTTTATTTGTGATGAGTTTTATTACGGCAATATGAATCCATGTTGAAGGCTACCTATAATAAGAAGATGGGAAAGCAGTCAACAACTTCAGTACAATGACCCATAATGCAGACTTGAAAACTGGGATCTGTTTTGGTAATTCTTATTTCGTTGTAACCAGAATGTGTATTATCCTTGTTCAGACATCAAGTTTGTCGTCTGCTACCCTGCCTCATAGTGGACCCTGGGTGGAAACGATCGTAAGAGGAAACGATTAGGCTAAAGAGTAGCAAAACAAAACTCCCGTGGGGGTGCCTAAGGGGGCGCGAGAGCATCCTCATTGCACTGTGCGGAGTTGTAAAAAAAAGCTCCCACAACCTTGTCACAATCCAGGCGCCGTTCCTCAAGGGGCCGTTACATAAATGGCGTGTCCCGCACAGTTAGCCTGGTATAGAAAAGGACAATGGCGTGGTATTAGTGTATGCGGCCTCTTGCCGTGAGTCTGACCCACCAGTCAGACAGAACAGTGTACACTGTTCTCATTCAGGCCGGTGAGAGGAAGCTCTTGTTCACTTTCGCTGGCCTAGAGTTCCAAGAGCCGAGTGCTCAACTCTACCTGACAGTTGAAGAAGAAGAAGTGGATACTTCAAAAAGCCACTTCTGTTTTAAGTATGGATTCATCTTTAATTTAGATCCGAGTTTGTTCATGCAACTCAACAAGGGGAACAATAACAATACGTTTCACCTACAGCTTTCATTGGTTTAATGGCAGCTAAAACAATGACATGGACAAGCAATTACGACTTGTCTACGTCTCCTTTTATCAACAATACGTAATAACAGTGGTCTATGGCAGTGTTGTGATTCTATCCGGCCCGCAAGACGTCAAAAAAAAAAAAAAAACAGCTTTTCCTACGTTAGCTTTATGAGACCAAAACATAAATAATTGGCAATCTTGGCTGATTATAGAGTGTAGATGTAGGTGTACAATAAGTTCTTTTGTGTTCCAGTTTACAATAAATTTTTATTACCTTCTTTTCCTAGTAACTTACTTAGACTTAGGTCCTCCCGCGCCGTTCGGGGCATTGGGCGGCAAGCTGTCTCCATAAAGATCTGTCACTGGCAATGTCTGAAGCCTCCTCCCACCTGGTGTCCACTGTTTTGAGGTCCTCCATGAAGGTGTGTCGCCAAGTAATACGAGGGCGTCCCTGTTTGCGCTTTCCTTGTTTTGGCTTCCATGTTATCGCAACTCTTGGTGTGCGTAATTCATTTTGACGTAGAACATGTCCCGCAAACCTCATGCGACGCTCAGTCACAACCTCACCAAGTGTTCGACTCCCAGTTCGGCATAGGATTTCCTTGTTTGAGACCCGATCTGTGTAACTTACTCCCAAAATCCGTCTCAGCCATCTCTGTTGAGCCGCATTTAGTCTTTTCTCAATTTTGACAGATGGCTTCCACGTCTCACATGCATATGTAGCTGTTGGAATGACGATTGTGTTGAGAAGGTGTATTTTTGTCTCGAGTCCAATGGCTTAGCTAGTCCAAATAGGCTGCAGCCTTTGGAAAATACTCCCTGCCTTTCCTATTCGGCACTCTACATCATGGTAAGCATCTCCATCATTTATAATGATGCTGCCAAGGTACGTGAACTTGTCCAGCTCTTCAAGCTTTGACTCGCCAAGTCTGACGGGGACACCCTTTGCCTTATATCCCACTCGCATAATTTTAGTCTTATCCAAGTTTATGCGGAGGCCAATTTTGGGTGCCTCTCTGTCTAGGCTCTTCGTCATTTCTTGAATGCATTTATTTGTAGCCACGAGTAGTGCAACATCATCAGCAAAGTCCAAGTCCGTCAATCGGAGCTGTTCATGCCATGGAATACCAAAGGCAGTCTGGTTCATTGCTCTCCTCATTATGTAGTCGATGGCTAGGAGGAAAAGGAAGGGAGATAAGATGCACCCCTGTCTCACACCTGTCTCGATTGTAAAAAACTCTGTTGTTCCCTCTTCTGTTTTAATGCAGCAACTAGATTGACTGTAAAGGTGTCGTAGGATCTGGACGAATTTTTCTGGGATACCGTATTCTCTAACTATTTTCCATAGTGATTCTCGGTGGATACTATCAAACGCTTTTTTGAAGTCCACGAAACTGATCGTTAGCCGTTGTTGGTACTCAAGACTTTTCCTAGTAAAATCAGTTAAAAACGGAATCTGATTTATAAATATTTAATATTAGAACTACTTAATACTTAATTATATATAACGGTATTTACATTTCTGTTTAGTGTTTATTTTTAAAAATTATGTAACTATTCTGTAATTAATTATCATTAGGCCTACTATTATTCTGTTTTGCAATATTGATCATCAGTATTTTTAATGCAGCGTTTCTCAAACTTTAGGTCCTCCCCCGAGGGTGGGTGGTAACGAGTAGGCCTACCTCTAATGGAGGAAGGGGGCGCATCTTCCTGAAAAAAAGGTGTGTTATAGAGGGTTACAGTGTGTGTGTTTCCTAGGCGGCGGTAAGAAGAGATTAAGCGATTGATTGGTGGTTATGCAAATGTGAAACGGCAGACAATCTTGAGCCATGAAAGAGTAAAGACGTTGTTTTGTGGTGAGCTAGATTTCGTTTAAGTATCAGTATATTTTATTAATACTCTATATCAAATTAAATATGTGAATGTTATGTGTAATAACAGTTAGGCTATATATTGAGTTTATGTTTACATAAGAAGTTTCTTCAAGTAATTTAAAATTTATTTAGTAAAATTATAAAACGCCTATATTGGTTCAATTTAACTAGCTGTTTGTAGCGACAAACAAACGACCAACAAACAACAAGGAGAGGAGGCGTCGAAAAAAAATTTCAGTGTAACTTATCTGAATATTAGTAAAATAACGTGTTTAAAAATTAAAATATATTAAGTAGGAGATGTTTTATCTTCTAATTAGACCTTGTTAAATGTAGACCGCTTTTTTTGCGAGGCGCGGTATGCACCAATAGGCCTATGGATCAAAACGATTGGAAGAAAACGTTTTAAAACGTCTCCGAATAGTCTAATGTCTTTCGTCTATTGCACTTCATTATAGTCACGACTATTGTATGAAAAAACGTCCGCGACATAGACGTACTTTTTACTAAATTAACAGTAAGCATATTTTAAAAAAAAAGCACACGCCCATTACAGAAGTAGGTAGGCCTACGCAATATGTAGGCCTACCTAGAATGCATAATGTACTATTGGCGAGGGCTGCCTCTTAATTATTAGATTTAATATGGCCTTCGACTTTTTTTTTTATTAGGATGAACAGTGCGTTCTGAAAGAAAACACATCAATATTAGCTTTTTTAAAATTCTCTCTTCTTATTAAGAGAAAAAGGCCAGAATAAGCTTAGCGTCGAGTCCCACCCGGAATTAAACCCCTTGCAGACTTGAGCGAAAACCTTCTTCAATTCTATCTCCATGAAGAAACTTTTACAACGCTCAAATTTATACAGGCAACACTATTTTTGAAAAAAAAAAAGCCTATTATTTTTGGTAAATGTCATTACCTAAATTTGGATTCTATACATAGTGTTAAAAATATAAATGAAAAATAAAACCTAAATATTGTGTTATAATTAAAGCTAAGTTTCTTTTCTTTTTCATTACATTCTTTTAAAAAAAATGCAAAGGCTCTGTATGGGTACAACAATTTTTGGAAGGGCCATTATAGTAAACAACCTAATAGTGGGGGAGGGAATTAGGAATAGTGGTCCATACACACACGGACACATTCACGCAATTGCACAATAAAAACATAACTCCGAAAGCACGGGAGGCGACCTACAGAGAGATTTACGAAATGACCCCAATAAAGAAGAAGAGTATGGACAATATTTGGTTTATCCACAGTTGAAATTTTGCTTGAAAGTACTTCACATCATCACACGCAGTTGTGACAATTTTGTCTTTACTTTGAAGTTTCAAATTCAAGTCTTGCAGGTGATCAATAAGATTGAGATTAACTATAAATACCAAATCCTGAACTCATTCGTCAGTTTGGAAATGTTCAACAGGTTCACCTTTCATATTCAGAAACAGTACGATTTACTTACGCAGTGCAAAAATCTCTTGAGTACTTTATGACAGGAGAGCCAGCGGACTTCTGTGTAGTAAGAAATACAATTAAATTCGTGTCCAATGGTATCCAGAAACCTTGAAAATTGGCGATGATTTAAGCCACGGGCACGAATAAAATTGAGAGCGACTGAAACAGGTCTTATGACAAGTTGGAACTGTAATTGCTGTGTGCAGAATCTTTCTTGGTGAATGATGCACAGAAAATGAGCAAATTTAAAATTAGCAGGTCTCTTATTTTTGCAAGTAGCTTTGCATCAAAACCATTTCATTTCATGGTTGGTTTACCATCCGTTGTTAGACTAGCTAAACAATATCACCTCCTGTTATTTCTGAAAAAAAAACATCCTCGCTTGTTGTGGTGATATGCATAGAACAGAACTCAAGTAGCTCCTCATGTATCTCAAAATTCCTGCCACAGGCCCTTATGAATATAGCCAACTGTGCTGCACCCGTTACATCCGTTGACTCATAGAGAGTAAATGAAAATAATTCAAAATCAACTATTTTGTTCTTTAATTGTTCACACGTGTCATTTATTCTACCTGCCAGCGTTCCTAGTTATATGTCATTTCTTAGAATGCTTTCACCTTTTCTGGACAAATTACTTCGGCAGCTTTAATGGCACACTGCTTCATAAAAACACATTCACTAAATGATTTGCTAAGGCTTGCAATTAAGTTTGACAAAATGTAGCTTTCACTGCAGACTCACTCACGTTGTTCAGTTTAACAAATACTATTTTTCAATTCAAATAGCTTGTCATCTCTTATTTTCAAGCGTAACAGTTTAACATTATTTTGATAATTTTTGAGGTGGCCAAGCGGGCCGCATGCCAGGTGGTCGCGGGCAGCATGCGGCCCCCGAACGCCGTGTTTGACATGCCTGCTTTAGCATAACATACTGTGAAGTGACTAAAACAGAAGATTGAAATTTTTAACCTAAAAATTACAAACAAACATGTAAATGTATAGAAAATAGAAGACATTCACACACACAAAACAGCACTATGGCTACGCTCTGAACACGCCTTTCCCTTCTGAATCATACAGTCTTCGTAGATCTACCCATACAATCCGCATCTAGCATCCTGCGGTGGGGAAACTTTGAGACACTTTCAACAACCAAGTCACCTTGATAAGTTCCCCCCCCCCCCCCCCGCTAGTGTACCCAACAAACGAACTCGCAAGTGCTTACGATTCTCTTCTGTAAGAGGAAGTAGGGGCCTACATCAGTAGCACACCGTTACCGGAAATCGGAGTCAACCCTGACAAGGAATTATGTTTTTTTTCGAAGGAACTCGCACAACTACAAACTAGAAAAAAAATGAAGAAAAAACTCAGACAACGCCAAGAGAACTATTAATGCTAAGCATAAAGAGAAATAAGATAGTACTTCGGGCCAAGGGAGATTACAAGAATATATTAATCACCGAAAGATGTTGATACATCAATTGTTTCATAAACAAGGAACTCCAAAGGTATTCTCACATTACGGCTCAGAAAAAGAACCAAAAACTACTTAAGGAGATCTTCATTCTTGTCACCCTTGAGGATTTAGAACTGAGTGCTGTGGTTCCTGCTCTGTACTACCAATATTGTTAACTTATTGACTATTCATTCCAGTATTATGCCAAAATTGATTGATTCTGTAATTATGTTTTGTAAGAAACTGCTCTTACATCTTGTATTCCTAGCTTCATGTTGTTACACAATCCTTATATTTATATTTAATGCAACTAAGATATTGCCACTTTGCAATAGGGCCTACAAATGTCAAATTATAAGTTTCAGTTGGATTTTCACTAAAAAAAAAAGAAAGAAAGAAAAGAAAAATCAGTCACAGAGAAGTTGTCGCGGGCGGAGACTCCCCGAATTCTGACTTTACCAAACATGATCGCCACCTTGACGACAAGGAAGTGGTCTTACGGGTCTCAAGGGAAGCAATCAAAATTTGTCAAAGGAGGAAGGAGGGGGGAAAATTACCAGGACATTAACCCTATTCTTTAGGAACACTTGCTGCAGTCTTCTCCGCAAACATACCGGAAGTGCTGGAATATATGTCCTTGAAATGTTTTTTTTTCTTCATGAGAAAGTGTTTGACATATATTCAATCTATATTATTATTAGTATGATCCAATAATATACATCATTTCATAAAAATAAAATTGATTTAAAAGAGAAAGAAAAAAACAGAGGCCCACAAAAGAGGCAGTATTATAAAGCCCAAAAAATAAAAGAGGCTAATAAAGGAGGCCTAGGGCCCAAGGATTCCTATGATGATAAAACTAAAATTGAATAGCGTAAACGCTGAGGTTTCCTAAAAAAAAATATTACGGAAATTATTTTTTTTCTTGAGGATTTCAATAAGAGATTGACCCTTAACAAAACAATTAGATCAATTATATATTCATTATAAGACATCAGTTAGGCCAGGTTCACATTTAACTTCACATTCACTTATCCTTTGGTCTGCTGGACAGCTGGGGCACCACACAATAAAAAAATCTGTCAACTTTCTTTCTTCATTCTTCTGTCATTTGTCTTTGATAGAATTTCATTCTGATATATGTTCTTTCTGAAAATATTGAAACCTGCCTTTTTAACTGCCTGGCTGGATTACTTCGGGGGCCGATTTTGAGGTTGTGTTTCCACACAAACTGTCTTTGTAACTGTGTTACCTTTTTTAAATTGTGCGCCTGTGCAAAGCAGTTACGTTATATAGGTCTGGGTTTTTCTCCGTAAAAAAAAAATATAAAAAAAAAAAATAATTATAATAATTTCGGAAATTCCCGCAGTGCAGAATCTCTATCAAGATAAAAGTCTAGAGTTTTGGGAAAATACGGAGTTCTAAGTCAAAACTGAAACGATCACTTTTTGAACTTCCGACTAGAATAGATCTAGAATCTAAATCTACATAATCTAGATATAAATAGATATGACAATGATCTAATTCAAGTAAATCTAGATCGTAAATTAGTAAATATTTTCACTTTCAGATTGTCAACCAACCAAAGCTAAAAAAATATAATAAAGCTTAATAAAGGTAAAAATCACTGAATTTACAATCATAACGATGAATGAGAATGATGTCTTGTCTTGATTCAAGTCATTCAAGTATAAATATTAAATAGATCTAGTATAAGTATAATTATAATGATGATGTGAATGTGATCATTATTAATTATTTGATCCTTGATGGTGACTAGATCTAGATCTAGAATCTAGAAATAAATACTAAAGAAGATCTAGATCTAGCTAGTCTTAATAAATATTTATAATATATCTATCTTTAGATACGGATTAATCCGATCAAAGTGATTCAAAGAGTAGTTTCTGAAAATATTGAAACCTGCCTTTTGAACTGTCTGGCTGGACCACTTCGGGGCCGATTTTGAGTTTGTGATCATTATTAATTATTTGAGTCTTGACGGTGACTAGATCTAGATCTAGAATCTAGAAATAAATACTAAAGAAGATCTAGATCTAGCTATATAGTCTTTTAGATCTATGTGAATCTGGATTAGACCCTGCATGCCCTATGACTACTATTTAGTACTATGTGCTAGATTATCTAGGTCTATCTCTAGATTTAGATCAGACATCAAAGACAAAGTCTCTATCTGCCAATAGACTATTTGATTTGTCATTGTCGACATTCACATTGGGATGGTTGTGATATGTGTTGTCTGTGTCACTATGAACTCTAGAATACTCTAGATCTGGAGTCTAGCTGCTATAACTATTTATTAACTACTATAGCCGCTATAGGAAATTTAAATATAGCCTGGCAGGAGTCTGGACCTGGATAATGGATTGGAGTTATACACTCGCAAGTTACACTGATAGTAGGCCAAACTGATATCTAATTGAGTCTACAATCTATAATATAGTCAATCTAGAATAATCTAGATATAGGAGATAGACTAGAATCACTAGATCTAGTAGATGTTTATATTAATTATATTATACTTATCTAGTTTCTAGTAGGCAATCATCGTCTATTTCACTTATAAACTTAAGGACATTTTAAACATCACAAAACTACCAGACCTAATGAGAATATGTTTATTCTTCGTCAAATAAATAAAATGCTAAACAGTAAGTTGTTACTTTACAAACTCTGGTAATAGCAGGCCAATTTTAATAATGCAGCTGGTAGAAATAAATTTAACATGTTTTCTGATTTCATATATATATAGGCTAGTATACTTTCATGTGTGACAAATTAAAGGTTTTGATAAAGAAAATAATATAGTTCTTTTTCATGTCTCACATATGCATAACAAAAGTATTAGATCTAACAGAATGGCCTGTATATATATATATATATATATTTGCATTACATGTTTCAGATATTTCTTCAGAATTGGAGATTATTAAATCCTAGCCCAAAAGTGCAGGATGGTAGGGGATGGTGGTGGGCAGACCATTGAGATGACATTCCAGAGTGCATACTACTTGACCAGGCAGCTTTATGTATAAAATATATATATGGTTCTGCAAGCCTAGGCTATCATTGCCAGAAATGGTACTTAATGGATATAAGCACTCCACTACCTATAAAATGCTTTCTAATGGCATGCATCTCAAGTAGCCTATGACAACCAGTTCAACTCCCGCCCTTCACGTATGGCTCTGATATTGAGTCCAGTGGAACTGGCTTCACTAACAGGAGAAGGGGCAAAAGGGAGTAACTAGCACCTAAACCTGTAAGCTTTGGGCTGGAAGTGCTCATTAGCCACAGAGAAGGACCCCAATTTGTAACACCACTTGCAGCTCCTTTGTATACATCAGCTGCTTGGAGAGGTGGGAAATGATATGTGGTAGACATCATTCCAACCACAGCTAATGGCCAGGCTATCATCTCATTTCCATAGGATTATCCATAGTTGTTTTGGGACTGTTGTCATATATTACATATATGTAATGGCTATAAGATGACCATTAAAACATACTTGTTATTTTACAATGGCTTTTACTTAATTACAGTGCAAATATTATATATGACATCAAATATATGTCAGGTTTTTATTTTATATTCACTGATGCCTCTAACTTATCAGTGAAACCATATTAATCATTTACCTAAGAAACAGTCTGATGCTTTCTAAATGTCGTATTGTGAAGCTGACAATTTCTTTCTAATGCAGACTATAGGAAAGCTATAAAGTCCTTTATTTACACTGTAATGATCCCGATGGCAAATTCAATCTACATCTCTTGTATTAGAAGGCATCATAATAGTCATCTTATGATGCTTATTATATATTGTTTTGCAGTTTGGCTTATTACTTTGTAATTTATAAGTAATCACTTATGTCTACATGTTAACTAGCATTATGATTATAAACATTTAATTGAATTGGAAATAAACCATGCTGGATCAACACTTCATTATTTGAGACTCCTGCACAAATTTTAAGTTTTATAACAATATATACTAACTTATTTTAGGTTATGCTTCCTCATTTCATCACATTTGTTTTAGTAAGTGTTGTTATCTACTTAAGTAAGTCTTAGGCCGTAGCTCTTGTGTATGTGGCCTGAGCTCACTAGTTTTCCATACACACTGTCCATTTTCTTAATGTTTCCAGAATATATAAGATCAAATTGAAATGTGTTTACCCAGTGAGTTCCAATTGCCAGCCTCCTGAGAGACATGAGAGGTTATATATATTTACCAATTCATTGCCATCTATTTTCTTGTTAACAATTTTTTTAATAGTTAATTTTACCACACAAGATTTTTAATCCTGAGGGCAATTTATTCTTAGATTATTTTTTCTTACTCTACCTAAACTAAGTTCTCATTATGTGCTCATGAATTTTCTCCTAAAAAAAGATTCAGAAGTTTTACTTTTTTTTTTTCATTTAGGTACAACATTTTTAAAAGTAACAATTATTTTCTTGTTAGAAATGAATTTCCTGAAAATTTTGTGTTTGATTTATAGGCACAGTTGAAATGTCAGATAAAAAAAGAAAGCTGAACGTTGAAGGCGATCTTGGGAACATCACGAGAGACCAGTTAAATATACTATTTAAAAACAAAAGAGCTCAAGGTGGTGGACCAGTTGAAGATGTCCAAATATCAGAAGATAAGAAAAGTGCTGTTATCATTTTTAAGGATCCAGAAGGTAAAAGAAAAATAATAGTCATATCATTGTAACAATTTATGTTGTCTTAGACTACATGATCAAAGCTATTTAAAAAAATCAGAAAGAAAAGTTCAGAATTACGTTTTATAATGAATATTTTGATAAAAATAGATATGAAAGTTATTTTTTTTTTATGAATACAAAATGTGATAAAGATATTCTACATTATAAATGAAGAAAACAAAAAACAACATTGGACTTACTTAAAATAAGTTTTATTATCTCTGTATTACTTTGTAGACATTCATAACATTATGAAACTGAAAAACAAGGTTTTATTTTTATAACATTTATTGAACACATAAAAAATGGATTTTATGTTTGCTATTGACATATCTATTTATACTTTATCTTTTCTTACACAGCTGTTGACTTGATAATGAGTCGAGGAGACATAGTGGTTATTATTGACATACACCTTAAAGTGAGCAGACTATGCGATGTGCCTGATAAAGGGAATTATAGAGCTGAGACTAATGTTAATGACACAGTGTTATCCTCAGAACCAAAACAGTTGTCTAAAAGTTTCTCAGAAGTTGAATTGGAACCTACAAGTCTATCAAAGAAAACAAACAAATTGAAAGTTACAGGCTTTCCTGAAGATGTTACCAAAGATCAACTTAATATATTGTTTAAAAATAGAAGAGGGCAAGGTGGTGGACCTGTAGAAGCAATAAATATTTCAGAAGACAAGACAAGTGCTGCTATTATTTTCAAAGAAACTGAAGGTAATTAGTTACATTAAGCTTGTTTCTCATACAATAAGACCAGATTTGTACATATGCTTGTTGTCATATATATGTATAGTATAGTATATGTATAGTACTTTAAAGAAATTGTAAAGTTTTAGGTGGAAAACCATGAATTGATCTGATCCGGGTAACTACAGACTAGTACCACTCACCAGCATCACATGTAAAATACTAGAACACATAATGTGAAGCAATATCATAAATTACTTAGATTAACATAATGTCCTCACTCTATACCAACATGGCTTTAGGAAATAAATATAGGTCATATAAAACTCAAGTAATAGGATTATTTGAGGATTTTTTAAAGGGATTAGATAATAGTGAACTAATAGATGCAATTTTATTAGACTTTTCTAAGGCATTTGACAAAGTTCACCACCATAGCCTGCTTAAAACACTAAAATACTACTGTAAAACATTACATCAATGGATTCAGTATTTCCTAAATAGAAGAGAACAAACTGTAATAATAAATAGCTCCAAATCAACACCAATAATAATAAATTCAGGCTTACCTGATGGACAGTGTTTGGCCCATTACTCTTTCTAATCTACATAAATGACCTGCCAAATTGCATTAGTTCACTAACAAAAGTTATATAATTATAAAAACAACAAAAAGAATTAGAATACCAAAAATGTGAATCAAATTGGAGCATGTCTTTCCACCCAGAAAAATACCAGTTATTAAGAGTAGATAAAATAAAACTTCTTATTTTATTCATGGTAAACCAGTTACACAGACTAAAACCTAGGTACAAATCAAACAAGAACATAAAACTAAAATGCTATTTAACTTAAGTTAGGCCAATATTAGAATATGTTTCGGATCCCTCATCTCAAGAAAACTAAATAAACTAGAACAAATACTAAATAGAACAGTGAAATTTTTAACAAATGAATATTCAAATTTGATTAGAGTCAAACCATTTGTAAAATCACTAAACTTAGAGACACTCTAGGACAGAAAAATAAAAAGTAAAGTAGCTATAATACATAAAATATTGAACCATAATTTACAAATAGAAAAACAAAATCTAATGAAATAATCAGAAAGACACAAAGATAGAGGCACATTTCTTATTCCATATGCTAGAACAAATTAGTACAATTGCTCCCGAGTGCCTTTAGAGAATGGAATGGGTTGCCTGAATCAGCCAGGAAAACCAATGACTTAACAGAGTTTAAGTTATTGATTAAAATGCATGACTTGATTCACACATGAAATGAGTAGGACATAATTATCTTTTTTTTTTTAAAGTAATGTCTGTAATATATAATAAGAACAATTGAAAGATGATAAAATATTTGTTGCAATATTATTTCTTCCATTTTTTTTAAAGCTAAAACTTTTGTCAATAAAAAGAGACCTTACAATCTAAGAGGGCAGATAATGTAAAGCTTATCTGTTTCTATGGCCAATGATTAAGAAGGGTCTCATAGGCCAGAACAATGCATATCAGGCACCCATCAGAGCTGGATGCGCTCAGGGGCCTACCAAAAGTCCTAAAAATTAAAATCCTCTCACACATCCTTAAAAATGGTTAAATATTTCATATTTATAGATGACTAGATTCATGAGCATTTTCAGATGCTGAGAAAAACATCTATGACTGTTATAGAAATCCTGTTATTTTAACCATTACTTTACATAAAACTGAGTAAAATTCTGGTATTTCAAAGTATTCCTCTCATGAACCAAACAGTTAAAATCTTATTTCAGATTTAAGCGTAATACAATTATCATTAAGATTGCTAAATAAAACTACAATTACTGCATAGAACTAAGTATTATGACTTTTGTCCAATAGGTTAAGAACAGCCTTTTTTTTTCATGCTTCTTTATCTTCTTCTTTTGCAGCTGTTGATTTAGTGATGAGTCGAGGTGACTCAGTCATTTTGTCTGGCATTCCCCTTCAAGTGAGCCCACTTTATGATGAAACTGATGCTAGTCCTGAAGCCATTACTGAAATCAGTGAAATGTCATTATCATCAGGAATAAAATCAGAGTCAAACAATTCAGAAAATATTTCTGCAGAAACCAAATGGATTCCTACAAGTCTATCAAAGAAAACAAATAAATTGAAAGTTATAGGCATTCATGAAGATATTACTAAAGATCAACTTAATATATTGTTTAAAAATAGAAGAGGGCAAGGTGGTGGACCTGTAGAGGCAATAAATATTTCAGAAGACAAGACAAGTGCTGTTATTATTTTCAAAGAAACTGAAGGTAATTTAAGTAACGATGTCTGAATTTCATACAGTGACTAGATTGACAACTAAACATGTAGTCATTTGTATAGTGTAACTTTTTTTTTTTTAATCTCAAATTTACACCACAATATGAAACAAAACAAAATTTATAACGTAATTTAAGGAAAATGTAAATTTTGAAATAAGAAATCTTGGATTTTAAAGAAGACAATATATATTTATTAGTATATTATTTTTAATTTTTTTTTTTTAAATATGAAATTTTACAATATTTCGTAAATATAGCTAGCTAAATTAAGGCCCATCTTGAGATACAGGGGAAAAAATCCATGAGTACAAGGGGAATCAAAATGGTCTTGATAACCAAGCATCCTGCTAGACTATTACTTTACACAGAGCTGTGTGTAATTATTTCCTTGAATTGCTATTTTTGAATTTAAGTTTGTAAGCAGTTCAAATTTTGTTACACGTTTAAGAATAATACAATATACATTTCAATTACTAAGGGGCAAATATATGTACTTTATTATTTGTAGGGAGTAGTAGTCGAATGATAAAGTGAAGACTGGGATTTTTAGGACACTATTGAGTCCATTCAACTCTAATTGGTACCTACATGCTATAAGATAAGATAATTTAATTTTTATTGGTCCAATCAAATGGAAATTCAGTTTGTCTACAACTGACAACCTCAGCATAACTACTGTAACAATAACAATAAAGATGCAAATAACAACAACATTCACATACGAAACACATACACACTCACAACCAGTGCTTTATGAATTAGACTTCTATGTACTTCTCAATGACGACAGATGACCCTGTAACACTCTGACCGAAAGAGGGATAAAGGAGTTTTTAAATCTTTCTTAAGGGGGTAGGCCATTGTCCATGCAACATGACACCCTTGAAAACATTTGGCCAGAGAAACATAGATTGCAAGGTGTAAAAGTTAAAAAGGTGAACCTTTTCTTTACAATTGCTGAATAGAACAAAGTCCTAAGAGTATTATTACTAGCATTTTATTTATCTTCTTCTTTTGCAGCTGTTGATTTGGTGATGAGTCGAGGTGACACAGTCATTTTTTCTGATATTCCCCTCAAAGTGAGCCCACTGTATGATGAGACTGATGCTAGTCCTAAAGCCATTACTGAAATCAGTGAAATGTCATTATCATCAGGAATAAAATCAGAGTCAAACAATTCAGAAAATATTTCTGCAGAAACCAAATGGATTCCTACAAGTCTATCAAAGAAAACAAATAAATTGAAAGTTATAGGCATTCATGAAGATATTACTAAAGATCAACTTAATATATTGTTTAAAAATAGAAGAGGGCAAGGTGGTGGACCTGTAGAGGCAATAAATATTTCAGAAGACAAGACAAGTGCTGTTATTATTTTCAAAGAAACTGAAGGTAATTTAAGTAACGATGTCTGAATTTCATACAGTGACTAGATTGACAACTAAACATGTAGTCATTTGTATAGTGTAACTTTTTTTTTTTTAATCTCAAATTTACACCACAATATGAAACAAAACAAAATTTATAACGTAATTTAAGGAAAATGTAAATTTTGAAATAAGAAATCTTGGATTTTAAAGAAGACAATATATATTTATTAGTATATTATTTTTAATTTTTTTTTTTTAAATATGAAATTTTACAATATTTCGTAAATATAGCTAGCTAAATTAAGGCCCATCTTGAGATACAGGGGAAAAAATCCATGAGTACAAGGGGAATCAAAATGGTCTTGATAACCAAGCATCCTGCTAGACTATTACTTTACACAGAGCTGTGTGTAATTATTTCCTTGAATTGCTATTTTTGAATTTAAGTTTGTAAGCAGTTCAAATTTTGTTACACGTTTAAGAATAATACAATATACATTTCAATTACTAAGGGGCAAATATATGTACTTTATTATTTGTAGGGAGTAGTAGTCGAATGATAAAGTGAAGACTGGGATTTTTAGGACACTATTGAGTCCATTCAACTCTAATTGGTACCTACATGCTATAAGATAAGATAATTTAATTTTTATTGGTCCAATCAAATGGAAATTCAGTTTGTCTACAACTGACAACCTCAGCATAACTACTGTAACAATAACAATAAAGATGCAAATAACAACAACATTCACATACGAAACACATACACACTCACAACCAGTGCTTTATGAATTAGACTTCTATGTACTTCTCAATGACGACAGATGACCCTGTAACACTCTGACCAAAAGAGGGATAAAGGAGTTTTTAAATCTTTCTTAAGGGGGTAGGCCATTGTCCATGCAACATGACACCCTTGAAAACATTTGGCCAGAGAAACATAGATTGCAAGGTGTAAAAGTTAAAAAGGTGAACCTTTTCTTTACAATTGCTGAATAGAACAAAGTCCTAAGAGTATTATTGCTAGCATTTTATTTATCTTCTTCTTTTGCAGCTGTTGATTTGGTGATGAGTCGAGGTGACACAGTCATTTTTTCTGATATTCCCCTCAAAGTGAGCCCACTGTATGATGAGACTGATGCTAGTCCTAAAGCCATTACTGAAATCAGTGAAATGTCATTATCATCAGGAATAAAATCAGAGTCAAACAATTCAGAAAATATTTCTGCAGAAACCAAATGGATTCCTACAAGTCTATCAAAGAAAACAAATAAATTGAAAGTTATAGGCATTCATGAAGATATTACTAAAGATCAACTTAATATATTGTTTAAAAATAGAAGAGGGCAAGGTGGTGGACCTGTAGAGGCAATAAATATTTCAGAAGACAAGACAAGTGCTGTTATTATTTTCAAAGAAACTGAAGGTAATTTAAGTAACGATGTCTGAATTTCATACAGTGACTAGATTGACAACTAAACATGTAGTCATTTGTATAGTGTAACTTTTTTTTTTTTAATCTCAAATTTACACCACAATATGAAACAAAACAAAATTTATAACGTAATTTAAGGAAAATGTAAATTTTGAAATAAGAAATCTTGGATTTTAAAGAAGACAATATATATTTATTAGTATATTATTTTTAATTTTTTTTTTTTAAATATGAAATTTTACAATATTTCGTAAATATAGCTAGCTAAATTAAGGCCCATCTTGAGATACAGGGGAAAAAATCCATGAGTACAAGGGGAATCAAAATGGTCTTGAAAACCAAGCATCCTGCTAGACTATTACTTTACACAGAGCTGTGTGTAATTATTTCCTTGAATTGCTATTTTTGAATTTAAGTTTGTAAGCAGTTCAAATTTTGTTACACGTTTAAGAATAATACAATATACATTTCAATTACTAAGGGGCAAATATATGTACTTTATTATTTGTAGGGAGTAGTAGTCGAATGATAAAGTGAAGACTGGGATTTTTAGGACACTATTGAGTCCATTCAACTCTAATTGGTACCTACATGCTATAAGATAAGATAATTTAATTTTTATTGGTCCAATCAAATGGAAATTCAGTTTGTCTACAACTGACAACCTCAGCATAACTACTGTAACAATAACAATAAAGATGCAAATAACAACAACATTCACATACGAAACACATACACACTCACAACCAGTGCTTTATGAATTAGACTTCTATGTACTTCTCAATGACGACAGATGACCCTGTAACACTCTGACCAAAAGAGGGATAAAGGAGTTTTTAAATCTTTCTTAAGGGGGTAGGCCATTGTCCATGCAACATGACACCCTTGAAAACATTTGGCCAGAGAAACATAGATTGCAAGGTGTAAAAGTTAAAAAGGTGAACCTTTTCTTTACAATTGCTGAATAGAACAAAGTCCTAAGAGTATTATTGCTAGCATTTTATTTATCTTCTTCTTTTGCAGCTGTTGATTTGGTGATGAGTCGAGGTGACACAGTCATTTTTTCTGATATTCCCCTCAAAGTGAGCCCACTGTATGATGAGACTGATGCTAGTCCTAAAGCCATTACTGAAATCAGTGAAATGTCATTATCATCAGGAATAAAATCAGAGTCAAACAGTTCATTACAAAATGTTTCAAGAGAAGTTGAATTCATACCTAGAAGTCTTCCAAAGAAAACAAATAAATTAATAGTTAGAGGCATTCCAGATGGTGTTACCAAAGATCATTTAAATATATTTTTTAAAAATCAAAAGAGGCTAGGTGGTGGACCTGTAGAAGAAATTGTTTTTTTAGAAGACAAGACAAGTGCTGTTATCATTTTCAAAGAAAATGAAGGTAATTAGAAACTGATTATATTTATTTTATAAAATGAGACTAGATGTACAATTAAAAAATGTTGTGATTTATACAAGACTAGATTTACACTTAGACATGTAGTGACTTTTAAAATTCTACATTTACGCCTAGATAAAAAGCAACTTTTGTTTTTCATGTCAGAAATATATCTGTAAAACAAAAGAAAATGAAATTTACAAAGTTAATTAAAATTAAAATGTAAAATTTTAAAATGAGAAACTTTGATTTAACAGAAGTTATATTTCTTCTCCTTCACTTATCTCTTATGGTCTGTTAAACCATTGGGATCAGGATCTGTTGACTGCCTCTCTGTCTTTGCCTTGAATAGAATCTCATTCAATGTGAGCATGTCCATTCCTAACTCCTTCTCTCCTAACCGTTGATTGACCTCATTAAATTAATTTTTGGTTTTATAATTTGTGTTACCCGGTATATAAAATGAGCATGCATTCTCCTATAATTTTATACCAAAAGTAACGTTTTCTGATTACAAACAAAAATGTTATTCAACTTTAATCATAACAAGGTAGAATGTACAAATGAGAAAAATTAACAATTCTGTCAGAACGTGGAAAAATAATTACCGAGATAAAGAGTTAAATGCTGTCTTGCCATCTCTTTCAACCATCTGTTAGGCTACTCTTCTTTTTTAAAAACTGAAAATGTAATTTTCATGTTAGTAGAGACTGGTTTGACATGCTCACATCTTAAGTAAAATAAATCCATGTATAGACTAGGAATTAAACCCAATACCTTTGTATTAATTGTCAACATCTCTTTTGTTCAGTCACAGAATTGAGCTAAATTGCTACTAGAATAAAGAATTAAAATTATTGTTGTACTTCCTTGATGCTCACTCATTAAAAAAGCTTTATTTAAATTTTTAAAAATGTTTTTTCTTGTTACCCAGCTGTTGATTTGGTCATGAGTCGAGGAGAAACAGTCATCTTTTCAAGTAGTCCTCTTAATGTGAGCCCTTTTTATGATGAAACGGATGATAGTTATGAAGCTAAGACTGAAATCATAGAGATGCCATTATCCTCAGGAATAAAATCAGAGTCAAACAATTCAGCAGAAAATGTTTCTGCAGGAGCCAAATTGATACCTATTAATCAGCCAATGAAAACAAACAAATTGAAAGTTAGAGGCATTCCTGAACACATGTCCATTTCCAAAGATCAACTTAGTCTATTGTTTAAAAATAAAAGGGGTCAAGGTGGTGGACCTGTAGAAGCAATAAATCTTACAGAAGATGGGACAAGTGCTGTTGTCATTTTTAAAGAAAGTGAAGGTATTTATAAACATACTGTCTGTATTTCAAACAGTAAGACTAGATTTTCTTGCATACATGTAGATTTCAGCAGAATTAGTTTATGTCATGATGACAGCTATACTTTAATAGAAATTAAAACTAAACTAATTTACAAAGTAATTTAAAGAAATAGTAAAACTTGAAAATGAATATGTGGATTTAAAAGACAACATATTTCTTAGATTCTTTTTTTTTCTTTAAGTTGGAAATGTGTCAATACTTCATGTTAATAACTAACTAAAACTGGGTGCATCCAATTTTACAATAGAAATTTAACCTAATACCTTTGTCTTGATTGTCAGTGATCCTATTATTTAGACCATCATGTCACAAAGAAATGAGCAAAATTACCATTAATAAATAGAAATAATATGTAAAAGTATTATAATGCTTTCTTGATGCTCAAACATTTAAAATTCTTACATGCGTTTTTTTATTGTTTTCTTCCTTTGCAGCCGTTGATTTGGTGATGAGTCGAGGAAGCACAGTCACTATTTCAAACGTGTCCCTTGAAGTCAGCCCACTGTATGATGAAACTGATGACAGTACTTGTACTAATTCTGAAATGAGGGAGATAAAATTATCCTCAAAAACAAATTCAAAGTCAAAACATTCCTCAGAAAATGTTTCTTCAGGAGACAAATTGAAACCTTCAAGTTCATCAAAGAAAACAAACAAATTGAAAGTTACAGGCCTTCCAGATAAAGTTACCAAAGATCAACTTAATATATTTTTTAAAAATAAAAGGGGTCAAGGTGGTGGACATATAGAAGCAATACATATTCCAAAAGATGGCACAAATGCTATTGTCATATTTAAAGAGACTGAAGGTATTTAAAATAGCAGTTTTACAATTAGTAGAATAACTTTTACAATCAGTAGAATAACTTTCTTCAAAGATTGTTTTGAAAGGAATGAATTAAAAATGTGTCTGTACTTTGTCCTGCACACTAATTTTTCTCCTCTTTGTGCCATTCCACATAATTGAATGGTGTTTAATTATTTAGCAAGTTGTCCTTTGCTCCAAATTGCTTGCTTTTCTTTGTTTATCTTATTCCATAGTCTTGAAGATTGGCCACAATGCAGTAGTTGTTTTCATCTTCTAGAAGAGTTGTTATTCCTAGCTTAAGCAAAAAAATAAAAAAGTTAAAGTTATGTCATTTCCCTTAGCTCAATATTGTTTCTCATCCTCTATGATGGATCTGAGTGATGGGAATAGAGGCACACTTAAATGCAAATTTTTAAAGGCAGATAATATATTAAATACATTTTAAAAGTAGGACAATACCCAGGAATTTTTAAAAATGTTTCAACCTGCTGGTTGCTAGGGGATGGCAACGGGCAGGGTTTAATTTCAGGACCATCATGATGAAATGTTCGGAGCACATACACACAACCAGAAGCCACCCTAAACTTAAAATGAGAATGCAAATTTTAGTTACATATCATCACCATCTAACATCCCACCTTATCATGAATTTTTCTACCTTTCTGGTCTGTGGCTGTTTTCTTAGTAATCTTACCTTTTCAACATTCTCTGCCATCTGAAGTACAAGTTGATATCTCACTCATGCTTATATGAATGTGTCGTCAAAATATTTCACTTATGATCTGCTTTTATTTTTGAATCTTTTATTATACTTCTGATTGATTTTCACAGAAAACAAAAATTTCAGTGCATTATTAATCCTTTTTTTTGTTCCTATATATATATTAGTCATACCAATGAATAGTATTTCCAGATTAAAAATATTGACCTGTTTTCATTAGTGTAAAACATTAAGATCAATATACTGAAATAACTAATATTTTGTGAAATAACTAATATTTTGCAAGGATAAGTTTACATGATTTGTATCATTCTTATAAAGAATAATTTATTTTTAAAAAGTCTAAAATAATAAGGCTTGTCTTTGAGTCAGAAGATCAGTGAGGAATGCAGTATTTCCCGTGGCTGCGCAGCCCCAGCTTTGACCTACATATTTTGCCACATCTAGGGCAAGCATAACCATGGTCCACAGGTGGTTGATTTAGATTTTCTTTCGCCATCTGCGTCTGTCCTTGGAGGCGGATTTTCTTTTGGTTTCAAATGTGTATCCTGCAGCCTTTGTGAGTGACCTTAAAAGTCACAATACGTACAAGAAATAAGAGTAATTAAAAAAAAATGTTTAAAAAAAAAACAATCTTTCTCTTCACTGCTTACAAAAATATATATTCAATGTAGCCCACTCATTAAAAAAAAGGGTGTTCTTGTTTAAAGTAATCAGTCATAAAATTTTTTAAATCAAACTAAAATCATCAAGGCCACATAACATAGAAATATGTTTTATCTAGGAAAATTATTATCATATAACAAGCAGCTGGAATCTACCTTAACTCTATAGGTATGTTAAAACATGCTTCTTCTATTTGATAGTGATGAAGATAACTATATAAAATGCATGAAATTGTTTCATATACAATCTACTACATTTAAATCAGCAACTATAGACTTAAAAGACTTACAAATTGTTATAATGCTTTTTTTTTTTCTGAAACTCTTTTTTTTTTTTTTAAACAGCTGTAGATTTAATTATGAGCAGAGGCAACACTGTTACATATCTTAATGCCACTCTAACTGTGAAGCCATATTATAAAGAGATAACTACTGAGACACCAGAAGCACAAGACAACATCACAGAAGACTCTGAAATGCATAGGTCTATAAAACAGAAGAAAAAGAAACCAAAAGTGGAAAACAGAAAAATGAGTACAAATAAGGTTACCAGTGACAGTGAAGGCAGTTGTAAATTGACAGAAAAAGAGAAAGAAAAACCATTATCCTTTAAAAAAATGGAAAAAGAAAAATCAAAGAAAGGAGAAACACCCCCAACAAAAGAGAACGATAAAGGCAAACAAGAAGACAATTTGGAATTTGCTTTTCATAACACAACAGTGAAGATAAAACTGCGTAGTATTGATACTTGTAAAGACACCTACATTTATTACTTAGAAGATGAATCACTTAACATTGGTCCATTTCATGAGGAAAGTTTGATGCTTGATGGACTGCATAACATTATCTATGTAACTTTTCATACCCAGAAAGGTAATTAACATAGTTATTTTCACCACTCCCAGATTAGATTTAAATATTTACCTAATATATTTACTTTATATGTGGTCAGTAAGGAGACTGGTGGCTAAGTGGGAAAGTGGACTGGGCTTCCAAGCTGAGGGGTTTCAAGTTCAAAACCTGGTGATGACTGGGAACTTGAAGATTTATAGGATGCACTTGTGACCATCTAATAGGTACCTGATAGAGTTGGAGAAGTAAAGGTGGCTGGTTGTTGTGCTGGCCATGTGTGGTGGCTGGTTGTTGTGCTACCCACATGTGGTGGCTGAATGGTAAAGTGTGTTTGGCTTCCAAACTGAGGGGTCTCTAATTCAAATTCTGGTGATGACTGGCTTTTTGATAGAGTTTTTCAGGATGCACCATCTGTGACCACCTAACAGAGTTGGTAAGTAAATGTGGTTGGTCATTATGCTGGCCACATGTTACACTTGTTAGTTATCTGCCATAAAAATCGATGAGCTTTACATCAGCTGCCCCCATAGATCAAGGATCTACCTTTTCTTTTGTATTAGTTTTCAACGCTACAGGCATGACTGAAAAAACTTTTTGACTTATATCTAATTTCTTTTTCTAATCACACAGATGCTAAAAGTTTTTGTCAAAAGAAGCATCCACCAGACTTGGGAATATCCAAAGTAGAAATGGCAACAGAAGAAGACTTCAAAACATATCTCAATTATATTTTTCTGAAAGGCAATCTTGAAAACTTAGGAGCTCTAGCTGAACAAATAAATGAGAAAACTGGTTTGGAGGTGTCAGACATAATTCAAGAAGATGACTTGGACGCTTGCATTGTCAAATTTGATCCACATGTCTGTGATGGTAAATATATCAGTAACAATAATATGCACTGAAATTAAGTTGTTTCATATGAATCAGTGATATTTGTGTTGTTTGATTTATTGATAACAAAATAAAAAATGATAAGGTTTACAAAACAAAAAAAAAATAAAACAATTTTAGTTCAATTTAGTTGTAAGGTATACCTTCTTAAAAAAGATTATGAAAAGGTTCACTTTTAAATCAAAAAATTATTAATTTTAAACTGATGATTTTTTTTTTTAATGAATTTGAATCAGACTTTTTTTTTTTAACTAGGTAAATTGTCTTAAGTTTATAATATATATTATATTCTGTTTTGAAATGTAACATTTATAATAAGAATATTTTTTTAAAACTTTTAATTGACATTAGTCTACAATAAGAGCTATAGTACTACTGTGAAAAAAAATTATAAATAAACCATTATTTCATTCAAAACCTA
Organism: Biomphalaria pfeifferi; assembly: GCA_030265305.1. Lineage (NCBI taxonomy): Eukaryota > Metazoa > Mollusca > Gastropoda > Planorbidae > Biomphalaria > Biomphalaria pfeifferi. The sequence goes on from JASAOG010000071.1 coordinate 2,057,906, forward strand.
ACTCATTTAGCAAATGTTAAAAAAAAAATTGCCAAGATTTAAAAAGAAATTAAACCCAACGAATAGCAAAAAACATTTTTGTGATAGAAACATCCATCTTTCTTCAGATATTACAGAGTTGACATGGAGATTAACTTCTGTTGGTGGTAACAAGATGATCACTGCTCCAGTGTATAAAAATAATTGTGTTTCGGTTTCTGGTCTCACACCAGATGTCTCAATCCCAACTTTAAAACGTTACTTGGAAAACAAAAAGCGAAATGGTGGTGGAAAAACAAAGTCATTAGTCCAGATTGCAGAAGATGAAGTTGTTGTCTATTTTGAGAATGACGTAGGTCAGTATATCTATTTTTTTGTTTTTATAGACCATTTGTTTTAATCTAAAACTATGTACATGTCCCAGGGGCTCTCAAGGTGACTATAGGGGGGTCAGCAGATGGCTGCCTGGTCGTGTGGTTTGCGTGCTGGACTGTCGTTCGGATTTATCGATGGTCAAGGGTTCAAATCCTATCCGCTCCCATCCCCCGTCATCCTGCGGGAGGTTTGGACTAGGAAGTAAACTATCTTCAACTCTGAAGGAACATCCGAAACATGTAAAACAAACAAACACATTTTACAGCAGAAAGATGAAAACTGTATACAATTAAAATAACTTCATCACCAAAAAAGGTTTATCAGATCTGAGTGTTGTAATGTATGGTCATCTTTTTGTGTTTAGTATGCTACTTTTATGATGATGATGAAAAACATCTTCTATCAAACCATATTCTGTTAGAACCAGTAAAATAATCTTAGTATTTGAATGCTTCCCTTGTCTGTTATTTCTGTATCTTTACTTGTCTTGATGAACTTAGATTCCTTATTAGTGTCACCTGATATTCATTTTAATCTTCTTAATTTTCAGTAAGGGTACTTTTTCAGGGCATAGACCTATTTGAAATGCACAAGGTAGTCACTGGACTTAATGTCAAGGTCCTTGACATTTACAAACAATAAGAGGCTATTTCCATAAACTTTATCAATAAACATTCTTCAAGCTAAAAGCATAATGATAAACATATTTATTACTGTAAACTTAGATAATTTTTTGTTTTTTCAGATCTAACAGCCCTCCTATCAAAAGAAGATCACGCAATAGAAAATACAGATCTCATTATTTCTTGCTATTATCCTTGCCTGTCCAGAAATTACGTGAAAAAAGATGATTCTTTAAAAGTGAAACCAGAAAAAAATCAACCTTTACCTTCTAAAACATTTTCCAAAAAGAAGCAGTTACAAGTAACTCCAGGCTCCTTAATGTCTGCTTACACTGTAAAAAAACAAGGCCTTATTTTTGTTGGAATGCTTACTTTAACACCATATGCTTTCCCGTACCTGAAGGAACAAAAACACAAATTAGAAAACATTGCACAGGAGGCTTATTGTGAAATGACATTATTCCCTCAAATTCTACAATTAAAATTAAAATGGCCATTGAAAATAGAAGCCAAAGAAGTGAAACAAAAGCTTGAGAATGGATGCAAAGAGATTTCTAATTATTTAAACCAGTTTGCAGTTCTGACTTTTACAATGAATGAGAGTGAAGCACAACATTTTCAACATTTTTGTACTGGCAAAGTAGATATTTTGTACCTTGAGGAATCATCTAAAATGATTGTAATCAGGCTTGACACACAAACATCTTTAAAAGCGCTGATCCATCATCTCTATGATGAATTTATCCAGCAGGGTAAAGATCAACAAGATGCATCAAGATTGATAGAAATCAAGAAAAAACTATCTTTAAGTGAAGGGGCTGAAAAAATAAATGTATGGACAGATATTTCAAAAGCAAAGTCAGAGCTGAAAGTTTCTGTTGAAGAAAAAACATTTCAACACAGTGAAGAGGTCTCCTTAGACAAATTTGAAATTAAATTGTTTGAGAAATGTTTATTTTTTGATCAATTTAAAGAAACTTATAAGGAAACTAAAATAAACTTGGACTATGACACTAACAAGCTTATTCTCATGGGAAATGATAAAAGTCAATTAGATGCCATTCATTTTGAGATTTTAAACAAATGTAGACAAGATGTGGGCTTTAGTAAACTAGAAAGTGTAACAGCAGATCAAATGAAGCTACTTAAGAAAGGCAATGTTCAAAAGAAAGTGGATTCAATGCTAGATAACTGCTATATGCAGTGTAATGAGAATGATGTAAAACTGTACTATTTAAAGTCTGGATCAGTAAACATCAGTGACGCAGAAAAGAAAATTAGATCACAAGTTGAAGTTACCAAAAAAAAAATCAACCAAGATATGCTCAAAATACTTGAGTCTTCTAATGGCTCTACATTTCTGTCCAGTTTGACTGACCACAACAATAGTTTCAACACAGTGATACAATTAGATTCCAACAACCAAGAACTTTTGATCATTTGCCCAGGCGACCAAATCTATCAGCTCAATAAATCTGTTGATAACTATTTGGAAACTAACAAATTACATCAGAAGGAAATTTCTTTGTCATATGGGAAACAACAGTTCATCAATAAATACTTAATGGAAGAGCTAAACCACTTGAAGTCATCTCTTGGAAGGGATGCCTCTTTGGAGTTTTTGTCTGATAAATGTTTAATCAAAGGACTCAGAGATCCAGTCAGCAATTGTGAGGTTCACATTAACAAATTGTTGTAAGTATTTTAATTGACCATAGGTCATCTAATACAAATATGAAACCACAACCACAATGAGCAAAACATAACTGTATACATTCTTGACCTGTAAAGCAAAAGTTTTTCAAAAACCTCTTGCCATTTGGAGCATCCTGCAACTTTTAACAGTAAAATTGGTTTATCTCTAATGGCTTGAAAGCCATGATAATATACATTTTCATGGGTGCATTTTTTTAAAATGTATGGTATAGCATTATTTTAATAATAATAATTATAAAAATGTTTATATTCCATGAGGAAATTTGTTTTACAATTGTGCATTTGGAGTACTAATTGCATGTTGCCACTGTGCAGCGCCATCTTTAAAATAAAGAAACTTATAGAAAGAAATTAAATCCATTTCCACTTCTTTCATAACAGAAATATTACTCAATAGACATGTTTTTAAATAATATTTTGATTTGAGCTAAAAGGTCCTCATTAGATCCATTCCATTTTCTGATCTAGTCACAAACTTTTTCATAAATTCCTTTCATCTGTATTGTTACAGGCTACCAGTATTATTAGGCCTTTTTCAGTGATACTTCAGTGATTTCTTAATTCATTTCATCCATATCTTGTAAAGTATAATTATGCCCTAATATGTTGTACAAGATGAGTTATCGATTTTTTTTTTTTAAATCTGAAATGTTACAACTTCCCTAAAAAGTTGTTTTTTTTTCTGTCACTAATTGTATTTTACATGTACATCCCTGATGTTTATAATTAACAGTTGTCAATATAGGTTAGAAAATAAAATAATCCAAATGGATGCTTGGTTGCTATTAAATGTTTTTAATTCTTATGATAGGTGAAGCTGTTGCTGAGCTGTAAAGCGCTTGGCTTCTGAACTGGGTGTCCCGGGTTCGAATCCTGGTGAAGACTGAGATGTTTAATTTCAGGATCTTTAGGCGCCTCTGAGTCCACCCATTCTACTGGGTACCTGACATTAGTCAGGAAAAAATAAAGGTGATGGGTCGTTGTGCTGGCCACATGACACCATCATTAACCTTGGCCCACAGAAAGAGATGACCTTTACATCATCAGCCCTATAGGTCTAAAGATCTGAAAGGGGAATTTTACTTTAATTCTTATGATAATGATAAGACAACATATAGATGGTTATAAATATTGTTGTTTTCCTTTTTTACAGGTTAAATAACAATACAAATTTAAACAATTAAAGGGGAATTATTTGTATTTCTACATAGAACATTAAAATTCATTGCAAATCTTACAAGCACAAACTAAACATATTAGTGGCTATGAAAGTGACCTACTGTAAAGTTGTAATTATCTTAATGACAGCAGTATTTTGTTTTGTTTAAAATAAAAATCATTAATAAAAATAAATAGATGTTTTTCTACATTTTTTTTAAGGTCAAAAATAGAAAAAAATGATGTCCAGCTAAATTTTTTTGGCATTGACGAATTTCTTCATGATTCTGAAGGCAAAAGCTTGTTGAGAGATATTGAAGAAACCCACAGATGTGTTATACAGTTCAAGTCAGAGGCAAAAAAAGCTCCAGCTCCAAAAGTGGCAATAAAGCCACCAACACTAATAGCCAAATGTTCTTTACGTGATGTCAATATAAGTTTTTTTCAAGGGAATATTTTTGGCCTAAAGGCAGATGCTGTTGTAAATCCTTTAGATTCATCATTCCAGTTTGTGAGTGCAATAAATCGAGAATTAATTCAGCAAGGTGAGAGAAATTAATGAAACTCATTAGGACTCACTAGGTTAGGCTGTAAACACTTGAAACATATTTTAGCGGCCACTGAAAGGGGAAAAGATGCTCTTAGTTTTGTGTGGCCGGCCATCCGTCCCGTTTTAGATCTCAGAAACTAGAAGAGAAAATTAAAATCGGACATCATAATATTTTAGATCATTCTAAGTTCTGATGCAACAGCTACTTTTTTCTTTTCTGAAAAGCGAAAAATCTAATTTTTAAAATAAATTATGCAATCAGTTTTTTCATAAGATACACCATTTTTACAACTATTCAATTTTCATAAGATATGCCATTTTTACAACTATTCAATGTTAAAAGTAACAAGCACTGGAGGTTTTTTAGTAAGGGAGATATATATGTACCATTCTTTGAACACATTTATGCAAATAATTTTAGATTTTTGGTTAAAAAATACTTTGTTTTACAATTGTATTGCTAATAATGTAAGTTCTGTCATACTAAATACTACATTTACCAAAAAAATGTTACATTTTTTTTAAAGAGAAAAATTTATTTACTATGCAAATAAGTTTAACATAATTTAAAATAACAATTAATTTTTTCTTGAGGCTTTGAATAAGAAATTGACCCATTACTACACGATCTTTTCAATTGGATACTCATTATAAGACATCAGTTAGGCCAGGTTCACATCTAACTTCACATTCACTTATCCCTTGGTATGCTGGACCTTTGGGGCACCACACAGGATCTGTCAACCTTCTTTCTCCATTCTTCTCTGTCATTTGCCTTTGATAGAATTTAATTATGATATTCTTTCTGAAAATATTGAAACCTGCCTTTTTACCTGCACTGGTGGATCACTTCGGGGGCTGATTTTGAGTTTGTGTTTCCACACAAACTGTCTTTGTAACCTTGTTATAATTATTGATTTCATGATCATAAAGACCTTTAATATGTTCCGAAAAGAAAATTATGTAAGTATAATTTGGATTCCAGATAAAAAAAACAACAAACTAGCATTGTCTCATTTGACATTCTAAATCGTCATCCTATCTTAAAAATAATCATTGGGGTGGCACTGAGTGGTGAAAACCGTTTGGCTACCTATCAAGGGGGTCTTGTGTTCAAAACTTGACTCGAGCTGAGTTGTGTTTGCTGAAGACCTCCAAGCAGCACATGTCCACAAAAGAGTATGGACCATAGAACTATGCAAAAGAAATTTGAAAAAAAAATAAAAAATTCTTCTAGTAAATAAAGAAAAATACATTCACATATCAAGGTTATTTTTAAAGTAAGCATCTTGTGTTGTGTTGGGAAGTTGACTACCATCCAAATGGCTATGTTCAGTATATCATGGGACTAATACTTTTTCTAAATTTAATATTTGCAGAATCACATAGTCCATAGGGTGATACCTATAGTAGTTTACCTGATGTATTTTATAAGAAGGTCTGGATAAAGAAATGAGAACAGCATAATGTCCAGGTTTCTGAAGCATTTAAAAGTGAGGGAAGAACTATTGTGCAATAGACTGGTCCACCATTGACAAAAATTTATTGTGCGGCCAAACATTGCCATTACCTGCCTTAGGCTCCCAGAAGTGCACTTTGGAATGCTGTGTATTATAGATCCATATTGATATAAATGTTCAATAAATGATGTTTTTAGAGATTTACATACTTGGCATAAAAACAATTAAAAGGTAGATTTTTTGTGTATTGGGCATCCACAATGTAGGAAGTGGTGAGAAGTTCTTTATTTTAAAAGGTTTATTATAGTGTGTTTTTATTTGCACTATTTAGCACGGCAGAATCAAATTTTCTTAACTCTTTTTGTTTGTAGCTCAATTGTGTTTTATATTTAATTGGTAACATAGTAAGTTTACTTTAGTGTCCTCGACATTGCTTAGTTTATCATGAAAACCCCCAATAAACTTAGCAGTGCTCTTTTGTTTTCTAGTTCATTTATAATTAACTTTTTATTTTTGTTTTTATTGCTGTTTAAGTCTTTTTGTTCATTCCAGGAGGTCTAGAGATACAGAGAGAGTTTGAGAGGTCCAATGCATCTTCCTCTGTTGGTTCAGTTGTTGAAACATCTAGTGGCTCTTTGTCAAAAGTAAAAAATATAATCCATGCTGTCTGTCCTGTATACTTAGACCATCAGCAAGTGAAAGAATTAGAATTAACAGTGAAAGCTTGTCTTCATCATGCGGTTGCTAAAAAATATTCCACAATAAGTTTACCTACAGTTGGTCTTGGAAGTTAGTTGTTTTTTTCTTTTTAGATTGTTTAAAATATTATTTAAGAATATGCAATTGAGCTTTGTAAAACTTTTACGTTTCCACCATTTTAAATGCTAATATGTTTCAAAACTAATTTTTCAGAAATTTTGAAATTTCCTTTACTACCTGCCTGTAAAATACTGCTTGAATCAATTAAGAGCTCCTTAGAATCAGGGAGACACAGTTTCAAAGACATCTTTTTATGTGATGTGAATAGTGATAACATAAAGGAAATAATGGATATGTTTGAGGCCCTGGGTATTGAAATAGAGCATTTTAACAAACCAACAGATAAAAAAGGTAGGTTTTAACTTAAAACTATGACATTATTATAATACACATCTCAAATTTTTTAAATAGTAAAACAATCTACTGAAACTGCCATTACAAAAATAAATGAATAATTAAACTTTTTTTTGTACAGAGCCTACTAAGTCTCACAGTCAATCTCCACCAAAGTCTTTTGCTAAAAAAAGTTGGGATTTTAAAAATATGAAAGTGGACATTGTTTTGGGTGAAATAAACAAACAAGACGTAAGTGACTCTCATTGATGAGCATTTATTCTTTAAGGTCTCTTACTCCAGTCTCATCTCCCACCTGTCCCATATCATCTTAGGAGTGCTGTCACAAATTGTGTTACCAAATCCTGCCACTCTTTCCAGCCAGCAGCTCTTCTTACCAAATATCAAGAGAGGCTTTCATGTTATTCTGACAGTCTTTCTTTGGACTACCCTTTCTTTGTGTTTCCTCTACTGTACTGAAGGTTGACTTTTGAAAATGAGTCTTTACAATATGACCAAACCAGCTCAGCTTTCATCTCTTGACAGTATTTAGGAGTTCCTACTTTTGACCAGCCAGAGTGTTGACTTGTAACTCATTTGTCTTCTTTTCCTGGTATCTGATAACAAGCATTTTTTCTGTACCATTTACTTTCAAATGCTTGAATTCTTCTTTCAGTCTCAGCATTCAGCATCCAACTTTAACATCTTTATAGGGGCACACAGACAACTAACGAAGAACAGTTACTCCATTAGGTGATTAATTTAAGGCTAATGTAAAAAGAAAATTGTCTAATTTAGTAGAGTAACACCATTGATCAAAGCACTAAACTTAGAAACATTCCAGAATAGAAGATAAAAAAAAAGTAAAATAGAAATTATGCATAAAACAATTGAAAATACAAAAACATAACCTATATACTAGGACTAATTCATAAAACTTCATTCTGTAAGTGACTTTAGAGCATAGAACTGTCTGAATCAGCTAGGAAAACCAATGACTTTGCAAAGTTTTGTTAACATGAATGAAATAATATTATCTTTTTAAAGGAATTTCTGTAATTTTTAAGATAATGACAGCTTATGCTTATGTTTATTTTAAGCTATTGAAAGTAGATTAATAGAAAAACAAAACAAGTTTACCCCTGATCACCTTAATGGCAATCCTCACGAGGATAAACATGAAGAAAGACTTTCTGCTAAGATGCTAAGAGGGTTCCTTCTTGAAAATTTTGATTTTGTCATGATGCCCTTAGTTGTAACTAAATGTATTTATCTTCTCAATCAATTTCTTCCACAGACTGATATCATTGTTATCACTGTAGACAAGTCTTTGGATTTGAGTAAAGGGAGGTTAGCCAAAACAATATTACGTGAGGCAGGAGATGACATACAAAATGAATTACTAAATAGGTAACTCTCATTTTAAATTATTTTACTATTATTATTGTTAACTTCCACAAGGCAAGACAGAATAAATAACAGTGAAATATTGACTAGCATTGATCTCTTCTATATATTCACTATCCTCAAACAAGTCTGGGCTAGCTCATTCTGGAGGAAGTACAAAAACCAAAAGTTATCTTCTATGTCCAGCTTTGCTCATTACTCAGAATAATTATTCCGACAACTGACTATGTATAAAGAAGTTATGAAAGTTATAAAGAAGGCAAGTTACGCACGGTGAGGCCAAAATGTTTTAGTCAACAAAGTAAAAGTAGACAGGTTCACCTGAGATACATGTAGCTGAGTTTCTTAATAGTAAGACTTAATAGCCTTAAAATAATAATAGTTAAATTTATAAAGCACTGTTGGATAACATAATGTAGGTTCAAGGCCCTATGATAACATAACAAGCATAAATGTGACAGTTCAAATGATAAACTAATTGAAAAAAGTCTTGAACAGAAGGATCTTAAGAGGAAGTACTCTGTGATAAATCACAGTTATTCAAGAGATAAACTGTTAGCGCTAGATTTTCTTGATGTTTATTCAAGAATAAGTAGGTTATAAACATATTGGCTTTTCAAAGTATGATAGAAAATTTATAGTTCATTTGCATTGCACAAAAGTTATGTCAATTTTCTACTGCACAGACCAATTTTACATTCTGCAGAACTTTAATCCTCATTGTTATCATCCAATATGTTAACTTTAATCATCCTGAGTTGTTATTATTCTAATTTACAAAATAACAAAACTGAACTACAGATACATAGCTTATGTGATTTACTAAATTTACTAAATATCCCAATGCTTCATTGCTGCCTCGTCATGTGGTTTGCGCGCTGGACTGTCGTTTATTTATCGATGGTCCCGGGTTCAAACCCTGCCCGCTCCCATCACCCGTTGTCCTGCGGGAGGTTTGGACTAGGAAGTAAACTATTTTCAACTCTAAAGGAACATCCGAAACATGTAAAACATTTAACAAACAAACAACATTTTTTGTTAATTAAACACAGACTATAATTCAACAGATATATTCCTTTATTTTAGAACTGGCTTTATGAGTTACTCTATGAATGAATTTTTCTTATTTGAAATATTGGTTATGTGAGCTAAAGAAAAATTCTATTAGCACTAGACCTACCAGTCAAAATGATTCTTTTTTGGGAATGTGGATGGTACGGTGAGGTGAGAATTTAATCTGGTTTATATTATACTGCTATGGAGTCCTGCTAAGTTGGAAGCTTATTCCTTGCCAGAAATTCCTATAGTTTTCAATGTTTAATTCACTAAAATTTCTCTTTAAAACATTTTATTCTAGTGTGGTCATCATGTTTACAAGTTTATCCTTTAACCATCATTTTTAATGTCCTATGACAAAAATACAAATTTCAGACATTTAAATTTCATCGATAGCTTTTTTTAAAGTCAAAGTTAAAAGTGTTAAAGAATGTTAGTTTACGAGAAATTGTGGATGTTACTTTATATAATTGACATCAATATTTGTTTAATAACATTCAATGAAACGAACCAAACAATCATTATTATATTTTCAAATGTGCAATTTTCTTAATTATAATGATTCTAATAACTATGAATTTTACTTACTTTTCTTTTAAAAATTAATTTCCAGTGTCTTCATTTTACTTGTAACTATTAATGTCATTATATTTATACCTTAAAATGTATTCATCATTGTTGTGTGTAGGTTTAGTGATGGAGTCAGAACTGGTGATTTTGCAGAGTCTAGTGGAGGCAATTTGCAGTGCAAACATATTTTCCATGCATGTCTTTCACGCTTCAGGGGAGATACTGTGCAGGTTGGTTTGGATATGGATATATTCCATGATTTTATTCATGCATCTCAGTAATTTCTTTTTTACATGCTGATGTTTTCTCTAGCAGTAGCCTCAAGTTATTAGCATGTCACTTAGATATAGGCTCTCTATAATCTCAGATTTTATGTTTCTTTTTTTTGTAATTGATGATGCAGTTCCTTATTTTCATCATATTTAATTCTTGCTATAAAAATTTGGTCCCTAGTGCTGTCTTCATTTATGTAATATTTAACTAATGTAAAGCTGTAAAACGGATATTATTGTAAAAAAAAATATTGTCTTATATTTTGATAAAAATTACTTATGAAGTATGTCATGGGTGTTACAGATGGAACACTTAGTGCACAATCTGTTGGAAAGAGCGAACACGCTAAAGGCTAAATCTATTTCTATCCCAGCTTTAGGTACTGGAAATTTAGGCTATGCACCAGGTAGGTGTTTTGTTACATCTTGTGCTTTAAAAATACATTTTGAAATAAAAAGCATTGAACAAAGTAATATCAATAGTTATAGTTTATTCAAAAAGTGTATTTTTGATGTGATTCTGTCAGAGGATTCAGCTGATGTCATTATGAAAACCATTGAAAAATTTGCTGCTCAGAATCCACATTTCAACTTAAAAATCAATATTGTTGTTTTCCCAAGAGACACAGACGTTGCCCAAGTAAGTAAATTAACAGCCCTCTTGAGCTTTTGTGTTATAAATACACATGCTTCATGACACATGCTAGGTAATGTTCTCTGAAAGCAGTGAAACCTACCAACTCTACAAAACAAAATGCAGTGTCATTCTTAGTTGCACATTCAGTCCAGAAGACAGGTTAGTCCAGAAGACAGGTTAGTGAAGAAGGTCACTAGAGTAAGAAATGTACGTTTTAGTTGACCAGTGACTGTTCAAGTTGAGGCCTTGACCAGTTGTTTTGTAAAAAAAAAAATACACTGGGGGAGTAGGTGGCTGAGTGGTATAGTGCTTGGCTTCTGAACCTGGTGCTCACAATGTTCAAATCTAAGTAAAAGCTGGGATTTTGAACTTCAGGATTTTTAGGAAGCCCTTGATTTCACCAAGAGGTGCAGTGGCTGAGTGGTAAAACAAGTTCAAATCCTAGTAAAACGGATTTTTAATTTCGGGATCTTTAGGGCATCTCTGAGTCCACGCAGCTCTAATGGGTACCTGACATTAGATGGGAAAAATAAAGGGGTTTGGCCGTTGTGCTGGTCACAAGACACCTCATTAAACATGGGCTATAGAAACGGATCGCAAAGGGTACTTTTTTTTTGTGTTATTTACAAATACACTAGCTGACAGGGAAGAATATTTGAAAGAATAAAAGAATATTCTAAGAAAGTGTCTCAGGCTAAAATAGTTTCTGTCAGTCACTTATAGAATAAAGACATTCTTTGTACTAATATTTATAAAGTTTATACATTACTGTCATTCCTAATTCTTTTCAACATTTGTATTTATATTCTTTTTTTGTGGATTGAGTTTAAAGGATAAAACATCTTTCAACTTAATATTGTGTCACTTCAGTATATAATTTTAATAAAGCCATGAGTCCTTTTTGTGTTAAGGGATAATAAGAATTGAAACATTCAGATTCTTAAGAAACATAAAAAACATTTAACATTTTATGTGTTGTATTTCAAAGTTTATGATCTATTTATTTATTTATAGTTCAAAACCTAATAGTTTGTGCAAAATTTTGAAAGCATTGTATTATTTTGATAAGTTGTCATTGGACTGCTAAGCTACTGTAAATTTACAAAGAGAAGATATACAACTTGTGAAAGTTAAATTTTTTTGTTTCATAGATAGTGGGAAACAAAATTTTGACCAATTTTGATATTTAATAAATTAATTTCTTCTTTGAGTTATCCTTCAATACTCATGCAGCATGGAGTAGGTTTTTGCATTGTACTCTTTTGTTATTCTAAAACTACTTACAGAAGTAAATTATCATATTCTCGAATAATCGTAATAAATTTCCAAAGACATCATAACTATATAGTTTGCCCATCGTGGTTTGATGATGACTACTTTTGTCATCCAGGGTGCTGAGGGCTTTGCACTGGGCTTTCATGCCTCCTCATGTGGCTGGTGAGACCTATCTGAGCCTAGAATGTTCGGCTGCACATTGGGCACATCATAACTACATCTTGTGTTATTTACTGATTATAGTTATTCTTGTAGCATTTATTATCCATTTTTAGTATGAAGTACAGTTTGAAGTGACTTTTAATGTAGGCTAGGACCTCACATTTTGTTTTAGCAACTAAGACTAACGCAAATCTAATCTTCTAATTTTCACCATTATCCTAGGCACACATTTTAAGCCATTTCTTCTTCTTTAGAAAACTTTTTTTTTTATGTTTCGGGCATTCCTTTGAAAAGGAAAAGAGGTTACTATATCCTGCAGGATGGCTAAGGGATAGAAGTGAGCTGGGTTCTAAGTCAGTACCATTGTGATGGCAGTCTGTAGCGCATATTATACAACTAGTCAGCCATCCAGTATGTTGGTTGTAAATTAGTTCAACAATAGGTATTATGAATGGGACAAAAGTGGCCAGGTAAGACACCACTTCTGAATAATAAAATTACCATAATTAATTTTGCAAAATAATTATTTAGGCCTACCAGTCAAAGAGTTTGACGGCAAAAAATCTAATCTTATCTTATATAATACAGACGTTACTTCAAAAAAGAAGATGATTACGTCCTACGCGTCATGCATTCAGTCATGCATGTTAACCAATGACTTAAATTCTGCCAAGTCACTGGTTTTCCTGGCAACCCATTCCATGCTCTAATAGCACTAGGGAAGAAGGAGTATTTGTGGAATAAATATTTATGCATAGACCAATAGGGAAAATAATGCTTATTGTGGTTAAGGCTTGCTATCTTGTTTGACCCCAAAAAATTTTTTGCAAAGTTTAAACCTTTTGACTCCAACTTTCACACAGGCTTTCAAGGCAGCTAGAGAAAGTTTTGCCACTGGTGGACAGAGTGATATAGAGGAAGAGGCCAGCAGCGCAAGTTTTTTTGGTAAAAAAAATATTATGCTTGACAATGATTAAACATTCTAAACATCTAAAAAAAAATATAAGTAGAAAAAAAATATTTTTTTTTTGTTTTACTTTCACTAAAAATGTAAGTATTGTATTCATATTTGATACAATGCATGTAAATTTATTTGACAGGATCATTTAAAAAGCTAGCCTCCTATTTCTCAAAAGGTAAAAACTGAAAGTTATAACATATTTAGATCTCTTAAATACTTGCTTATTACATTTTAAATCTAGACATCAAATGTTTTGCTTTGTAAAATGTACCAATCATTTCTATAGCTCCAACAGATAATAAAGGTATACAAAAATATGGCAATGTGAGTCTCAAGATCAAACAAGGGGACATCACTAAAGAAAGAAATTGTGATGTCATTGTTAATGGTATAAAGGATTCCATGGACCTTTCACACTCAGGTAAAAAAAAAAATTTTTTATATAAAAAAATTATCTTTATTATGTAACTTTAATATTGATAATGGAAAAATTTTAATTGTTGTATATGTCTAACATACTTAATGCTAATTATAGCTTTCATATTTAGGTATTAATGTAATGATTGTTCAATGTGGAAAACCAGATTAGTTTCAATGCATGAGGTAATTATTTGGAAAAAAATGCAGTTTTGAAGCTATGAAGAAACTATGAAATATTTTTATTTATCAGATTTTCAAAATAAATTTTGTTTTTAGAAAAAGTGTTTTTATGTACATATTCACATTCACCAACTTCTATATCATTATCTGTCCAATCATTGGAAATATAAAATCTGATTAAATAGTTGCACACAAAAATCACACAATTTAGAAGTTTCAAATTTGAATGGAATAAAACTCAAAAATTAAAAGTGACATTTCTTTATTTGTTTGCTTTTTTAGGACAAGTTTGTAAAACTTTACTCAAAATATGTGGGCAAGAGCTTCAAGATGAATGTTCTAGAAAAAGTAAGTATCAAATCTGAATGATACTCAAAATATTGATTACACATACCATGATTAATACCTTGAGATCTTAATACCATGAGTCAGAAATATTTAATTTTTATTTAGTGTGCCTGCTTATGAAAAGTAATTCCTTTGTCTTGTACAACACAGTACTAACATACTTAAACATGACACAGTTTTAAAAATGAGCTAAAAACATCTTAAATAAGATTATCATCATATTAAACGTGCACTGATTCAATTCAGGTTAATCATTATACCAAACATAACTCTTTTACAAGTTGTAAGATTAACATTGTGATGTAGGCCAATGCAGGTCTATATATTTATAATTTGCTTGTACAAAGTGTGTCTAAAATGTAACACACCTTATACATTTTTATGATGCAATTATTATCAGCTGCATTACACAATAATTAATTAAGTTTAATCAGAAAGCTAAATTCATATAATTGAGAAATGGATTTTGCTAGGATTATTTTTGTTTATTTGTGTATTTTTTGCACACAAAAACAAAGTTGAAACCAAGTTTTTCTAGATATTATAAAGGAAAAGTGAATTTTATATTAGACAATGGCTGCAAATTAACATTGCATAGATTATTTATCTCTAGTCAGCGGTGACCCGACAAAATGGCGCGAAATTTCCCGACAAAATAGTGCAAGACAAAATAGCGCTGGCTTATATATACGATGTGTATACAAGTACCGGATTATAAGTAATTTAATGTCCAGAGCAGCATTTATGTTGATGTTGATCTTTTTCAATATTAATAGATTTGAAAGTATGACATATTTGTAGAGAACAAGAGTACTTTAAATTTTATATCATTCCCCTTTTTCACCAATGTTAAAAATGCATAACGTTAAAAATAGGATTTTGAAATGTGATGAAATTTCTACTTGACTTGAGTTAACGTATGAAAGTTAATTTGTGTGTGTATAATGCTAACAAGTATCTTTGACTGTTTTCAAAGTACACTTTTGGGATGTAAAAAAATGATATATTTTGAAATTATTCATTTTAGCTTATTATAATTTTTGCTTACTGTTTGCATATTTATGTTTTAAGATATCTAAAGTGTTTCCTGCAAAATGACTGACAAATAATAATAACGTTAAAACAAATAAATAATGGATCTATTTATATTTTATGATATCTAAAGTATTTCCTTTTAAATGACTGAAATATATTTTTTCTGCGCTATTTATTTTGCGCTATTTTGTCCTCGCTATTTTGTCGGGTACCCCAGTCAGCAGATTAGGTAAAATAATACTGGCAGTAAAAATAAAAACGAGGGGAAAAATACATTGTGTTACTACAACATTTGAACAGAATGACAAGATTATTTCAGAAAATGTTTTAATATCCTAATTCTTCTTGCTGGTCCTGGTGTGGGTTGGGCAGAAGTGTATTTAGCAAAATTTTTATATTGTTTCATTTTTAAAAAGTTGAATGTAAGCATTTTAATTTTGATCTATATGGCATCTAATGAAATCATTAATTTAAATCAGAACTTTTTGAAAAGAGTTTGCTATGCAGAAATTTATTTTTAAAAGTTACATACTACTGAATTTCCATTGTAAATGTTTTATGATAGTTTAGAATGCCAGCTTTTTACCCTACATAAATGAAATAAATGTATCTCCTGTTGGATAACATGGAAGTCATGCAGGAGTTCAACAATTCAAAGCACAATGTACACTACTAGGCAGTTATTTATTTCATTTCATATCAAATTTAGCTTGAATTAATGTTTTATCCTCTAAAAATGACTAGGTTACAGATATACAAGTCTTATAACATTAGAAGAAAAAAAAGATTAAA
Source organism: Biomphalaria pfeifferi (assembly GCA_030265305.1). Taxonomy (NCBI): domain Eukaryota; kingdom Metazoa; phylum Mollusca; class Gastropoda; family Planorbidae; genus Biomphalaria; species Biomphalaria pfeifferi. The sequence continues at coordinate 2,073,974 of JASAOG010000071.1, forward strand.
TTTAATGTAGCACTTAAACACATCTTGGAAGCAATATTTATTACACTGTCACCTGTTTAGATGGGGAAGTAACAATTGAAAATATTTAATTTATGTCTTTTTTTTTTCATGTCATCACATACAATTTACTTGTAAAATTGCATTTTATAGCAGTTTTTTAAATTTATTTTTATATTATTATTTCCAGTTGATGAAATGAAAACCAATGGCCTAGTTGTAACATCAGCCCCCAAGTTACAATGTAAAAATATCATACACATCAGCCAAGATCAGTTCTCCAAGTGCTTGGACAAAGGTGTAACTAAAATTCTGCTGGAGGCAGAGAAAATTGGAGCTTCAACTTTGTCATTGCCTGTATTAGGCGCAGGTTTGTAATAGGTTTCAAAAAATAGAAGTAATATTTTAATGATTTTATGTTTAAAAAAAAAACAACTTAAAAAAAAATACTTCTTTGGAGTCAGTTTCCAAGATCTGCAAGAATGTGGCCATGACCAGGGTGTGCACCAGCCTGATGTAAGACTATGTATTTGACTATCCGTTTTAAGTTTTGCCTGCACTTCTGTGGATGGTGTGATTCTGGCCAGCAGTTCAGGTTTGGTTCCTTTATCTGAAACAATAGCATCAAGGAATTTAAAACTACTGACACTAGTCAGCTTTTTGCTGACAGCAGATCTCAAGAGGAGGATCCTAGCAATAGAATAAAGATGCTACAGAAAGATCCTAGGTGTCACTTACAAAGACCACATCGCTAAGGAAGAAATTAAAAACAGGATCAATATAGCAATTGAATTGGATAAAAAAACACTCTATGGCCATATCACAATATCACAGTACCAGAAAAAAGAAGAAGAGGCAGACAGAAAAAGCAATGGGAAGACAACCTAAAAAAATGGCTAGACCTGTCATTGAAAGAAATTTTATCAAGGGCAAAAGACAGAGGAATGGAAAAGACAGTCAGCAGATCTAGTGTGGTACCCCAACGGTTCAACAGACTAAGGGATAGGTGAAGGTGAACACAAAAAAAAAACTATTATAAAAAAATGTTCACTTTTATTAAATAGGCATTCTCAAAATTCCTTAATGTAATTTTGTAATAGTTTTATAATTTATTTACTTACTTACTTAATCCTGTGCACTGCCAGAGGAGCATAGGGCCCCAACCATACCTCTCTACCGAACTTGGTTCTGAGCAGCTTTCTTCATCTGCTCCCATGTCATTTATTTAAAATTTATATTTTCCATAATCAGTGACTGTTCATCTCAAAAATGTAAGCTAATTTTATTTCACTTTATAGGATCACGTCATGCTAATCACCATAGCATAAAAAAATCTATACTTGGTGCCATTGAACAGTTTGGTAACTCAGGAGCCAAGAAACTCACCAAAATCAAGCTGGTTATTTTTGATCCTCATGTTTTTAATATTTTCATGGGCCATGGAGAAGCCAAAGTCCATTCTTCTCATGATAAATCCATAGGTCAGTACTTGTTAAGAAATTTTTTATTTGGCCAATTTTATTTTATACTATAATTAGATATAACCAGTATATATAAATAATTTATATTTTTGTCGTTATAACGTTACTCCATCTATAACCTTTACCGTTTATTAATAAGACAAAGCTTTATTTAACTTTTTAATAGTTTTATTTAGTTAATTACATTTTGTTTTTCTGCCAATATTTTCACCAATCTGTGTATCACAGAAAGCAGAACTGGTCATTTATTTAATTACATTTTGTTTTTCAGCCAATATGCCACCAATCAGTGTATCACAGAAAGCAGAACTGGTCATTTATTTAATTACATTTTGTTTTTCAGCCAATATGCCACCAATCAGTGTATCACAGAAAGCAGAACTGGTCATTTATTTAATTACATTTTGTTTTTCAGCCAATATGCCACCAATCAGTGTATCACAGAAAGCAGAACTGGTCATTTATTCTGACAATGCTAAAGAAAGAATGTTAGCAGAGAAAGAACTAAATAAGAATTGCAAGTCAGCTTTTAAAGAAGAAAAAGATACAGAACAAAATTTGACCAAACTATCAAATGCGCAGGTAAATTTTTTTTTTACAATGTGAATAGTCAGACTATGCCACCTTTGGTTTCCCAAGAGTTAACTATAAACTCCTAAAGTGTCTTTAGGACACCGGGGAAACTCCCCCATATTCAGTGCTGGATTTTACCTAGAGGCAAATTAAGCTATAACCTCTGAAGATTCGGAACCAACCACACAAAAATTGCCATATATATGAATTGTCACATTTGCTTAAATATATTATCCATAATTTTGTAATCAATTGCCCATAATTTCAGTACTTTAAAATATTTTTTAAACTAATTTTGTAATTGAAATAGAGTGTGTTGCTCTGCTACACTCCAGCATGCGCTGCACCTTTTTTAATGAGCCGGCACACAAGACAATATTTTCTGACCTTCAAAGTCCTAGTGTGTTTACATTATAATTTGATAGTTGACATTATTTAGAAAGTTGTTTTTGTATCATTATTGTTTAGTTATTAGTATTTATACCAGATACAAGACAAAATATTTTCTACCACAACATTTTTTTTTACAATGTTTTGATAAAAATAATTCCTTGGTTGGTGGTTGTGCATAATTATAATGGTTGTTTACCAGATTAATGCAGTATATGTTTTTATGGTGCACTAAAAGTTACTGAGGAATGTTAAAAAAATTATATGCTGTATCGGTTGTCGTTCTTATGTTTACATGTGCTTGTAACTCGTTCATAAGAATGTGTTCACGAAATGTGTGTTGTGTAGTCATTCAGTGTATTAAAGCCATATTAAGCGGATATGGTTTTCGACTCTTGTTCACATTATGTTCATAACAAGGAAATTAATAGATAAGAGAATTTTATAAAGTTTGACTACAATTGTCTACCTCTGCATTATATATAAATAATTCAAATTTAATTATTCTTAATGGTGTCTTAGATCTAAGTACCCAAAAATCAATCATTGACTTAAATTGATGAAAGACATTTTTTTTCTTTTGAATATTATGCATAGTTATTAGTCAGAATTGGTAGAAATCAGTGAAAATCTAATTTTTTTGTTCGGTGACATTTTATTTCCTGCAATTGTTAATGGCTTCATTTTTTTGTTCATAAATAACCCAAACTAGATCAAGTCATTGGAATACTTAGGTCTACAAAACAGAATCAAAGTGACAGTTAGAGCTCAAGAACATTTGGTGATAATGGAAGGATTTCAAACTGCTGGAATGTTCCAAGTCCATAAACAATTGAAAAAACTAGTGGTTGAAGCAGTTGATAAGCATCACATGTCACTGCTACATGCTGTGCCATCATCTATTGAATGGCAGTATAAACAGGGAGAGAAATGGCGCAGTTTTGACTCTGTGTAAGTTATTTTAAATAGATCATTAAACACTCACAATTATAATTACTTTTTAAACTTTGTCTTAAATTTATAAAGCTTTAAAAATAAAATTTAATGTTAAAATAGAAAAACTAGCTTTTATGAAATCATTGATAATTTTTTTTGTGCCATGATATTAAAAAAAGTTAATTCTATTTCTTAACACAAATTAAAATTTAAATCTAGGTTTGTTTTTGGGGGGCACCTCTGTTGAACTAACCACTTTTCAGCTCACCAAAAAGCTCTGCCTTTGGCGAACAATCATTTCCCACATGGGAAATGTGCCCTGCCAAGAGAAGCTGTATGCTCATGATGGAGCACAGACATCTTAGGTGAAAGTATTCAAGAAGTCTTAGTTGCTTTCTGTATAGCTCCCATGTCTAGGATCCATTTAGGAGGGTTGACACTTAATTTTGTATGCAGGCAGAGCGATTTATTCACCTCACTTTCACTTGGAGGTATCCAAAAGCATTACTTGCCTTAGCAAGATGGTTATCAACTTCTCTTGAAAGTGATTTTTCATTGGATATTATGCTTCCTACAGATGTCAAGTGGTCTACCACATTGAGGAGTGTCCATACACGGTGGTCAATGAGGCCAGGTAGATTTTATTGGGTGACTGCAAAACTTTCTTTTATAAATATATATATATAAAGCTTGTCTTCAAGTCCTAAGATTAATGAGAAGTGCAGTGATTCACGTGGCTACGCAACCCCAGCTGTGACCTACATATTTTCCTGCATCCAGTGCTGACATAACCATTGTAGATCTAGATTGTTTTTTGCTGTCTGTCCTTGACAGTGGATTTTCGTTTGGTCTCAGATGTGTATTTCACAGCCTTTTAAGTGATCTCCTGCTGTCTCATTCTGAAGTTACCTGCAACCAGGTGATCTCTTCAATGTAAGTTAAAGCAAGTTGGCACCTAAGCTGGTCTTAAAGCGTTTCCATGGGACACCTCTGTTACACTGACCACCTTTTAGCTCACCAAAATAGACTGCCATTGGCATATGTTCATCCCCCATATGGAACACATGTCCTGCTCAGTGTAATTAATGGACTGCTAATGCTGCTCTGGGGATATTTAGACTTAAAAATATTTCTACAGCCACAATTAAAATGTTTGAAATCATTCTGATTCAGTTGTTTAACCTCCGATAATAAAAAAAAAGTAAATTCCTATGGAAAAACTTTCTACAATGTGAAGTTTTACAAATCAGAATAGACCCCAAAAAATTCATATTTTCCGTTGTCTTACACCCAGTGGCATAGCTAGTAATTTGTTATCATTTGGGGGTCGAGGGGGCTTGACCTCTATAGGGGCCCCTGCATTTTGACATTTGACACCATGACATGAGATAATGGCCTAATATTTAATATTCATGTACAAAAAAAATTTTGAACACTCAAGTGGGGGCCTGGGGGTATTTTCAAATTCTACCCCCCATCCCCCCACCATAGCTACACCACTGCTTAGGCCACTCCTGGCAATTCGACTCCCAGGGGGGGTGACAACCTACAAGTTGAGACCTGCTGTTGTAAGGTGAATCTAATATTAACATTAAATGTTGTTTTCTTCGCAGTTTAAATAGTGAAACCGAAAGAGAATTTAAAAATAAATCTGATACTTTTGAAACAACAGACATGAAAGGAAGGAAAATTAGTATCAATTTTCAGAAAATGAAGGAAACTTTTCAAGAGGAACAAGGAGGAAAACAATCTTTTGATATCAGACGATATGACAAAACTAGATGTAAGTATCTTCTATTTTGAAGAAACATATGTGTGAATGTTAATGATTATAAAAGAAAGATAAGGTAACCCTCAGGATCAATGAGGGAAAGCTCTGTTTCTATGGCAGGTAGTTAACAAGGGTGACATGTGGCCAGCACAATGACCAATTATTCTTACTTCCCTAGTGTATGTCATTTACCCATTAGAGTTTGGTGGACTCAGGGGCATCCTGAAAATCTTGATGTTCAAAATCCCAGGCTTCATTGGTATATGAACTCAGGACTCACTGGCTCTGAAGACTAGTGCCTTACCACTCAGCCACCATCCCCCCAATAATGATTATAAAGTCTTTATTTAGACAGTAGCTGTTCTCAGGTTTTGATGTGAATTTTTGTTTTCAAATCTGTTCCATCAATATATTTCACTCACCTCTTCCATGCTCTCATAGGTTTGTCATGATTGTAACCATCCATCTAAATCAGTCTTGTAGCTCTTTTTCTTTGGAGTTTTTTTTTTTTTTTGTCATTTACCATCTTTCTCACTCTTTGATTTGATCTATTTCTTCCAGATGATTCAATAATAAAGTCATCCTTCACGAATTCCTGCTACAATGGCCCATCTATTTTCAGTTTTTTTTCTTAAAACTTTTCTTTCCCAATTATTTGATTGGTTAGCTTCCACTAGCCTTTAGGTTTCACTGGTATTCATTATTAGTGGCTTTATCATTGTTGTATTTGTCTTTTCTTTGTGCTTAAATTGACATTTTTGCTTTTCAGTATGTTGGGACTGCTAAAGTATGTCTTGTAGCCTGCCTATCTTATTATATACTTCATTTCTTTTTTTAAAGCAGTTTATTATGCTCAAGTATCATCATCTATCCCAACTATTGTACCATTTAGAGAGATTAGATGGTAAATAAACATTATTTTAATTTATACATACAGTTATTCAAATGAACACATTGTAACTGAATTGTATATGAATTGAAGTAATAAATCAACAGTGATAGTATGGTAATTAAGTTCATTGAACAAATATTCTGAGTGGCCTTCTTATATACTTAATGAATCTAAGGATAGTTGTAAGCTAATTCTGATTCTGTGAGGTATAAAAACTATGCTGATTCTTGCTTTTTTATGAATTATTTTGGCTCTCCTACAAGTTTTCAATGTGTTGTAGACAAATATTCTACGAAACAACTTTTCCTTTTATAAGCAACAATGATGTTGTTTAATTTTGTGACACTGTCATATCTCTATTTATATATTATGCTGATGTATTGCAAATACATGGTCTCAAATATTTGTAACATTTGACAGCGGGTAGTGAGCCCTTGCCTAAGAAATGGGATAAAATGTCAAAGGGAGAAAATTTGAAGATGGTACAAGTACAACCTGGCAGTGAGGAGTATACTAAAGTACAACAACATTTTGCATCCAAGGGAGCTAATTTTCAAATTAAAAAGGTCAGGTATTTTGTTTGGTTATTCTACACATTTTAACAAACATGTTTCTGCTAGTTTAAAAAGAAAAAAATGAATTTCTTATTGAATTACATTTCTGCAACATTTCAAGTTAAAAAAAAAAAGAGTCAGGCTTATAGTACAACTCAAAAACAAACAAAGACATAACAAATATTTATAAAAAAAAAAAGCTTATACAAAGTTTAATTGTATCAATTACTTTGGATGAGGCAAGTAATTAAATTGGTAATAATTCTAGACAAACAACAATGAACCTGTGCAATGAGAAATATTTTTACCAGTAGTAATTATTTAGCGCTATTTTATGTTTTTAGTTTTCTCAATATGCTATGACCCTATCATTTATCTGGACCACTTGAAAGGGGGGGGGGGGGGTGTTAAGAAAGAAATGAGGTATCTGGGTGAATTTTACCGTAAATGCTTTTTAAAAAAAGGGGGGGGGGGGGCACTGTCAGGTTTTGTTTTTAAGCCTTGGTTCATTTGCCCAGGCCCCTGATATTATCTAAAATGTGATAAATGACTATCAATGAAACGACTGGATAACTCATTTAATGTACAAATAAAATATTTAATACTGTGTCTATTTACAGTTTACAGTAGAGGATGATAATGATGGTATTAATTAAATGTAATGATATGAATAATAAAAAAAAATACTTATGATGTTATCAAATCTTGATAAATAAACAAAGATTGTAACAACGAATTCACAACCTTGTGGTTTACCAATGCAAACATACTTAGATCATACTAAAACTGTAAGAATATCCAGTAACCGCCATCAGCCACAACTTTGGCTCACAGTATTACAACTCCAACGCTGGCACCCCATAAGAAATAAACACAAATTTCAAAGTCTACTCTAAGACTAGAAACATTAACTACAACCTAATTGAAATTATAATAGAGATATAGCAAACAAAGAAATTCACCCTAAGCAGAGGTCCAAAAATCCTACAGAAATATTATGTTTAATTTATTTTATTGATTCTTGTGTTGTCAGGTAAATGAAGTAATTTCAGCTTGATCCGAGATTGGAATTTGGACAAATAACATGTACAAACTTTTTATCAGAATGAGTTGTAAAAATTTGTAAAAATTAGCCTTTATTTATCCTTTTTCATAAAGTTTTTTCTTTTGACTTTTTAGATGGAGCGGATTCAAAATAAGGCACTATATCAGCAATTCTCTGTCAAGAAAAGAGATATAAACTTAAATAATCCTAAAGGACATCAGAATGAATTAAAACTGTTTCATGGCACTGCTGCACAGACTATTCCGTTTATCAATGAAAATGGATTTGACAGAAGTCATTGCGGTGTGAATGGTTAGTAAAACCTTATTTTCCTTTTGAAACACATTTTCCAAGTTTTTTTTTTAATGTTGCTTTTTTCCCCTTCAGCTCTTATATTTTAGTGTATGGTATTTCTAGAAAGTTCATGTTACTTCCAGTTTGACATAGAAAAGTGAAAACTAATTTTTGATCCATGCTGATTGTGAAGAAGTCCTTTTACGTTTAAAGTGTCTTTTAATTGTCGAACATTTTAACAAAACATAAAGACACGGAAACGTTTTATACAGATCTCCTACTTCCCTCGCTTACTTCTCTCTCTCTTTCTCTTGTTTACACACGCGTCACTTCCCCCAAGTCCCCTAACTCTCGATACCCAACACTTGACCGTGTGTCACGGTTGACCACACAGTAACCGTGTCACAACACTGATTTAATACATTTCAGCACACTTTTTAACTTTATAAAATAATAACTGTAAATGATTTAATTTACTACTGTTATATGATCATAAATTGATATGGGAACATAATTACAGCACTTAAGAATGTAATTTAATGAGCTTTGTTAACTTTTTTTTCTTAATTTATTAATTAGTCAATACCATTTTAATTTTTAACATTTTAAAACAAAATAGGACCAACTTTCTGTAAAGAAGCAATTTCTCAATTACCTAAGCATTTCATTTAGGCATCCTGATACTTTTAACCTAATTTCTCCTTTTGGCATGATAACCAAGACTTGTTGTAATTAATAAGTCATTTAAAATTCAAAGGAATAACCACTGACTATGACAAGATTTAGATCTAGAAAAATAGGACTGTTGCTATTTTAATAATATGACACAGTTCTGATCATCTCAAATTTATGTTTTACAGTAAATCTGTTTGGTAGATATTTAAAGTTGGTTTATCTGCCGATTTTCAATTTTCTTTTTACAAAAGCAAAAAATGCTTAGGAATTATGACCTTGTTAAAGTTTGAAGTGTACAATTCTAAATCAGAAACTGTACAATTCACAAATAGCATTTAAAATAATCTGTCTCCTATTTAAGGTTACATATTTTTCAATGCTGAGAAATCTTGATTGTGAAAACAATTATTTCCAAATTGCTAAGCATTAATTAAAAAAATATTTATATTTATTTTTAGATATGGTATAATCTTAGAGCTCTCATGTATTTTTCATAATAAATGTAACAATACTGGCATATAAGAGAGCACTTCACCTTACACTATTGGACCATCTCTGTATTTTGCCTTTGGTAGAAACTATTTCATGACAGGCCTGTCCATTCTTTTATGCTGTCTTCCTATCAAAGAGCACTTAGCAGCATTTAAAAGGCACAGCTTACACTTACAACTATATTTTTTAATAATGTAGACATTATTTCCCTTATTCAATATCAACCACAATAATTAAATACCTATAATTAATTGCCTATTTAGGGGGGCGCTGTGGCTGAGTGGTAAAGCGCTTGGCTTTTGATCCCGTAGTCCCTGGTTCGAATCCTGGTAAAAACTGAGATATTTAATTTTGGTATCTTTCAATCCACCCACTCTAAAGAGTACCTGAATTAGTTGGAGAAAAGTAAAGTGGTTGGTCTTTGTGCTGGCCACATAATAACCTCATAAATCTTGGGCCACAGAATCAAATGACCTTTACATCATCTGCCCCATAGATCACAAGGTATGAAAGGGGAACTTTACTCTTACTTTTAATTGACTAATTGGTTAATTTTTTAATTGATTCATGTTTTGTTAGGTACTGATACAATACAGTTACAACTCGATCCGAGAAATAACATGTTCAATTATCTTAGGGGATGAACCCTAATTATTTAACCGTGTCTGTAAACGCTGAAGGATTAAATTCCCTTGTTGTCATCAAAGAAAATAACCTTTAATTAATTGATTAATTTCTTTTATTGATTCATGTCTTGTCTATGCCAAAGAATAATTGTGCGAAATTTCAACTTGATCTGAGAATGGGTGTGGAAGAAACGTGTTCAAACTTTTTACCAGACAGACAGAATGAGTTGATATAAGCTTTGTAAAAATGAGAACAATATTTATAATTCATTTGGACTTTATTCAACAGTGGCTGATTATTTTTTATTTTAAGGTACTGCCTATGGTAAAGGTGTCTACTTTGCATTAAACTCATCCTACTCAGTTGGATATGCTAAGCCAGATATGGTAGGCAACAGATATATGTATGTAGCAAGAGTATTAGTTGGAGAAAACATCACAACAAATGGACATACACAATTTCTACCTAACAAACCAGGAACTAACAGACCATATGACTCAGGTGGGGATCCATCTAATGGAATCTATGTCATCTTTCATGATGCTCAGGTCTATCCTGAATATTTAATAACATTTTAAAATCATCTATAATTAGGGTGACTAAAAAATGTTAAACTTTTGCATTAAATTATTTCTGGGGAGAAGCCACCATTTTTTTTTTGGTCTTTACTTTTCTTTTTTTCTTTTAGGAAAGAGATTATGTTGAGAAATGTTTTATTTCAAAAGTTATTTTTACTGTGAATCGTATAATTATCAACAATATAAACTTGTTTTATATAACTAAAGCATGCAATGTAATTTTCTATTTATTGTCCTTTTATTTCTCAAAAATGTATATGTGATATTATTTTAATTCAGTACATTTTTTTTTGTTATTATTGATTTAAAAACTGTACTAAAGCTATTTCTTGTGGTGACAAAGGAAAATAGTCTTATCTTTAATAAAACATGATTAAAATTCTATAATGTATATCCATGCCATTTTGACTTGTAATTGGAAATTTTACAATTTTTATTATATATCCTTTTCATTGCATCTTATGAATGCCTGTATTTTGTAGATGGCTGTATTATATGTGTATAGAAAACCTTAATGTGGGTTGTGTCTATAATTGTTTCACATTAATATCTAAATTGTTCTGATCAAGATGCCAGAATGAAAGGTTCATTATGGGTTGCATATTGCTAAAGATGTTATAGGCCTACACATGAATGTAATAAATTTGTTGATTGAAATCATACATGTTTTGTTTTATAAGTTCCAATTTATCAGTTTCAGGCATAGAAAACTTTTGTGTGTAAAAATGTGTAAGAAAGGAGTGGAAAGTATAGAACACTATTTACCATTTGACAGCTGCACTAGATTGGACACTTATTCAAATCGGGGGAAGATTGCATGCCAGAGGCGATCTTTTTTGGCAAGCTTAATGGGGGATGGTTTTACAGAGGTGCTTGGCATAAGCGCTATAACTCAGGCGCCATTTTTCCCACACTGACATAGCTAGCAACAGATGATATCTGTAAGAGACAGTTGGAGCGCTCTATCAAAGGCCTCGAGACACATTTGAGGTCCAAAGAAAAACCCTTATAGAAGACAGACGCAGAAGACGTACTAAAGAAAACTTAAATAGACCCCTGCGAACAACAGGAATATCCTGGTAAAAGCATTTTTAAAAAATTTGTAACAAGATCTGGCTGTCAGGAGGAAGGCCCGAGCTCTGAACCCAATCACTCTTCATCATCCAGCCAAAGAAAGGCAAAACTACAGCACTATCAGCCTCATAAGTCATCCCAGCAAGTCCTGTTGAAAATTATACTAAACCGTCTAAAGCCGAAAAGTACAATTTAAAAAAAATATAAAATAATAAAAGTAGCTCATAACCTTGATATTACAAGCAGGCGACTAGTGCGCATGTCAACAAGAACGGTACGTAGGGACTAGTTTAAAATGTAAAATTACATTTGAAGCGAGACAAGGCAGGCTACTCTCGCCGTTTTTCTTCAACTCCTTTCTTGAAACATTTCTTTCTTGAGGGGCATGAAGGTTCTGTAAGCTGTGGCGTCACTGGGGGGGGGGGGGGGGGGGTGCTGTCCGCTTCGGGCGATTCCCGTTGGGGGGGGGGGGGAAGGGGGTGACGCCCAAGTAAAAAAAAAATCACTTTGGGAATAACAGACACACAAAAAAAAACGACAGTGGCCAAATATTGGAACATGCTATTCACAATTAATAAATAGATCTATCTACGTGAAAGATTACTTTCAGAGGTATACCAGCTGCATATATGAATATAAACACTGATGCGATTAAAATAATCTTTTAATCGAATCTATGGAATGTGTAGTTAGCACCGCAATATCAAACTGCCAACAAATGACGGCATTCTTTAGGCATAAAGTAGTATTGAAATCTCACATATAATTTATGTAAATGTTGTAGAATAGTAAGTAAATACATGGCCATAGAGATTGCTGAAGATATTGATGTTATTTCATTTCCTGTACAAGAAGCTCTAGCCAAGATGAAGAAAATGTTTTAATGTGTCTGTCAAATAATATACTTGAATATTTTAGGGGATTATTCTTTTTAGCGTTTGTCAATTTCACATCATTTACGAAGAATATTATACAAAGCAAAAGGAAAATTACGCCAGTTGTCAATAGCATGGTACTGATGCTTGCTAATAGGAACGATTTAGTCTCTTAATAGTAAAAAAAACTGTACTCTTTTCTTGTCAACTTTTTGTAACATATTTTATGTGTCGGGGGGGGGGGGGGATCCTCTTGAAATTTTAGTTAACAAGAAATTCAACGGAAAAAAAAAGAACTTCGGATTTTTCAAAGCATTCCTGTCTGTCGTAAAAAAATAGTTTCTACTAATTGACTGTATCGAGCAGACTATAGAGCCAACAACTGTTGAATCTAGATCCATATAAGTAGCTTATTTGAAATCTGCTTGGGAACTATTGTTATAAGAGTCTAGTATAACAGCTCAGTAAGTAATTTTTTTTAAAATGTGCGTCAGTGTGTAGCAATGTAGGCTTGCCTAACGATTGTAGGAAAGTTTGTTAACTTATAACTGCAGACATTTTATGTGTCCTGGATCATTGGACGTTATGTATGTATTCTTTCTTCATGTCTTCAGTGAGAATAGAATATCCATTTAATGCTTCTTCACCATTATGTTGTGTTACTGTTACTGTACAAAAAAAAGTTTGTTTTTGTTTTTAACTTCAACAGAGTAGGTCTACGGGTTTGAATGTATTTGCTATGCCGTAATTGTTTATAACAGTACAGTCTGTGCATCTTTTTTCTTCTCGTTGTCGCTGCACAAGGGCTGCATATTCCTGTCTGCATTGCTCAAGCAAAAATTTTTTTTTTCGTTCCTACTCTTGGTCTCTTCGTCTAATTTTAGGCTTAAAACAATCCCTAGTTCCCGGTATTTGTCTCTGAACTGTGTTCATTTTTTTTTAAAGCAAGTTAAAGTTTAATTTTAGGATCGATAGGTGGCCAGCCAGGCGGAAAATATTGTGTTCTTGAAATAGTCTTGTGATTGCTACGAATTGTAGTAGGTTATCTATCGATCTTGTCTAGCGTTAAGTTACCTCCCCCCCCCCCCCACACATACATCAAATAGAAATTCCTCTCTCTCTGTTGAGACACCTCTCCCTCTCCATTTGGCTGTATATTTGCTCGTGGTTCTACTTTTTCTTTAGTTCTTGTAGATTTGTTCTACACATGAACATATGGAGAGGGAAGATAGCGGAGTGACAATCTATAAATCTGTGTAAATATGTATGAATATGTAACAAAATCAATAAAACGCATATATGCCTATAACTTAACTAAATAACATAATTGTAATGCGCGAATCCTTGAGTACTCATATCATCTCAGTACCTTGTGGAATCATGCCGATAGCCAACCAACACTACTTGTAAACCAAATCCTTCGTCTCGTGTGTATTGGCTGAGGTTGACTTCCGTGTTGCTCGTGTCAGTGCTGCTTTTTTGGTAGACTTCAAGGACAAGTGTGTGCAACGGAGAGGACTCAGCATATCCACAAAACTGAAAGTCTACAGTGCTGTAGTTCTCCCGTCACTCCTATATGCATCAGAGACCTGGACCCAATATTGCCGCCACACCAAAAAGCTTAACTCCTTCCACATACGCCGTCTAAGGAGTATCCATAACGTGCGTTGGTCCGACCACATAGCAGACACAGAAATCTTAAAGCTGCCCAACATGCACAGTATCAACGCGACAGTAAAAAGGTTCCAACTTCGATGGGCGGGACATGTAGTCCGCATGCCAGACAATCGCCTTCCCAAACGACTTCTGTACGGAGAGCTGTGTGCAGGAAAGCGCTCCCGGGAGGTCAATACAAGAGCTACAAAGACACTCTCAAGAGCGCCCTCAAGGAATGCAATATCGACATTTACGGCTGGGAAGCACTATCTCGATCGCTGCTCATGGCGTGAAGCTGTGAGTCTCGGAGTCTCAAGATTTGAAGCAAGAAGAGTGGCCAGGGTGAAAGAGGGCCGAAGCAACAAAAAGCTGACAGAAGAAGCAGGCCTATCTGCAACTGACCCAACCCACCCATGCCACGTATGCGGCCGGCTTTTCAAAGCGAGGATTGGACTTTACAGTCATCTTAAAGTCCATAAGAAATGAGAAATGTATTCATCTTCGACCACGAAGAAGGAGCTACATTAGTTGAATACGACTCAGCTCCAGGTGAAACACTACACTAATGCGAATTCCCCAAACAAGCAAAAAAAAAAACAAAAAAAAAACAACATGGAGCCTGTATTCCTTACTCTAGCTAGAGATCCGGATAAAAAAGGGTCTCAAATTTTGCAACTATGGACTTATCCTGACGGGAGATCAGAGGCTGTCCACAAAGAGACCATACAGGATTAATGCCAAAGATCCATCTAAAGCCAACATCTGCAGTACGACCGGGTAGGTTTAACACTACTGTAAGGCATGCATGAAGCCCCATTTGTGACAAGTATCGTGCTGAGACTTATTCCTTTGGAGCAGGAGTTATTAGCCTGTGGGTCGCAACCCATTTGGGGGTCGAAGAACAATTTGACTGGGTATTCTAATACTGCAGAAGCTACGTCAAGCTTTTTTTTTTAAAAAATAGTCACATAAGTAGGCTATGCAACACAAAAATGATGAATGCGAAATAAGTTAAAAAGTAAAAGTTTCCATTTGCGGTTTATAGGGCAGATGATGTAAAGGTCATTTCTTTCTGTATCCCTTGGTTAACGAGGGTGTCATGTGGCTAGCACAACGACCAAATGGCCTTTCCCCAACTAATGTCAGGTACCCATTAGAGCTGAGTGGACTCAGAGGCGCTTAAAGATCCCCGAGTTAAAAATCTCAGTCTTCATCGGGATTCGAACCTTGGATTACCGCTTTACCGCTCAGCCACCGCGTCTCCCGAACAAGAAATAAATGTATGTCACAAAGATGCAATTTTATTTATTTATAATTTAATCATAATGAGAAATATTTATTTCAAGACTACAATGACAATTGTTTCGTGATGAAACCTAAAACTTTGGCAATACATATCAAATATTTACATTAACTGAACTGTTTTAGAACATCATCAAAACCACAATTACTTAGGCTTATGATTTTTACAGTTGGAGTCGCCGCATAGTGGAGAATCGTAAAAGTGGGTCGCCGGCCTAAAAGGTTGAGAGCCGCTGCCTTATAGCACGTGAAAAAAATCAAGCAGTGTGTGTTTAATTTTTTATGTCTTCTTCTCCCCCTACAAGGAATACTCTTTCTCTCTCAACTCTCCATAGACATCGTCTCCAGACTCTTCCCAGCTGGTATCACTGCCCCAGGAGGATTCCAGCTACCCGTCGCCTCATCTTAGCGCCTCCGTGGAGACGTCTAGTAGTGGAACTAGATAGGCTAAGTACGAGTAGCGAAGAAGGCCCCTGCAGGATTGCCTGGGTGAGCTTTTTTTAAAATCTCAATCGAGATGGGGATGGAACAAATAGCCAGCACCCCAGTCCAAACAGTCCGCCACGCCGTTCCACAATGGGGCCGCCATCAGTGACCGGATAGCTGGAGTGGCGGTCCCTACACGTAATAGTGGCGGTAACAGTATAGGAATATGAGACAAGCTCCCCATGGTTAACGCCATGGCCACTTAAAGCGTGTGGATTAAATAGTACCGTGAGCGGGCGCCGTGTACGAGATACGGTTAATTTCTTGCCAAGTCATGATGGCCACTACTACTGGGAGCCCTCGGAGAGGACGGGGGTGAAGATGCTCATGCCCAGGCCTGTTTGTTGCATAAAAGTCTTTCTAACGATCATGGGATTGGCGCCGATTCCCTACTGGACTTCATGGAAGGTGTCACTGCCCTGAAGTCTCAATGAAGGTGTGTCACCAAGTTATACCAGGACGATTTCCTCGCAAATGCCTCCATGACATTGCTACTGTTGGAAAACGCATTTTATTCTGTCGTAGGACATGTTCGGCATTCCTCATGTAACGCTCGGTCACACCCTTTTTAAGTAATAGCATGACGTATTTTTTTTCTACAAGATTTAAGAGATAGTGCGAGCGTATCCGAAATCATTCAACAAGAATACAATATGAATAGAACATAATTGTATAAAAGAACGTGTGAGTACGACTGGAACGCAGAGGCCCTTTTACGAGTTAATGCAAC
This sequence comes from Biomphalaria pfeifferi, assembly GCA_030265305.1. Lineage (NCBI taxonomy): Eukaryota > Metazoa > Mollusca > Gastropoda > Planorbidae > Biomphalaria > Biomphalaria pfeifferi. The sequence continues at coordinate 2,090,402 of JASAOG010000071.1, forward strand.
TGAAACTCCCTTTATTATTTTTTCCTTTTTTAATTTTTTTTTCTTTATTTATTCTTTTTCGCACCATTAGAGAGGCTTCAAGATGGGAGCAGCAACTTCAGTTGTAAAAGCAACAGCTCGTCATCAAGCCATTGAAAAAATAAATACTAAAGCGAATAAAAAAAACAAAACTCCAGCCGTTGAAGAAACAAAAACTTCAACTCCAGCCGTTGAAGAAACAAAAACTTCAACTCCAGCCGTTGAAGAAACAAAAACTTCAACTCCAGCCGTTGAAGAAACAAAAACTTCAACTCCAGCCGTTGTGGAAACAACAGCTCCAAATCATGCCATACAGGAAAAAGCTGGTGCTAATCAAGCCGTTGAAAAAGCAACAAATCAACTAAGTTTTATGGACGAAATGAGTAAGTTTCTATAAATATAACACACACCACCACATAGGCTAATGTATGTAATAGCAAAGGGCATATGATATAGATCTACTTGTAGAGATGCAGGGGGGGGGGGGGAGGGAGGGAGTGCAAAAATTGCATTATCTCTTATTTAATAAAGTCATAATTATAAAGGACTGGACATGCTTTGCTACCTAGCGGATTATAAATGTAATGAACAACGCAGTTTCTTTTGTAAATATTTATGTTATTGTACACTTTAAAGGGCAGCCTCATAGTATAGATTGCGATGTGCTTGACATGATAGTACTGCACAAATTGCATTTAAGATAAACTATATTTATAGATAGATAAGCCCAACAAATTTGGCCATATCTGTGAATACTGAAGGATTAATTTCCCTTGCTGGTATCAAACAAAATAATGAATTACCAGTTATTAATTGAATGGCAACACCAAAACTAAAATACAAGCTTTCATAGCAACCTTTCAGCTTTTCACAAGTTGTGGTGTTCAGGCTGCGAATCTGTCAAAACCACGTCCTAGGAAGCAACTAAGAGGTAAAAGGAACCTGTTTATGAAATTTCATGTGAATCCATGAGACAAAAGATGAATTTTCTTGATCAGTCAGTCAGTCAGTGGTATTTTACAAATGTAATATAGAATAACCTTTTTGGTTCCATAGGTTTTCAGAGTGTGAAGGACAGTTTTCCTCTCCAGTAAAAGAGTCATAATGTAGCCAACTACTTAATGGTTTAAGCATATGTTGGGCCTCAGTTAGATCACCTTTTGGTAGAGGTTGGCCTACACGATAAACAAGTTTATGGGGAGTTTGGGCTGCAGGTTCATACAAAGGTTTAGGAGGATTTTGGGCAACAGGTATATTAAACTCATCTGTTCTTGAACCAGTTTCCCTGATGTTGTAATCTGTCCAACTCAACAGCACACCAGAAGTAACATTAGTTGCATAATCAAAAAAGGAGCCTAATTTGAACATACCGACGAACACTTCAGGGATGACTTCTTGAGGAAGGTGAGACTGCTGACAAATTTGGTACCGGGTATTGAGTTGGTGCTGTTGAAAATGTACAGTTTACAGACTCACCGACCGAAAAAACACGTTTGGATTTTGGGAGTTATTTCAGAACAGGGCTTTACGTTTGTTAGATTTTTCATTGTCTCGCTTTTCGAGCAATAATAATGCTCAATTCAACCTAACACGATGCAAGAGCTGTAATGTAAAGAATATCAGAACTGCATGAAAAGCGCTCATTGCCAGCTTGTCCATCGTGACGAGAAACAATTCATTAGTCAAGTTATTGACAGATTCAGCAGTCCCAGTGAACGTCAGCAGTTTGTTTTTTGAATTGACCGTTGGGAGGCACGGGACGCACGGATGTACTTGGGAAAGTGTAGAGGAAATAGCTTACATGTTTAGTTGGTTATTTTATTTACGGTGCATTTAATATCGCTTAGGGAAGGGAGGCGTGGGGGCATCAGTTATTTCATTAAATATTCTCGTTACAAAAAAAAATTGAAACTGCGACTTTGAGCCATAGGTGGCAACTTGCACCCCCTGCAATAAATCCTTCGGGCGCCCATGGCTACATTATACATATTTCACAATATCAGCCCTTCTTGTGATACCAATACTTCTTCTTTGTTCAATCATACCAATAACGGGCAATAACGTTATTTAGGCGAAATCCGGCCCCCATTTTCTTCCACTTTTCAAATTCGTGTCACTATTACAATACATTAGCTTCAAAGAAAACAGTTCTTTTCTTTAAAAGACCTTCAAAAATAGTACCTTCCACTGGTAGATCTACACAGATTAGGTCAGCGTTTCTCAAACTGTGGTGCTACTAAAGGGTTAGGGCGCAAAGGCGTTGAAATGTTCTGATATATTCTCTTCTGTGTTCTCATTTTCAAAAAGGAGCATTTCCTCCGCATAACGCATTGGTTTCAAGATCAGGCAGCTAACCAGACTATTCTTCTTCTATGGGGGTGTCTTAGAATCAGTATCTTGTTCGAGCCCTTCGGAAGATTATGCAACTTGAAGGACATGGTCGGCTTTTTCTTGAGACATTTTGCAAAAGCATCTTTCGCTACTTCCAATGTCTCATTATGTGGTGTCTTGTTCGGAGATAGAAACGTATTTGTTGAGTCTCGTTTTCTAAGTAGGACTTTTTTTTTAATGTACCGTATACAAAAATGTATTCGCCAAAAAGATCGACTTATAACTTTTTACAAAGCTTTTATCAACTCTGTACATCTGTCTGTCTGTCCAAAAGTTTTTATCGTTATTTCTACGACACCTAATCTCGGACCAAGCTGAAATAGTGCACAATCATTTATTTTACCTGACAACACAAGAATTTAAAAAAAAAATTAACCAATTAGTTAATAAACTATTGGTAATCAATTACTTTGTCTGGTATCTCAAACAAGGGAAAGAAATAGTACTTGACTAAGTGGTAGTATAAGCTGAATTAGTCCCCTTTATAGATTGTCGCGTCAGGATTATTACAAATTTAATTATTTGAATGATGCAAACTAATTGATTCCCCTAATATGAGTATTTTGCTTGTTTTAATAAGAAAACATTTCATAACGTCTCGTGCACTTAACACGAATATCATCTAGAAGTGAGATGAAAATAAAAAAAAACAAAGATAGGGATTTTTTATTCATTCGTCTCCTTTCCAGGAATTGAAAGAAGAAACTCCCCTAGCAGATTATTTACCACGATTTCCCGAAATCAATTTCTATCCATTAACGGCGCAGAACATTTTTTTAAAAGTAGCCTAGAGGTAGATCCATCAGTCAGACTTTAAGCTGTTTAGCCGTATGGGTAGGAACTATTAGGTCTATGTCAGGGAAGACTTAAATTTAAACTTAGCCATTTTATAGTTAAAACCGATATAACATATAGCCCTGTAAAATGAATTACAATACCTGCATTGTACAAAGAGACCACTTGTAAAATGTTTGACCTACAATATAGGATTTCAGTAAGGCTTAAGGAAGGAGGATATTCATGTTTGACTTGATTCTTTTAAAAAATATTTTGTTAAATGGCATTTTTACAAAGCTTATACTAACTACTGCATTCCTCATTAATCTTCGGACTCGAAAACAAGCCTTATTATTATAATGTCAGAAACGAACGAGTAGTCTTTCTCTGGCGCTGCCAGGGTCGAGTTTCGTTAAAGAGAAACATAATTCATCGCAGTCTCTTTAACAGTTTCCACCGAGAAATTATCTGCTGATGTGGCAGGTCTGCAGCACAGCAGTACCACCCTCTGACAGGCAACGAGGATGTTCCTAGGAATGTTAAGGGCCTTGAAGGTATTGGAGTGGTCAGTTGTCATTATCCCCTCGGTTGATATAACAATGGGGTATATTGTTATTTTGGATAATTTCCATAGACGCTTAATCTCCAAGCCTAGGTTCCCATATTTTCGTTGTTTTTCTATCTCAGTTTTTCTTAAATTATGGCAATGTCGATTATAATGGTAGCGTTTTTTTTTTGTTTTTTTTTTATCAACGAACAGAAGATCCGGGCGATTGAAATCTACCGTTTAGTCGGTCAAAACAGGCCTATCCCAGTACAGCAGATGTTCAATAGACTCAAGAACCTCTTGTGGCGAGTATTTATAATAAGGAGGAGTATCCTTACCGATCATAGTGTGTGTCAAAGACAAGTGTTGGTGCAGCTTGGTTATGGCGACCTAGGTAGGCTAATTCTGATAGGGCTGAACATCCTGCTATAATGTGTTTAATCGACTCACCCATATTTCCACATTATCGGCAATTGTCGACAACATTGAGTTTTAGGATATGCTTCTCGTAATTTTTTATCCTAATTACTCTGCCCTGAATTGCTGTAACAAAGCCTTCTGTTTCAGAGTAGAGATGACCTGGTTTGAGCTATGTTAAGGAAGCAGCCATGTCGATGTTGTCTCCATCTAATAAAGCCGGGAATTTTCCGTGGAGTTTTTTTTCTTCCCATTGGTGAATCTCAGGCCCTACGTGGTCCTAACCGACATTAACATCAACATTGTGTAGGTTCAAAGGGGTAGTATCGGAGTCGTATTTCCGTAGGAAGGAAACTAGTCCATTGCTGGAGGCGAACAGTTTTGATCGTATTTTTGAAACTTGCATCTTACACAATTTGAATATTGCCTAACCTAATTTATCACGATTAAGGTGCAGATTTATCATCCAACTTTCAATAGTTTTTTTATTCTTGGATTGATTCTATGAATATATAGGGTTTTTTAATAACCAATCATGCGAAACTGAATCGAATACTTTTTTTCATAGTTGATGCAACACATGTGTATGTTTCTTTTTTTTTTTATTAGCTTGGTGCAATATAATACCATCTATGGTTAGCTGGAATTTACAGCCCATCGACTTTTCAATGCAATCTTGTTGTTCCTCTGCTAATAGCTTATGGGCAGAGCAAAATTTTACTTTTTAAAAGTTTATACACAATGACAGACAAGTGATAGGGCGATAGTTTGATGGTTGATTCGGATCACCTTTTTTGGAGTGGAGAGCATTGAAGACGTTAAAACTTGATGTTAGTGGTACATGTCATGGCTCTAAGTTTTTTTCAGCCAAAAGTTGTGTATATTGTCCGGCCCAGGAGCAGTCCAGTTGTAAGTTTTTGTTATAGCTGTGAAATCCTCATCAGGCATTTCTGGTATTAGGTTGTTTGTAGTTTGGATTTCCTCAATCCAGTCAGCCTGCACATTGTAATGTAGAGGGTCAGACCAAAGCGCGCCCAATAGTCGATAAACACGCCTTGTTTAGTGCTATCAATGTTTTGAATTTTGTCAACATCATTATCAGCTAGTTTACGGAAGAACTTTTTTCTTTTGTGTTGAAATACATCTTATCTTATCTTATATAATACAGACGTTACTTCAAAAAAGAAGATGATTACGTCCTACGCGTCATGCATTTAGTCATGCATATTAACCAATGACTTAAATTCTGCCAAGGCACTGGTTTTTCTGGCTAGCTCAGGCAACCCATTTTAGTTTTATGTTCTTATTTGATTTATAGAAATTTCTTTTAAGAAACCCTAATGCTCTTTCCTTTAGGTGGTTTTGTTGTAGCGCTTAAATCTAGTTCCTTTAGTTAAACTTTCTGTCTCAGCGTATCTTTCGAACACAGTCCGTCAATTTGATTCCAGTTGTACTTAATATAGTCTTCATTTTGTTAAGAATTTTCGCGAAATGGTTATTTCCTAGATATTGTCCAATTGTATCCATTTTTGGCTCCTCAGCTGATTAATATTGTCTTCAATGCGCCTTTTCCATGCTGGCACATGTTTTTTTGGTCTCTGATTAATTGGGCCTAGCTTGAGAGGATCTTTTGTCCAGAGAGCTCCGTGACAGCCCCAGCGGCGCAGTATGTAGCGAGGTGTATCTCCAACAAATTTCTTGGTGTTTCGAAATGGTTAACTAAAACTTTATTTATTTCATTAATATAAGTGTTTGTCTCTTTCTTGACATTTAGCTTAGGGATACGAGGCCCCGAGTTAAGATTGGTGTTTTTGTAACGGTCCTTGAGAGTAGAAAATTTTGAGTGTAGCTCATTGCTGATTGCCGATGTTGAATCATTCTCTTGTTGATTGGGTGTTCTACAAACGTTTTGGTTGGTCGGCTGAGTGGGTGTGGCATTTATTCCTATATTTGAGATGAGCTCTTGTATCTGAAGTTGATGACCTACTTTTCTTCTTATCGCGTAAATTTCTGTAGGGGTCAAATGCATTTTTTAATTATGACAGACCTTCTGTCTACAACATTCTGCTCTGTAAGGTTTAGATTAGGATATATTCGGTTGAATTCCTGGAAGAGTTTTTGCCTATAACCTGGGAGAGGTTTATCATCACAGTTGTTTACAAGGAGGAACGATTTGATGTCTATATTATTATATTCATTTCTCTCGTTCATTTGATCCTTTTGGCTCGATCCTCTTGTTCTACTACCAACAGCACCTCTCAATAGTGCGAGTCAGGAGTAGACCGACCTCTAGTGTTTGGTCATGAGGTTGCGAATTACCTTCAGTTAATTCACTCGACTCTTTGGTGAATAATATTTGCCGCACTAATTTATTTCATATTTATCACTGTCCTGGAAGACGCAATGGGCATGTTCTAATTCTCCTCAAAATTCAAAAATTAGATCAAACAAAAATTAACATGCGTTAACTTGTTTATTTTGATCTACTGTCTTAATTAACAACCTTATTATTATTAGACGGTATTAAAAAAACAAATAGCAGGCTATTCTCCCTTTTGATAATGCTTTTGACTTTTGGTCTTAATCCAGCGCCTTGACAACGCAGAAATCTGGTATTAATGGTGTAGATCTAAATAAGAAGAAGAAGATAAGATACTAACGCTAAATGCCGATATTGCCTAACGACTGTACTATAATTATATAAATAAGCTTTCGGAAATTCCCATTAAATTTCAAACTGAAACTCATGAAACTGTAACTGTGATAATAAGGGACAGCTCTAGCCCTGCTGTTATGCTATGAGATAATAATATAGCTTCTTTATAAAGTAGGATAAAGTAAAGATAAATTATAGCTTATATCTATAAAATAGTGCGAAGATGTAGATCTAATAAAGAAAAACGTACAATGACAATGCGAATGGCTTTACTAGACTTAGATTAAAATAGATCAAGATTAGATAAATATTAAGACTATAGTCACTATTGAAGCCATTTAAGGTAATTCAAAGAGATAATAATTAAATTAAATCGATATGATAATCATAATCTGATTCTACAGTCTAGATCTAATCTAGACCAGTAGATGATAGATCTAGTCAATATTTATATTATAGATCTATATATCATCTATCAACTTCCATTTTAAATCAGTAGATATAAGAGTCTAGAATGTCTAGCTAGAATTAGTCTAGATCTAGACTAGTCAACAAAAGAAGAATATATGAACACAAACAATCATGCCAAAATTATATAACTATTATAAATTTTACCAACAAGAAAATCATTCAAAATAGGCCTATACTTTTATAGAAAAACAAGAAGCTTAGAATTACTTAGGATCAGTCATATATTATATATATATATAATATAATATATATGTAATTTAATCTGTAATACTATATAGTATAGCTCTGATACATCTAGATCTATAGTAATAGACCTAAATTGGTGTGATTAGAAATATTTGTTTTAGGCTATTTCATGCTTTTAGCTTTCTAATATGCGATGCTATGATTGTTTCACTTATCTGGACCAGTTGGGAAAATATGGGTTGCTGCCGGGGGTGGGGGGTAGAAGAAAGAAAAGGATATCTTGGTGAATTCTAGTGTAATCATTTTTTAAAAGGGGGGGGGGGGGGGAGCCACCTGAATTCAATACTTATAACCATTCTGCTAGAAAGGTGAATATGAAAAAAGAATGCATTGTTTGTTTCAAACTTAAAATTACTTTAAAGTGGTGACCTATAAAGGGGACCAATCCATGCAGCTTATATATATACCACCACTTCAGTACAATTTCTTTCCCTTGATTGAGATACTACAAAAAATAATAAATTACAAAGTTAATTAACTAATTGATTAATTTTTTTTATTGATTCTTAATTTGTGTTGAAAGGTAATAGAAGTAATTGTGCAAAATTTCAGCCTGATCTAAGATTGGGTGTCGAAGATATAATCTGTACAAACTTTTTACCCAACAGAGTGAGTTTTTTTATAAGCTGTGTAATAGTTACAAGTAAAAATGTGTGTATGTTTAATGCATTGCCTTCTGCAATAATAAATTTATTTTATTTTGTAAAATAACTATAAATAGATATAATTTTGACATCAATTTGACTTTCAGGTTGATTTTTTCTATTTCTTAATAGACATACTATGGCATCAGCTAAGAGACCTACAGAAGATCAGGATAGTGAAGCTTTTTTTAAAGACCCAATTTTTACTAATGTAGCTCAACGTGCAACCAAGCCTGTGGCTCAATTGGGACCAATAACTCACCTGTATAAAGATCAATCTCCATTTAAGTTTATTACAACTGTGAACCAATCTACTCCTAAACTTGTTGATATACCTGTTGCCCAAACTTTCCCTAAACCTCCCCCTAAACCTTTTAATATACCTGTTGCCCAAACTCCTCCTAAATCTTTGTATGAACCTGCAGCCCAAACTCCTGATAAACTTGTTTATCCTGTAGGCCAACCTCTACCAAAAGGTGATCTAACTGAGGCCCAACATATGGTTAAACCCTTAAGTAGTTGGCTACATTATGACTCTTTTACTGGAGAGGAAAACCTATGGAACCAAAAAGGTTATTCTATATTACATTTGTAAAATACCACTGACTGACTGACTGATCAAGAAAATTCATCTTTTGTCTCATGGATTCACATGAAATTTCATAAACAGGTTCCTTTTACCTCTTAGTTGCTTCCTAAGACGTGGTTTTGACAGATTCGCAGCCTGAACACCACAACTTGTGAAAAGTTGAAAGGCTGCTATGAAAGCTTGTATTTTAGTTTTGGTGTTTCCCCACTAATGCTTGTTTTACATGTTTCGGATGTTCCTTCAGAGTTGAAGATAATTACTTCCTAGTCCAAACCTCCCGCAGGATGACGGGGGATGGGAGCGGGCAGGGTTTGAACCCGGGACCATCGATAAATCTGAACGACAGTCCAGCATGCAAACCGCACGACCAGGCAGCCATCCATAATGGCTGCAGTCTATATATAAAGCATAAATAGAAAGAGAGTTGAGAGAGTAAGGAATAATACTTTTATAGCACTGTTGTTTCTCTACATTCAATAGGAGTCAAATAAACAATTACATTTAGGCTAATAAAATTAAATTGATATTATTTTCTTTAATTAACGGAACAAAATGCCGAAATAAATGTTATGTGGGTATCGGGAATAGGGCTTTCAATTGGGGTCTTTGGAAAATAAATTCAAAAGCATGTAAATAGAAGCTGATGATTCTTAAGAAATATTTGCTGTTTCTAATACTGCACATTTCTTGCATTATGATTAAAGGATGCAACAACAACAAAAAAAAAAAAAGATAATAGGTCTACTAATCAAAGGTACTATATCAGTACATAGAAATTAAAAGCTGAACGGGGTGATGAAGGGTTGAATTATTGGAGGAGGATAAAATAAAAGCTAGGGGTAATTATTGTAATAAAAAGGGCTAAAGTATGAAAGCAGGTGTGTTAGTGTTTGGCGGGAGGGTTATAGGGCATATTTAAATATGGAATTGAAAAGCCGAAGTACTAACTTTTTGGTTGTGGAGTGGATAAGTTAAAGTGATACTAAAATTCATAAAGAACATACAAAATACAAACTAGTGACAATATTTTTTGCCCAAAATTTAATTTTATGCCAAACTTTTCACATAAAATTTATTTGCAATTTTGTTTTCTTCACTGTTACATTTTTTAAAAATTAAAGTACCTTCACTTATTGTCCTATCCCTTTTGGGACACCAGACATGATCTATTCTACTTTGTCTTTTCTTGACTAGAAAATCTTTCAATGACAGATCCTTCCATTCTTCGATATTATCTTTCTATCCTTTTATCTGTCTAACTGTTCTTCTTTTCACTGGTACTATTTAGTGCTGCAAGTTTTTTGCAAGTTTTTTTTAAGTAAAATTTATTTTTAGTTTCAGTATCCAGTGATCTCACTTTCAAGCCTTACTAATAGTATTAATATTATTGTAGAATCACAAAATTCTAGTTTATATTCATCTTTTTTAATCTATATCCTATAGAGAAAAGGACTACACCTACAAGTCTGGCCAGTACATCACATAATAAAAGTAAAATAAATAAGCATTTTTTTTTATTGGCATATCTATTTATATACATGTTTTTTCTGTATCTTATTGATCATTATGAAATAGATTCTAAAGGTTTAAAAAAATGAATATGATCCTATATTAAAGTAGATAAAAATGTTCCAATCTGTCAAAGCTTGTCTGTAACAAATTAAATTTTGTTTGTGCTAAGTGTTTATAAATAAAAATTAAGAACTCTTAAAAAACTCTAACCCAAACTCTTAAAAAAAGAAAAGAAAACAGAACAAAGTTGTTTTTCACACTAACTTGTGAAGCAGGTGTGGGTCAATGGTTTGGGCTAGCAATGCTGGTCATGCATCAGATTCTGATAATTTTTTTTAGCATTTCAATTATGGTATAGGGGTGAAGTAAGTGAAGTAATATCGCTTTTCATTGTTTTTATTTTTTTTTGAGGAATATGGATATGTCACTGGTCACCTATATTGTAGTAGTAATTGTCAATAACAAGAACAAAGCTTTCTTTTGGGTTCAAAAAATTTAGAGAAAAGAATCATGTCTAGTTATCAGAAACTATGAATTACATCTTTAAGTATCACAATCACAAGATTTGGTCTTTGTGCAAGAGAAAAAAATTTAAGCCACCAAAATCGGATCCAATGGAGCCATTATGCATCTTTTGAGGCTCTTCAGACACAACATCAGCTGAAAGTGATGACATGTCCCAACAGCTGTTTCCTAGACCCATGACGACTGACAGTGAGTTCCACAAGACCCATTATGGCTTGATAGCATCTCTTTTATCAGAAATGTGCTGCCAATATGGTCATTGTTTGTTTTTTTTTCATTAGGAGAATGGGAGCCAGATTTTCGTCTTTCAGCTGGTTCTCTTGGATTTTCTCATCAGACTATGGTCCGAAAACGTCCTCCCTAAGATGTTAGCAATTAATGAGTACCTCATTTTCTTCAACCTTCCTGTAGTGTTTGTGTCCTATTTTGCAAGATAGTCAAGACATTGCATCAGCATTCTGATGAGTCTGTCCTTTCTTGTGTTGAGTCTTGAAGCCCAGGGTTTGTTGACGTTCAATCCACCTGTTGACTTGACCTTCAGGACTTTTAAAAAGCAGCCATAGTAGAGCATCATGATCTGTCCTTACGGTTTAGGAGGAATTTTTGCACATATATTGTAAAAAAATTTGTATGGCATCCACAACAGCCAGTAGTACGCATCTCAAGACACTAGTTCCTTTCCGGTATGGATGCAAGCTTCAAATGAAGTAAGCATGAACTCTTTCCATCTTATCCACCTTCTAGGACAGGATGTTGCTCAAAGCTGTGTCAAGTATTATCTTCTTGCCATCAAGGAAACAAACAATAACATTAACTGTAGATAAGAAACTCTAGACAACAATATCAGTCTATTGAAGCAAGACATTTAGTGCAGAGCTTGTTATGGCACTGGACATTGTGGCGCAAAATTTTTTAGACACATCATATATGTTCAACCAATGGGTCAGAGAGTATAAAGATGGATCTCAAAAATTCAATGCAAACGGAGGAGCTGGCATTACAGTCAAATGACCCAATGAAAAAGTCTAGAAAAGTTCAAGACCACTCGCAATCCATTAGACAGCTACAGTGCAGAAAGGGAAGCATTAAAACAAGCATCAGTCTAAAAGCCTATAGATTTAAAATAAAAAAATTCTTTGTGCTCAAATGCAACCCTACTTTTATTTTTGTAAAATATTTTTAAAATGCAATTATATTTTACAGCGCTTGTCACTCCATTCAGCAGACCCAACACAGATAATGTAGCTTTTGCTTCATTTGAAAAAACAACTTTTAATCAACCAAGCTTAGGCATACATAACAAAAAGGGTAGGTTATATATTGTTACTAATCTAACTATCCAGGCTCTCTGCAAACTGCACCATACACCACCAACTTAAAGAACTTGACAACTCAGGGCTCCAAAGTAACGTAACATTTTATTAGTTGAATAAATAACAGCCAATACTGTACAATTGGCAACACGTACACTGTACAAATATCTCTCTGATAACACCGTACCGCCGTATTAACTCTTGCACTGGCCTCTCCGTCTCGTTCGGGGCTTGCACTAGGTTCAACTGTTCAGGACTGACTTCACACACTAGACTCGTTGTGTCGGACTCGATCGCAGACCAAGATCAAGACGCCAGTCGTCTCAACTGTACTTGACAGTGCTCCGCACTGAACCGTCGTAATGCTTCGTACAGAACCACACCGTTGAACTGTGCTGTAGTCGATCGTGTTCTGAGCCCTGTCGTGAACCTTCAGTCGTGAACCACCCTGAATGCCTTAGAACCTCTTTCAATGGCATTCCTTTATGTTGTCCTCCCATCGCTCTCTCAATCTGCCTCTTCTTCCCCTCCCTGGTACTGCTCCTGAAGGAAGGCCCTGAAGACCCGACAATATGGCCATAGATTTCAAGCCAGCATTTTTCTACGACAGTCAGCAGGTCATCATGGGGTCCAATCATTGCAGTAACCCTGTCTCCAATCTCCTGTTTTGTGATGTGGTCTTTAAATGTGACACCCAGGGTCCCTCTGTAGCATCTCAATTCCACTGCCAGGATCCTTCCCCTAGCTGCGCAGCCAGCGTCCAAGACCCACAAGCACACAAAAATGTGGCCATGACCAGGAGCACACCAGTCAGCCTCCGGTGCCAAGGGCCAAGTCCCCGTCCCTCCATACTATCTTAAGTTCTGAAAGGGCCGCCGTGGACCGCAATACCTATTTAAAAACTTTAAAGAAACTAAGGCAGAAAAGTCCATAAAAAGTATCTTAAAATTAAACACCTAACTCAAAAAGTTAGCCGACATAAACAAAGTAATAGCTAAGGATAGCAATAAAAATGTTTGGTCATACATAAAATTTAAGAAAATGGAGACAAGGGTAGCCTCATTCAAAGGAGAAGATATAACATAATGATAATGAAACTAAAGCTAACATTTTAAATAAATACTTGGTATCAAAATATCTAGGTGTTATAATAAAGGAAAAATTATCCTGTAAACCCCATATTGTAATAACTATTACAAAATTTAAAAAAGCATTAGGGATTGTTAAAAGAATTTTTTAGAAATCAATTAAGAACATGAAACTAAATTGTTAATTAACGCTGATTAGGCCAATACTAGAATATGCTTCCTCTGTTTAGGACCCCTTTAAGTCAAGAAACTAGAACAGATGCGAAGTAGAGCCATGAGATTTCTAATAAATTCTAGAGTCTTGTAAAGATCTAGTTTGATCTTGACTGAAAAAGTGTAGTAAGGAAGATATTCTTCATGGTGAAGTTTTTACTTTTTAAGTAAGACTGTTGTGTACACTGAATGATGTTATTTTATCTTTTATATTGCAGTACCTCATTACAAGTCAATGAGTAACTTGGCAGGAGAGGAAATTAATACAAGTTGTCAAATTTCTAATAAACCAATTGACAAACTAGGTAAACTTTACATCTATCTGTTCTCTATTTGTCTGTGTCTGTCTTACTTTATCTAAATTTATTTATTTATTGTGCTCGATAGATACAAAGATACATAGATCCACGCTAATGTATCTTAGGCTAACTAATGTTTCAGATTTACAAAAATGAATGTATATAAATAAACCAGCTTAATGCTTTATACATATCACTATATGGACAGGCATATTCTTATGTACTCTTTACTATGCTATTTTATATTGTAGCCCGACATAACAGATCAACAAACAACTTATTTCGAGATGAAACAATTAAAACTAGAGAGATTCAATGTGACCAAAAAGGTAAGATCTATCTATATTTATTCTTGCTCTTTTTTCAATATTTTATTAAATTTCAAACAGAAAATGGAACTCAAAACGTTAGTCAAGCTGCCATATAACATTATGTTTATATTTCAGATCAAACTGTGTCTCAAGATAGTGAAAACTCTAAAGATAACAAAAAAAAAGATACCAAAAATTTCAAAGCGATCAGAAAAACTGAAGAAAATTTTAGGCAGTGTAAATCAAATAAGTCAAACATAGATCTACCTGAAATATTTTCAGGAAAGCTAATATCCTCGGAACCAAGTACAAAAAAAGAAGGCAGCATTTTTATTGGCACAATTTTTTTAATAAGCAATGCTTCATTTCAATTTCTGAAGACACAGTTGAAATATTTGGAAGAAATGGTAAAAGACGATCATTGTGAAATTAGCCTTTTTAATGATAAAATACTTGTAAAGCTGAAATTGTCAAAAAAAATTTCAGCTAAGGAAGTCAAGGTTTTCATTGATAAAGCATTGGAAAAAATTGTTAAATTTCTACTTCTGTTTAATGTTTTGAAATTTAAAATGAAAGGTTCTCAGTTATCAGATTTCAAAACATTTAGTAAAGGTAAAATGGCCAACATTTTTGTAGACTACGAAACTAATGAAGTTATTGCTATAAGTGCCAAAAGTTTAAAAGATTTAGAAGCCATGTTGAAGGATTTGTGCCTTAGATACCTCCAAGAAGACGTGGCTGAAACTAATGTTGAAGTTTTTGAAACATTCAGTTCACAGTACAATGAAAATAAAAGCAGAGAGAAAAGAGATCAAGTACTGAAGACTAACAAGCCAGCTACAAGTAGAAGTGAAATTCTATTTTTCAGTGGAAGACATCTTTTTTTAAGAAGATTTTTAATGAAAGAATTCTATGCAAACACAAAAAAGAATCTGGATGCAAACTTCAAACTGTTTCCTGATAAGTGTGTAATCAGTGGGACACAAGAATCTATTAAAAGATTTGAAGAGTTTTTCAATAAAATAATGTAAGTGATATTTTAATATGGAGTAGAGGTAAAAGTAAAAGTTTCAGACCTTTCGATCTATAGGGCAGATGATGTTAAGGTCATCTCTTTCTTTGGCCAATGGCTAATAAGCAGGATGTTATGTGGCCTGCACAATGACCAGCTGCCTTTACTTTCCCCAACTAAGGTCAGGTACCCATTAGAGTTGGGTGGACTCAATGTAGCCCTAAAAATCGCGGAATTCAAAATCCAAGTCTTCATAAAGATTCGAACCCAGGACCCCAAGTTTGTAAGCCAAGCGTTGAACCACTCAGCCACCGCTTCCCTCTGGAGTTAAGGTAGTCTGAATGAAAAAAAGCAGAAAGTTAACAAAATCACTTACCGGTATCTATATTCTTAGCTGAAGCATATAAATAATATAAACCGGTACACAGGATTTTCAGAGATATGTTATATAGATGGCTGCCTGGTCATGTGGTATGCATTATGGACTATTGTTTGATGGCCTTGGTTATGAACCTTGCCCACCTCCATCCCTCATTGTCCAGTGGTTTGGGCTAGTATGTAATCATTATCTTTAAAATCTGAAGAAACATCTGAAACATGTAAAACATTTTACAAACAAACATTGAAAGCAAATAACAATAGTTTGTGAAAGAATAAAAAATGTGTGGCAATTTGTAAGAATGTTTAGGAAATGAATTAGATAAATTAAGACTCTATATGTTTACTAACTCTTATCACATATATTTGATTTAGAATGAAGATAGATGAATCAGAAGTTAAACTTAAGTTTTTTGGTATTCAAGAATTCCTCCAAAGCAATGAAGGTCAAAACCTGCTAAAAAGTATAGAAAGTGGCAATAGATGTATCATCCAATTAAAGTCTGATGCAGAACCAGATACACAACCACAGCAAAATATACCTCAAGGTGAGAAAAACATAGGTGATAAGTGTTTTAGGTTATTGGCTATCATTAACATTAGAAACCTAAAAAAAAAAATGAAAACAGTCTAATATTTTAAATTTACTTTTTTTTTTTCTTTTTAATAACATCAAAATATTTCAGTTGCTGTCACCAAAACTGTATCTCAAAATGCATGGGACTTTGGAGACATAAAAGTTGATGTCATCATTGGTGAAATTAATAAAGAAACTGTAAGAAACAATAGATACAAAAATTATTATTATTATGGTTTAATTTAATTTTTTGTGTCACAAATTATCTTATTATATTTAATTTAAAAGCCTAATTTTTCTTATTGCATTAAACAAGAATCTTATAATTTTGTAGACTGATGTCATTGTCTCTAGTGTTGCTAAACACTTGGATTTGTGTAGTGGAAAGCTATCCAATTGTATTTTAAAAACAGCTGGAGACATTGTACAAGCTGAATTAAATTTAAGGTAGGCCTCTGTGTCCATTTTTACCTGTTATCTTTACAGCTTAGCATTTAGTTTTGAGTTTATTATAATTGTCAAATTTAACCTAGTAGTAAACATTTTTTCTTTTATTCTAGTGTATTTTCTGTTTATTTAGAGCTCTGTTAACTTGAGAGATTTATCCTCTTATTAGTTAATTTGACTTGGATTAGCCATAAGTTTCATCATTAATTTTTATTGACTAAGGTACAGTGGCAAGGCAAAGAGAAAACTAGGCCTCTCATAATGATGTTGGGATAAATTTTGTTAATGCAAAAAAATTTGACCTCTTGTATAGGAGTTATCTTATGTCCATCATCAAAGGTTTTTAAAAATTTATCCAAAAATTTAAAAAAATAAAAATTACCTTTTATTTGTGATTGCCTGTGATTATTTTTGTCTTCTATGTTCACAAAGTTAGAAAAATGTTGAGATATTACTTCTTAAGCATCTTTATGATGGTTCTGTTTATTATATGGAACAGTTATGACAGAAGTGGATTTAGCTAGGTTTGTATTCTAAATGTGAAATATTGTTTAAAGTTTTTAATAGAAGAATTTTTAGAATAGAATATATATATAGGTGTTTCAGATTTCAAGTTTCTATCTTGTAAGGTAAAAAGAAAAAAAACCCAGTCATTCTTCTATTTCAGTTTTCTGGCATTTCCACACCACAAATTCTACATTACTTAGATTTTCAGTCTTCATTTTTTTTGGCCAATGTACCTATATTCAGTGTGGGCTAGAACTTTGAAAAATGTTTTTTTTTTTAATTTGAATAATTTCATCAGTATTTCTGATGAAGATGAATCTAATATGTGTACATGTGAGCTGTAATTTAGTCGTGGTCTTCGTAAGAGTATTCTAGTGGTCTCAGAGCAAGTTGATGGTTGAGCTTCTCTTTAAAGAGGTCAAGAAGTATCCCTGTAAAAAATGAGTTCTTTTTAATTTAAAATATCAATCTATTACATCAATCACAGTAATGCATACTTAACACAGACACAATGAATTAGAAAATATTTGGCAGTTATTTAGTTTTATTTCATGCTGTTTTTTTTTAAAGGTATCCAATGGGAATTAATTATGGTGACTTTGCTACATCTAGTGGAGGTAACTTGCAGTGCAAACATATTTTTCATGCCTGTGTTCCATATGCCTGCAGACAAAATTCAGGAGAGGTCTTGAACACATTTTAACAATTTTTTAATTACACTATATATATCACAATTAAATTCAAAATGATTCTAAAACATTTTCATTAATAAGTAAAATTGTTTTTGTATTAATTTTTTGGAAGTTTATTTATGACATTTTAAAACTCTGTTGCTAATTAACTATTGCTAACTTTACTATTTGATGTCACAGGAGAATAATAGAGATATTCTTTTCATTCATATAACCCTCACCCCAGAATGCCCTAATGTTGTGCATTGTCTTAGAACAGTCTTTCCCAAACTGTGTTCCTATATTGCTCCGTGAGGCATGAATAAGTGTTTCACAAACTACTGGAATAATTAACTAGTATTCCACCATGTGAATTAATCTTTCTAAAAAATAAGCAAAGTGTTTCACTAAATACTCAGAAAGTGTGAAGTGTTCCATTAAGGAAAAAGTTTGGGAAACATTGTCTTCGACAATAGTAAATATAATGAAACATTCAAGGGGAAACTTAAAAATTGTTTATTTTATAGTGATTTTTTAATTTCTTTATGCTCTCTTTTTTCTTCTTATTTTGTTTTTCATATTTCTTTTATAAAGATAATAAATTTGGTTAGAAACTGTTTAGGTTTTCGGTTTTCTACATTCTGATTAAAAATAAATAAATAAATATATGTATATATATATAAGAATTAGTAGACCAGAGCTTGCTTTTATTCAGATATTAGTGATATTAAACTATTTTAAAATGACTGGAACACATATTTATTATGTGATACTAAAATAAAATTGTATATTTTAAGCTTACATTCTCAGGGTCAATAAATCTAATGGCGCTAGCTAGAAAATTCCCAACAAAAAAAGATTTTTTTCAAGCCTATTCAGTATAATAAAACTAGTTATTCTATTCATAACATTTTTGTTATCACCTTTATGAAATGTCAGTTGTTTTTTTGTATGTGGGCTGTATAAGCACACTTTAAGTCCATGCAATTTTGTAGTAGTCTTTATGGCCACATACATTACGCCAACTCCCATCCCCTGTCGTCCTGCGCGAGGTTTGGACTAGGAATGAAGTTATCTTCAACTCTGAAGGAACATCCAAAACATTTTACAAAGAAACAAACAACCGTTTAATATCTGAAAAAGAAGCCTTAAAGAGCAATTAGGGTAATTAACAAATCACTCGGTATAATAGAAATGTTCTTTAAACGTATTGGTTTATACTTATGCAAGATATGTCCCAAGGGAGGTCATTTCAAAAAAATGTGTAGTGGCCTACATTATTTTGTTAAAGCATTTTGAATAAGTAAAATGCACCATTATTATTATTTATAATATAATATAATATGTAAATGTGTGGCCATTCAAGTAATAATAATATCTGGACAAATGCAAATGTTGGTCTCAAAATAATGTTTTTCCCCTAAGTTCCTAAATACTTTATAGAATATCCCTTTAACTTATGGTAAAATTTTCAAAATTAATTTATTTTAAGATGACTGATTTAGTCATAAAAATGCTGAAAGAGGCTGACAACATTAAAGCCCAGTCTATTTCAATACCTGCTTTGGGCACTGGAGCTTTAGGATACCCATTAGGTTTGTGTAAAGAAAAATAAAACAGATATATTTATTTATTTTTATTTATTAAATTTAAAATGTAAATATATATATATATATATATCATTGGCCTCCTTCAGTCGTAGAACGACTGGTTCATCTCGCACACTTCCTCTTGTGGCTGTGGAGCCCTATTTTGGAGAGACACTCCCGTCCAAAAATATCACAGGTTAAGGTTGCTTTTGCTTCAGTGGTAGAGGAGCTGGCCATTTTTCGCATGGTCTGTTTTTCTTCCAGGGCTGAGGCCCATGTTCTTTTGCTATCCATAGCTTTCTTGGTCACTGTCTCTCTCCATCTGGTGCGGTCTAGAGCTATGTCTTCCCAATGGTCAGTATTGATGTTCACTGATTTGAGGTCCCGTTTTATTACATATATGTAACGGAGGTGGGGGCGACCAGTTTTTCTTGAGCCAGTCGCGCGAGTTGTCCATAGAGGATGACTTTCGAATGTGTTTGTCCTCCATCCAGCGAACATGTCCAAGCCAGCGCAACTCGCGTTGTCTTTTTCTTTCCAAGATCCTACAGAGACATTGCAAATGGAATGAGTTATGTTTTCTCTCTTGCTTTGCATAGGTGGTTCATGATTCACTACCATACAGTAGTGTACTCGTAATGCATGCCTTGTAGACTTTCATTTTGGTCACTGTAGTGAGCTTCTGGTTTTCCCAAACTCTTGATCTGAGTCTAGCAAATGTCGAGGCAGTCTTCCCTATGCGTTTTTTTCTCTCCTCTTCTAGAGACAGGTCATCTTGAATTGTGGATCCCAGAATTCATTTACGACATCCAGCTTGTTATCTTCTATGAGGATTAAGGGTGGTGCTGTAGCAGGTGGTCCCATAACATTTGTTTTCTTTTTGCTAATAGTCAAGCCATACTCCTTACAGGCCTGAGAGAAGCGGGACATTAGTAACTGAAGTTCCTCTTGTGAGTGTGCCACCACTGCTGCGTTGTCTGCAAAGAGCATATCTCTTATGAGGGCTTTTCTGGATTTAGTTTGGCCCTCAGTCTAGCAACATTTAGAAGTTTGCCGTCGAATCTGGAATGAAAATATATGCCTTCGGTGGATTTGTCAAGTGTGTGGTGGATTAGCATTGAGAAGAGTATTCCTTATTCCTAAGAGGGTTGGGGCCAGGACACATCCTTGTTTGACTCCCCAGTTTATATTGAAACTTTCAGAGCAGACGTCTTTGAACTGTACTGTACCCATCATATTTTAGTGGAAAGAGACAATTATTACATTACATTATTGTCTCTTTCCACTAAACATTATATATATATATATATATATATATATATATGTCAACATGTATGTATATATATATATATATAATGTATGATTGGTCTAAATATTTTATATTAAACTAACTGATTATTTTTGTTAGTTAATTATTTTTTTCTACAGATGCATCTGCTAAAGAAATTTTTGGGGGCATTAGACAGTTTGCTCAAAGCCATAGACAGTCTCTAATACAACGGGTCAATATTGTGATATTCCCAAGTGATACAGAAGCTGCACAAGTATTTTTTTTTTTATTACAATGCTTATATTAACTCTGTATCTTTCTCGAACATTTTCATTATTGTAATTCAAATTTTCAACCACTTCTACTTATCCAATCATGTTCAAATTTTGCATACAAGCTCATGCTCGATGACAACACATGAATTAATGAAAAAAAATTAACCAGTTAGCTAAATCATTTTGTCCTAATTGATTTTTATATAGAAAATGTTCTAAGCTAAGGTGAGATAAGTTGTTTTTTTTAATTCTCTTATTTATCTTTTTTTAATGCAACCAAGAAAAGAAAACAGTTCTTTGCAGTTACTCATTTTGGTAAAACCCTAAAGCACCTCCCATCTTCTCACCCCTCCTCACTTTAAAGGAACTGCCCAAAACTAATTAAAAGATCCTTGAGAAAATGCTGCTCAAATTAAAATGACACATGTTGACATCCCTTATGCTTTCTTTGCATTAACTAGAGCTGCTTTTAGTAAAGATGTCCGTAGATTAGAGTTTATTGTAGAATATCAACATTAACATTCTTCATGGCAGAACCCTATATAATAAAAAAAAATAATGTAATGTTCAGAATTGTTTATCTGAATACAAATAGAAAGCTATAAAAAAAAACAATATTGATATACCACTCTTATTTTCATAAATTAAATTTCCTATTTAAAGTTATAATTTGTTTGATTTTGAAATTCTAAATGAGCATCATACAATTAAAAGGATCTGACACACCAAAAAAACAAAACAACAACAAATGTTACAATGAGTAAAGAGTAACAATGAGAAAAACAGCTTCATTAATTACTATGGCCTAGATTGCAAAATAGCCTATAGCTAAGCATCAAAATCTGACTAAAAGAAAAAGATTTTTTTTTACTAAATCTAAATATCCTTGAAACTTAATTTTTTTCTATTCAGATTAGAAGAAAAAAATTAATAACTTTTTTAAGATGATGTCACAAATCAAAAACTATTTTTCTTCAGATCTTTAGATCAATTTTATTTGATAAGCAAGACATTGGGGCTGAAAGTAAACACAGTGTTCCATTGACTGATGCTAGTTGTGAGTACAAGTAATGTTTTTCTCATTGCTGTGCATCTTGCAGAAATTTGTCATTAGCAAGTGTAATAAGAGTCAAGAGTGAAACTTCTAAAAAAGTCTATCCGTGGCATGGTACCTAATGGAATATTGTACAGTATTAACTTTGAAAGCATTTTAAGATAATGGGTGTTACAAATTGTATTTAAACTTACTCAAAAGAACATTAAATATATTCTTGCTTATCTATGATGAGATGATTAAAGGGGAATTTCTAAAACATTTTGAATGTATGTTTCTAAGTGAATTGTCTTTTCTATGCTAGCTTACTACTAGGTTTCATATGACATGTAGACAAGAAGAATCAAAGTATTTTATATGATTGAATTCGTTTTTAGCATATAAAATAGGAGAGACCTAACTGTATTGCAAAGATTTTATAGCTTCTATATCTTAATAAGTTTTTGAATTCTTTATTTAAAAATAAGGTCCATGTTTAGAGTTCTTTCTCTTTATTTGGTAGTTTTTTTTTTATACTAAAAAATTAACTTGAAAATGTTTTCTAAATTAGTAAATATTAAATATTATTAAATATTAGCTTTTTTTTTCTATGAACAGATCAAAGTGTTGAAGTCAAAAAAATATCTCAAGAAGTAGATCTTAAGATTTTTTCAGACAATGCTCACAAAAGACAATCAGCAGCAAAAACTCTTCAGGAAGAATGTCAGTCAGCATTTAAAGAGGAAAATATCACAGATAAAAATTTACATCGCCTCAAACCAGATCAAGTATATTAATTTTAATATTATTTTTTTCCATTTGTTATTACTATATTATGATTTTATATTCTACTATTCCTATCCCTAATTTCACCCGTTATTATAATAGAGCCAGATGCATGGTTAGACTTTGTTAGAATTTGAGTAATTACAAAGTAACAAGTATGTACATGGATATGTCTAGGATGTAATAATTTTCTTTCTATAGAATCTCTGACATTTATATCATAAGATTATAATATAAAGTGAATTTATTTTCTATCTTACCTAATTTTTCTTCTGACAAATCAAGAACTTGTACTCCTTAGCTTAGACCAGCGGTTCTCAACCTTTCTAGTTCCGCGACCCAGCAATATAATTTCCCACTAAGCGGCGACCCCCCCAACCGTAAACTTTTTTTCGTTTACAGATAAATAAGTTTGTGCACATAATTACATTAAAATAGGTTATTATTAAGACTTGCATTTATTTGATTTCCTGTTGCATATTCACAAATATACATGTTCCATACTTAAGTGACAATTTGACTAATATGGTGAAGTATGGATAACAGTCTTTGATATTATTATTATAGCTTTTATATAGCGCTTACTTTCATGCTTTTAGCATGCTCAGAGCGCTTTTGGTCCAATCTCATTTGTGGACCAGTGGGGGGGAAGGGGTATCTAGGAGTTGGTTTTCCGTGCTGCCTTTAGGCGCTCAGTAAACACAACTCTGCCCAAGTCGGGTGTCGAACCTCGAGCCCCCTTCTAGGTAGCCAAGCCAAGCCAAGTTCAAGCGCACTTGGCCTCTCGACCACGCTTCCCACAGTAAACTACATTGTTACAGAAATAGTATTTCAATAGCAGGCTATTTACTAACATGCCAATGGTAGTGCAAAGCCACTGCGAAGGTTAAGTTTGTTTCTGTTCCACCAGATCAGGAATTCAGTAGCACAACAAATGTCATCTTATGCATCAAGTCTGCTTCTGAATTTGGACTTAATGATTAACTAGCTAAAAAAAATTTGGTTTCATGTTTTCAAAGATTTGTTCTTGGAAATGAAAGAAGAACGCACAACACAATCTCAAACAGAATGGGATAGGAAATATTTTGAATACCAAGTTACAGCACTATTAAAACAAAAAACAAAACAAAAAACTTTCAATGATGAACAGACAAAAATTCAAATTTTCGGGGGTCTTAGGCGACCCCTGGCAATTTGTCATTTGACCCCCCAAGGGGATGATGACCCACAGGTTGAGAACCCCTGGCTTAGACTATTAGCCAATGATTGCCCAATATATAGCACAAAGTAAAATAATGAAAACTTAAAATACTAACATTTTACATACATTTTAAAAATAATTTTTTATTGTAAAGGATGTCTCTCCACCCAGAAAAACACCACATTTTTTTAAGCATTACAAAATTATTTTTTGGTAGCAAATGAGTTAATCAAATTTAAAACTCAAAATAATTAAGAGTTATAATAAACAGGAAATGAGAATATTATTGACACTACTGGAAAAAAATAAAAAAGTATAGTAATAATAATACTTAACACTTAACCACAACTTATGTCTTTCAAGATGTAAAATGCCACAGATAACTTACAAATACAAAAATCGCAACCTAAAAAAATACTCTGAAAGGTGCAAAGTTAAAGGTGCATTACATACAAAGATAACTATTAAAATATACAAGAATTATTTTTTTTTTGTAAGAATTTTTATAAAGAAGAAAAACAATTGTATTAGATTAAAATAGTCACTTTTTAAACAAAATTAAATACTAATTCCAGATAATACTCAATATGCAATGTTATTTTTACAAAGCTTATATCAATTTAACTTACTCTGTTTGGTAAAAAGTTTGTATACATTATTTCTCCGACCTCTGATACCTAATTTCGGATAAAGTAAAATTATTTCTTTTACTTGACAACACAAGAATCAATAAAAAAATAACCAGTTAGTTTATTGATAATTAATTATTTTATTTGCTATCTCGAACAAGAGTAAGAAATTGTACTTAATTGAGGTGGTGGTATAAGCAGAATTATACCTTTATCTGTCACCACTTTAAAGTTAGTTTGTAACAACCAATAGATAACTATACAATGTTCTATTTTCATACACACCTCACTAGCAGAGTGGTTAGAATGTCGGCTTGAGGAGCCATGAGTTCGAATTCAGGTGGTTCCACTTTTTTTTTTTTAAATGATTATAAAAAAACGATTATGATAAAATTCTCCTAGAATTTAAATCCCCATTTTCCCAA
The DNA here is from genome assembly GCA_030265305.1 of Biomphalaria pfeifferi. Taxonomy (NCBI): domain Eukaryota; kingdom Metazoa; phylum Mollusca; class Gastropoda; family Planorbidae; genus Biomphalaria; species Biomphalaria pfeifferi. The sequence goes on from JASAOG010000071.1 coordinate 2,115,219, forward strand.
ATGGTCCAGATAAGTGTATTGAGAAAACTAAAAGCATGAAATAGTGATAAACAAAAGCACTTAGTAATAATGTTTCTAGCCACATAGATTTAATGTTGTTGATCTAGATATGTTACTAACTTAATTAACTAAACTGATCCGAACTAATTTATACAACTACACTTCGTGTAAACAAAGTTTTTTTTTCTTTTTCTTGTTTAAAAGTTTTAATTTCTAGACCTTTTGAGCCCATGCTACTATTCATTCAGTCCAAACTATACCATTTTTTGTTTGTTCTCTTCCCTTTTCTCCAGCAGATCATCGAGTCTTTAAATGCCCTTTTTATTTGACCTCATCCTATTTCCAACCTTGCCACATCTCAAAGCTTTAATGTTAATAGGTATGACTGGCAACACTATTGCAGACTCTTTGCCTCCACCAACTGAAGAGGCTGTAAGTTTTTATCATGCCTTGGCTATAATAAAAAAAAAAAAAAACAGAAATGGAAAAGTGGTTTGAGTGCTGGGACAAGTCCCAAAAAGCCAGTGGAGTCTGGGAGCGCATGAAGCGCCCTGACCGCACTTCCTCAGGCTGAGCAGGCTATTATAGCACAGTGCAGGACAGGCCACTGCCCTGTTGGCTCATATTTCTCATGGCTATGGCCAAATTTCGATTCAATGTGTCCCCTCTGTGGGGAAGAAGAGTAAACCGTGCCTCATATTCTGTTTGACTGCTTCCGACTTGCTGATCTCCACATCGACAGGTCTGGGAAACCAAAAATTCTCAACCTGTATGGTGACATGTACACACTACGCAAGACAGCAGGGCTTTTGCAAGAGAGGATTTAAGCCTCTCAAGCCCCCACTCAAAAGGAGTTTTATGATGATGACGAATGTTAATCTTATCTCCTCTTCCTATTGTATAGCCTTACTTTTTCTCTCCTATAACTCAACCTAATAAAGATAAATAATAATCTAATGCTGAATATATAAATAAATTTATATAGGCTATATAAATGTCTCTTTCTGTCTCAGAAGACAATGGATGCGCCCAGATGAGTCACTGGTTTTGAATAACTAATTCTTGTAGATTATAAGAGATAGTTGCATATTAATATGTTTTCAATATTCATTGTGTAGAGTTAGTTTTTTTTCTTATTTAGTACTTCTTTCAATATTTGTTTATTTATATGTAACTAGTTCTTTATTTGAGACTGACTTAATTGTAACTTCTTTGAGAACAAATTTTAAATAGACCATACAAAACACATTTTCTCTCTGGAAAAAAAAGGTTAATTTAAAAAAGTAAATAAAAAACAGACGTGCCAATTAAATTTACAACTATAATGACTACAAAGACTATCTAGAAGCTACTTTATGCAGTATGCTGTGAAATACACATTTTGACTCAACAAATACATAATTTAACCACAGAGAAAACAAAATCATGTTAATTTTGTGTACATTATTTATTATGTTTAAGGGTAAATTTAAAACCTTTAAAAATTATCATATATTTTACACATAAAGTTTAATTTATTGCATTTCATTTTTTTAAGCTCTCTTTTTCATATGAAATATGTATTATTACTCAATTATTTTTTTGACAGCAGTGTACTAGAGAATGAAAATCAGTATATTAATTAATTAATAGTTATATTTATATTCATGAAGAATATTAAAATTAGGTTTTAAAATTCTAATTGTTCATACCAGCATTCTGTTTTGCTAGATTCTTATCCATGAACATATTTTTAATATACTGAGAAATATTTGAAAACTTTTTGGTTTCAACAAATTGTATAAACTTTGAAAACAAAAATTATGTTAGAGAATCTGTTGGGAAACATTGTAAAAATGTACTTTTTTTTTGTCTTCCTCTTTTACAAAAAAAAATGTGGTACACTTCCTTTTTTTTTTTTTTTTTTTTTTTTTTAAATATTTTGAATTTTCCAGATCAAAAAGTTAGAAAATATTGGACTTCAACATCGAATCAAAGTTGGTATTGAAGGTGATCAGCTAAATATGCAAGGATTTAAATCTGATGGAATGTTACAAGTTCAGAAGACAAAGGAGAAATTAATTTTGGAAGCGGTGGGTCAACATCATCAATCACTTCTTAGTGTGATTCCATCATCTATAGAATGGCAGTATAAATGTAAAGATATCTGGACTACTTTTAAACCTGTGTAAGTGAATATGATGAATTTATAAAAGGTTAAGAACATCATACTATAGGGCCTATTTTAACATAATTATTCACAATTAACTAGAGTAACACCATTAGTAAAATCACTAAATTTAGAGACACTTCAGGGCAGAAGATTAAAAAGTTACATTAGCAATACATAAAACACTGAACTATAACTTAAAAATAAAAAAAAAAACACACCCTAATAAAATACTCAAAGGCAAAAGATAAAGGTACATTTCTTGTTCCATATGCTAAGACTACTTTATACAATGGCTCCTTCTTCCCTACAGCCATTAGAGCATAGAATGGGTTGCTAAAATCAGCCAGGAAACCAGTGACTAAGCAGAGTTTCTCTATAACATGCATTAACACATCTTTACACATAGGACAGACATGATTATCTTCTCTTAGGAAGTAGTGTCTGCAATTAATAAAATAAGATATTATCCTTTGATTTATTACCTTCTGTTTTGTGTTAGTATCCTATGGACTATTATTTAAATGAATTCTAGACTTCTCATTAAAGGGAATTAAACTAAAACATTAAAACGACTCATGTCTTTTTTTTATAATTTATTTTTCAATTACTTATCTTAACTAAATGTCTAATGTTTGAAAGACTACTCCTTCTTCTGGCAAGGCAAAGCCGAAAGTGAAGTAAGGGAACATGGCGTTGGTTTTACAGTTAAGAACACACTGCTGAACACAGTAGAGCTGAAATGCAACGGTTCAGAAAGACTCCTATCACTATGCCTTAACACATCTGTTGGACATGTGACTTTGATATGTGCCTACGCTCCTACTCTGAGTTCCACACCAGAGGCCAAAGATATGTTTTATGACAACCTTTCGTCTGCTCTTAGCGAGATCCCAACTACGGAACAGGTTATCATCCTCGGCGACCTCAATGCACGGGTTGGATCTGACAACTCTGCATGGGACAGCTGTATTGGGCATTTTGGTGTCGGAAAAGTAAATGAAAATGGACAAAGGCTCCTCGAGGTTTGCTCAATACACTCCCTCTGCGTCACTAATACCTATTTCAAGACTAAACCGCAGCACAGAGTATCTTGGCGGCACCCTCGCTCCAAACACTGGCACCAACTAGACCTAATCATGGTAAGACAAAAGTGCTTTAAAATTTGTCAAGCTTACCAGGTCCTACCACAGTGCAGACTGCAACACAGATCACTCCTTGATATGTTGTAAGATCAATCTTCTCCCCCAAAAAATCCACCATACCAAGCAGATTGGAAGACCCCAATCGGATGTAAGCAAGATGTGTCACCCTGATCTCCAGATACAGTTTGCGGAATCTTTTGAACGCGAGTATAAAAATATCTCTGAGAATACAGCAACAGAAAAATGGGAACACCTCAAGTCCACCATACAAAAGACTTCCTTGGAAATCTTTGGAAGAAAAATTACAAAACAAAATGATTGGTTCGACTCTAAATCAGTTATTTTAGCACCTGTCATCAGAGCAAAGAAAGATGCATTCGCTACTTACAAGGCAAAACCTACCCAACACAACCTGCTAAACCTGAAAGAAGCTAGAGCCAATGCACAGAGGACAGCAAGGATCTGTGCCAATGAATACTGGGTAGAGCTCAGTGAGAGTATTCAGCTCGCAGCCCAAGTGGGCAACATAAGAGGGATGTACGAAGGAATCAACAAGGCTCTCGGACCCTCCCAAAACAAGACAGCACCTCTGAAATCAACCACTGGGGAAATTATCACAGACAAGTGCCAACAAATGCACAAATGGGTTGAACATTACTCTGAGCTCTATGCCACAACAAGCTCAGTCTCTGACTCAGCCCTTAAGGCCATCATACAATTACCCACAATGAACGAGCTATATGAAACACCCACCCTTTCAGAGCTCAACAAAGCCATAGACAACATTGCTGCCCGCAAAGCACCCGGATGCGATGATATCATCCCAGATCTTCTAAAACAATGCAAAACTACTCTAATCCAACCTCTACACGAACTGCTTTGCAAATGTTGGCAAGAAGGTGCTGTGCCACAAGACCTGCGGGATGCTAAAATCATTACACTGTATAAGAACAAAGGTGACAGAAGCGACTGCAACAATTACAGGGGAATCTCCCTCTTAAGTATTGTAGGCAAAGTCTTTGCTCGAGTGATACTTCCCAGGCTACAAAAACTCGCTGATCGGGTCTATCCAGAATCACAATGCGGCTTTCGCTCAGGGAGATCCACGATTGACATGATTTTCTCCATCCGCCACTCCAGGAAAAGTGCAGAGAACAAAGGATGCCTTTGTACATTGCGTTTATTGACCTGACAAAGGCCTTCGATCTAGTTAGCAGAGATGGCCTCTTTAAAATTGTACAGTTAATAGGCTGTCCACCCAAGCTACTAAATGTAATCATATCTTTCCACCAAAATATGATGGGTACAGTGCCAGCTCTGAAAGTTTCAGTATATACAGCGGAGTTAAACAAGGATGTGTCCTGGCCCCAACCCTCTTTGGAATACTATTTTCACTGCTAATCCACAACGCGTTTGACAAATCCACTGAAGGCATCTATCTCCATTCCAGATTTGATGGCAAACTCCTAAATATTGCCAGACTGAGGGCCAAAACTAAAATCAGAGCCACCCTCGTAAGAGATATGCTATTCGCGGATGACGCAGCGGTAGTGGCACACACACAAGAGGAACTTCAGTCACTAATGTCCCGCTTCTCTCAGGCCTGTAAAGAATATGGCTTAACTATTAGCACGAAGAAAACAAATGTTATGGGACCACCTACTACAGCACCATCCTCAAAGACGATAACAAGTTGGACGCCGTAAACGAATTCTGCTATCTGGGATCCACACTTACAGATGACCTGTCCCTAGAAGAGCAGATGAAAAAACGCATTGGGAAGGCTGCCTCGACATTCGCTAGACTCAGACCAAGAGTTTGGGAAAACCAGAAGCTAACTACGGTGACCAAAATGGAAGTCTACAAGGCATGCGTTATGAGTACACTGCTGTATGGCAGTGAATCATGGACCACCTACGCAAAGCAAGAGAGAAAACTAAACTCATTCCATTTGAGATGTCTCCGTAGGATCTTGAATGTCACATGGAAAGAAGTGTGCAATACTGAGATCCTTGCGCGATCAGGTATTCCCAGCATCTTTACAGCCCTCAGACAACGCCGTTTGCGCTGGCTTGGACATGTTCGCCGGATGGAGGACAAGCGCATCCCGAAAGTCATCCTCTATGGTCAACTCGCGACTGGCACAAGAAAAACTGGACGCCCCCACCTCCGTTACATAGATGTAATAAAACGTGACCTCAAATCAGTGAACATCAATACTGACAATTGGGAAGACACAGCTCTAGACTGCAACAGGTGGAGAGAGACAGTGACCAAGAAAGCTATGGACAATGAAAGTACATGGGTCTCAGCCCAGGAAGAAAAACGCACAATCCGAAAAACGGCCAGCTCCTCTACCACTGAAGCGAAAGCCACCTTAACCTGCGCTATCTGTGGACGGGAGTGTCTCTCCAAAGTAGGGCTCCACAGCCACATTAGGAAGTGTGCTCTGAGATGAACCATAGTCGTCCTACGACTGAAGGAGGCCAATGATGATGATGATGATGAATGTTTGATAAATGAAGATTTACAGTTACATTAGTTGGGGAAAAGTAAAGGCGGTTGGTCATTGTGCTGGCCACATGACACACTTCTTAAACGTAGTCCACAGAAACAGATTACCTTTACATCATCTGCCCTATAGATCACAAGGTCTGAAAGGGGAACTTTAATTGTCCAAATGAACATGGCTCCCAAATATTAAAGAAAAATAGAGGGAGGTTGCTCAGGATTTCATCTTATATAATACAGACGTTACTTCAAAAAAGAAGATGATTACGTCCTACGCGTCATGCATTTAGTCATGCATATTAACCAATGACTTAAATTCTGCCAAGTCACTGGTTTTTCTGGCTAGCTCAGGCAACCCATTCCATGCTCTAATAGCACTAGGGAAGAAGGAGTATTTGTACAAATTTGTCCTAGCATATGGGACGAGGAATGTGCCTTTATTTATGTGTCTTTCAGAGTATTTTATTAAATTTTGTTTTTGTATTTGAAGATTATGGTTCAGTGTTTTATGTATAATTGCTACTTTACTTTTGAGTCTTCTGTCCTGAAGGCTTTCTAAATTTAGTGATTTTACTAATGGTGTTACCCTAGTCAAATGTGAATATTCGTTTGTTATGAATCTCACTGCTCTATTTTGTGTTTGTTCCAGTTTCTTAATGTTGTCTTGAGTTGAGGGGTCCCACACGGTGGATGCATATTCTATTATTGGCCTAACCAAGGTTAAATAACATTTTAGTTTTATGTTCTTATTTGATTTATAGAAATTTCTTTTAATAAACCCTAATGCTTTGTTGGATTTTTTTATAGTTTCATCAATATGTGGATTCCATGACAGTTTTTCATTTATTATAACACCTAGGTATTTTGCGTTTTTAGTCTGTGTTACTGGTTTGCCATGAATAAGATAAGTGGAATTAATTTGTTTTAGTTTTTTTGTTACTCTTAACAACTGACATTTTTCTGGGTGGAAAGGCATGCTCCAATTTGATTCCCATTTCTGTAATTCATCTAATTCTCTTTGTAAAACATCTGTGTCTTGTTTTTATTGTTCTATATATTATGCAATCGTCTGCAAATAATCTGACTTTTGTTCCTGAACTAATGCAATTCGGTAAATCATTTATGTAAATTAAAAATAGTAGAGGACCCAAAACTGTTCCTTGAGGTACACCTGAGTTTACTGTTATTGGTGTTGATTTAGAGCCATTTATTATTACAGTTTGTTCTCTCCCTATCAGAAAATCTTTAATCCACTGATGCAGTGGACCGTTAATGCCGAAATATTTTAATTTTTTAAGCAAATTATGGTGGTGAACTTTGTCAAAAGCCTTGGAAAAATCTAGTAAGATAGCATCTATTTGTTCACTATTATCTAAACCTTTTGAAAAATCATCAATTAGTCCTATTAGTTGTGTTTCACATGATCTATATTTCCTAAAGCCATGTTGGTATGGGGTGAGGACATTATGTTTGTCTAAGTGGTTTATGATATTGCTACATATTATGTGTTCTAGTATTTTACATGTGATGCTGGTAAGTGATACTGCTCTGTAGTTTCCTGGATCAGATTTTTCTCCTTTTTTAAATAGGGGGGTGACATTAGCTTCTTTCCAGTCCTTTGGTACTCTGCCCTGGTTAAGCGATGCTTGAAAGAGTATTTTGAACACTGGGGCTAGCTCATTGCTTAGTTCTTTGAGTAATCTAGCTGGAATACCATCAGGTCCAGACGCTTTATTTGGTTTGGTGTTGGCTAATAGTTTTTCATTTTCATATTAGTATGTGTAAAATATAAGATTAGTGGTTTGAAAAGCCAAACATGTTCTCCTTATTTACCAGAATGCATAATCTTATAATTTCATGTTAGAATAGCTGCAGCTCTATGCTAGTGAAATGAAAGTTGTAGAAACAAACTAACATACACACAACTTGGTAATCTACTTAGTAGTTATACTACTTTGAAATTTCAATCATCCTTCTAGGATTAACAGCGAGTTGGAAAAAGCCAAGAAGAATAGCATTTATTTTGAATATACTGAGGATTCTGGAACCAAATATAACTTTGATTTGTTTGCTATGAGAGTAGTTAAGCATACAGGAGTAGGAAAATCAACTTATGAACTCAGACGTTATGATAAAAGAAAAGGTTAGTTTAAAACATATATTTTTATGCATATACCATCTTCCTCCAGGTGTCTTGGTCCTCAAACTGTCCCTACAGCTTCTCAACCTCTGCTTCCCATTTGAAAGTGCCATCTATTTCTGAGCTGTTCCCCTCTTCCTCTTTCCTTGGGGGTTCCAGGTGAGGGCCTGCCTCATAGTGGTTGGATGTAGGCTTGAGAAAAGCGTGGCTTACAATGTCTCTGAATGATAACTACTTGAATGGGCTGCTGCTTTGTTCTTTGCCAATTTGAGATCTTGTCTGGCCAGTGGATAATAAGAATTTCCCTGAGAACTTGCATTGATGAATACAGGGGCAGACTGGGTATCAAAATAGGCCCATAGATGACTTGCCATAATATGGGTATGAATATCAGTATCTTTAGGGCCCCTCTGAGTCTCTATATGGTAAGTAAGTCTGTTGTAAAAGTTGTCTTTCTCTTCACTTTCTTTCATTGGCAAGTAGCATTAGACAATGTCTAAGTTAAACTTCTTAGTGTGAAAGGATGCTGTTAGTATCAGTGGTCCATCCGCCTCCCACCCAATAAGTGCTATCTTGGCCTGCTTGGACAGTATCAGTGTCTGCCTCCTGTTTTTATCCTTAGAATAAAAGTAAATTACCTGTAGTCAGTCGCTACTGCCTGAAACCATTCCATCTTGACTCTCTGATTCCTAAAATTTTTTATTTCTGCTACCAGTCTCATACATGGGTCCTGACATTCCATGTACCAGAACTGATGGTCTTGGTGGTATTTGCAGGATTTAGGCCTGTTAGTGTCCAGATGACTCTGGCTTTCACTGACATGCATCATATACCTTCCAGCTGGAGGTCCATCTTCTCCCTGGAGATAGCTAAGGGTTTTTCAACAGGATAGAGTAGCTAGTCTTATGCCCAATCCTCCTCCTTTTTCAGCTGGGCTTGCTTGGAACCGTCCTCCGTGGAGTTTTATTTATTTAAAGATTAAAGAACTCACAAATGTAATGGCTTTTCTTAGTCAAATAAGATAACAATATAAATAAGAAGACATCTATATTAACGATTTTCATCTTTTATCAATTTCCTTTTATAATTTTCTAAGAAGTAAATTAATTAAGAAACTATAGTTGTAAATAGACATTTAAACAAATCCATAGAAACAATATTGCTTTTTTGACTGAGTACCACAGATATTTATCATTTATGGAAAGCTTTAGGCATATTTATTATAAATTCTAATAAAATATGTGTATCATCCACAGAAGGAGAACCATTGCCCAATCATTGGAGTGCCATGACAGAGACAGAAAATTTGAAGGTAGTTGTGATCAAACCAGGAACTCAAGAATTCAATACTGTAGAGGTGCATTTTAAACTGTCAGGAGGAAGTCATCAAATTAAAAAGGTTTGAATTTTAGAACCATCCTTGATTTTTAAAAGCAAAATAAATGTAGCTGCAGTATTTAATTTTATTGATAGTTAACTACACTCATTTTGTTGTTGAAGTATACATTTTTCTTTATTGAAATCTTTTATTGTAAAATTTTCCATCTTCTTTAAACTTCATTTCTTCAATTACAATATTCTAGGTTATAATTAAAACTTTATACCTTTTTTTTTTTTTAAATTGAATAAATGCATTACTTATTGAAATATTTATTAATTAAAGCAGCTTATGTGTCTGTCTTCAAGGAGGAGTGGTGGCTTAGCATTAAAGCGATTAGCTTCTGAACCAAGGTCCCGGGCTCGAACCCCGGTTGGTGACTGGGATTTTTAATTCCGGGATCTTGGGTGCCTCTGAATCCACTCAGCTCTAATGGGTACCTGACATTAGTTGGGGAAAGTAAAGGCGGTTGGTAGTTGTGCTGGCCACATGATACCCTCATAAAACTGTGGGCCTCAGAAACAGATGACCTTTACATCATCTGCCCTATAGATTGCAAGGTCTGAAAGGGAAACTACTTTTTTTTATGTGTCTGCCTTGAACTTTATTTTTTTTAAATTATAGTATGTGTTGATATTTTTATATCTCCTATTGTGATATTAACATGTTTAAATAATATTAGCCTGAAAATGTATTTTTTTACTGACATTTCATTTATATAAAGTATGTTATTATTTTTAAATATTGATTTAATATCAAAAGTCAGTGATTTGATAATCCTTATTTACCATATTCATTTATTTTTGACTTGGCAGAATTTAGGTCATTTTTTAATATGCATGACTGAATGTATGACGCGTAGGACCTAATCATCTTTTTTGAAGTAACGTCTGTATTATCTAAGATAAGAAGATAAGATAAAAAAGTAATGCAATGGTATCAATTCGAACACAATCTAATTATAACATTAATGCACTTGTAATTTTGGCTTATGTATAATTATTATAATTAAACATTTGTTAGTTTCATAAAAGCCACTTACAAGAAACAGCATACTATTTTTCTATGCCACATTCTTCAAGAGCCTACAGCTCAACAGCAAAAAGCTTACTAGATGTAAGCATGTATCATTGTACTTAGAATGTAGACTTGAAATTCAATTTTATGCTAAGATTTGTGATATTTTACCATGTCTAACATGTAAATTCTGATAATAAATTTATTTCTTAATATTTTATTAAATTTTTTTATGAAGTGTTATTGAAAATGATAGTCTAAATGTACAAAAAATGTAATGTTTTATTTGAATTTTTTGGTATCATTTCCAACTTTCCACAGATCGAGCGCATTCAGAATAAAAGCTTACACCAGCAATATGCAGCTAAGAAAAGAGAGATGGATTTGTATAATCCTCAAGGTCATCGAAATGAACAAAACCTTTTCCATGGAACGTCTCCGCAACCTATTCCTCAGATTAATGAAACTGGTTTTAATAGAAGCTACTGTGGTGTCAATGGTGAGTTTATAAAAACAAAGAATTGGCTTCTGTTTACAAATTTTCTTATCCACATAGCTAACAGATATTAATTTTTTAGGGATTTGAAAAAATAGTTCTTTGTGATGAATGACACTAGCTATTTGGCTAGTTATCTGTTTTTTTCTTAGGCTCAAATAGTTATGAAGGCAAATAATTTTATATTCAAAATATAACTCAGAGTCTTATACTAGGAACAAATAAATCTCCCTTACATGTTGTTTCACAAAAAGGATTGGAAAAACAAAAAAATATAATCTTATCTTATAAATTATAGATATTACTTCAAAAGAGAAGATAATTATGTCCAAAGCATTTTAAGTGTCCAATTAGTCATGTGATTTAAACTCTGTTAAGTCTTTGGTTTTTCTAGCTGATTTAGGCAAGCCATTCCATGCTCTAATGGCTGAAATTCTTTTATTGAGAAAGACACCCTTTAGAGCTCCTTCAATGAGTGTGATATTGGCATTGACGGCTGAGAAGCACTAGTTCTTGATGGCTCCTCGTGGCATGTAGCCTTGTTTCTGGGTCACAGGATATGAAGCAAGGAAAGAGGACAGCAAGAAAGAGCGTCAAACCGACAAAAAGAGTGAAGAAACAGGCCTATCTGCAACAGACCAAACCTACCCATGCCACATATGCAGCTGGACTTATAAAGCGAGGATTGGACTTTACAGTCATCTTTGTAGTCTTAGGAAATAAGAATTGTGCTGATCTTTGACCATGAAGGAGGAGCTATATAATTCTATATATTGCTGTGTTTTTTTTTATGTCTTTTTTGCTGGAGGTAGGGGAGGGCGATAAGAAAACCAATTAATGCATTTCATAAATGTGCTTTAAATAGATGGCTTAAAGCACTGCATGATATTAGTCTGGGTTTTAGATCTTACTTTTATTATTCTACTTCTTAATTTTTCTCTGATCTTTTCTCTTTTCTTAACTATTTTGCTTGCATTTATGGCTTTTCATTTATTATCTGTAGGTACAGTGTACGGTAAAGGTGTTTACTTCGCAGTAAATGCATCTTACTCTGAAAAATATGCCGTTCCAGATGAACAAGGAAATAAATACATGTACAGAGTGAAAGCTTTGACTGGAGAATTTATTGAAACAAATCAAGAAACAAAATACCTGCCTAAAAAAACAGGAAGTAACAGGCCTTATGACTCTGGTGGTAATAGTAGCAGAGGAATCTACGTCATATTTCATGATGCTCAGGTTTATCCTGAATATTTGATTACATTCTAAGGTTGAAATAATTAGCAAAATATTAACTGGTGTTGGAGATCTTGTATTCTGCATGTACTTTGATCTATACTTATTTTTTAAACTTTTTAACTATGGACTAGGACTAATTTTTCTTTGGTGTTAAAACACTTTTTAGCAAGACATACCAACATCGTCCCCTTTCGTACCAAATGGATTTAACAACAGTGTTGATCTAATCAACATAGTATTATTTTTATTATCTTTTTAATCAGGGAATAATGCAATAACAAAATTAGTCATAATTAATAATTAGTCATAATTAATTAATTTGTTTTTTTTATAGTAGCCTAAATGTTCTAAGCTTTTTAAGCTAATGGAAGATAAGCTTATTGTGTACAGAATTAGGTGATTTGAGTTGAAAGCTAGCTAGAGGAAAATAATTCAATTTTAATGGAAAGATTATATCTAAGACTGTATGTTATTGTAAAGATTCTATCAAAGACTATTTGTAAGCCTAAATTAGTCACAAAACTTTGTGGATTTGTCCCTTAACATTGTCTTACAATTTTGACTGTTGATTCTTCCCACAGTGAAATACATCAGTGGCCATCAATGATTGTAAATATAATACTTAAAATTCTAAAATAATAAAGAGTTAAAAAAATTAATTTAAAAAAACAAATTACAAAGCACTATTTTCTGCTTTTTTGTGGGGTTTTAATATAAGCATTATTTTTTACCAAAAAAAATATACTTATTTCTGTTACTTAATTATTACTTTTATTTATTACTTCTGTGATATATTCGTATTTAAATGTGATTATTTTTAAAGAACAAGTTTTATTACAACCTAACATATAAGTTAATTGTGTGATAGAATGTGATCTTTTTTTATCGGATATTATTATATTTTTTAAAATGTCATTCTATTAATTAATAATAGGTAATTGGGAGATGAAATTTGATAATTTAAGATTAGGCCTATATATTTACATATACTTGCCCCTACTCTATTTGCTATCTTCTTTGGCGTAATGCTGGGTCAAATGAGGCAGCCATTGCATGAAGCCATCTACATCCGGTTTTGTTCTGATGGCAATGTGTTCAATCTCCGGCGTCTACTATCCCATGCAAGAACAAAGGAGATGGTCATAACGGAGCTTCTCTATGCCAATGATTGCGCCCTGCTAGCTCAAAATGAACATGACCTCCAGAACACGGTAAATGAATTTGCATACGCTGCCGCCTCTTTCAGTCTATCTATAAACCTCGGGAAAACAGAAGTCATGTTCCAGAAGTCACCCAATGAAACATACTCAACCCCAAGAATCACAGTAAACAGACAGCCCCTTAACGTGGTAGACCACTTCACATATCTAGGTAGTATAGTGTCAAATGACGCCTCACTTTCAAGGGAAGTTGATAACCGTCTGGCACTTTTGGACACCTTAAGGCGGAAGTCTGGAAGAACAAATCGCTCCGCCTGCCTACAAAAATCAATGTCTACCAGGCGGTGGTTCTCTCAACCCTTCTATATGGCTCTGAGTCATGGACACTATATAAAAAACAACTAAGACTTCTTGAGCGCTTTCACCAAAGATGCTTGCGATCCATCATAGACATACTGTGGCAGGACCGCACTACAAACAGCAATGTCCTTGCGAACGCCGGTTTGGACAGTATAGAGGGACTTCTTATGGTCCGGCAACTATGCTGGGGGCAAAGCACGTATCTTGTATGGGAGACGAACGTATGCCAAGGGCAGTCTTTTTTGGTGAGCTAAAAGGTGGTCGACATAACAGAGGCGCCCCACGGAAACGCTTCAAAGACCAGCTTAGGCGTCAACTTTCCTTGGCTGACATAGAAGAGAGCACTTGGCTGCATGCGGCGTCGGAACGAGACAGCTGGAGGTCACTCACGAAGGCCGCGGGATACACATTTGAGACCAAAAGAAAGTCTTAATCGACCACCTGCGGACAATGGTTATTCTTGCCCTGGATGTGGCAAAATATGCAGGTCACAGCTGGGGCTGCACAGCCACGGGAAATCTGTATTCCTCATTAATCTTCGGACTCGAAGACAAGCCTTATTATTATTATTATATACACCTATATAACATAAATAACAATTTAATATAATCTACCTTTTACAGGCTTTTAAGCAATCCCACTTAAATTTTTCAACAAGCCTTTTGTTTTCTAAATTATCTGGATTCTATTTATGTTCACCAAATTAAGCCTGTTGTATTTCTGGGGAACATAATAACTTTTCACATCAGTTACAAACATGTTTACAATTATCTGAAACCAAAAATAAAGGAGGAGGTTTCAATAGAGATTAAATAAATGTCAACGTTTTTAAGATGTCATTTTCATCAATAGTATCTTTTTTTTCTTTTGAGACGCTAGCATCAAAAAGCACATGTAAATAACTGAAGTAAAACAATTTGTAAACTAGTATAACAAACCAAAACCTAATATTAAAAAATAAAATAAATCAATATTATTTGTCATTAAAAAAGAAAGAGAGACAAAATTGGCCAGTATTCAGATCCCACAGCAATCACGATTTTAGTGCAATGCTCTATCAACTTAGCTATCTAGCCATTCTACTGTGTGAGAAATTTTATCTTTTCTTACTTATTGTTTGAATGTCATTCATTATGTATATTGGCACTTCTATATTCACCCCACTTGTGTCTTTTATTTATTTTACATATCTATTCATGAAGAACGTTTGTTGTAAAAAATACATCTGCTCTACATTTTACAACCTATTGGAGACAAACAGAAGATACTGTTTAGGGTTACCAGCCACCTTTATGCCCACAGAATGACAAAGCCTTACAAAGGAGGACAAAAAAAAAGAAACTTTAAAAACTATGTTCACAATAAAATGTATGAAACATATACCGTTTTATTAAATCAAAAGCTGTAAAACATTTAAAAATCTACCATATTTCAATTTAGAAATGACATTTTCTTCAAAGTGTTCTTTGTGACAATAGAGTCTGCTCTTTGCCCCAGTGTGTCAATGGAGAGTCTATTTCTTTCTTTACTCCACTGTGTTAATGGAGAGTCTATTTCCCTCTTTACGCCACTGTGTCAATGGAGAGTCTATTTCTCTCTTTACTCCACTGTGTCAATGGAGAGTCTGTTTCTCTCTTTACTCCACTGTGTCAATAAGAGTCTACTGGATTTACTTCCATCTTTAGTCCACTTTGTGGTGACTGTGCTTTGATGAAAACTTTTTTTTTTCACTAGAAAAATTCACTGACTTTTTAAGAGCCCTATTTGGTCTCATAGAAACAGCTTTAAATGTATTCAAACAAAACTATTCATTTGGGAGGTATTCAAAAATCTGTCCTACCTATGATTTCGAGCTGCACCTACTGATTAAAGTACTGTACAATAGCAATTTCCTATAGATACAATCCACATGACATTACATCATTCTTTGATTGGGTCTGTGTGTTCAAACCAGACAAAGTGCAATTACAGCGAACCAAAGAGTTCAAAGCCTGGTGTTCTCTAATTTTAGAGTTTTGTCTTCTGGATGCAAGACATGTCTTCCTTTAGCCAGATGTCAGGTAACACTAGCCCTATTGGAATAGAATCTTATCAACAAATAAAAATAATTCATTTCACCTTTATAGTAATAATGTGTTGTGTGAAAAAGTCTTTCAGTTATTATTTTGTTATAAAGTAATCTGATGCTAACATTTTACAGAGATATTGTAATTAATTGTGAATTTGTTTCTAATATAATGTTTCATTACTTTTTATGTTCCCTTTTATAATCTTTGCATTGACTTACATGTAACAATAACATAGTTTATATCAAAAACTTTGTATTCATTAATGTTGATCTCTCTGTTTGACAATAAAATAATAATAATAATAATTTTATTTTTAATATAATCTTTTATTTCATTTTTATGAAAATGATTTTTTTTTCAGAGTATTTTTATTAATTAAATTGACATAGATCCTCTTAAGCACATTTAAACCATGAAATTCTTGTGAGAGTACACTACTTTGTGGTTCTAATCCAAACCTAGCCCTAACCTTCTTCAGAACAGTAGAAGTTGGATGTGGTCAGGGCCGAGCTCGGAAACATCGTGACGACAAATGGGCATACCACAAAACGATATTGAACCATAGGTTTCCAAGCCTTGTATATTTTATGGTTTAAATGTGAACGGTTAACACATTCAAAGCACGAGTCTAGATCTTCATGACATCTACATCTTTTATTAAACCTTGTGTTTAATAAGACAGATTCACTAACAGCTAAAGCCTGTTACTTATCGCTCCAAGAGTCTTAGATTTCGTTACAATGCCATGGTCTTGGGCTCTAGACATGACCGTCATTTTTTATTCCAAAGAATAAGGATGAGTGCAGTGTTTCATGTGACTATGCAAACCCATTTGCGACCTGCATGGTTTTCCACTTGTGATTCGGGCACAGCTGTTGTCCGCTGAAGGTCTATTTTGTTTTTATTTTCTTCTTCAGCGTCTGTCTTTAACAATGGTTTTTCTTTGGTTATCAAATGTGTGTCCCACGGCTTTCGTAGGAACTCACCGTCTCTTTCAGTGGCCATCTGCTGCCAGCTTCTTTTCTCTATGCCAGTGAGGACGAAATGGCACCTGGGTTGATCTTTATAGCGCTTACTTATTGCGTCTCTACTGTCCACACCGACTTCCAACAGAGCATGGTTATTTGAAATGTAGTCTTGCCAACGTATTCCCATTATTAGGCGAAGGCACCTTTGATGGAAGCGTTAGGTGGAGTCTTAGATACCTTCGATAGAGCCCCCAAGTCTCAGAACCATACAAAAGTGTGGTGCGAACTACTGCTTTATAAACATTGATTTTTGTTGTTAGATTAGACCTAATCCGTCATACACTCAGAAGCAACCAAAAGCGCGGTTGGCCTTAGCTAGACGGTTGTCTATTTCTCTTGACAGTGACACATCGTTGGACACTGTGCTGCCCAGGTAAGTTAAGTGGTCAATGTAAAAGGTTCTATTGTGCATTGACGTAGTAGGCCTATTATAATATTACACATGAGGCTGGTTACTATTAGTATTACACGAATGCGTAGACTGCTGGGTTCGTGCTTCCTGGAGTCACACGTGACAGACACAGACATTACAGATTGACTCAAGTTTTCTTTGGCAGACAAATATAATGTTTATTTAATGACGATAATAACAATACTGCAACTTATTGGCAGTTACATCAAGACTTCCGATGTGAAACATAATTACATCCGCATAACAGCGGTATTGAATATCCAAGACGATTAGTTACAGAATATATATAGTTCGTCCATCGTGGTTCGATGATGACACAAGTAACGTCTGCAACACAGCGGGTAACAATAACACTTCACAGTTACTACTTTACTCAAAGTTACATTCAACTTAAAAAGTCGCTACTACTAGGATAATACATAACTACCTCGTTCAGAGGACTCTTTCTGACTGAACTGAACTCAAGTCAACTTTATTCATTCTACTTCCTGTTTTCTGCATCAGGAATTACACGTGTCTTTTAAACATCTTAACATGAGGTGAACATTAAATCAGGCAATGTCAACTGAGACGGTGACAGTCATCAACATTAAAGCATTGGCCATTTACATTGATTTGTGGACCTGGATTAGTTCCGTTTGGAAGCATTACTTCCGTTTTTTTTTTTTTTTTTAGGTTGATGGACAGACCAAACAAAGCAGCATCCTCAGCAACTTCATAAAAGGCAAGTTAAAGCTCCTGCTTGGTTTATGCATGAAGGACCCAGTGATCTGCATAGAGCAGCTCAGTAGCAATCATCTCATTAATTTTAGTAGCCTACGAATGACCAAGCGCTGTATCTTAAATATGCTGCCATTGGTATGGAAGCTCATGCAGGCGTCGTTTCATTTTATTTAGCATTGCACAGAATATGGAGCAAGCACACAACTCTGCTTCACACAATTGTCTATAGAGAAATGAGCTGATAGATCACCATTGTATCTGATTTGACCCTCACGCAGTTGCTTCAGAATAGAAATGAAGCTTGGAGGTTATCTGGCTCGAGCCGAGATAAAGTCCTCCACAAACCATCAAGACTCGCTGTACCAAAAGCTTTGGTGAGATTGATAAAGGCAGCGTACAAGTCCAGGTTCTGAGCCCTGCATTTTTCCTTCATTAGACTCAGAGTGATAATCATGTCCAATGTGCCTCTACAAGCCCGAAATCCACACTGACATTCTATAGGCCTAATAATAATAATGCTTCTCTGTGAGTCCAAAGATTAATGAAGACTAGTATTTCTCGTGGGTACACAGCCCCAGCTGTGACCTACATATTTTACCATATCCAGTGCAGACATAACCATTGTCCGCTGGTAGTCGATTTAGATTCTCTATTCGCCGTTTACGTCTGTCCTGGTCTCAAATGTGTATTATGCGATCTTTGTAACTGATCTCCAGCCTACTATAAGTTGGTCTATCTGTTAAGGAGTATTCTGGCAAGGGTTTTCCCCGTTTCTGGTAACACGCTAAAGTAATGCAATGGTAATTGGAGCGGACTGATTTGTCGCCAGGGTCAGACGGTCTTCCAGCATAAGTTTAAGTGCTGGGACAATTGTAATATCTCACCTGAACTTCTCGGTGCCGCATTATCATATCCCTATCATAAAATTAAAATAAATCCTGAATTTAAATTAAGGAATGTCTGAAACATAAAACAAACAACAGAACATTTGTTAAAAGAATTTGCTGTCCACTGAAAATCGACTTTAAAAACACATAGACCTATAAATATAATATACTTTATCTCTCGATTGATCTACCAGCTAGGATCTATGAAAATTGTAGACCTAAGTCTACAACGAATAATACATTGTTCTGTAAGCATAAGAACATTAAAAGTTTTCTATGATTTTAAAGTTATTTTGATGGATCTACCATATCTTGCTGAAGTCAAATGTAACATCGCTCTATTGAAGTTATTCTGATGGATCTACCATCTTGCTGAAGTCAAATGTAACATCGTACTGTTGAAGTTATTCTGATGGATCTACCATCTTGCTGAAGTTAAATGTAACATCGTTCTATTGAAGTTAATTCTGATGGCTCTACCATCTTGCTGAAGTCAGGAGAAGCATCGTTCTAGGCCTACTGAAGTTATTCTGATGGATCTACCATCTTACTGAAGTCAGGCGCGTAGCATCGTTCCATTGAAGTCTTTTACGTGTAATTCCTTGGATTAGTTTTTTAATCGTACCCCAAACTAGCATTCACCAACAGTCTTTTCTTGCTATTTACTGAACAATCAGTAGGCCTACTTTTGCATGCATTCACGTCTCTTGCATTTCAATGAAATGAATGCATGCATTTTCTATCCATGGGTTGACAAATATATATATTTTTTATAATTGACAGTGATACTTTAAACAATATTTAGAATTACGTTCTTCTGGGAATGTAGCTTACATTTTCCCTTCTGAAACGTATGAATGATGTATGCTGTGTCTGAGTAAAATTTCTAAAAGCTGTAGGGGATGCCCCAACGTCATCGGGCAACATCCGGACAGTGACGTGTTGCTATATCCGGCTACTCGAAACATCTGCTCACAATGCATGACTAAGCAACAAAGTTTGATTCAGTTGGACTAGTTTTTTTTATTTACGTTGATCTTGCCCTTGGCACGCGCGTCTAAATTGTACATAGCACATGGGCGTAACCAGGATTGTTTTTTCGGGGGGGGGGGGGGGGGCAGAGGGGAGTTTGGCTTGTACACACACATATTAATTTTCATTGCATCCAGTCCCTTTATTTTTTCTAACGTTTTTTTTTTGCCACCTAGGGGGTTGGGGGGAGGGAGCGCTGTGCATATTCTACAGTGTCTAGGGGAAATATGATTTATATCAAATCAGAACCCTCCCCTCTGGTTACGCCCATGTGCATCGACATCTACATAATCTACTTCGCCTATGAAGCAAAAGATTGAAAAGAAATTAAATTGTATACATCTGACAGTATTACTGGTAGTAATTGTAAGACACGGCATAAAAAAAAACAAACAGAATGATGTTCGGCTATACATCTAAAGTGATTTAGTAAACTTGAGATTTTTTTTTTTTACAAAGCTTATATCAACTCTGTCTGTCTGGCCAAAAGTATGTAGACCACCTCACAGATCTGTGTAGTATAATATCATATATATATATATATATATATATATATATATATATATATATATGTGAGCAGGTCAGGGTGGCGCTACCTGAGTGAGGCCTCCTTTTTTGTGCTACTTGCTGCTCAACATTTGTTCATTTTACCGTAGGCAGATGGTAGCTCTACTGGGTGGGCCCAATCTGTGCACCTCGGTATGGTGACCAAGGGGCTATAGTAGCCTAAGCAACCAGACAGCACAAGCAAACTAAACTACTCTAAACTAGCTAACTAAAAAACAAACTAAGATTAAAATGAACTTATATACACTTTATTTACACGAGGAAAAAACAAATCAATAAAAATATATGTGCAAAAGAAAATATACGTAAACAACTAGATAAACAAAAAAACTAAACGACTAATCAACTCTACTTAATCTATACTATTACAACTACAATCACTATCCAACAAACCAAACCCAAATAAAACCACTAGTTAACCCGATTCACCAAAATCCACCAAGACACCTTACAAGACAATAAACCACTAAAATAACCTACAAAACAATAAACCATTGTAACTGAGAACTACAGCAGACAGCTATGCAGTAATACAGTAAGGAAGTAATACAGTAATAACTGTGGCAGACAGTTAGGCAGACAGCAATGCAGTAAGGGAGTAATGCAGTAATAACTGTGGCAGACAGTTAGGCAGACAGCAATGCAGTAGCAGCTATGCAGTAACAATACAGCAGCAATGCAGGAATTATAGCCTGCAATTACAAAATAAACAAACATAAAACAATATTTACAAAATAAAATAAGAATGTACTATAACGCTATATTAGACTGGACTGGTCTAGGTCTAGTCTAGTGCATACTCACAATACAAGCATGAGGTAATTTCAATTACCTACATGTAGCTAATAAAAGCAATACATGAATTACTAAAGTCTCGGCCACAACCAACACAGGTCAGGCTAGACTACAATGCACAAGCTAGATCTAAATGATACTATTAACACTAAACAAGCCGCCATGACAGCGATGCTTAGGCCGCAGCCATCTTTTACATTAAAAAGAAGGACAAATCGCCAACTTAAATAGAGTGGTTATCCTAACAATAAAAATAATAAAATTACATAGAAAACAAAATAATAAAATATTTACACCTAGACATAGTATAGAAAAGCAAAAGCATTAAGGCGGGGGCAACTGGGTGACACTACCCAAGTCTACAGAGCTTCCGGCTCCATCAGAGGCAATCATGGCTAATTAACTAGCCAGTGACGCCACTAAACTAATCAGTCTGCATCTAGACTATAGCAACAGATGCAGAAACAATCAATATAAATCTAATTAAAGAAAGCAAAAAAATAAAAACAATTCACAACTTACAGGCGGTCCCAGCCGAAATAGCACTACACAAAACTAACTCTACACAAACACCACTGTCCGCACTGACCACTGGTCGAGACAAAAAAGAATTCAACGTGGTCCCGGAGCCAGCTATAACTGGTCAGCGCGAACGTATCGGAGAGCATGACGTCACACTAATTATTTAAAACTAAACTGGACTACCTATTTCCCTAATTTGTACCTAGCCTTACACAACAATAAAATCTAGCAAATTACTAAAGACACGGACTACACAACATTATATACCAAATTAAACAGCATTAAAAAGAGAATCTTAAAATTTAAATCCTATAAAAATACAAAAAGAAGATAAAAAGTTATTTCTATTCTAAACTCATATGGGGGCTCTATACCGTTTACAGACCTGCACATAAACTGATATAAAAAAATAACAACTATTCCAACACTAATGCCAAAGACAAAAATAAGCAGAACTAACCTGGGACAAAAAAATAGGAAATAACATCCACAGCTCCAAGGCTAGTTAACTATTTTAAAAAACTACTTTTCCTCTACGGGTAAAACACAAATAATAGAAAAAGACTAAAACTAGCAGAAAGTTATAAATAGCGGAAACTACAAAATAATCAGCACTGAACTATAAAAATAAAAAAGGACACTAAATAACAAACATCATAGCCCTGGCCTATGTAAATAATATAAATTAAATTAGATCTAGGAGCGCAAGCTCACATATATATATATATATATAGAGAGAGAGAGAGAGAGAGAGAGAGAAAGAGATCTGAGACTCTGTATTCAAAACTCGGTGCATTCTTTCTTTACATGATATATATATATATATATATATATATATATATATATATATATCATTTTGATTAGAGGGAGACTTGAATCTAGATCTCAGTAGATATTATATAATTCATTGGTGATATTTTTCCTTTATCCGTTGACTTCCACAATTTATATATAGGTCTGTGGACGCATTTTAACCCTCTAATAAAAAATATATATAGTCTCTCGAGACGTAAAATGCCACAGACAGACTAGCCCAGATAGGCCTAGTCTAGCATGTGCAAAAGGAAACATTTAATTGCAGATCTTAGACTTATGTATAAAGCTGTGGCAAGGAATAGGCTATAAATATATATATATATATATCTTAGATATCATAATATATAGGCCTACTGATATATATAGGCCTATACGTTGGATAATGTTAATGAAGAATTAAAGTATAAAATAAGGTTGTCAAAGAACTTATATTTTCTAATTAACTTATTTTATTATTATTATTCAATAATTCATTTATTGTTTTTATTCTGGAATTCTGCTATTTGTTAAATTTGGAGTGTCCAGATCTTTAAAGTAATCTATTTAGATATGGATCTCTTGATGATTGATCTAGACAAAAATCTAGAGTCTGGTCACATTATAGATATAGATTTAGATATTCTTCATGTTAGATAGGCCTAGATCTAAAAATCCAAAACCGATTATATTAATTTTCCCATTCGTCTTATTTCCAGGAATTAAAGAATCTTGGTTTCACTTTAAAACACGTAGAGCCAGATTATTTATCGGATTTTCCCAAATGAATTCAAAACCAGAATATTTATAACTAGATCTAGAAATCTAGATCAAGACTAGAGTATTATAAATTATAGACTATTATAGAATCAAGAATGTTTATCGAGATCGCTAGATCTAGTTTCTAGACTAGATCTAGTTAAATTACTTAAATCTAGAATAATCTAGATCTAGTAAAGTCCCAAAGTTTATATTATAATGTTTCTATCTTTACTATCTAGAATCTAGAGGTGGAGATCTAGATCTATAGTCTAGACAATCTAGATCTAGAATCTATTATACTATATTTACTTAGATCTATATAAAGTGTATAGACTCTAGATCTAATTCTAAAAAATCAAGACAATCAAGATTTAATTTAAAGATCTATAATCTAGCTAGAATCATAAGAATGCTAGATCTACTATGTATCTAGATCTCTAGTCCTATATCTCGTAGGCTACTTGTCGCTGTGACTTTGCAGTCACTTAAACGACCAGATCCGCCAGATGCTTATTTAAACTATAATAAACTCTAGTCTAAACTCATAGATCTAGATTCTAAATCTAAATGATAATTAATGAATGATAAACTTAGAATGTTGATTCAAGATCTAGCAAATTCAAATACCGTTCTTTGATTCTACTAAATTCTAGGTCTAGTCTATAAATACTGAGTAATACTTATAAATAATCTTATATATATATATATATATATATATATATATATATATATATATAGATATATATATATATATATATATATATAGATATAGATAGATATATATAGATAGATATAGATATTGAATATAAATTCTAGATCTAGATTATTCTAGATAACATAATCATATTCATATAATAATAATAATATAGATGTCTAATATATATAGTCTAGAATATAACTCTAGATCTATATAACATTTGAACACAGATCTAATTATATAATATATTATTAAATATGCAACTTTTATATAAGGCATTTAAAAAAAAATTCAATTGAACTATTCATTCATATATGATATAATCATATAACCATATTCTACATTAGATTGATATTTTTTTTTATATTTAATAGATCTGTGTTACAATTATGACAAGCTCTAGATATGTAATATAGACTATAGATCTATAGAACAATATATAATAATTGGAAATTTTAACCTAAGTCTTTAGGTTATATGTACGTACTATGTAACATAATATTGTAGGGCCTACAATAATTATTGAAGAAATATTATATAATATATATATATTATTGGTTTCATTTCTTAAGTAGGCCTATATTATTATACCCTCAACATCTAATTATTTAAATTATAGTCCAATCTTTTGATCTAGACCAAAAGTTTTAGTTCAATATAATTTATATATATATTTATATATATATTCTATTACAAATAGAAGAGAATTAATCTAGAAATCTAAATTTTATATTGTTATAAACCTGGTGGTGGCACAAATGGGGGTAGTGGTGTGTGTGTAGTCAGCCGACGCAAATCGCCCCAGGCCAGCGCTAGACGAGCGGTCAACCATGACGAGCTACGACGGTCAGCTGAGACAAGTGTCAACATGAAGGTTCGGGAAGGATCGTCGTCGTGAACAGAGCTCAGGAGCGTCACGAGGGATGTAGTCATGTGACGAAGCTAGAAACGTCGAGCGATGCTCCGTCCGGTTCTAGAAGGCCAGTAGGGACCCTATATAAAGAGTGGAGGTGTCGCAGTCAAGACGGTTCAGAAAAGGGGTTCACGACAGAAGGTTTACTACAGCACAGTTCAAAGGTGTGGTTCTGTACGGAGCATTACGACGGTTCAGTGCGGAGTACTGTCAAGTACAGTTGATACGGCTGGCGTTTTGATCTTGGTCTGCGATCGAGTCCGACACAACAAGCCTAGTGTGTGAAGTCATTCCTGAACTGTTGAACCCAGTGCAAGCCCGGAACGAGACGGAGAGGCCAGTGCAAGAGTTGATACGGCGGTATGGTGTTATCAGAGAGATATTTGTACAGTGTACGTGTTGCCAATTGTACAGTATTGGCTGTTATTTATTCAACTAATAAAATGTTACGTTACTTTGGAGCCCTGAGTTGTCAAGTTCTTTAAGTTGGTGGTGTATGGTGCAGTTTGCAGAGAGCCTGGCTAGTGAGATTCGTAACAATATTATCAGATATATATATATATATATCAATATCTAGATGTGTTTCTCAATTCTAAAAGGGTATTAAAATGTTATTAATTTAATTTATTAATATTAAATTAATAACAATTAAAAATATAGCTTAATAGTACCCTTTATAAATTTAATTAAGCTCAACCTATTTTACTACACTCTAGATCTAGAATTTAATCTAGATCAATATCAGTTAATACATATATATTATTCTTTTGCTCCGCTTGCCCTGCTGATTGAAATGACTGGGTTAATATGATTTTTTATATAGGTCTAATAAATAAATTAATGATATATGTTTTGGGTTTGGCACAGAAAACTAAATAAATGACAAAGGCAACTGGAAGGCCGATTTAGATCTGTTTGTTGTACACGACAGACCTGCAGCCATACGAAAACATATGGTGTAGAACCAGGCATGAAAAGGGAGTGGAGATGAATTAGGTTCAGTTACGTACAGTCATTACAGTGACAAGAGATTCCGGTAGAATGGACAGTATCCACTTTGTTTTGCCTTTTTACACGCTGACACAAGAAGCCATCTAGGGGAAAAAGATCCTGTGGATATCGAGGTGGCCTAAACAAGTATCCACCCCACTACATATATATAAATATATATAGGGAGGTATATATATAGGCATATATATATAATAAAAACAATCATAAAGCTTGTTTAACACTCTATATAAACACCTGCTTCATACATTTTAGGATGATTAATTTAAGCAGACTGTATACATAGCTTATAATAATATTTTTTTTATTTCCACAGTTATGTGCTATTCTTTTAAATTTTGACATAAGTTGATATTTTAATAATGAGTTCAAGTAGAACTTTATTGAAATCAAAAGTATCAAATGAAGAAAATAAAAACTCTAAGAAACAAACTAAAAAACTAGTAGCCTCCCCTGAAGAGGGTCCTTGGAAGAGAACTATTAAAGCCACAGTAGCAGACATTAGAAAGGAAAAAGACTTTTATAAATATTTGGTGGATGAATACATTGGAGTGGGTGACTTTGAGGAGGACACTATGTTGTTAGATGGATTACACAAATGGCTGTATGTCACTTTTAAGAATGAAAAAAGTAAGTAGGCTTTAATTATATGCTATATTTGTAATTATTTTACTTTCTCCAAAACTGATTTGTCATCAAAGCTGCAGAACCCCAAGGTTATGGAAGATCAGAAGATTTTATGTTTTTATGAAGGTTGAATCTAATAAGATCTTCATAATTTTTTTTTAGCATTCTCACATATGTGTTACAATCTTGAGTTTCTTATCTTAAAGTTAGTAAGAGTAATTTGGTAAAAGTAAATCTTATCTTGAAGTTGGTTAGCTGTGGAGTAAAATTTGTTAATGTAGTGAATATGTATACATTTTTAAAATAATTATTAAAAGCAATTCTTAACAATCATTCACAATTTTTAAAAAAAGGTTAAAATATTGTTATATTTCAGCTGCGATGAAAGCCATTGACATGAAGCATGATCCTGATGATAGTAATATTACAAACGTGGAGTTGGCAACATCCAGAGATTTTGATACATACCCTAATTTACTTTTTCTGTATGGGTATGATGATATTTGTGAATTAAAAGACTTGATCTCAAATGAGACTGGATTAGAAGTGGAAGACATTGATGTCCATGATGAGCCAAAGGCTGTAGTTATTATATTCGGAAACTGTTTAGGTACTATAAAAAGCAGCTTTTTTTTTTACAAAGCTTATATCAACTCACTGTCTGTCTGTCTGGTAAGCATTTTGCACACATTATTTCTCTCACACCCAATCTGGGATCAAGTTGAAATTTTGCACAATTATTTCTTTTACCTGACAATAAATAAAAACAATTTTGCCAATTTTTATTTGGTAATCCAAGTACAAGGGAAAGAAATTGTACTTGACTGAAGTGGTGGTATAAGCTGAATTTTTCCCCTTTATGGATCGTCGTCTAAGTCTTAGTGAGCACAAACATAAAATAATAGGACAAGACTATAGAAACAGTAGATAACTATGTTCATAAGCTCTCCCCTAGCAGAGTAATTACTCTGTTGGCTTGAGAAGCCTGAGAAGTCTTGAGCCATGAGTTTGAATTAAGATCGCTTCCCACCCTTTTTTATAAATTTTATAAATGCTTTTTATTGGTAGTCTATATCCAGTACAAATTTAATAACAGGACTGATGCAAACTAATTGATACAACTATGCTTAATATAAGCTTTGATTTTTTTTTTATTATTTTATAAAAAGTTCTTGTTTTAAATTTTAAAACTGTAAATCTGTACTCTTTCAGTTGAAATTCCTTGTAAATTAATTTGAAATACTTACAGCAACTGATTCATTGTAAAATTCCAGTCCTTGTTCACATAAAAAGACACTGAAATACTACAAAGAGTTACACAAATGTGGATCAAAAGGTAGCACATTATCATCCTGTAAAATGCTAATAGTAAAAGTAATTTGCAAAATAAAACAAATACTACACATAGTATTTAAAAACTCAAAATACTTAGGGTCTGTATAAAAAGCTATGAACTTATCCACAGAAAGTTGGAAAAAAACAACACATTTTTTTTTACTTTAATAGGAATGTGCATATTCACATTGCAGCCATTTCTAGAGTATTCTCCTCTTTACTTTGAAAATAATTAAAATTTATGTAACAATCCAGAAAAGTCTTTAGAAAAATATACAAGCATAGCAAAACTAGCTATTGAGGTCATTGTTAAATGGTCATTATTCATTAACAGTAGTTTTAATCATAACTTTCTTTACTGTGCTTTATTTATTTAATAATAATCTATGTCACTCAAGTTATTATAGTAGGCCTAAAGTAAAGTTACCCTTCCAGACCTTATGGTCTATGGGGCAGATGATGTTAAGGTCATCTGTTTCTTTGGCCAACAGTTAATGAGGAAGGTGTCATGTGGCCAGCACAGCTTTATTTTCCCCAACTAAAGTCAGGTAGAAGCCTTTAGAGTTGGGTAGACTCAGGGGCACCTTAAAACTCCAGAAATTAAAAATTAAAAAAAAAAAAGATTCAAACCCAGGACCTCAATTCAGAAGTCAAGTGCATAACCACTCAGCTAATGCAATCCCTATACTATTTATACAAATGGTAAATCTTTTATGTGAATTTATTAATTGCTGGATTACTTGTTTTTTTTTGTTGTGTTTTTTTTAAATAAAGTTTTAAGGTATTAAACTCAAGGAATATATGTTCTACAATGTGTTTGATCAAGAGAGGCACCTCCAAACTTACATATGACACATAATTTAAAAGATAACGCTTCTCTCCAGTGACAGTTACATAAACTAGGTTCTCAAACTTTTATTATACAGGTTCATGCTAATTTTGTTTTCTATTCTATTTCTATTTGAATCCCTTAATTTTCACTTGATTTCTCTGTGATTCTGCTTAGGAAAAGCCAGCATGAGACAATTTTTTTGTAGTGTTGCTTTTACTCCTTTAACATTTTCATTCTCTTAATACTTATATAATCTGAGTATCTGAGGATTTATGTTCTCAGGTATTGTTGATTTGTTGACATTCTTTCATGAGCCATAACTAACACAAACCATATTATCATGTCATTTGTAATCTGTTTGACTTATTTTGTCCACTTTTCATTTTAGGCATCTTTCTGACATCACATTTTTTTTCTGCTTTTCAATTTGATAATTTGTGAGTGTTGAGCTAACAGTGAAGCTCATCAATCAATCTTTTATTTATTTTAGTGCTTATTCTTTCTAGAATAACTATTATTATAATTTGCCCTAATTGTTTAGTTTTAACTATTTTTTTTTTTTAATTTTAGATATAACACAGCTAACTTGGGAATTAAAAAAATTGAATGGTACTGAGATGATTACTGCTCCTGTTTATAAAGAAAACAGTATTCTTATCTCTGGCTTGAATAATTCCATACCAGAAGCACATCTGCTGCGTTATATGAAAAACAAAAAACGAAGTGGAGGAGGAGAAATCCAGAGCTTAACTTATCTCGGTGAAGAAGAAGCTGTTCTGACATTTGTAAATGAAACAGGTAATTTAGATCTCAACCTATTATTTATATCATTTTCACAAATCCCAAGAACTAGATTATCAATTCTGTTAACTTAAAATTATCTATACTTTATTTAGTTATCCTATTGATTGTGAAAAATGTACACTTGAATAATGGTGGACTTACAATAAATTCCAATGCTTTTTTAAACATTTATTTCAGATCTACTTGATGTTTTGAAACTAAAAGGGCAACATGCAGTAGGAGGGACAAAATTAGAAGTATCAAACATTTATCCTTGCTTGACTAAAAATTATCTCACGAAATTCATATCAGATGTAAGCCCCAAGCATTTGAAACATTCAATTTCCAGTGCTGCTAACACACTTGCTCAAAAAAACTTAAGTCATTCACAATCTGAAAAGGTTGGGATTGAAACATCTTTTGATATAACTGGAAGTTTGGGTTTAAAAGATGAAGAACTGCATTTGTTAGAAAAAAGTAACTTTTTATCTGACTTGAGAGAAAGTATTAAATCTGTCAAAGTAATATTTGATCATGACAATGCACATGTTATTATTAAAGGAAATGATAAAAGTGAAATATTTGATGTACAGATAAAAATACTAAACATTTGTCGAAATGATATAGCAGAAATTTCAGTCAATCATTTGGTTCCTGAGCAGCAACAGTTCCTAAGAAATAAAGAAGTTCTTCTCAAACTAAATTCAATGTTAACAAATGCTTACCTAATGTGCTCAGGGCCTGGATTTAAAATAACGTACATAAAATCATCAGAAGATTCCAAAAAATTATTAGGTTTAGTGGATTCACAAATATTTATGCACCGAAAATCTCTTACTTCTGATATGGTCAATATTCTACAAAGTAGAAAAGGACAAACATTTTTGTCTGAGTTAGGTGTTGGTTCCAATGATGGCGATGGCAGCCCCAAGATTGAATTAGATACTGGAAATAAAAGCCTTTTGATAATAGGCCCTAACGAAAGAGTGGTCATCCTCCAAAAAGATATAGAGATATTTTTGGAGTTGAATCAAGTTTTTATTAAAGAAATACCCTTTTCCCAAGGAAAGCTTCAGTTCATGAAGCAGTATATGCAGCAGGAGTTTGATTCCATCCAGTTAAAAAGTGGATCTGATGTTGATGTTCAGCATGTCTCCAATAAATTTATCATCAAAGGTTTAAAAGATCCAGTAGAAGAATGTTTTAGGAGTCTGACTCACTTGAGGTAAATTGGTTTAATTTAATAATAATAATAATTGTCTTCATTGTCCATTAGGAAATTTGTTTACAAATAGCATGCTATAATTATCTTTTTACTCTTATATTCTAAAAAAAGTATTATTTTTTAGTTAGTTTTACATAACAAAACTCTAACGTCATTTAAACATTTTATTATGTTAAATACCCCATTATAATTTTTTTTCTCAAAATTATAGCACTACAATCCTAAATGATGAATTAAAACTGGAATATTTTGGAATTCAAGAGTTTCTTCAAGATGAAGAGGGCAGCAGGATGCTTGAGGACGTTCAAGAAAAAAATAACTGTCTTATTATTGCTGGATCTGAAGATTCCTATGACTTAAATCTTCCACAGTCTGTCATTTCAGGATCTTTTAACCTCATAGCTAAAGCAAAAATTGATGGAGCTGTAACTTTAAGTTTTATACAAGGGAGTCTACTTGATGTAAAAGTGGATGTAATTGTCAATCCACTAGAATCAAGTCTTAAGCTGACCAGCTCTCTGAGCAAAGCTATTATTAAACAAGGTATTAAGGTTTTTTACTTTTAAGAAAATTTCAAAATTGTATTTAATAAGTTAAAAAATCTTTAAAATTAATGTTAACTTGTTTCCATTGATTTATTTATGTTGAATGCATTTCCTCACTTGTAAGACTCGATCACCTTCAAATACAAAATAGGTACTATAACAATAACAACTTCATAGTCAGCCAAACCCTGTTGCCAAACACACGAAGTGGAGACCTTTAATAAAGACATTTGCTTTCCTCCTTGTGGTGATTATGTTTTGTATATAATATTGTAAATAGTACATCATAGAACCTTGGTTGTAAGACTGAAAGAATTCTATGTTTATTTATTAATTTTACTATTTTTTCATTGGTCCATTGGTGGGGACAGAGTGACAGCGCTTGAAGTTTGTTATTGTTGACAGGGGACCGGAGTTTTGTGATAGCATAGTAGGAGCCATTGTAAGGCAGTTCTGATAGTTAATGTATATTTAGGAATTCAGCTTGTGTTGGCGTTATCTACAGTTATAATTTATTCCTATTTCTTTATTAAATATTTCTTATTTCTAATGCATCCCTGGTGTTCTTGAAGTATTGCATACGTAATGTATCCATGTCAAAGTCATAGGCTAGGAGTTCACAACAATCACAACAATGGTGGAGCAGCAAGTGTGTCAACAAGTTGACAGGTGAACTATTTTATTCTTATAGTACTACTGACGTGTCAAACCTTTGACATAAACCTGGAGATTTGTTATATATTATCTTCTGGCTAGCAGTAAGCTCTACTGACTTGAAATAAAGAGCTGGAAAAGTAATTAACCCAGGGACTAAAACTCTTGTCCTAAAGTATAAGAACAAACATGCGTCCATAAAATGGCCGAAGAAGTATACAGTGACCTACTAAAACTATACGAAACAGGAATGAGTCTTGGATACCAGAGAGAAGAGCTAGATGAGTGGGTTGCTAAAATCATAAGACAGAATGAGGAGAGAGATACTAGAATGGAAGAAAGGAAGGAAAAGGCGAAAATAGAAGAACGGAAGATGGCAATGCAGGAAGAAGAGATGAGATTTAAATGGAAGCTAGAAGAGGACCAAGTAGTGGCCAAAATAAAAAGAGACGACGAGGAATCGAAGGCCAAAATTGCCGCAATTGAAAAAGAGAGTAAAGCAAAGGATGTAGAGGAGCAAGAAAATAGAGACAC
Source organism: Biomphalaria pfeifferi (assembly GCA_030265305.1). NCBI lineage: Eukaryota > Metazoa > Mollusca > Gastropoda > Planorbidae > Biomphalaria > Biomphalaria pfeifferi. The sequence continues at coordinate 2,147,556 of JASAOG010000071.1, forward strand.
GAGGAAAAGAAACACGCCCCAAACAAAAAGACAAAAATTCGTGGAAGGCACGGACAAGATGGATGCGTTTATCAACAGATTCGAAATGCTAATGAAACTTGAAAAGGAACCGCAACACGAATGGGCCATACAACTTCTCAGTCTGGTCGGAGGAAAGGCCATCAATGCACTACAAGTCCTAAGTGATGATGAGGTAGCAAACTATGCCATCCTCAAGAAAACATTGCTTGATTTCTATCAATACAGCGAAGATGACTACCGACAGAAGTTTCATGAGCTAAAACCACCATCAGACGGCAACATGAAGCAATTTGTTTCTGATGTGAAAATAACGTTCGAAAAATGGGTTCAAGCGTCTGGAATTGAAGAATCCTTCGAGAGTCTAAAGCAGTTTATCATTGTGGACAAAATCATATCAACAGCTGGGAAGCATCTTTTTGCTTTCCTACAGGAAAGAAAACCGAGAAGTGTGGAGACCGTTATGGAACTGTGTCAAACTTATGTAGCGGCACATCCGGGCGAAATACTACAAAAGGTTCAAAACAGTGAAGAAATCGAATTTGCCGCCGCAGCAGTCTCTACAACAGCATGATTTACAAAGGAAGAAACAGCACAACAACAAAGTCCACTCCAAAACAGAGATATACAAAGAGAACGAAATGATTATAGACTAAATCAGTCACCGGCCCAGAGAAGTGAAGTGAGATGCTACAACTGTGGGAGAATGGGGCACACAGCGAAGTATTGTCGAGATGCCCGGAGAACAGAATACTACAAGAACGATGTTGTAGCCCATGTTGGAGTCTTGGCGGATAGCCTTTCACCGTACGTATGTCCAGCTATAGCAAATGGCTATCATACCCACGCCCTACGCGATACTGGGGCCACCAAATGTGTACTCTTAGTTAAACTTGTGAGACCTCACCAGTACACTAAGAGACAATGCAAAGTACAAGGTTTCGGAGGGCAAATAAAAAGCTACCCAACAGCTATAGTAAACATTAACTCTCCGTATTTCAATAAAAAGGTTGAAGCTATAGTTGTTGAGAATGGTCCATTCGAAGTGGTGATAGGGAATGTACCAAATATAGAGTGTCCCAGTGAGGCTCAGATCGACAGATGGAAACAATTTTTTAACTGGGAGCCAACACAAGAAGCTGATGACATCGACCAATCAGCGACGACTGAATTGCAAAGGCAACAACAAATGAGACAAGGCTACGACCCTAAACACGTAAAACACCGTAGTCCAACAATTCCTTTAGAAATGATACAAGTTGAAGACAGACAACAAAAACAAAAACCAGAACAAGAAAGTTGTGATCATGTTGGCAGTAACGAAAATAAGGAAGATTTATTTGTGCACCTGACGACCATAGTTAAAAGCAACCCAAGAAAATACCCTACAAGTGTTACAGAAGGCAGAAAAACGGAATTTGACGTCGTCGAAGAAGAGAAACGAAAAGAAACAGCAAACGTAACTGGTCCAGGGGGTTCTAATGTGCAGGGCAGTAGAGATTCTGCTGACCGAAATAGCTGTAGGACGAGTGGATGGTATCTATGGTACAGTGAAAATGGCAATGGAGGAAGGCGGCAGTACCCAGAGGACCAAGGAGAATTCCAGCCTCAAAGATACCAAGGCTATCAAGGACGTAGACCTTGTTACAGATATTATGGCAGCCCACCAGGCAACAGATATTATGGTAACCGAGACAGATGGGGAGGTCCATGGCGACCAAGAGAATTTGATCGAGCTGGCTATGGATGTGGGAAAGGAAGAAACGATGAGTGACCAAGGCCTGCATTACCAAACACCTAATATAAATGCTGATATCAGTTGAGATGTATTTCCTTTTATACAAAGTCACAATGTAGTGAAGCAAGTCTCCTATTTGTATTAGACATGAGTACTTAATGACCAGTTGTGAGTAGTTTTAAACGGATGATGTATAGTTAGTGATTTTTTTTTCTCCAATACTAGCTAATTCTGGATGTTGTAAAGAAATTGGTTGAAGGTGTGAACAAGGAGAGTTAATTGGGGAATGTAGATATGTTAACTTGTAATTTTTGTGTGATTCTGTTTTTTTTTTTTTTTTCTTTTTCCAATTTGGTTTTGAGTTCAATGCTATTGAGTGTAGAGTGTATCTGTGTATTTCTTTGTTCTTTACTTGATACTGAATTCTAAGCGAGTAACTTTTTACACTATTAATAAGTTATATTAATAGCTTATTTTGGTAAGGGGGGAATGTGGTGATTATGTTTTGTATATAATATTGTAAATGGTACGTCATAGAACCTTGGTTGTAAGACTGAAAGAATTCTATGTTTATTTATTAATTTTACTATTTTTTCATTGGTCCATTGGTGGGGACAGAGTGACAGCGCTTGAAGTTTGTTATTGTTGACAGGGGACCGGAGTTTTGTGATAGCATAGTAGGAGCCATTGTAAGGCAGTTCTGATAGTTAATGTATATTTAGGAATTCAGCTTGTGTTGGCGTTATCTACAGTTATAATTTATTCCTATTTCTTTATTAAATATTTCTTATTTCTAATGCATCCCTGGTGTTCTTGAAGTATTGCATACGTAATGTATCCATGTCAAAGTCATAGGCTAGGAGTTCACAACAATCACAACAATTATTATAAAAATTAAGAGTTGACATGAAATACTTATGTAAATTATTGGCCTCCTTCAGTCGTAGAACAATTATGGTTTATCTCGAACACTTTAAGCCCTTATGTAAATAAGCCCTGATAAAATCATTTAATTGGTTAGTGTAATTGAACTCCACCTTAGACAGGTGATGAATTTATTGCTTATCTCATCATATAAGGTAAAATCCATCTCTTATCAAAAAGTAAGATGCTCTAGAGAAGACATTGAATCGATCTCCATGTAGCTCTGTCCTGGTCTTGTAATATATATGTTTCAGATATTTTTTAGTTTTTGCCAAAGCCCCCTGCAGGATATAAGAAACAAGCAGAATTTAAACTTAGAATTTTTGCAATAGCAGTCTGAAGTATATGCCACTCAATTAGGCAGACAACCATTGGAGTGGGGGCAGCATCATCTTTTGATTGTTCAGCTGACCATCTATGGTTGAAAAATTACACTGATTATTCTTTTACATTAAAATATCAATATCTCATTTACACTGAGTATGAAATAAATTATTTATTTTTTTTAAATGATTTATATTTTAGAATACCTTTTCCATTCTTTTTTTTACAGGTGGTTCAACTATATCTGCAGATTTAAATTTTTCCAAGTCTTACAATAATTTAATCTTTAAAACCACTAGTGGTAATCTATCTGATGTAAAATCTATTCTACATGTGAAATGTCCTGTCTACAATGAATCTGATACTACAAAGTTTAGAGAATTGAGAGAATCTGTCAGATCTTGTCTAGAGTTTGCTGACAATAATGGCTGTAATTCTATTGGATTCCCTGCTGTTGGCTGTGACAGTAAGTTTAAAAACAAAATATTGGGATTATAATAAAAGAAAATTAAATGCTACTGTGAGCTTAAACATTTAAGAAAAACTTAATTTATATGTGTCATAGAATATATATATGGTATTTATATTTATTTATATATATTACATAATATCAACTTACTCTGTCTGTTAAAAGGTGTGTAGAAAAGATATGAATAAAAAAAAATTAACAGATTGTCAAATAATTACTGGTAATTAACTATTGCATTTGATACCAAATGAGGCAAATTAATCCTTTCAGTATTCACAGATAAGTTTAAATTTTTCGGGTTTAGTCTTCTGAAATTATTGTAAATGTTATTGATTAAGTTGATACTTTAAACAATTATCTATTGTAACTAACAAAATATGAATTAATTAAAAAAATTTATCTATTCGTCAATTAATTATTGGTACTTATTTTTTTCTATCAAATAAGCGAAATAACTTCTACAGTATTAATAGATATAGTTGTTAGGGCAGAGTTCTTCCCCTTAGATATGCTTTTTTTAAGATTAAAAAAAATATTGCTTGTATTATATATTTAATAATCTGTAACCAAACTTTTATTTTAACAGAGACATTGAAATTTCCACCACTAGCAGCTTGTAATTATCTCATGAGAGATATTGTTGATTTTGCGGAATCTAAGAGGACAAGCCTAAGACACATTTATCTATGCGATAACAAAGAAGAAGTTGTGAATAAATTAATTGAAAGATTTGAAGCTGTCAGTACAAATCATAAAATAGAAAAATGTACAGTAAAAAATAAAAAAGGTAAGAAAATATGCTAGCATAGTTAAAACACAATATATATATATAGTTTGTCCATCTTGGTTCGATGATGACCACTTTGTCATCCATGGGGCTGGGGTTCTATGCCTCCTCATGTGGCTGGTGAGACCTATGTGAGCCCATTATGTTCGACTTCCAAGGGGTTAAGCATGTTGAGTCTTTAAATTTTATTTCCCATTTACCACCATGAACAAAATTAACTCATACACAATAGGAATTCTACCTTAGTTAATCCTTTGAATTTCAACCCTGTTAGTCAAATGATTTTTTTTTAAATTTCAAATTTAAACATACTTTCACAACTAGTCCGGACAAGTGATAGGATCATAGTGTATTGAGAAAGCTAAAAGCTAAACAAAAGCAGTTGGTAAAAATAGTTCCATTGCACAGATTTATTATATCTAGGTCTATCATACATATAAGTACAAGTAATTGATACCATTACACTTTAAAATTATTTTTTTTTTAAAAAGTATTTTTAATGTTTTTATTTTTCATTTTAATATTACATTTTTCATTTGACTCTATGTATTACTATTCTTTTAATTGTTATTTTTAACACTTTTACCATATGGTAGTGAAAAAATAGACATTTAAATTATCAAACACTATGAGTTATATAGATTCTAAAATTAAAACTGTTATTAATGAATTACTTCTATTGATTTCCTGCAGAAAAAGATATCTCAGAGGAACATATTCTTACAATTTATTCTAAGAATTCAAGAGACATCAAAGTTGCTATTGATTTCATTGAGAAATTTTGTAAAAAATGTTACAAAGAGTCTATTGAAAGAGATGACCGTTTTGCTAAAAAACTAAGCATTGATCATGTAAGTAGAGAATTACTTTATTTTATTAGACTTTGAATTACGCAGTATTTTTTTTTATAACTTACCCTTATGTTGAATGGATTTTTTTTTCATGTGTAAATATAACTTTTTCTACAAGTTTTTTTTAATATTCTTAGTTAATCAATCCTATTTTATGATGGATATTTGAATAAGTTTTAAATATTTTCAATTTTGTAAGAAAAATAAACACATGTAGCATACTGTGTATTTCTATGTTAGTAAACAACAATTTTAAAAAATTCAACAACCCATTTACAAAGAAATAAGTAATTTTTATGATTTATTTAACTATGAATAAAAGTGTTTATCACTTTTAAAATCTGACATCCTGATCAGATTCAATCTATCAAAAAATATTGTTTTTATCACCCATGTTCACTATTATAGGCCTATATTTTGTTAACAAAAACACAGATAAACCTATATATATAAATTTATATAAAGTCCAAATTCTTTGCAAGCTATCAAAACTGCGAATAAAGAGGCAAAACAAATGGCTAGACAATGTGCTAACAACATTTGGAGGGATACCTGCAACAGAATTCAAGGCAGTCTCTACTTAGGAAATAGTTAAGCTCTGTTTGATGGCATTCAAGTGGCCCTGGGTCCAACAGTGTCTAAACCTACCCCCTTCTATCAAAATCTGGAGAAAAAATTACAGATCAAACCAAGCAGCTAAAACGATGGACAGAACACCACTCAGAATACAGTAGACGATGTTGCCCTGGCTTCTCTACCAGATCTTCCAGTATTGGAATGCCTAGATGAGCTTCCGAGCCTTGATGATCTCAAAAAAGCTATTAACTGCATGAAAAATAGAAAATGTCCAGGGAGTGATGGCATCCCGGTGGAAGTAGTTAAAATCAACGAATCACTCCTGCTCCCTGAACTCTATAATCTCCTCTGCCGCTGCTGAGAAGCAGGTCATGTCCCACAGGACATGCGTGATGCAAATATAGTCACAATATATAAGAACATAGGGGATCTGAATGACTGCAACAATTATAGGGGTATCTCTCTCCTCAGCATAGTTGGCAAAATCTTTGCTAGAGTGGCACTATCCAGGCTGTAAGTGATAGCTTCTAGAGTCTACCCAGAGTCTCAGTGCGGATTCAGGAGTGGTAGATCCACCATAGACATGATATCCTCTCTACGACTACTGCAGGAAAAATTCAGAGTGAGAGACAGACCCTTTACATCGTTTTTGGTGATGTGACTAAAGCCTTTGACATGGTAAGTGAAGTGGTCTTTCACACTTCTAAGGAAAATGGGTTGCCTTCCCAAACTACTGAAGTTCATTGAGTGCTTTCATGAGGAAACAAAATGTATTGTCAAATTCAATGGAGCCCATCAGCACCTTTTGAGGTTAGCAGAGGTGTCAAGCTGGGATGTGTTCTCGCACCTACTCTGTTTAGCATATTCTTCTTCTTTCTACTACATCATGTGTACAACAACATAAACGAAGGTGTGTTTCTCCATACAAGATCCTCTGGAAAACTATTTAATGTATCAAGGCTGCGGGCAAAAACCTAAGTTAGGAACTCCTGTATGCTGATGATGCAGCTATTGTGGCTGATTCTGATATCCAGCTTCAGTCCCTGGTTGACGAACTATCTGCTGCTTGCCAAAAGTTTGACTTAAATATTAATCAAAGCAAGACTAAGATACTACTTTAGAACACAAATACTGCACCTCAAGTAAACATTAATGGCCAACCACTAGAAATTGTTGATCACTTTTGCTATCTTGGCTCCATCATATCCAACAATGCTCTACTGGATAAAGACAATAGGATAGCCAAAGCAATGGGCACCATGTCACGGTTGTGGGACAACATACTGCTGACTAACAATACTAAAGCCTTAGTCTACCGGACCTGTGTGATGAGCACTTTGCTATACGAAAGTAAAGCATGATCAACCTACTCATGGCTGGAAAAAAAGCTGAATGTCTTCCACCTCCGATGCCTAAGGCGGATCTTTAAAATAATGTGGCAAGATAAAATAACCCATGAGGAAATGCTATGAAGAGCAGGGTGACAGGACATCCGCTCTGTTATCAGCAGCAGATGCCTTGGTTGGCTTGGCCATGTTCATAGAATGCCAGTAGGTTGACTTCCACAAGACATCCTGTATGGCAATCTAATAGAAGGCAGGATATATATATATCAGTATTTAAGTTTATTTCTTCTTATTTACAGATAAAAGAGCTAAAGCAATTTGGGCTCCAAAAAAGAATCAAGGTCACAAACCAAGCAGATACAGGCTTTTTTAAAATGGAGGGCTTCAGTGGTGATGACATTTTCCTGGTTGAAAAGAAAATGCAAAGATTAATTTTGGAAATTTTGGAAATTGATAAACATAATAATGCACTTCATAAATCTGTTCAGTCGGCTATAATTTGGCAGTATAAGAAAGGGGAGAAATGGTATAAATTTGAACCAATGTAAGTAAATTTTATTTTACAAAAGTTTAGATTATTAACCTTAAAAAGAAAAATGATTTAAAATATTTTTAAAAAAATTTTTGGGTTAATTTACAGTTAATTACATTTAGTAAAAAAAAATACTTCATGATATGTGTCAAGTACTAACTGTTCAATCTTGTTTCTTTATGACAAGTAAATGACAAAATTATAAAATTTAAAAGAATTTCTTTAATGTTAAGCCCAGGTTTGGGGTAAATGACTCTATGAAAAAAAGAAATTCAATGAGAAGGCACAAAAAGGAAATACAAATATTTAAAATTTCTCAAAACAGTTGTAATGACATCCCCTCTTCATTTGGTGTTAATAGCATATAGGTATTACCACAAGTGCTTCTGCCTTATAAAATCAGGACTAACCTTCTCTGACACACTCATTTATACACTGCTCTGCTGGCTACTACAAACATACGTACTATTCAGACTGCCAAATGACACCTTACAGTTAGACATTTCTTTTTAAATTGTATATCTATAAAGCTGTGTGGACAACATTTACCAAAGCATATTATTATTATAGCTATTAATATAGCTTTTTTATATAGTGCTACTTTCATGCTTATAGCATGCTCAGAGCGCTTTTGGTCCAATCTCATTTGTGGGGGGGAGGGGGTATCTAGGAGTTGGTTTTCCATGCTGCCTTTAGGCGCTCAGTAAACACAACTCTACCCGAGTCAGGTGTCGAACCTCGAGCCCCCTTCTAGGTAGCCAAGCCAAGTTCAAGCGCACTTGGCCTCTCGACCACGCTTCCCACATAATGCCTTGGCATAGTCATATTGCGACTGAATTAGACCATAATATAAAGCTAATATTTTTTCTTATGAAATTTCCCAGTATTTAGAAATGTTTAATACATTTTGCCAAAGGGAGAGTTAATAACAAAGGTCTACAGCATTGATATGAATTAAACAAAAGGCTTACAGTCCAACAGAGAAATTACTGGTACTAGGCTTGTGCTACATACCTTAAACCAATGACCTTAGAAAGATTTTCTTTATGCTAACCTTTTTTTTTGTTACAAGATCTTTACTCCATTGAAGCTTTCTGTAAGATCTATATGTTATGTCATAAATAAAAAAGCACCCTTTCAGACCTTGCAATATCTATAGGGCAGATGATGTAAACGTTTCTATGGCCAGCATAATGACCCACTTGCTGTACTTTCCCTGACTAATGTCACCGTTAAGTGGACAAAGGGGCATCCTAAATAAAAAAAACAACCTAAAATTCTAATTTCTAGTCTTCACGTAGATTAAAAAAACTGAAACCCCTTGTTTAGAAGCCATGCAATTTACCTCTCAGCCACTCAACATCGTAAATATTTTTCATTAATTTTGAGTTGAATGAGATATTGGATATAAGACACAGTACAAACAACATTCTTAGTTCATTGTAAGAACTATTTTGATTGTTGTTTTCAGTATAAATAGTGAGCTGGAACACAAATACCAACAAGAGGAAAATGATTATGAATTTACAGATGAAAATGGGGACAAAATGGAAATAGACTTTAGGAAATTGAAAGCCTATCTTATAGACGAAAATGACCAAGAGGCTGACCAGTATGATATAAAGAGGCAGGATTTAACTAAAGGTTGATAAAGCTTTCATAATTTATTTTTATAAGTTATTTAAATGAATGCAATGCCTGTATTAATTTTAATGCCATATAATTTTTTGTTTGTTTATGGTTTAATTATAGTAAACATACAATTGTTCAGTTTAAAATAGATATTATTTGAGTTTTATAGAAGGTACTAATTATAATTTTTCAGAATTGTGCACCTTTGTTTTTAATTAAGTATTGATATTATACATATTATAAACATTATCTAAATAAGATTTAAAATGCTGCTTATTGTATAATGTATACCCCAATTGTCATATGTTTGGCTTGAAATCTTTTAATTTGTTTTTTTTATAAATTTCTTTACTGAAAATTTTTTTCACTTCCTCACAGTTTCTCAGTTGTATTTTGTTTGTGTTAGTCAAAATAAAGGAGTGTAGCTTTAAAGAGGGTAGAACTTTCTTCAAGTTTAAATGAAAAAAAAATACAAATCTTTTGGTCTTAAACTGTCTTACAAATAATGACTATGATACATTTTTTTTTGTGTGTTTAACAATATAAAATTATTTATTTTTTTGGTATATTCTTGCTTTAATTAAAGGTAAGTAATTAAGTTTGAAAAATTTATGTTCAATGATTAAAAATATGTTTGCTTCCTTTTCATTACTGATTTACACAATACACATACATTTTGTGTAAATAAAATTATTTGTATTAACTGGACTTTTATCTTGATTTCTATAAATATGAATATGTCATTATTTCAATCTATTTATTTATAAAAAATGTATTTAACTATCAAGCTAATGTGCTACTCAGACCTAGCTTAAGTGCTTCCTGAAGGACTATGAAAAGGTTCACTTTTACATCAAAAAATTATTAATTTTAAACTGATGATTTTTTTTTTATGAATTTGAATCAGACTTTTTTTTTTAACTAGGTAAATTGTCTTAAGTTTATAATATATATTATATTCTGTTTTGAAATGTAACATTTATAATAAGAATATTTTTTTTGAAACTTTTAATTGACATTAGTCTACAATAAGAGCTATAGTACTATTGTGAAAAAAAAAAATAAATAAACCATTATTTCATTCAAAACCTAACTCATTTAGCAAATGTTACAAAAAAAATTGCCATGATTTAAAAAGAAATTAAACCCAACGAATAGCAAAAAACATTTTTGTGATAAAAACATCCATCTTTCTTCAGATATTACAGAGTTGACATGGACATTAACTTCTGTTGGTGGTAACAAGATGATCACTGCTCCAGTGTATAAAAATAATTGTGTTTCGGTTTCTGGTCTCACACCAGATGTCTCAATCCCAACTTTAAAACGTTACTTGGAAAACAAAAAGCGAAGTGGTGGTGGAAAAACAAAGTCGTTAGTCCAGATTGCAGAAGATGAAGTTGTTGTCTATTTTGAGGATGACGTAGGTCAGTATATCTATTTTTTTGTTTTTATAGACCATTTGTTTTAATCTAAAACTATGTACATGTCCCAGTGGCTCTCAAGGTGACTATAGGGGGTCAGCAGATGGCTACCTGGTCGTGTGGTTTGCGTGCTGGACTGTCGTTTGGATTTATCGATGGTCGAGGGTTCAAATCCTATCCGCTCCCATCCCCCGTCATCCTGTGGGAGGTTTGGACTAGGAAGTAAACTATCTTCAACTCTGAAGGAACATCCGAAACATGTAAAACAAACAAACACATTTTACAGCAGAAATATGAAAACTGTTGTCACGTATTACGAATTGAATTCTAATTTTTAAATGGCTTGCCTAGGGGAACGTGACAATAGAAAAAGCTGTTGTGTCACTTATCTTAAGTCTGAATTTAATCAAAGACTTACAATGAATAACAAAAAAAAAATGACACAAGAAATCGGAAGGTAAAATATCAACTTAATGTTTAATAAAATATAACTCGAATAGTACTTTTAACTGAATCACATAAAGCAAGAAAAAAAAAAAAAACATTTACTCAATACAAAATGGGAGGGTTGACCAAAACCCTTTTACAAAAATGGCATGTAAAAATATTACAATACCAGAGTTTGAAAATATAATTACAAATACAAGCAAGGCCTTGAAAAAAAGAAAAATCTTAACTTACACGATCAATTGGTATACCACGCACGGGTCACGCAATGTCTCCGCTATTCTGTCTCACGGCTGTCTCCGTATGTCTGTCCGTCAACGTTACACGGGCGGTCTTTATATAATATACCGCGCGTCGATATCAAGACAAATCTAGTAATTTCTAGAACAGAATAAGTCATCAACACCCAGATCTAGAACGCTCTTCAAAGAGACAGAAGAAAAAAAAAAAAAAAAAAACCACCCTCCTTTCAACCAGAGGTACACACATAGGTCAAGGACCGGTCACTGTCTGTGTGGCTTGACTCACCGCGAAGAATAAAATAAAAAAAATTATTACACAAAGGGGCAGACAACCTACAGGTCAAGAACTAGGCCTTGTTACCTAGATACGTAACACCTCCCTCCTAAAAATAAAAAGTTTACATTTCCACGAAATGGAAATCTTTTTAGAATAATTACAAAAATGATATTTACATTACAGAATGTATTTATCATGATATATATAAAAAAAAATATACATCAAAATACTTTTTACAATCTAGATAAGGCATCGGCGATAACATTTTCGCTGCCTTTTATGTGTCTAAGATCTAGGTTGTACTCTTGTAAAAATAAACTCCACCTGAGAAGTCGTTGATTCTTGCCAGACATTTTGTGGATAAATATAAGGGGATTGTGGTCAGTAAATACAACCAGTGGCCATCTGGACCCACTGATATAAAAATCAAAGTGTTGTATAGAAAGAATCAACCCAAGACATTCTTTTTCCACAGTAGAATAATTTCTTTGATGTCTATTAAATTTCTTGGAAAAGAAACAAATAGGGTGCTCTACTTGGAAATTATCTTCTTGGTAAAGGACTGACCCAACACCTGTGTCACTGGCGTCAATAGCTAACCTAAAAGGTTTTCCGAAGTCAGGAGCCATCAAAATGGGGGAGCTAGATAATATCTGCTTAATTTGGTTAAAGGCTTTCTGACATTTATCCGTCCAAGTAAATCGGACGTTCTTTCTCAGGAGGTTTGTTAAAGGACTGGCAATGACAGAAAAATTTTCGCAAAATTTTCTATAATATCCAGACATTCCCAAAAATCTTCGGAGTTGTTTCCGATCAGCAGGGATAGGGAAAGCTTGGATAGCTTCTACTTTGGCCATTACAGGTTTCACCTGGCCTTGTCCTACAATATGGCCTAAGTATTGGATGGAAGCCTGGCAAAAATCACTCTTACTCAGGTTTACAGTAATTTTTGCATGTAAAAGTTTAGTAAAAAGACAGTGCAGTTGTTTACAATGGCTAGAAAAATCTTGGCTAAAAATTACTACATCGTCTATGTATGCGTGGCAATTCTCCATGTCAGCAAGCAGGGCATTTATCATTCTCTGGAAAGTGGCAGGAGCATTCTTCATGCCAAATGGCATCACTTTGTATTGGTACAGACCATCAGGGGTGACAAAGGCGGAGATTTCCTTTGCCCTATCAGTCAGGGGAACCTGCCAATAACCTGAAAGTAGGTCTATTTTGGTGATGTACTTAGCGTCACCAATACGATCTATGAGATCGTCTATCCTAGGGATAGGAAACGAATCGGTCTTTGTTACAGCATTTACCTTACGGTAGTCTGTACAAAAACGATAAGTCTTGTCCTGTTTAGGTATCAAGACACATGGGGAGCTCCAGCTACTGGAACTTGGTTCAATGAGGTCATTTTCAAGCATATACTTGATTTCTGACCTAAGTATGGCAAGTTTTTCAGGGTTGACCCTGTAAGGATGCTGCTTGACTGGAGTAGCCTCGCCAACATCTACATCATGCATTATAACATTAGTCTGTTTTGGTACATCAGAAAAAATGTCATTAAATTCATTAATGAGTTTCATGATAACTGGCCTTTCTGTCGAAGACAGATGAGACAGTTTTACATCCAAATTCTGTAATACAAAAGAATTAGGTATTTTGTATTGTCCAAATTTCTCCTTTACAATATCATCATCAATAGGAGAAACATGGCTATTTGAACAACTTTTGACTGTATTTAAAACACAATTACTCTTCTCTGAGTGATCTGGCCGAGATACATAAGGCTTCAGCATGTTTATATGACATAGCTGAGTCTTTTTCCTACGGTCAGGAGTTTTGATTGTGTAATTGAGGTCACTAATTTTGGTCTCAATTTCATAGGGACCAAAATATCTGGCTTGCAAGGGTTGACCTGGTATGGGCAAAAATACAAGCACCTTATCCCCGGGAGAAAATTCTCTAACACGGGCCTTTCTATCATACCAGCGTTTCATGCTGGATTGGGTGTTTTGTAAGTTATTTTTGGCCAGAACACAAGCATCATAACGTCTAGTTTTAAACTTAATTACATATTCTAAAAGTCCTTCAGTGGCTGTTGGTGACAACAAAGTCTCTTTTATACATTTCAAGGGACCGCGCACCGAATGGCCAAAGACTAAGTCAAAAGGGCTGAATCCCAACGATTCCTGGACGGATTCACGGGTTGCAAACAGCAGCATGTGGATTCCTTCGTCCCAGTCTTTTTCGTGCTCAAAGCAATAGGTTCGGATCATGTTCTTGAGAGTCTGATGGAATCGCTCAAGAGCGCCTTGCGACTCGGCATGATACGCACTCGACATGCAGTGTTTGATGCCCAACTGAGTCATGACTTGCTTGAAAAGATTGGCCGTGAAATTCGTTCCTTGGTCCGATTGGATGGACTTTGGTAGACCAAATAGAGTAAAGAACTTGATTAAGGCCTTTACAATGTTTGATGCTTTTATGTTCGTTAGAGGAATAGCCTCAGGAAAACGAGTTGAAGCACACATAATGGTCAACAGGTATTGGTTGCCAGCTTTTGTCCTTGGGAGAGGACCAACACAGTCAATAAGTACTCTGCTGAAAGGTTCTTCAAAGGCTGGAATCGGCTTCAGAGGAGCAACAGGAATCTTTTGATTTGGCTTGCCAACCATCTGACAGGCATGACAGGATCGGCAGTACTGGATGACATCTTTCTTCAAACGTGGCCAGAAGAAGTGTGACATAATCTTGTGGTATGTCTTGTGGATGCCGAGATGACCTGACATTGGTGTGTCATGAACCAGATTCATGATGTACGCTCGGTATCTTTCTGGTAACACGATTTGATGGCATATTCTCCATTCTTCTTCGTTGGATGCGTCTGGAGGTTTCCATTTCCTGAAGAGCATATCATCTTGGATGTAGTAGCACGTTGATGCTAGCTCTGCCTCTTGTGATGTCATTGCGGTTTCTCGGAGTTTGGCGAGCTCTGGATCCTTCTTTTGGTCCTCAATCAACTGTTTTCGAGTTGATGCCGGCTTTTCAGAATTTGGCGTTGGTTCTTCTTCAAGAGAAGCAAAGAATGTGGTGCTCAAGTCCACATCATCGTGGTTACTGTTGGCCTTCATGACGTTCTCTTCTTGAGATGCTTTCAACCTCATTGCCCTTGTTACTGCACACGCTGGATATAACTCTAGGTCTTCCTCGGGTGTGGCAGATAAGTCGGGTGTTTGAGTGACGATGGGTTCGGCTATCACCTTTCCACCTGCTAAGTCATTGCCTAACAGCAACGAGATGCCTTCCAATGGTAATGTTGGTCGGACACCTACAACAACCGGTCCAGTAATGAGATTTGACTTTATGTCGATTAGATGTAGAGGCACATCTATACATCCAAGCTCTATGCCTCGTAACAGGATGCTCTTCCCAGTCGATGATGATTTTGACAAGGGCAAGATACCCTCTAAAAGTAGCGATTGTGAAGCACCTGTGTCTCTCAAAATGGTGATAGGTCGTAGACTTGTAGAATCACCGGGTAGTGATACGAATCCTTCCGAAATGAAAGGCTTAAAATCCTCTAATAAAACATCAATTTTGGTTGATGCAGACTGGACTTGGGTCGAACTCTCGCTGGAGTCATTGACATCTCTAGGAGACGCAGTGGAGAAACTCTTTCTTGAGTCAGTAGAACATCTTTTGGATGTATTAGGAGAACTCTTGATGGAGTCATTGGAACATCGGGGTGATGTCTTATGGGAACTCTTGATAGAGTCATGGGAACATCGGGATGATGTATTATGGGAACTCTGGATAGAGTCATTGGAACATCGGGGTGATGTATTATGGGAACTCTGGATAGAGTCATTGGAACATCGGGGTGATGTATTATGGGAACTCTGGATAGAGTCATTGGAACATCGGGGTGATGTACTAGGTAAACTCTTGTTGGAGTCATTGGAACATTGGCTTGATGTATTTGAAAAACTCTTGTTTGAGTCATTGGAACATCGGCTTGATGTATTTGAAAAACTCTTGTTTGAGTCATTGGAACATCGTGGAGACATTTTCGGAGAGTCTTGTACAGTCAATACATTTGAAACAGGTGGTGTCGAGGTATTCTTGATATGACTTGATGATGAGGGAGTAAACCTCGACGACCACTGTACTGTGCAAGCGCTGACTTTTGAAGGAGCTTTTTCGTTTCTCTTCCTCAATTTCCAGCAATCGTCAATTTTATGGCCTTCTCGTTTGCAGTAGGAACAAGTAGCTTTACTTGTAGTAGGTTTTCTGTCATTTGTACTGCTGTTCTTGATGGAGTTGCTAGCAGTGGACTCAGGCTGTTTGACTTGTTTTGGCTTGACATCCGTCGTATACTTGGCAAATTGATGTGATATTATATAATCGTCTGCCAACACTGCAGCCTTGTGCACATCTTCCTCGCCACGATCAGCTATATGCATACGGACGTCCAGCCGCACACAACTCTTGAACTCTTCCATCAGCATTAGGTTCTTGAATTTTGCAAAGTCGGTGCCGATTTCCCTGGAAGTGAGCCATTTCTCAAAGCGTCGCTCCTTTTCCCGCAGGAATTCTACATGGGTTTGGCCATCCGATTTGCGACAATCCCTGAACTGCTTTCGGTAAGCTTCCGGAACAAGTTCATATGCCTTAAGAATTAAGGCCTTAACAACATTATAATCTTTTTGTTGTTCAATGGTCAAAGAACAAAATACCTCTGCAGCTCTACCAGTCAAAACTGTTTGCAGCAAAGTGGGCCACAAAGTTTCAGGTACATTAAAATTTTTCACAGCAAGTTCAAATTGTGGAAAATAATTGTCAATTGTGGCTTCATTAAAGCGTGGAATTATTTTCAAAAATTTTGTTGCTTCAGCAGTATGACTGGCAGGGGAAGAATCTGGTCTTACATTAGCAGCTAACTCTAATTTTTTTAACTCTATTTGTAATTTCATTTCCATTTCTTTCTGCTCTCTAGCCGCTGCAAGCTCTAATTCTTTTTGTTTAATTTCTCTCTGCTCTCTAGCCGCTGCAAGCTCTAATTCTTTTTGTTTCCCCAAGATAATTTCCTTCTCTTTTAAAGCTAACTGGGCTTCTATTTCCATTTGTTTTAATTTTATCTGAAGTTCTAAATCTGATTTACCCTCATCGGGTCTAAGGGTTTCTAAAAGGTCTTCAGAAAACACTTCCTCGTCTACATAATGGATTACAATGTTATCTCTGATTTCTTGTTTAAGGGCATTTGATTTTATTTTTAACCCTAAATGTTTAGAAATAAGGACCAGTTCCTTCCTAGTAAAAGCATCAAGCTCTTCCACAGAGGGATTTGCAAGAAAAACCTGAATATCCATGGCTAACTAACAACTATTACAAGCAAAAAAAAAATAAATATACAATGTAAATATACAGTACGAAATCAGTACAACAAAAAAACCTTAAGAGAGTTTGGTCAATACTATTGATACTTTACTTCCGACTCTTTGACACAAAAAATTTTTTTTTAAAGTCAACTTCGCCTTTACAAAATTACTCAAGTAAGACGAAAATAGGTTCAGAAAAATATCCGGTACGAAAGCCCTCAAACTTCTTTTGTCACGTATTACGAATTGAATTCTAATTTTTAAATGGCTTGCCTAGGGGAACGTGACAATAGAAAAAGCTGTTGTGTCACTTATCTTAAGTCTGAATTTAATCAAAGACTTACAATGAATAACAAAAAAAAAATGACACAAGAAATCGGAAGGTAAAATATCAACTTAAGGTTTAATAAAATATAACTCGAATAGTACTTTTAACTGAATCACATAAAGCAAGAAAAAAACAACATTTACTCAATACAAAATGGGAGGGTTGACCAAAACCCTTTTACAAAAATGGCATGTAAAAATATTACAATACCAGAGTTTGAAAATATAATTACAAATACAAGCAAGGCCTTGAAAAAAAGAAAAATCTTAACTTACACGATCAATTGGTATACCACGCACGGGTCACGCAATGTCTCCGCTATTCTGTCTCACGGCTGTCTCCGTATGTCTGTCCGTCAACGTTACACGGGCGGTCTTTATATAATATACCGCGCGTCGATATCAAGACAAATCTAGTAATTTCTAGAACAGAATAAGTCATCAACACCCAGATCTAGAACGCTCTTCAAAGAGACAGAAGAAAAAAAAAAAAAAAAAAAACACCCCCCTTTCAACCAGAGGTACACACATAGGTCAAGGACCGGTCACTGTCTGTGTGGCTTGACTCACCGCGAAGAATAAAATAAAAAAACTTATTACACAAAGGGGCAGACAACCTACAGGTCAAGAACTAGGCATTGTTACCTAGATACGTAACACTGTATACAATTAAAATAACTTCATCACCAAAAAAGGTTTATCAGATCTGAGTGTAATAATGTATGGTCATCTTTTTGTGTTTAGTATGCTACTTTTATGATGATGATGAAAAACATCTTCTATCAAACCATATTCTGTTAGAACCAGTAAAATAATCTTAGTATTTGAATGCTTCCCTTGTCTGTTATTTCTGTATCTTTACTTGTCTTGATGAACTTACATTCCTTATTAGTGTCACCTGATATTCATTTTAATCTTCTTAATTTTCAGTAAGGGTACTTTTTCAGGGCATAGACCTATTTGAAATGCACAAGGTAGTCACTGGACTTAATGTCAAGGTCCTTGACATTTACAAACAATAAAAGGCTATTTCCATAAACTTTATCAATAAAAATTCTTCAAGCTAAAAGCATAATGATAAACATATTTATTACTGTAAACTTAGATAATTTTTTGTTTTTTCAGATCTAACAGCCCTCCTATCAAAAGAAGATCATGCAATAGAACTTACAGATCTCATTATTTCTTGCTATTATCCTTGCCTGTCCAGAAATTACGTGAAAAAAGATGATTCTTTAAAAGTGAAACCAGAAAAAAATCAACCTTTACCTTCTAAAACATTTTCCAAAAAGAAGCAGTTACAAGTAACTCCAGGCTCCTTAATGTCTGCTTACGCTATAAAAAAACAAGGCCCTATTTTTATTGGGATGCTTACTTTAACACCATATGCTTTCCTGTACCTGAAGGAGCAAAAATACAAATTAGAAAACATTGCACAGGAGGCTTATTGTGAAATGACATTATTCCCTCAAATGCTACAATTAAAATTAAAATGGCCATTTAAAATAGAAGCCAAAGAAGTGAAACAAAAGCTTGAGAATGGATGCAAAGAGATTTCTAATTATTTAAACCAGTTGGCAGTTCTGACTTTTACAATGAATGAGAGTGAAGCACAACATTTTCAACATTTTTGTACTGGCAAAGTAGATATTTTGTACCTTGAGGAATCATCTAAAATGATTGTAATCAGGCTTGACACACAAACATCTTTAAAAGCGCTGATCCATCATCTCTATGATGAATTTATCCAGCAGGGTAAAGATCAACAAGATGCATCAAGATTGATAGAAATCAAGAAAAAACTATCTTTAAGTGAAGGGGCTGAAAAAATAAATGTATGGACAGATATTTCAAAAGCAAAGTCAGAGCTGAAAGTTTCTGTTGAAGAAAAAACATTAGATATTTCAAAAGCAAAGTCAGAGCTGAAAGTTTCTGTTGAAGAAAAAACATTTCAACACCGTGAAGAGGTCTCCTTAGACAAATTCGAAATTAAATTGCTTGAGAAATGTTTATTTTTTGATCAATTTAAAGAAACTTATAAGGAAACTAAAATAAACTTGGACTATGACACTAACAAGCTTATTCTGATGGGAAATGATAAAAGTCAATTAGATGCCATTCATTTTGAGATTTTAAACAAATGTAGACAAGATGTGGGCTTTAGTAAACTAGAAAGTGTAACAGCAGATCAAATGAAGCTACTTAAGAAAGACAATGTTCAAAAGAAAGTAGATTCAATGCTAAATAATTGCTATATGCAGTGTAATGAGAATGATGTAAAACTGTACTATTTAAAGTCTGGATCAGTAAACATCAGTGACGCAGAAAAGAAAATTAGATCACAAGTTGAAGTTACCAAAAAAATAATCAACCAAGATATGCTTAAAATACTTGAGTCTTCTGATGGCTCTACATTTCTGTCCAGTTTGACTGACCACAACAGTAGTTTCAACACAGTGATACAATTAGATTCCAACAACCAAGAACTTTTGATCATTTGCCCAGGCGACCAAATCTATCAGCTCAATAAATCTGTTGATAACTATTTGGAAACTAACAAATTACATCAGAAGGAAATTTCTTTGTCTTATGGGAAACAACAGTTCATCAATAAATACTTAATGGAAGAGCTAAACCACTTGAAGTCATCTCTTGGAAGGGATGCCACTTTGGAGTTTTTGTCTGATAAATGTTTAATCAAAAGACTCAGAGATCCAGTCAGCATTTGTGAGGTTCACATCAACAAATTGGTGTAAGTATTTTAATTGACCATAGGTCATCTAATACAAATATGAAACCACAATGAGCAAAATATAACTATATACATTCTTGACCTGTAAAGCAAAAGTTTTTCAAAAACCTCTTGCCATTTGGAGCATCCTGCAACTTTTAACAGTACAATTGGTTTATCTCTAATGGCTTGAAAGCCATGATAATATACATTTTCATGGGTGCAT
The DNA here is from genome assembly GCA_030265305.1 of Biomphalaria pfeifferi. Lineage (NCBI taxonomy): Eukaryota > Metazoa > Mollusca > Gastropoda > Planorbidae > Biomphalaria > Biomphalaria pfeifferi. The sequence continues at coordinate 2,167,802 of JASAOG010000071.1, forward strand.
TTTTTTTAAATGTATGGTATAGCATTATTTTAATAATAATAATTATAAAAATGTTTATATTCCATAAGGAAATTTTTTTACAATTGTGCATTTGGAGTACTAATTGCATGTTGCCACTGTGCAGCACCATCTTTAAAAAAAAGAAACTTATAGAAAGAAATGAAATCCATTTCCACTTCTTTCATAACAGAAATATTACTCAATAGACATGTTTTTAAATAATATTTTGATTTGAGCTAAAAGGTCCTCATTAGATCCATTCCATTTTCTGATCTAGTCACAAACTTTTTCATAAATTCTTTTCATCTGTATTGTTACAGGCTACCAGTATTATTAGGCCTTTTTCAGTGATACTTAATAATTTTTTAATTCATTTCATCCATATCTTGTAAAGTATAATTATGCCCTACTATGTCTGTACAAGATAAGTTATCGATTTTTTTTTAAAAATCTGAAATGTTACAACTTCCCTAAAAAGATTTTTTTTTTGTCACTAATTGCATTTTACATGTACATCCCTGATGTTTATATTTAACGGTTGTAAATATAAGGTTAGAAAATAAAATAATCCAAATGGATGCTTGGTTGCTATTAAATGTTTTTAATTCTTATGATAGGTGAAGCTGTTGCTGAGCTGTAAAGCGCTTGGCTTCTGAACCGGGTGTCCTGGGTTAGAATCCTGGTGAAGACTGAGATGTTTAATTTCAGTATTTTTAGGCGCCTCTGAGTCCACCCAGCTCTACTGGGTACCTGACATTAGTCAGGAAAAAATAAAGGTGATGGGTCGTTGTGCTGTCCACATGACACCCTCAGTAACCTTGGCCCACAGAAAGAGATGACCTTTACATCATCTGCCCTATAGGTCATAAGATCTGAAAGGGGAATTTTACTTTAATTCTTATGATAATGATAAGACAACATATAGATGGTTATAAATATTGTTGTTTTCCTTTATTACAGGTTACAACACAATTAACAATACAATTTGAAACAATTAAAGGGGAACTATTTGTATTTTTACATAAAACATTAAAATTCATTGCAAATCTTACAAGCACAAACTAAACATATTAGTGGCTATGAAAGTGACCTACTGTAAAGTTGTAATTATCTTAATGACAGCAGTATTTTTTTTTTGTTTAAAATAAAAATCATTGATAAAAATAAATAGATGTTTTTCTACATTTTTTTTAAGGTCAAAAATAGACAAAAATGATGTCCAGCTAAATTTTTTTGGCATTGACGAATTTCTTCATGATTCTGAAGGCAAAAGCTTGTTGAGAGATATTGAAGAAACCCACAGATGTGTTATACAGTTCAAGTCAGAGGCAAAAAAAGCTCCAGCTCCAAAAGTGGCAATAAAGCCACCGACACTAATAGCCAAATGTTCTTTACGTGATGTCAATATAAGTTTTTTTCAAGGGAATATTTTTGGCCTAAATGCAGATGCTGTTGTAAATCCTTTAGACTCATCATTTCAGTTTGTGAGTGCAATAAATCGAGAATTAATTCAGCAAGGTGAGAGAAATTAATGAAACTAATTGGACTCACTAAGTTAGGCTGTAAACACTTGAAACATATTTTAGCGGCCACCGAAAGGGGAAAAGACGCTATTAGTTTTGTGTGGCCGGCCGGCCGGCCCGTTTTAGATCTCAGAAACTAGAAGAGAAAATTAAAATCGGACATCATAATATTTTAGATCATTCAAAGTTCTGATGCAACAGCTACTTTTTTCTTTTCTGAAAAGCGAAAAATCTAATTTTTAAAATAAATTATGCAATCAGTTTTTTCATAAGATACACCATTTTTACAATTATTCAATTTTCATAAGATATACCATTTTTACAACTATTCAATGTTAAAAGCAACAAGCACTGGAGGTTTTTAAGTAAGGGAGATATATATGTACCATTCTTTTAACACATTTATGCAAATAATTTTAGATTTTTGGTTAAAAAAATACTTTGTTTTACAATTGTATTGCTAATTAAGTAAGTTCTGTCATACTAAATACTACATTTACCAAAAAAATGTTACATTTTTTTTAAGAGAAAAATTTATTTACTATGCAAATAAGTTTAACATAATTTAAAATAACAATTTTTTCTTGAGCCTTTGAATAAGAGATTGACCCATTACTACACGATCCTTTCAATTCCATACTCATTATAAGACATCAGTTAGGCCAGGTTCACATCTAACTTCACATTCACTTATCCCTTGGTATGCTGGACCTTTGGGGCACCACACAGGATCAGTCAACCTTCTTTCTCCATTCTTCTCTGTCATTTGCCTTTGATAGAATTTAATTATGATATTCTTTCTGAAAATATTGAAACCTGCCTTTTTACCTGCACTGGTGGATCACTTCGGGGGCTGATTTTGAGTTTGTGTTTCCACACAAACTGTCTTTGTAACCTTGTTATAATTAGTGATTTCATGATCATAAAGACCTTTAATATGTTCCGAAAAGAAAATTATGTAAGTATAATTTTGATTCCAGATAAAAAAACAACAAACTAGCATTGTCTCATTTGACATTCTAAATCGTCATCCTATCTTAAAAATAATCATTGGGGTGGCACTGAGTGGTGAAAACCGTTTGGCTACCTATCAAGGGGGGTCTTGTGTTCAAAACTTGACTCGAGCTGAGTTGTGTTTGCTGAAGACCTACAAGCAGCACATGTCCACAAAAGAGTATGGACCATAGAACTATGCAAAAGAAATTTTTTAAAAAAATTCAAAAATCTTCTAGTAAATAAAAAAAAATACATTCACATATCAAAGTTATTTATAAGTGAGCATCTTGTGTTGTGTTGGGAAGTTGACTACCATCCAAATGGCTATTTTCAGTATATCATGGGACTAATACTTTTTCTAAATTTAATATTTGCAGAGTCACATAGTCCATAGGGTGATACCTATAGTAGTTTACCTGATGTATTTTATAAGAAGGTCTTGATAAAGAAATGAGAACAGCTTAATGTCCAGGTTTCTGAAGCATTTAAAAGTGAGGGAAGAACTATTGTGCAATAGACTGGTCCACCATTGACAAAAATTTATTGTGCGGCCAAACATTGCCATTACCTGCCTTAGGCTCCCAGAAGTGCACTTTGGAATGCTGTGTATTATAGATCCATATTGATATAAATGTTCAATAAATGATGTTTTTAGAGATTTACATACTTGGCATAAAAACAATTAAAAGGTAGATTTTTTGTGTATTGGGCATCCACAATGTAGGAAGTGTTGAGAAGTTCTTTATTTTAAAAGGTTTATTATAGTGTTTTTTTATTTGCACTATTTAGCACTGCAGAATCAAATTTTCTAAACTCTTTTTGTTTGTAGCTCAATTGTGTTTTATATTTAATTGGTAACATAGTAAGTTTACTTTAGTGTCCTCGACATTGCTTATTTTATCATGAAAACCCCCATTAAACTTAGCAGGGCTCTTTTGTTTTCTAGTTCATTTATAATTAACTTTTTATTTTTGTTTTTATTGCTGTTTAAGTCTTTTTGTTCATTCCAGGGGGTCTAGAGATACAGTTAGAGTTTGAGAGGTCCAATACATCTTCCTCTGTTGGTTCAGTTGTTGAAACATCTAGTGGCTCTTTGTCAAAAGTAAAAAATATAATCCATGCTGTCTGTCCTGTATACTTAGACCATCAGCAAGTGAAAGAATTAGAATTAACAGTGAAAGCTTGTCTTCATCATGCGGCTGCTAAAAACTATTCCACAATAAGTTTACCTACAGTTGGTCTTGGAAGTTAGTTGTTTTTTTCTTTTTAGATTGTTTAAAATATTATTTAAGAATATGCAATTGAGCTTTGTAAAACTTTTACGTTTCCACCATTTTAAATGCTAATATGTTTCAAAACTAATTTTTCAGAAATTTTGAAATTTCCTTTACTACCTGCCTGTAAAATACTGCTTGAATCAATTAAGAGCTCCTTAGAATTAGGGAGACACAGTTTCAAAGACATCTTTTTATGTGATGTGAATAGTGATAACATAAAGGAAATAATGGATATGTTTGAGGCCCTGGGTATTGAAATAGAGCATTTTAACAAACCAACAGATAAAAAAGGTAGGTTTTAACTTAAAACTATGACATTATTATAATACACATCTCAAATTTTTTAAATAGTAAAACAATCTACTGAAACTGCCATCACAAAAATAAATGAATAATTAAACTTTTTTTTGTACAGAGCCTACTAAGTCTCACAGTCAATCTCCACCAAAGTCTTTTGCTAAAAAAAGTTGGGATTTTAAAAATATGAAAGTGGACATTGTTTTGGGTGAAATAAACAAACAAGACGTAAGTGACTCTCATTGATGAGCATTTATTCATTATTCTTTAAGGTCTCTTACTCCAGTCTCATCTCCCACCTGTCCCATATCATCTTAGGAGTGCTGTCACAAATTGTGTTACCAAATCCTGCCACTCTTTCCAGCCAGCAGCTCTTCTTACCAAATATCAAGAGAGGCTTTCATGTTATTCTGACAGTCTTTCTTTGGACTACCCTTTCTTTGTGTTTCCTCTACTGTACTGAAGGTTGACTTTTGAAAATGAGTCTTTACAATATGACCAAACCAGCTCAGCTTTCATCTCTTGACAGTATTTAGGAGTTCCTACTTTTGACCAGCCAGAGTGTTGACTTGTAACTCATTTGTCTTCTTTTCCTGGTATCTGATAACAAGCATTTTTTCTGTAGCATTTACTTTCAAATGCTTGAATTCTTCTTTCAGTCTCAGCATTCAGCATCCAACTTTAACATCTTTATAGGGGCACACAGACAACTAACGAAGAACAGTTACTCCATTAGGTGATTAATTTAAGGCTAATGTAAAAAGAAAATTGTCTAATTTAGTAGAGTAACACCATTGATCAAAGCACTAAACTTAGAAACATTCCAGAATAGAAGATAAAAAAAAAGTAAAATAGAAATTATGCATAAAACAATTGAAAATACAAAAACATAACCTATATACTAGGACTAATTCATAAAACTTCATTCTGTAAGTGACTTTAGAGCATAGAACTGTCTGAATCAGCTAGGAAAACCAATGACTTTGCAAAGTTTTGTTAACATGAATGAAATAATATTATCTTTTTAAAGGAATTTCTGTAATTTTTAAGATAATGACAGCTTATGCTTATGTTTATTTTAAGCTATTGAAAGTAGATTAATAGAAAAACAAAACAAGTTTACCTCTGATCACCTTAATGGCAATCCTCACGAGGATAAACATGAAGAAAGACTTTCTGCTAAGATGCTAAGAGGGTTCCTTCTTGAAAATTTTGATTTTGTCATGATGCCCTTAGTTGTAACTAAATGTATTTATCTTCTCAATCAATTTCTTCCACAGACTGATATCATTGTTATCACTGTAGACAAGTCTTTGGATTTGAGTAAAGGGAGGTTAGCCAAAACAATATTACGTGAGGCAGGAGATGACATACAAAATGAATTACTAAATAGGTAACTCTCATTTTAAATTATTTTACTATTATTATTGTTAACTTCCACAAGGCAAGACAGAATAAATAACAGTGAAATATTGACTAGCATTGATCTCTTCTATATATTCACTATCCTCAAACAAGTCTGGGCTAGCTCATTCTGGAGGAAGTACAAAAACCAAAAGTTATCTTCTATGTCCAGCTTTGCTCATTACTCAGAATAATTATTCCGACAACTGACTATGTATAAAGAAGTTATGAAAGTTATAAAGAAGGCAAGTTACGCACGGTGAGGCCAAAATGTTTTAGTCAACAAAGTAAAAGTAGACAGGTTCACCTGAGATACATGTAGCTGAGTTTCTTAATAGTAAGACTTAATAGCCTTAAAATAATAATAGTTAAATTTATAAAGCACTGTTGGATAACATAATGTAGGTTCAAGGCCCTATGATAACATAACAAGCATAAATGTGACAGTTCAAATGATAAACTAATTGAAAAAAGTCTTGAACAGAAGGATCTTAAGAGGAAGTACTCTGTGATAAATCACAGTTATTCAAGAGATAAACTGTTAGCGCTAGATTTTCTTGATGTTTATTCAAGAATAAGTAGGTTATAAACATATTGGCTTTTCAAAGTATGATAGAAAATTTATAGTTCATTTGCATTGCACAAAAGTTATGTCAATTTTCTACTGCACAGACCAATTTTACATTCTGCAGAACTTTAATCCTCATTGTTATCATCCAATATGTTAACTTTAATCATCCTGAGTTGTTATTATTCTAATTTACAAAATAACAAAACTGAACTACAGATACATAGCTTATGTGATTTACTAAATTTACTAAATATCCCAATGCTTCATTGCTGCCTCGTCATGTGGTTTGCGCGCTGGACTGTCGTTTGGATTTATCGATAGTCCCGGGTTCAAACCCTGCCCGCTCCCATCACTTGTTGTCCTGCGGGAGGTTTGGACTAGGAAGTAAACTATTTTCAACTCTGAAGGAACATCCGAAACATGTAAAACATTTAACAAACAACCAACATTTTTTGTTAATTAAACACAGACTATAATTCAAGATATATTCATTTATTTTAGAACTGGCTTTATGAGTTACTCTATGAATGAATTTTTCTTATTTGAAATATTGGTTATGTGAGCTAAAGAAAAATTCTATTAGAACTAGACCTACCAGTCAGAATGATTCTTTTTTGGGAATGTGGATGGTACGGTGAGGTGAGAATTTAATCTGGTTTATATTATACTGCTATGGAGTCCTCCTAAGTTGGAAGCTTATTCCTTGCCAGAAATTCCTATAGTTTTCAATATTTAATTCACTAAAATTTCTTTTTAAAACATTTTATTCTAGTGTGGTCATCATGTTTACAAGTTTATCCTTTAACCATCATTTTTAATGTCCCATGACAAAAATACAAATTTCCGACATTTAAATTTTATCGATAGCTTTTTTTAAAGTCAAAGTTAAAAGTGTTAAAGAATGTTAGTTTACGAGAAATTGTGGATGTTACTTTATATAATTGACATAAATATTTGTTTAATAACATTCAATGAAACGAACCAAACAATCATTATTATATTTTCAAATGTGCAATTTTCTTAATTATAATGATTCTAATAACTATGAATTTTACTTGCTTTTCTTTTTAAAATTAATTTCCAGTGTCTTCATTTTACTTGTAACTATTAATGTCATTATATTTATACCTTAAAATGTATTCATCATTGTTGTGTGTAGGTTTAGTGATGGAGTCAGAACTGGTGATTTTGCAGAGTCTAGTGGAGGCAATTTGCAGTGCAAACATATTTTCCATGCATGTCTTTCATGCTTCAGGGGAGATACTGTGCAGGTTAGTTTGGATATGGATATATTCCATGATTTTATTCATGCATCTCAGTAATTTCTTTTTTACATGCTGATGTTTTCTCTAGCAGTAGCCTCAAGTTATTAGCATGTCACTTAGATATAGGCTCTCTATTATCTCAGATTTTATGTTTCTTTTTCTATGTAATTAATGATGCAGTCCCTTATTTTTATCATATTTAATTCTCGCTATAAAAATTTGGTCCCTAGTACTGTTTTCTATTATGTAATATTTAACTAATGTAAAGCTGTAAAACGGTTATTATTGTAAAAAAAAATATTGTCTTATATTTTGATAAAAATTACTTATGAAGTATGTCATGGGTGTTACAGATGGAACACTTAGTGCACAAACTGTTGGAAGGAGCTAACAGGCTAAAGGCCAAATCTATTTCTATCCCAGTTTTAGGTACTGGAAATTTAGGCTATGCACCAGGTAGGTGTTTGGTTACATCTTGTGCTTTAAAAATACATTTTGAAATAAAAAGCATTGAACAAAGTAATATCAATAGTTATAGTTTATTCAAAAAGTGTATTTTTGATGTGATTCTGTCAGAGGATTCAGCTGATGTCATTATGAAAACCATTGAAAAATTTGCTGCTCAGAATCCACATTTCAACTTAAAAATCAATATTGTTGTTTTCCCAAGAGACACAGACGTTGCCCAAGTAAGTAAATTAACAACCCTCTTGAGCTTTTGTGTTATAAATACACATGCTTCATGACACATGCTAGGTAATGTTCTCTGAAAGCAGTGAAACCTACCAACTCTACAAAACAAAATGCAGTGTCATTCTCAGTTGCACATTCAGTCCAGAAGACAGGTTAGTCCAGAAGACAGGTTAGTGAAGAAGGTCATTAGAGTAAGAAATGTACGTTTTAGTTGACCATTGACTGTTCAAGTTGAGGCTTTGACCAGTTGTTTTGTTAAAAAAAATGGGTACCTGACATTAGATGGTAAAAATAAAGGGGTTTGGCCATTGTGCTGGTCACAAGACACCTCATTAAACATGGGCTATAGAAACGGATTGCAAAGGGTACTTTTTTGTGTGTTATTTACAAATACACTAGCTGACAGGGAAGAATATTTGAAAGAATAAAAGAATATTCTAAGAAAGTGTCTCAGGCTAAAATAGTTTCTGTCAGTCACTTATAGAATAAAGACATTCTTTGTACTAATATTTATAAAGTTTATACATTACTGTCAATCCTAATTCTTTTCAACATTTGTATTTATATTCTTTTTTTGTGGATTGAGTTTAAAGGATAAAACATCTTTCAACTTAATATTGTGTCACTTCAGTATATAATTTTAATAAATCCATGAGTTTTCTTTTTGTGTTAAGGTGTTAAGGGATAATAAGAATTGAAACATTCAGATTCTTAAGAAACACAAAAAACATTTAACATTTTATGTTATGTTGTATTTCAAAGTATATGATCTGTTTATTTATTTATATTTATTTATAGTTCAAAACCTAATAGTTTGTGCAAAATTTTGAAAGCATTGTATTATTTTGATAAGTTGTCATTGGACTGCTAAGCTACTGTACAAAGAGAAGATATACAACTTGTGAAAGTTAAATTTTTTTGTTTCATAGATAGTGGGAAACAAAATTTTGACCAATTTTGATATTTAATAAATTAATTTCTTCTTTGAGTTATCCTTCAATACTCATGCAGCATGGAGTAGGTTTTTGCACTGTACTCTTTTGTTATTCTAAAGCTACTTACAGAAGTAAATTATCATATTCTCGAATAATCGTAATAAATTTCCAAAGACATCATAACTATATAGTTTGCCCATCGTGGTTTGATGATGACTACTTTTGTCATCCAGGGTGCTGAGGGCTTTGCACTGGGCTTTCATGCCTCCTCATGTGGCTGGTGAGACCTATCTGAGCCTAGAATGTTCGGCTGCACATTGGGCACATCATAACTACATCTTGTGTTATTTACTGATTATAGTTATTCTTGTAGCATTTATTATCCATTTTTAGTATGAAGTACAGTTTGAAATGACTTTTAATGTAGGCTAGGACCTCACATTTTGTTTTAGCAACTAAGACTAACGCAAATCTAATCTTCTAATTTTCACCATTATCCTAGGCACACATTTTAAGCCATTTCTTCTTCTTTAGAAAACTTTTTTTTTTATGTTTCGGGCATTCCTTTGAAAAGGAAAAGAGGTTACTATATCCTGCAGGATGGCTAAGGGATAGAAGTGAGCTGGGTTCTAAGTCAGTACCATTGTGATGGCAGTCTGTAGCGCATATTATACAACTAGTCAGCCATCCAGTATGTTGGTTGTAAATTAGTTCAACAATAGGTATTATGAATGGGACAAAAGTGGCCAGGTAAGACACCACTTCTGAATAATAAAATTACCATAATTAATTTTGCAAAATAATTATTTAGGCCTACCAGTCAAAGAGTTTGACGGCAAAAAATCTAATCTTATCTTATATAATACAGACGTTACTTCAAAAAAGAAGATGATTACGTCCTACGCGCCATGCATTCAGTCATGCATGTTAACCAATGACTTAAATTCTGCCAAGTCACTGGTTTTCCTGGCTAGCTCAGGCAACCCATTCCATGCTCTAATAGCACTAGGGAAGAAGGAGTATTTGTGGAATAAATATTTATGCATAGACCAATAGGGAAAATAATGCTTATTGTGGTTAAGGCTTGCTATCTTGTTTGACCCCAAAAAATTTTTTGCAAAGTTTAAACCTTTTGACTCCAACTTTCACACAGGCTTTCAAGGCAGCTAGAGAAAGTTTTGCCACTGGTGGACAGAGTGATATAGAGGAAGAGGCCAGCAGCGCAAGTTTTTTTGGTAAAAAAAAATATTATGCTTGACAATGATTAAACATTCTAAACATCTAAAAAAAAATATAAGTAGAAAAATATTTTTTTTTTGTTTTACTTTCACTAAAAATGTAAGTATTGTATTTATATTTGATACAATGCATGTAAATTTATTTGACAGGATCATTTAAAAAGCTGGCCTCCTATTTCTCAAAATCAAATGTTTTGCTTTGTAAAATGTACCAATCATTTCTATAGCTCCAACAGATAATAAAGGCATACAAAAATATGGCAATGTGAGTCTCAAGATCAAACAAGGGGACATCACTCAAGAAAGAAATTGTGATGTCATTGTTAATGGTATAAAGGATTCCATGGACCTTTCACACTCAGGTGATATAAAAAAATTATCTTTACTATGTAACTTTAATATTGATAATGGAAAAATTTTAATTGTTGTATATGTCTAACATACTTAATGCTAATTATAGCTTTCATATTTAGGTATTAATGTAATGATTGTTCAATGTGGAAAACCAGATTAGTTTCAATGCATGAGGTAATTATTTGGAAAAAAATGCAGTTTTGAAGCTATGAAGAAACTATGAAATATTTTTATTTATCAGATTTTCAAAATAAATTTTGTTTTTAGAAAAAGTGTTTTTATGTACATATTCACATTCACCAACTTCTATAACATTATCTGTCCAATCATTAGAAATATAAAATCTGATTAAATAGTTGCACACGAAAATCACATTATTTATAAGTTTCAAATTTGAATGGAATAAAACTCAAAATTTAAAAGTGACATTTCTTTATTTGTTTGCTTTTTTAGGACAAGTTTGTAAAACTTTACTCAAAATATGTGGGCAAGAGCTTCAAGAGGAATGTTCTAGAAAAAGTAAGTATCAAATCTGAATGATACTCAAAATATTGATTACACATACCATGATTAATACCTTGAGATCTTAATACCATGTGTCAGAAATATTTCATTTTCATTTAGTGTGCCTGTTATGAAAAGTAATTCCTTTGTCTTGTACAACACAGTACTAACATACTAAAACATGACACTGTTTTAATAATGAGCTAAAAACATCTTAAATAAGATTATCATCATATTAAACGTGCACTGATTCAATTACGGTTAATCATTATACTAAACATAACTCTTTTACAAGTTGTAAGATTAACATTGTGATGTAGGCTAATGTAGGTCTATATATTTATAATTTGCTTGTACAAAGTGTGTCTAAAATGTAACACACCTTATACATTTTTATGATGTACTTATTATCAGCTGCATTACACAATAATTAATTAAGTTTAATCAGAAAGCTAAATTCATATAATTGAGAAATGGATTTTGCTAGGATTATTTTTGTTTATTTATGTATTTTTTGCACACAAAAACAAGTTGAAACCAAGTTTTTCTAGATGTTATAAAGGGAAAAGTGAATTTTATATTAGACAATTGCTGCAAATTAACATTGCATAGATTATTTATCTCTAGTCAGCGGTGACCCGACAAAATAGCGCTGACAAAATAGCGCGAAATTTCCCAACAAAATAGCGCTGGCTTATATATACGATGTGTATACAAGTACCGGATTATAAGTAATTTAATGTCCAGAGCAGCATTTTTGTTGATGTTGATCTTTTTCAATATTAATAGATTTGAAAGTATGACATATTTGTAGAGAACAAGAGTATTTAAATTTTATATCATTCCCCTTTTTCACCAATGTTAAAAATGCATAACGTTAAAAATAGGATTTTGAAATGTGATGAAATTTCTACTTGACTTGAATTAACGTATGAAAGTTAATTTGTGTGTGTATAATGCTAACAAGTCTCTTTGACTGTTTTCAAAGTACAGTTTTAGGATGTAAAAAAATGATATATTTTGAAATTATTCATTTTAGCTTATTATAATTTTTGCTTACTGTTTGCATATTTATGTTTTAAGATATCTAAAGTGTTTCCTGCAAAATGACTGACAAATAATAATAACGTTAAAACAAATAAATATTGTATCTATTTATATTTTACGATATCTAAAGTATTTCCTTTAAAATGACTGAAATATATTTTTTCTGCGCTATTTTGTCCTCGCTATTTTGTCAGCGTACCCAAAGTCATCAGATTAGGTAAAATAATATTGGCAGTAAAAATAAAAACGAGGGGAAAAATACATTGTGTTACTACAACATTTGAACAGAATGACAAGATTATTTTAAAAAATGTTTTAATATCCTAATTCTTCTTGCTGGTCCTGGTGTGGGTTGGGCAGAAGTGTATTTAGCAAAATTTTTATATTGTTTCATTTTTAAAAAGTTGAATGTAAGCATTTTAATTTTGATCTATTTGGCATCTAATGAAATCATTAATTTAAATCAGAACTTTTTGAAAAGAGTTTGCTATGCAGAAGTTTATTTTTAAAAGTTACATACTACTGAATTTCCATTGTAAATGTTTTATGATAGTTTAGAATGCCAGCTTTTTACCCTTCATAAATGAAATAAATGTATCTCCTGGCTCAAATCTCCTGTTGGATAACATGGAAGTCATGCAGGAGTTCAACAATTCAAAGCACAATGTACACTACTAGGCAGTTATTTATTTCATTTCATATCAAATTTAGCCTGAATTAATGTTTTATCCTCTAAAAATGACTAGGTTACAGATATACAAATCTTAGAAGAAAAAAAAGATTAAATTTAATGTCGCACTTAAACACATCTTGGAAGCAATATTTATTACACTGTCACCTGTTTAGATGGGGAAGTAACAATTGAAAATATTTAATTTATGTCTTTTTTTTTCATGTCATCACATACAATTTACTTGTAAAATTGCATTTTATAGCAGTTTTTTTTATTTATTTTTATATTATTATTTCCAGTTGATGAGATGAAAACCAATGGCTTAGTTGTAACATCAGCCCCCAAGTTACAATGTAAAAATATCATACACATCAGCCAAGATCAGTTCTCCAAGTGCATGGACAAAGGTGTAACTAAAATTCTGCTGGAGGCAGAGAAAATTGGAGCTTCAACTTTGTCATTGCCTGTATTAGGCGCAGGTTTGTAATAGGTTTCAAAAAATAGAAGTAATATTTTAATGATTTTATGTTTAAAAAAAAACAACTTAAAACAAAATACTTCTTTGGAGTCAGTTTCCAAGATCTGCAAGAATGTGGCTATGACCAGGGTGTGCACCAGCCTGATTTAAGACTATGTATTTGACTATCCGTTTTGTTTTAAGTTTTGCCTGCATTTCTGTGGATGGTGTGATTCTGGCCAGCAGTTCAGGTTTGGTTCCTTTATCTGAAACAATAGCATCAAGGTATTTAAAACTACTGACACTAGTCAGCTTTTTGCTGACAGCAGATCTCAAGAGGAGGATCCTAGCAATAGAATTAAGATGCTACAGAAAGATCCTAGGTGTCACTTACAAAGACCACATCGCTAATGAAGAAATTAAAAACAGGATCAATATAGCAATTGAATTGGATAAAAAAACACTATGGCCATATCACAAGATCACAGTACCAGAAAAAAGAAGAAGAGGCAGACAGAAAAAGCAATGGGAAGACAACCTAAAAAAATGGCTAGACCTGTCATTGAAAGAAATTTTATCAAGGGCAAAAGACAGAGAAATGGAAAAGACAGTCAGCAGATCTAGTGTGGTACCCCAACGGTTCAACAGACTAAGGGATAGGTGAAGGTGAACACAAAATAAAAACTATTATAAAAAAATGTTCACTTTTATAAAATAGGCATTCTCAAAATTCCTTAATGTAATTGTGTAATAGTTTTATAATTTATTTACTTACTTGCTTAATCCTGTGCACTGCCAGAGGAGCATAGGGCTCCAACCATACCTTTCTACAGAACTTGGTTCTGAGCAGCTTTCTTCATCTGCTCCCATGTCATTTATTTAAAATTAGAAAAATTTATATTTTCCATAATCAGTGACTGTTCATCTAAAAAATGTAAGCTAATTTTATTTCACTTTATAGGATCACGTCATGCTAATCACCATAGCATAAAAAAATCTATACTTGGTGCCATTGAACAGTTTGGTAACTCAGGAGCCAAGAAACTCACCAAAATCAAGCTGGTTATTTTTGATCCTCATGTTTTTAATATTTTCATGGGCCATGGAGAAGCCAAAGTCCATTCTTCTCATGATAAATCCATAGGTCAGTACTTGTTAAGAAATTTTTTATCTGGCGAATTTTATTTTATACTATAATTAGATATAACCAGCGTATATAAATAATTTATATTTTTGTCGTTATAACTTTACTCCATCTATAACCTTTACCTTTTATTAATAAGACAAAGCTTTATTTAACTTTTTAATAGTTTCATTTATTTAATTACATTTTGTTTTTCTGCCAATATTTTCACCAATCTGTGTATCACAGAAAGCAGAACTGGTCATTTATTTAATTACATTTTGTTTTTCAGCCAATATGCCACCAATCAGTGTATCACAGAAAGCAGAACTGGTCATTTATTTAATTACATTTTGTTTTTCAGCCAATATGCCACCAATCAGTGTATCACAGAAAGCAGAACTGGTCATTTATTTAATTACATTTTGTTTTTCAGCCAATATGCCACCAATCAGTGTATCACAGAAAGCAGAACTGGTCATTTATTTAATTACATTTTGTTTTTCAGCCAATATGCCACCAATCAGTGTATCACAGAAAGCAGAACTGGTCATTTATTCTGACAATGCTAAAGAAAGAATGTTAGCAGAGAAAGAACTAAATAAGAATTGCAAGTCAGCTTTTAAAGAAGAAAAAGATACAGAACAAAATTTGACCAAACTATCAAATGCGCAGGTAAATTTTTTTTTACAATGTGAATAGTCAGACTATGCCACCTTTGGTTTCCCAAGAGTTAACTATAAACTCCTAAAGTGTCTTTACTTTTGAGGTACCTCCTTTAATTTCATTACAATTTATCATTAACACCATGGTGTTTGTCAGTCCTTTGTTACTCGTTGGTGCTCTAATATTCTGGTATATATATGGAGTAGCTCCATCAGAAGTCTCTCATCTGACAGCCAATATCAGTCGAGCTGTTGCCTGTATTCACATCTAGATCAAACATTTCAAATAAATTTCTGTTTGTCTATACAGTTAATATTTTCTATGATACAATGACTCAACAGTCTTAAGATGCATTTATACATAATCTTAGTGGAAAACCTATATTTGTAACATAGGAGAGATTCTGCCGTAATCATCTAGGAACTCAGTAAAAGATTCTTTTTAGCATTCATACTCTTCCCCTGTGACTAGTGCAATGGTGTGCAAGTTAGTTTGCATTGTTAATTTAAGTATTTATATTAAGTATTTTATTTGAGCCATTATATCTCAGCACACTCTTGTGAATTCATTTAATTATATGCAAAGTGACAAAATCTAAATATAAAAGTGATTGATATTTTATTCTTTCAAACTCAATCCACAAACAAAATATACCAATCGAAGTATTGAAATGTATGAGAAGTCATGATGTTGAATACAATATAAACTATATAGATATGTGTACTATTACTGATAATAATTTAGCTTGAGTGACTGTAGTAACTTAACAACAATGATCACAATATCTGGCCTGGTATTTCTTTTAAAGACCTTTCCAGAAACCTCTTTAACTCACTACCCTTTCTTTAATATTCTTTTGAATATTCTTTTATGCCAACCAGCATATTTATTTACAAAACAACTGGTCAATGTCTCAATCTAATCACTTACTGGACACATTCACTGGGCATCAACATTTTTTTAACCTACTTTCACCTGCTTTGTAAACCAAATGTGGAGTCAGCATGACACTGGTATGACATTGAAATTCATAGGCTGCTCTGAATTCTGAACGTCACTTCCTAGTTAATCCTGATGAAGTCAAAGCATGATTTGTGACAACTCTTCTAAATACACTACACAAGTTATACAGCGTCAATTTTTCCTATCAACATTAAAGAACAAATTCTTCTTCTTTGTAAATGACAGTTGAGCCAAAGACTCTAAGACCTCTAGGCCTATGGAAGCTCTATCTGCCTATTAGAACAAATTTCTGTCTGGGATAGATCCAAGCAGATGTAAATTATTACTTCATGGCTTGTATCCCATGATGCTTGAATTATAAGCAAGGCCGTAGACTATTAACTCCGGGGAAACTCCCCCATATTCAGTGCTGGATTTACCTAGAGGCAAATTAAGCTATAGCCTCTGAAGATTCAGAACCAACCACACAAAAATTGCCATATATATGAATTGTCACATTTGCTTAAATATATTATCCATAATTTTGTAATCAATTGCCCATAATTTCAGTAATTTAAAATATTTTTAAAACTAATTTTGTAATTGAAATAGAGTGTGTAATATTTAATTTCTTTTACGCTAAACACAGGATTTCTCATTTATTCCACTGTGTTGCTCTGCTACACTCCAGCATGGGCTGCACTTTTTTTAATGAGCCGGCACACGAGACAATATTTTCTGACCTTTAGTATTCAAAGTCTCAGTGTGTTTACATTATAATTTGATAGTTGACATTATTTAGAAAGTTGTTTTTGTATCATTATTGTTAAGTTATTAGTATTTATACCAGATACAAGACAAAATATTTTCTACCACAACATTTTTTTTTACAATGTTTTGATAAAAATAATTCCTTGGTTGGTGGTTGTGCATAATTATAATGATTGTTTACCAGATTAATGCAGTATATGTTTTTATGGTGCACTAAAAGTTACTGAGGAATGTTAAAGAAATTATATGCTGTATCGGTTGTCGTTCTTATGTTTACATGTGCTTGTAACTCATTCATAAGAATGTGTTTACGAAACGTGTGTTGTGTAGTCATTCAGCCTATTAAAGCCATATTAAGCGGACATGGTTTTCGACTCTTGTTCACATTATGTTCATAATAAGGAAATTAATAGATAAGAGAATTTTATAAAGTTTGACTACAATTGTCTACCTCTGCATTATATATAAATAATTCAAATTTAATTATTCTTAATGGTGTCTTAGATCTAAGTACCCAAAAATCAATCATTGATTTAAATTGATGAAAGACATTTTTTTTTCTTTTGAATATTATGCATAGTTATTGGTCAGAATCAGTAGAAATCAGTGAAAATCTTATGTTTTTGTTCGGTGACATTTTATTTCCTGCAATTGTTAATGGCTTCATTTTTTTGTTCATAAATAACCCAAACTAGATCAAGTCATTGGAATACTTAGGTCTACAAAACAGAATCAAAGTGACAGTTAGAGCTCAAGAACATTTGGTGATAATGGAAGGATTTCAAACTGCTGGAATGTTCCAAGTCCATAAACAATTGAAAAAACTAGTGGTTGAAGCAGTTGATAAGCATCACATGTCACTGCTACATGCTGTGCCATCATCTATTGAATGGCAGTATAAACAGGGAGAGAAATGGCGCAGTTTTGACTCTGTGTAAGTTATTTTAAATAGATCATTAAACACTCACCATTATAATTATTTTTTAAACTTTGTCTTAAATTTATAAAGCTTTTAAAATAAAATTTAATGTTAAAATAGAATTTTTTTTTGTGCCATGATATTAAAAAAAGTTAATTCTATTTCTTAACACAAATTAAAATTTAAATCTAGGTTTGTTTTTGGGGGGCACCTCTGTTGAACTAACCACTTTTCAGCTCACCAAAAAGCTCTGCCTTTGGCAAACAATCATTTCCCACATGGGAAATGTGCCCTGCCAAGAGAAGCTGTATGCTCATGATGGAGCACAGACATCTTAGGTGAAAGTATTCAAGAAGTCTTAGTTGCTTTCTGTATAGCCCCCATATCTAGGATCCATATAGGAGGGTCGACACTTAATTTTGTATGCAGGCAGAGCGATTTATTCACCTCACTTCACTTGGAGGTATCCAAAAGCATTACTTGCCTTAGCAAGATGGTTATCAACTTCTCTTGAAAGTGACTTTTCATTGGATATTATGCTTCCTAGAGATGTCAAGTGGTCTACCACATTGAGTAGTGTCCATTCACAGTGGTCAATGAGGCCAGGTAGATTTTATTGGGTGACTGCAAAACTTTCTTTTATATATATATATATATATAAAGCTTGTCTTCAAGTCCAAAGATTAATGAGAAGTGCAGTGATTCACGTGGCTATGCAACCCCAGCTGTGACCTACATATTTTCCTGCATCCAGTGCTGACATAACCATTGTAGATCTAGATTCTGTTTTTTGCTGTCTGTCCTTGACAGTGGATTTTCGTTTGGTCTCAGATGTGTATTTCACAGCCTTTTAAGTGATCTCCTGCTGTCTCATTCTGAAGTTACCTGCAACCAGGTGATCTCTTCTATGTAAGTTAAAGCAAGTTGGCACCTAAGCTGGTCTTAAAGCGTTTCCATGGGACACCTCTGTTACACTGACCACCTTTTAGCTCACCAAAATAGACTGCCATTGGCATATGTTCATCCCCCATATGGGACACATGTCCTGCTCAATGTAATTAATGGACTGCTAATGCTGCTCTGGGGATATTTAAACTTAAAAATATTTCTACTGCCACAATTAAAATGTTTGAAATCATTCTGATTCAGTTGTTTAACCTCGGATAATAAAAAAAAAGTAAATTCCAATGGAAAAACTTTCTACAATGTGAAGTTTTACAAATCAGAATAGACCAAAAAAAATTCATATTTTCAGTTGTCTTACACCCAGTGGCATAGCTAGTAATTTGTTATCATTTGGGGGCTTGACCTCTATAGGGGCCCCTGCATTTTGACATTTGACACCATGACATGAGATAATGGCCTAATATTTAATATTCATGTACAAAAAAAATTTTGAACGCTGAAGTGGGGGCCTGGGGGTATTTTCAAATTCTACCCCCCATCCCCCCACCATAGCTACACCACTCCTGGCAATTCGACTCCCTGGGGGGGTGACAACCTACAAGTTGAGACCTGCTGTTGTAAGGTGAATCTAATATTAACATTAAATGTTGTTTTCTTCGCAGTTTAAATTGTGAAACCGAAAGAGAATTTAAAAATAAATGTGATACTTTTGAAACAACAGACATGAAAGGAAGGAAAATTAGTATCAATTTTCAGAAAATGAAGGAAACTTTTCAAGAGGAACAAGGAGGAAAACAATCTTTTGATATCAGACGATATGACAAAACTAGATGTAAGTATCTTCTATTTTGAAGAAACATATGTGTGAATGTTAATGATTACACTGGTAAACAGTGATTTTATTGCCAGTGATATTTGAATCATTTTATACAAAGTCAACTATGCTGATTTAGAATATGTAAGTGCTTTTGCTAGATTGGCTCTATTTTACGAGATAATTGAAATTAATTAAATAATGTGTGCATCGTGTTTGAAAATTGTCAACATGAAGTAAAATAGTATACAAAAACTGTTAATAGTCATGCAGAAATTTATTCAAAAACATGTGTAATAGTGTTATAGAAGAAAACATTTTCATTTGAAAAAATAATTATGACTAAATAATTAATATGTTTATTGTCTATGCTAATGCATTAGCAAATCGCTGTTTTGTCGACTTCCTTTTATGTGTGTCGTTGGGGCAATTGCGCTGGAGGCTCCAACAGTAGTCGGCCATCATGTGTATGTCCCATCTTCCTTGATATCTCTCCTCCATCACCCTCATATCCTGATGGAACCTCTCGCCTTGTTCCTCACTGAAGTCTCCAAGGTTATCTGGAAATTTGTCTAAATGGCTGTGCAGGTAATGTACCATGATGCTCATATTTGCTCCAATGTTTCTGAAACTAGCAAGCATTTCTTGCACCAGTTCTTCGTAATTCTCTGCTTTGTTATTACCTAAGAAGTTCCTGACAACTGAAACAATTCTGTTCCATGAAGAAGCTTCAAGGTGATCCATGAAATTAGTGAAATTTCGATCGTTGATGAGTTTTCGAATCTGAGGACAGTAAAAAATCCCAGCTTTCAGCTTCTCCATGCTCAATCCGGGGAATGATCTGCAAATGTACTTAAGCAATTGCCAGATTTGTCCAAAGCCTTAACGAATTGTTTCATTAGACTCAATTTGATATGAAGCGGTGGGAGGATGATCTTATTTTTATCCACCAGTGGCTTGTTGATGATATTTTCCTTGCCTACAATCATGGTTTCCCTTGCAGGCCATGCCACTCTTGTCCAATGATCTTGCCTTGTCCTGCTATCCCAAAGGCACATGAAGCACGGGTATTTTGGGTATCTTGACTGCTGCCCAAGCAAGAAGTTTACCATTTTTAGATCAACACAAATCGACCACTGATGCTCATAATAACGGACTTTTTGCAACACTGTTTTGATATTTTCATACTCTTCTTTAAGTGTTGTTGAGTGAGCAATGGGAAGAGATGCATAACGGTTTCCATTGTGTAGCAGAACACATTTCAAGCTTCTGATGGAACAGTCTATAAAAAGACACCAGTCTTCTAGTCCCATTTGAAGCAGAAGTCCGGGGATGTCATTACAGTAAACAAGATCTTCCTCTTTGCTGTAATATGGAAGAAGAAACTCTTCTCTTTTCCGATAAGATGTTATTTTAACTTCAGGTTTGAGAAAATTTCTTTCATTGAGCCTGGACGCTAAAAGCTCAGATGCTTGCTTGGACAGATTTAGGAGAACTTCCGCTATAATAATTTCAATGAGACACCAAACTTATTGCATTTGTTTTACACAAAGGGTACAGTCATATTTTCAAAAGTGTTCAATATCTCAGAAACTAGAGCCAATTCAGCAAAAGGAGTGGCAGTTTTGAAATCAGCACCCATGAATTGCTATAAATTCATTCAAACATTTTTGGCAATTCACAAAAATTTTTTTTTTGTTGGGCTGTGTTATAAAAGAAAGATAAGGTAACCCTCAGGATCAATGAGGGAAAGCTCTGTTTCTATTGCAGGTGGTTAACAAGGGTGACATGTGGCCTTACTTCCCTGGTGGACTCAGGGGCATCCTGAAAATCTTGATGTTCAAAATCCCAGGCTTCATTGGTATATGAACTCAGGACTCACTGGCTCTGAAGACTAGTGCCTTACCACTCAGCCACCATCCCCCCAATAATGATTATAAAGTCTTTATTTAGACAGTAGCTGTTCTCAGGTTTTGATGTGAATTTTTGTTTTCAAATCTGTTCCATCAATATATTTCACTCACCTCTTCCATGCTCTCATAGGTTTGTCTTGATTGTTACCATCCATCTAAATCAAAGTCTTGTAGCTCTTTTTCTTTGGAGGTTTTTTTTTTGTCATTTACCATCTTTCTCACTCTTTGATTTGATCTATTTCTTCCAGATGATTCAATAATAAAGTCATCCTTCACAAATTCCTGCTACAATGGCCCATCTATTTTCAGTTTTTTTTCTTAAAACTTTTCTTTCCCAATTATTTGATTGGTTACCATGGCTTCCACTAGCCTTTAGATTTCACTGGTATTCATTATTATTGGCTTTATCTTTGTTGTATTTGTCTTTTTCTTTGTGCTTCTATTGACATTTTTGCTTTTCAGTATGTTGGGACTGCTAAAGTATGTCTTGTAGCCTGCCTATCTTATTATATACTTCATTTATTTTTTTAAAGCTGTTTATTATGCTCAAGTATCATCATCTATCCCAACTATTGTACCATTTAGAGAGATTAGATGGTAAATAAACATTATTTTAATTTATACATACAGTTATTCAAATGAACACATTGTAACTGAATTGTATATGAATTGAAGTAATAAATCACAGTGATAGTATGGTAATTAAGTTCATTGAACAAATATTCTGAGTGGCCTTCTTATATACTTAATGAAGTTGTAAGCTAATTCTGATTCTGTGCAGTATAAAAACTATGCTGATTCTTGCTTTTTTATGAATTGTTTTGGCTCTCCTACAAGTTTTCAATGTGTTGTAGACAAATATTCTACGAAACAACCTTTCTTTTTATAAGCAACAATGATGTTGTTTAATTTTGTGACACTGTCATATCTCTATTTATATATTATGCTGATGTATTGCAAATACATGGTCTCAAATATTTGTAACATTCGACAGCGGGTAGTGAGCCCTTGCCTAAGAAATGGGATAAAATGTCAAAGGGAGAAAATTTGAAGATGGTACAAGTACAACCTGGCAGTGAGGAGTATACTAAAGTACAACAACATTTTGCATCCAAGGGAGCTAATTTTCCAATTAAAAAGGTCAGGTATTTTGTTTGGTTATTCTACACATTTTAACAAACATGTTTCTGCTAATTTAAAAAGAAAAAAATGAATTTCTTATTGAATTACATTTCTGCAACATTTCAAGTTAAAAAAAAAAGAGTCAGGCTTATAGTACAACTCAAAAACAAAGACATAACAAATATTTAAAAAAAAAAAAAGCTTATACAAAGTGTAATTGTATCAATTACTTTGGATGAGGCAAGTAATTAAATTGGTAATAATTCTAGACAAACAACAATGAACCTGTGCAATGAGAAATATTTTTACCAGTAGTAATTATTTAGCGCTATTTTATGTTTTTAGTTTTCTCAATATGCTATGACCCTATCATTTATCTGGACCACTTGAAAGGGGGGGGGGGGGGGGGTGTTAAGAAAGAAATGAGGTATCTGGGTGAATTTTACCGTAAATGCTTTTTAAAAAAAGGGGGGGGGGGCACTGTCAGGTTTTGTTTTTAAGCCTTGGTTCATTTGCCCAGGCCCCTGACATTATCTAAAATGTGATAAATGACTATCAATGAAACGACCGGATAACTCATTTAATGTACAAATAAAATATTTAATACTGTGTCTATTTACAGTTTACAGTAGAGGATGATAATGATGGTATTAATTAAATGTAATGATATGAATAATAAAAAAAAATACTTGTGATGTTATCAAATCTTGATAAATAAACAAAGATTGTAACAACGAATTCACAACCTTGTGGTTTACCAATGCAAACATACTTAGATCATACTAAAACTTTAAGAATATCCAGTAACCGCCATCAGCCACAACTTTGGCTCACAGTATTACAACTCCAACGCTGGCACCCCATAAGAAATAAACACAAATTTCAAAGTCTACTCTAAGACTAGAAACATTAAAATACAACCTAATTGAAATTATAATAGAGATATAGCAAACAAAGAAATTCACCCTAAGCAGAGGTCCAAAAATCCTACAGAAATATTATGTTTAATTTATTTTATTGATTCTTGTGTTGTCAGGTAAATGAAGTAATTTCAGCTTGATCTGAGATTGGAATTTGGACAAATGACATGTACAAACTTTATATCAGAATGAGTTGATATGAGCTTTGTAAAAATTAGCCTTTATTTATCCTTTTTCATAAAGTTTTTTCTTTTGACTTTTTAGATTGAGCGGATTCAAAATAAGGCACTATATCAGCAATTCTCTGTCAAGAAAAGAGATATAAACTTAAATAATCCTAAAGGATATCAGAATGAATTAAAACTGTTTCATGGCACTGCTGCACAGACTATTCCGTTTATCAATGAAAATGGATTTGACAGAAGTCATTGCGGTGTGAATGGTTAGTAAAACCTTTTTTTCCTTTTGGAACACATTTTCCAAATTTTTTTTTTTAATGCCCTTTTTTCCCCTTCAGCTCTTATATTTTAGTGTATGGTATTTCTAGAAAGCTCATGTTACTTCCAGTGTGACATAGAAAAGTGAAAACTAATTTTTGATACATGCTGATTTAATACATTTCAGCACACTTTTTAACTTTATAAAATAATAACTGTAAATGATTTAATTTACTACTGTTATATGATCATAAATTGATATGGGAACATAATTACAGCACTTAAGAATGTAATTTAATGAGCTTTGTTAACTTTTTTTTCTTAATTTATTAATTAGTCAATACCATTTTAATTTTTAACATTTTAAAACAAAATAGGACCAACTTTCTGTAAAGAAGCAATTTCTCAATTACCTAAGCATTTCATTGAGGCATCCTGATACTTTTAACCTAATTTCTCCTTTTGGCATGATAACCAAAACTTGAAATTAATAAGTCATTTAAAATTCAAAGGAATAACCACTGACTATGACAAGATTTAGATCTAGAAAAATAGAACTGTTGCTATTTTAATAATATGACACAGTTCTGATCATCTCGCATTTATGTTTTACAGTAAATCTGTTTGGTAGATATTTAAAGTTGGTTTATCTGCCGATTTTCAATTTTCTTTTTACAAAAGCAAAAAATGCTTAGGAATTATGACCTTGTTAAAGTTTGAAGTGTACAATTCTAAATCAGAAACTGTACAATTCACAAATAGCATTTAAAATAATCTGTCTCCTATTTAAGGTTACATATTTTTCAATGCTGAGAAATCTTGATTGTGAAAACAATTATTTCCAAATTGCTAAGCATTAATTAAAAAAATATTTATATTTATTTTTAGATATGGTATAATCTTAGAGCTTTCATGTATTTTTCACAATAAATGTAACAATACTGGCATATAAGAGAGCACTTCACCTTTACCTATCCCTTACACTATTGGACCATCTCTGTATTTTGCCATTGGTAGAAACTCTTTCATGACAGGCCTGTCCATTCTTTTATGCTGTCTTCCTATCAAAGAGCACTTAGCAGCATTCAAAAGGCACAGCTTACACTTACAACTATATTTTTTAATAATGTAGACATTATTTCCCTTATTCAATATCATACACAATAATTAAATACCTATAATTAATTGTCTATTTAGGGGGCGCTGTGGCTGAGTGGTAAAGCGCTTGACTTTTGATCCGGTAGTCCCTGGTTCGAATCCTGGTAAAAACTGAGATATTTAATTTTGGTATCTTTCAATCCACCCACTCTAAAGAGTACCTGAATTAGATGGAGAAAAGTAAAGTGGTTGGTCTTTGTGCTGACCACATAATAACCTCATAAATCTTGGGCCACAGAATCAAATGACCTTTACATCATCTGCCCCATAGATCACAAGGTCTGAAAGGGGAACTTTACTCT
The DNA here is from genome assembly GCA_030265305.1 of Biomphalaria pfeifferi. Taxonomy (NCBI): domain Eukaryota; kingdom Metazoa; phylum Mollusca; class Gastropoda; family Planorbidae; genus Biomphalaria; species Biomphalaria pfeifferi. The sequence continues at coordinate 2,193,029 of JASAOG010000071.1, forward strand.
TACTTTTAATTGACTAATTGGTTAATTTTTTAATTGATTCATGTTTTGTTAGGTACCGATACAATACAGTTTCAACTTGATCCGAGAAATAACATGTTCAATTATCTTAGGGGATGAACCCTAATTATTTAACCGTGTCTGTAAACGGTGAAGGATTAAATTCCCTTGTTGTCATCAAACAAAATAACCTTTAATTAATTGACTAATTTCTTTTATTGATCCATGTCTTGTCTATGCCAAAGAATAATTGTGGGAAGTTTCAACTTGATCTGAGAATGGGTGTGGAAGAAACGTGTTCAAACTTTTTACCAGACAGACAGACAGAATGAGTTGATATAAGCTTTGTAAAAATGAGAACAATATTTATAATTCATTTGAACTTTATTCAACAGTGGCTGATTATTTTTTATTTTAAGGTACTGCCCATGGTAAAGGTGTCTACTTTGCATTAAACTCATCCTACTCAGTTGGATATGCTAAGCCAGATACGGTAGGCAACAGATATATGTATGTAGCAAGAGTATTAGTTGGAGAAAACATCACAACAAATGGATGTACACAATTTCTACCTAACAAACCAGGAACTAACAGACCATATGACTCAGGTGGGGATCCCTCTAAAGGAATCTATGTCATTTTTCATGATGCTCAGGTCTATCCTGAATATTTAATAACATTTTAAAATCATCTATAATTAGGGTGACTAAAAAATGTTAAAATTTTGCATTAAATTATTTCCTTTATTTCTGGGGAGAAGCCACCATTTTTTTTTTGTCTTTACTTTTCTTTTAGGAAAGAGATTATGTTGAGAAATGTTTTATTTCAAAAGTTATTTTTACTGTGAATCGTATAATTATCTACAATATAAACTTGTTTTATATAATTAAAGCATGCAATGTAATTTTCTATTTATTGTCCTTTTATTTCTCAAAAATGTATATGTGATATTATTTTAATTCAGTACATTTTTTTTGTGTTATTATTGATTTAAAAACTGTACTAAAGCTATTTCTTGTGGTGACAAAGGAAAATAGTCTTATCTTTAATAAAACATGATTAAAATTCTATAATGTATATCAATGTCATTTTGACTTGTAATTGGAAATTTTACAATTTTTATTATATATCCTTTTCATTGCATCTTATGAATGCCTGTATTTTGTAGATGGCTGTTATATATGTGATTAGAAAACCTTAATGTGGGTTGTGTCTATAATTGTTTCACATTAATATCTAAATTGTTCTGATCAAGATGCCATAATGAAAGGTTCATTATGGGTTGCAAATTGCTAAAGATGTTATAGGCCTACACATGAATGTAATAAATTTGTTGCTTGAAATCATACATGTTTTGTTTTATAAGTTCCAATTTATCAGTTTCAGGCATAGAAAACTTTTGTGTGTAAAAATGTGTAAGAAAGGAGTGGAAAGTATAGAACACTATTTACCATTTGACAGCTGTGCTAGATTGGACACTTATTCGAATCGGGGGAAGATTGCATGCCAAAGGCGATCTTTTTTGGCAAGCTTAATGGGGGATGGTGTCACAGAGGTGCTTGGCATAAGCGCTATAACTCAGGCGTCATTTTGCCCACACTGGCATAGCTAGCAACAGATGATATCTGTAAGAGACAGTTGGAGCGCTCAATCAAAGGTCTCGAGACACATTAGAGGTCCAAAGAAAAACCCTTATAGAAGATAGGCGCAGAAGACGTACTAAAGAAAACTTAAATAGACCCCTGCGAACAACAGGAAAACCCTGGTAAAAGCATTTTTAAAAAATTTGTAACAAGATCTGGCTGTCAGGAGAAAGGCCCAAGCTCTGAACCCAATCACTCTTCATCATCCAGCCAAAGAAAGGCAAAACTACAGCACTATCAGCCTCATAAGTCATCCCAGCAAGTCCTGTTGAAAATTATACTTAACCGTCTAAAGCCGAAAAGTACAATTTAAAAAAAAAAACATAATAAAA